>JANBXA010000734.1:52992500-53592500 GCA_030556225.1 Cricetiscus sungorus
TTTTTCTCTACAACATATGATTGCTGGAGAATCAAACAGAAAGAGAAAAAAGTAGAGGCATGAGTGTCACCACAGTATGTTTCCCTCTGCTACAAAACCTGTTCAGGGATTGGAGTTGGATCAGTGGTTAAGAGCACTGGCTGTTCTTCCCAGGACCCAGGTTCAAATCTCAGCACCCACATGGCAGCTCACAGCTGACTGTAAGTCCAGTTCCAGGGGATCCAGCACCTCAGACATACATGCAGGCAAAACACCAGTGTACATGAAATAAATAAATATATTTTAAAAAGAAAGAGAATGGAGTGCTGGTCTCTATTAGCTGAAGACTTGTCAACATGATCACAAATCATCTTCGCATTGGTAGAGTGTATCTGCTGATTCCCCAACTATAAACCACACTGCTGTCAACATCTTCATGTGTTTGTATTTTCAGAGATTTGTTGCTGGGATTTTATTGTTGTTTATTTTGTTTGAGGTGAGAACGCATTAAGGAGCCTGGGCTGGTCTCCAGCTCACTATTTTACCCAAACTGGTCTCAAGCTCTGGTTCCTCCTTCCCTAGCCACCTGAGCTCTCCAACTCAGGTATCTGAGGTTGTCCTTTGGCCACGCACACATGTGTATACACACAGACACAAACACACATCAACACCGAGGAGGCAGGAGAGGGAGGGATTTACTTCTTGTCAGGCTGTGGCAAACACTTTTATAGTACTTTCCTTTGATCCTTTCAGGCAGGTACAGTCACCCCACATTGCAGACAAGGAAACTGAGGCACACACCTTAATGAAGCCACTATGGCCTATAGCTGGTGGTGAAGAGCACAGACGGGACCAAATGTGGAGAAGCGTCTCAGCTTCCCGGGGCAGGGTGGGCAGGGTGAGCGGCTGCTGCACTCAAGCCTGCACTAAGGTCTCAGCCTTTGTTTTCTCCACAGCACAGCTCCAAGGCAGCACCCTCGGCCCCGCAGAGCCACGGCCAGGCCACTGTGGGGCTGCTGGTAGGTAGGCATGTTCTGCAGGGGAGGCACTTGCTTGCACGCCAGCTCTCACGAGCTGCGGTCTGCTAGTACTGGGGTTGGGCCCCCGCACAAGCTGCAGCTACATCGCTGGATGCTCAGCCCAAAAGTTCAGATTTTCTTTTTCACTCAGCCTCCAAGCACTCACTGAGCCCTGGCTAGCCTTCTGGCTCAGGAGAAGCTACTATGTGATGCCAGCCGTGGAGAAGCCTTTAACCACAGTTGCTCATCTGTAAAATGGGGGTGACAATGACTACCTTGGGGTGGTTGTGAGCTCCATGAAGCTGAGCTTAATCGGTCCCTAGGTGCTCTCTGACCGTGACTCGGGGGCCCACTGGGATATCACTCACTGGCCTAATACTCACCACAAAAAAGAAAGTTCCAGGCTAAAGAGAGGTCAGACCACTTTCACTGGGGGCTTGGAAGAGCTTCCAGAAGGCTTCCTGGAGGAGGCGTTCACCCCAAATGAAAACCAGATCTATCCAGGGTCTGTTGCTGTCTACAGCCAGAACTTCTATTTAAAATCCAGACATGTCACTCCATTTGCCCGGGACACACCATCTGAGTGTACCGGGACCCTGACAAGATCCTTTCATTAGCCGGCCGTGAGGTTCCAGGCTCTGTTGCAGACATGCAATGAAGAGTAAAGACAAGTTCTGGCCCTCAGAGTTTCCATCCTTGTCAATAGTCCGGGTGGGGGCGGACAGTAAAGAAAGAAATGGGTTCCTTGAGGCTGGGGCTGAGAGCAACAGGGGTGAACAGAGAAAAACGGAGCTTCATGGTGTGGACACTCTGCAATCGGGCAGGTATGTGAAGGACTTGATCTTGTGAATGAACCTGAGGACACAGAGCTGTGCTCCAGGTAGGGGACACGTGCCGAGGATTTGTGGGCTTGGCAAAATGTAACAGCCAGGGCCAGATGCTGGAGGAAGGAGATGGGAAGACACCTTTACGCGGCTCTGTTGTGACTCCAGCCTTCACCCAAGGTCGTGGGAACCTTGGAGGTCCTCCTCCCAGGACAAGTCTTAGGCTCTGAGGGTCCTGGAGCAGGGCTGGGCAAGGAGGCAGCCTCAGAGGCAACAGGCAACCGTGGCTTGGAGCAGGGGACCAGTGATGGGGGTGGGGGTAGGGGGAGTCAGGGCAGTGGGGGAGGGGCTTCAGCCTGTGCATAGAGGTAGAACCAAGAGAAATGTTTGGTGAGCTGAGCTCTTCTTCCAGGATGACCCCTTAGCTCCAATAGCTTCCCGAGAGCCTCTGAGTTCCCCGGATGATTGTGGAAATGAGACCTTCAGAATTTTATTTGGAGTTCTCCTAAAATAAAACTACACACAAGATTGCTGTGGAGGAGAGCCTGAAGCATTTCAGGGCCAGTGCTGGGGCAGGGAGGAAAGATGAGTCCTGGGCACAGTACCCCTAGGCTAGAGAGACGATCGGATGAGGCCTGCACAGCTCTGGTGACTCCAGCTTCAGTCACTTGCGCTAAATTAACTAGAGAGGCAAAGCTGGGCACAGGCGTGTGGCCTTCCTGCTGTGGCTGCCAGGCTGGGAGGAGCCATTTCTACAGCTCCACAGAGTGCAAAGGTGGAATGGGACCTCTATGTGGCATCAGGATGGAAAGGAAGGTATGTCTCTCTGACCGGAGACCCTTTGCTAGTGGAAAGCCCCATCCTAGGATACTGCTGGTCAAGGAAGTCCGTGCTCTTGGGCTGATGTCCAGCCAGGATCTAGCAGAGCCGGCCGGTGGTTGAGCCGGCACGACGCTGTTCTGGCTACCACTGCTCCTGGAGCCCTGCCACAGTCTGCATGAGCTCTGACCCTGTGCAAGCAATGTCTGTCCTGGCTCTGGGTCTTGGCTTTCCACCCTCACTCCACAGCTGGATCGCCGAGAAGAGAGCAGCACAGTACATGTGAGAACTAACTGCTGAGTCCCGGCTCACGGAATCAACTATTCCGGCATTATCTCAGGCCAGCCATGCCCTAAGTGGGATCAAGGAAGGCCCCCAGAAGGAACATGCTCCCCCTAGGAAGCCCCAAGAATCCAGCTACTTCTAATCTCCCGACGTCTTCCTGAAGCACACTTCGAGGCTGCTGTGGCAGCTGACACTCGATTTCTGCCTGGCAGAAAGAGGCTTGTGCTCTCTGAGGCACATGTGGGACCATGGGCAGCTGCTGGGGGGCTGGGTCAAATGGAACGGTCCCATGGTGGGAAGTTGAGGCTGCTCTGCCTGGGCAACTTGGAAGGATTCAGGCAGGCCATGTCCCATACTAACCCTTCAGCTTTTCCATTTAGGAATGGGGACAGGGTCCACCACTACAGGGATTCTCTTGTTGATAAAAACAGGTTTACAAGTGTCTGGCCCCACAGGACTGGGGCAGAGCATTAGGGTTCTCAGAAAGGATTCTGCCCCCTGCAACCTGTCCCCTTCAGTTGCTCTGTGCTGGTCCCATGCTCCACAGTGAAAACGTGGAGGAACTTTGAAGGTCAGAGAGAGATGTCAGGTGTGTACGGTGTGGACATTGTTAGGGGAAAAGCAGAGGCCGGCAGAGGTTCCGGGCAGAAGTGGATGCTCCAATAATGCCCAGAGGCTGGAGAGGATGGGCAGCTGTGGACAAGGCCTGGGGAGCAGTAGAGGCCTAGGACAGTCATTAGAGTTGTGGTCAAATGCTTTAGGGTTTTTAGACCTGGATTTCAGATCCAAGTTAAACTTGGAGGCCTTGGGAGGTGACCTTCTGGGAGGAGGACTTACCCTCTGAGCCTCAGTTTTCTTACCTCAAAAGAGGAACTTCAGCCAGGCCTGGAGGCATAGACCTGTAATCTCAGCTACACAGGAGGCAGAGGCACAAGAGTTGCAAGTCCAAGGCCGTCCTGGGCAACTGAGCCAGACAATCTCAAAATAAAAAGTGAACTAGGGTTGTAGCTTAATGGTTGGGTGCCTGCCTAACTTGCAAGATGCTCCAGGTCTAACCCCCAGCACTACCAACAAACAAGGCTCACCCTCAGGCTTGCTGGGGGTGAATTTCACAGCCTGGGGCTCTGCCACTGTCTGAGAGAGTGTAACTCCCTCAGCTCTCTGAGTCTTTCAAGCTGGAGCCCTCTGCTCCCCAGAAGATGGGGCAGCTGACTTCTACTGTGAAATGCGAGGCCACACAAGTTAACAAGGGGGGGGCTGCCCAGCTTTGCTGCTGGGCTGGGGGAACTGGGTGCTCCACACCTCTCCTCTTGCCTTGATGAAGGGAAACATCCAGATAGCCTGGAGGCGTGGCCTGCTGGCTTCCTTCCCTCTTGGGGGTGCCCAGCCCCCACCCCACCTGCACTCTGTACCCTCATGCTGCCCCCAGGGACATGCCTCACTGGGAACCGAAACCCAAACACAATTCTCCAATTCCCAGAGGTCCCAGCAAAGCTCTCTGCTACCCTCTGTGGCCAAGGATCGGGCTTTTTGCCTGGGACTGTGAACTTCAAGTTAACAAACTGGAGTTTAGACAGGACAAAAGCCTCCGACCCTGTTCGATGGACATCATCACAGCAGGCGGTGATGTCTATTTCCCCTGTCTCGGACCCCGGGCTTCTGTGCTCATGTCTGTATGAAAGGTGTCTTGCATATGCCCTGCACCCACCAACAAACCAGTCCCCAAACACAAACCTAAGCACATACCCTACCCATCTGCAAAGATGGCCTTCATTCACGTCTACTTCTGTGAGGAGCTGAGACCTAGAACGTGTCATTTCACTGTCTGTGCCTCAGTATCCTCGTGGGTAAAACGGTTGCCCTACCACTTGCTTCACTGATCTTTGTGGGCTTAAACGACCTCATCGGGCATTCAAAGTGACTGGCCTGGAAACTCCCTCTTCTGGGGCCTCTCCTCCTCTGTCATTTCCTACTCATCTTCCAGATCACCTCAGCTGTCTCTGATCCTCCTTCCCGGCACATGCCTAAGCTAGCAGGCAGCCTCTGCCCCTGCTGCTTACCTCCTCCAGGAAGTCTCTCTCGGGTGGAACTCTGTACGGGAAATCATAGTACAGATATGATGGTCCACAACAGCCACCTCCACCTGCTGCTTGGGTCTTCCTCCCACAGTCCCGCAGTTCAGAGAAGTAGCCAGTAGGTGGCGATAGAATGATGACATCCCTGATTACATCAGTCGTTTATTAGCAAATATTTGCAGGGCATGAGACTTTAGGGCAGGACCAACAAACAGTGCAGGGAGACCCCAGTTCTCAAGGAGGCAAACTGAAGGGATTTTAAAAAGGGTAATAAATTAGATGAAGCAGGATCCCGGCGTGTGCATGTTGCTTGACTGGAACTTCACTGCCTGCCTGGACCGGTCATAAAATCAACCCTTCCAACTGAGCCGATGATTGTCTCCTCGCCACTCTGAATGCAGCGGGAGCTGCAGCTGCCCAGAGCTCATAGGAAAAGCAGATTCCTGCTCCTCAAATGCGCTGAATCAGAATCTGCCTTTTAACACGATGATGGCATAATTCGTGCACGTGCTAAATTGAAAGAGCTATTCCAGAGCTTTGGTGACAAAAGGCACCTGTGGGCTAACTCTGATCACCTATGGGTTCCCATACTAAACATGGATCATGCTCAGAAAAAAATAAAATATTCTAGGGAAGTTTGTGATACATGGGAAAGAGACGATGTTCAAATTTCAGCAGCCACCAATAAAGTTTTATTGGAATGCAGACATACTCATTTGTGCTGTCACCAAAGCACCAAGAAGATGCTACAGGACTATACGGCCTGACAGCTGGAAACATTTACTATCCAGCTCTTTGAAGAGAAGTCTGCTGACCTCTGCTGCAAGGCATTGGCTCTAAGAAAAGAAGCATGGTCCCAAGAAGCATCTTACCCAAGGCTTCATAAGCACCTCTGAGTTTTCTATGTGTCAGCCTCTGGTTCAAATTGCTCTCTACCTTCTTTCTCAGTGTCTTGAGAGAACATTGTTAAAAAGGTTAGCGTCTCCAAGATTTGTGGTGATGGCAAAAGCCTGCAACCCCAGCACTCTGGAGGTAAAGGCAGGAGGGTTTGCCACAAGGGCAAGGTCAGCCTGATCTCTACAGTGAGTTCCCATTTAGACAGGGCAACATAGTAAAACCATGACTCAAAATAACAGCGATGATGATGATAAAACACAATGATGGCATAATTAGAGGTCTTAAATCTTGCTGTGTGTGGTTTTTACCTATGTTCTCAGCTCTCATGAGGGTGATGTAGGAGGAGCAAGATTTTGAGGCCAGCCTGGGCCTCAAATAGAACTTGTCTCAAAAATAAAACAAACAAAAGCAAAAGCAAGCCAGATATGGTTGTACAGGTCTGTAATCCAGGTACTGATGGCAGGGGGAATCAGGAGTTCAAGGCCATCACTGGCTGCACAGTAAGTTTGAGACATTCTAGGCTATGTGAGACCCTGTCTTAAGATAAATCATCACAACCACAACAAAAACTCTCTTTAAATTCTACTTCAAGTAAAGTTAGTTTTGATCCCAGAATGGGCTCTTCCTGCTAAAGTGTGCATGACTGACACTCATGCAGGTAGTAAATGTTAACTCTAACATTGGAAAAATGTTAGTTTCATTAACCATTTGTTGACTAAACAATTGGGTAGTACATAATTCCAGATCTGAGGTTTGAGCTATTAATGCGTTTATAGGTCCCTGTACATACCTAGTATTGGGCTGAGTCTTCGATTTTGCTCCTCCTGCAGCTCCTTTCCTCTCTGGGAAAGTGAACTATACTCTGAGCTGAGCCCTTGGGTGTTAAGTCTCCAGGTGTCTCTAGGCAAAAGGCCCCAGCTTGGCTGGCCACTCTATGCCTCTGTGTGTGCTTGGCAGTGCAGAGAGAGCTTTGGGGTCCCGCAGTGGAACAAAACTGAACAGAGCTGAGGACGGGGTGGAGGGGGGGCGCTTGGGGGTAGGGTGACACAAGACTCTGGGACAGCTGCTGGAGGGCTAGGAGGGCTACCCGGTTAGTACAAGCCTGCAAGCCTCCAGATTCCAGAGTGGAGGGTGGAGACAAGTCCGGGAATCTCACAAAAGCTAGATGACCAGAAAAATCGCCAAGGACCAAGCAGGACGCTTAGCCCAGCTGACCTGGGTTCAGGTCCCACTGCACCTCTGACCAAGGTTATAGAGACCCAGAGCCAGCCCGCAGAGGAGATTGCAAGGACGTGCGGCAAAACTGTCAGAATGAACACCAGGAGGCGACAGAGTCCAACAAGGACAGGGACATGCCAAGGATGCATTTCCTCCCACAGCCAGCAGGGTGCGGTGTAAGCCAATCCCACAGTGCCACCAGCCCACAGTGCCACCAGCTCCACCGGTCCTGACACACACGCGCTGAATCATCGATATATCTGTTCAGGCATCCCTAAGACCACAGTCTGGAGCCTCTCAGCTCCACAGTCAAGAGCCTCGGTCTGCTCTGGTCTCCGGGAACTCTGGCCTCTGTCAGCTCAGTCGTTCCTAGTGACTGCAGGACTGAGGCTCCTGGAAGCAGAGGGCCCCAGCAGCACTCTGACATAGGCTCTCTCCACCACAGGGAGGGTTGCCTCTTCACAGTCAACAATACTGTGATGCTTCTGATGTTGCACCTTTTGATATGATGAAGAAGATAGGTCTGCTGGGGATGGCCTGCCCGTTACAGGGGTGCAGGAGCCCCCAACCTCAGGAATCTTAGCGTCATTGAGCCCAGAGAAGGGGCTTTTAATCCAACATTGCTTCCCAAAGGAGGCATGGCTGTGCCTGCTTCCTAAAAAATCAGGGATTTATCGTGAAGGAAGGGAGAGAGAGGGGTGTTCACATCTTTTAGGATTTCTTGCATAGAGACTTGCTATATTCAATATTAAAATGATTTTTTTGAGGGGGAGGGTTTCTCTATGTAATTTTGACTGTCCTGGAACTCGCTCTGTAGACCAGGCTGCCCTCGAACTCACAGAGATCCATCTGCCTCTGCCTCCTGAGTGTTGGGATTAAAGGCATGCACCACCAGCACACGGCTTAAAATGAATTTTAAGCTGATGGTACATGCCTATAATTCTAATACGTCAGAAGCTGAGGCATTTGGATCAACCTGGGCTATGTAGTAAAACTCTATTTCCAATAAAACGTATTTTATGACTAAAATTGCTAACGGACTAAGCAGGCAGATGAATAAAGTCAGGTCCAACATCCAGAGCAAACACAAGCAGACTTTGGAATTTAGTCTGCACAGGACAGACTAGTCAATAACTAACCTTGGAATGTTTTCAATACACTACAAATGTACAATAATTTACCTGGTGTGGTACCAGGTAACACACATGACAAACTGAGATGTTTGAAGAAGACAGCATAAAGCTTAGAAACAGATCCCAGGAGATCCAAGTTCAGTTTCTAATAATCAATATTATGTATTTATTTAGAGATAGTATCAAGATGGCCTCTAATTCACTATGCCACTGAAAATGACCTCGGGTCCTCCAGGCTCCATCCACCTCCAAAGTGCTGAACTTATAGGATGCATGTCACACCCAGCTTACAAGATGCTGGGGACTGACCCTGGGGCTTTGTAATGGCAGGCAAGTACTTTACCTACTGAGCCACATTCTAGTCCTGACATTTTAAATTAGACAGAAAAAGAGCATTAATTTATAAAAGATGTTAAACAACTGGCAATTCAATGAAAAAAAAAATGAAACAAATTGCAGAAACTCCAAGAGTTCTAAAAGTTGATAGGTGTGCCCACACATACCCATAGTCTCAGCTCTTGGGGGGCAGAGGTCAAGGTCTGCCTGGTCCTTATAGTCCTACATCAACCAGAGTTACATAGTCAGAGCTTGTCTCAGAAAACTAACAAGCACAAAGACAATCAAAAAAAAAAAAAAACCCACAAAAGTTCTAGGATGAGAAAGCGTAAGATTTGTTTTTAAAACACTGAATTCATGGTAGAAAGGCCTTTTTAAAATGCTGCAATGCGTGCCTTGGGAGCACACTGGCAGGTTAAAGCTGCATTGCATGCTCTGGGAGCACACTGGCACTGTCAATGCTCATGCATGCCCTGGTTTTTCAGTCCTCTTTGGTCAAAAGGGAGTGTTGCAGCTGGAGATGCTCAGTGCTGGGCCACTTGCCTAGTAGGTTCCAGGCTCATGCTTCAGCAACAAAAGCTTCCATCCTCAGTCTCTCAAGATAGCCCATGCTTGAAACCCAGTCTCTGGGCCCTAAGGATGTCCACCATATACAGTGAGGTCCAGCAGTTCAGCTGCTGGCTGGCATCAACCACCAGACACAAGCGTGAGAAAACCTCCAGGTGACTCAGCCCACCTACCATCTGCCTACCACTGTGAGCAGTCCAAGACCCCCAGAAACCACAAGCAACAATAGGGAAAAGGGTGGCTGTTACTTAAGCCACCATGTTTGGAAGAGTGTTCATTTTGCAACATGAATAAATGATAGTCACTCTGTGAGACAAAGCCTAGAAGTCATAGAAATAAAAACATTCTGCATCATTTTTTTTTTTTTTTTACAAGAGCTGAGTATAGTAGAGCATGCATGCGATCCCAGGATGAGGAGGTGCAGATAGCCAGGGCTACACAAGACTCTGTCTCAAACAGATTAATAAAATCAGGCATGGGCCAGGCAGTGGTGGGGTATGCCTTTAACCCCAGCACTCAGGAGGCTGAGGCAGGTGGATCTCTGTGAGTTTAAGGCCAGCCTAGTCTACAGAGTGAGCTCCAGGACAGCCAAGGTTACACAGACAAACCCTGTCTCAGAAAAAAAAAAATTAGGCATGGGTGAGTCTGGGCCTGTGCTTGAGTACTCCCCTAAGATGGGGGATGAGGGCTGGAGTCCATCCTTATCATCACTACCCCCCTCCAACAAAGGAGGGAAGACAATTGATGAAATCACAGGTGAGCAGAATACAGGCTATTACAGATAAGTGGTTGATTTCCTTATTGTGCTATCAATTCCCAAGACAAAGACAGCCAGGCCATCTGAGGATGCCAAGGGCATCAACAGGTCCTGGAAAATGAAGTGTTTTGGTTTTTTTTGTTTGTTTGTTTTTTTTTGTTTTGTTTTAACAAAAGAAAAGCTTTTTTTTTTAATGTGTTTGAGTGTTTGCCTGCACACATGTATGTGCATCACAGGGGTCATAAGAGGCATCAGATCCCCTAGAACTGGAGTTATACCATGTGGGCCACCATGTGGGTTCTAGGAACCAAACCTGGGTCCTCTGCAAGAGCAGCAAGCACCCTTAAGCCCCAGAACTCTTAAATGTAGGAAAAGGCTCATCTTTGCTCAAGAAAGAGCTGAAAATTGAAACCATGATACATTACCACTTAAAAATAGTGCTCTGGGAAATGGGCACTTTTATACATTGCTGATAGGAAATTAAATTGAACAATTTTCATGAAAAGCATTTTGGCAGATCTATCAAAATGTATATAGTGTTCATATTTTTCTTTCTTTTTTAAGTGCACATATTTTTGATCCACCAATTCTGCTTCTAGGAACTTATCATGCAGATGAAGTTATGTAAGTTCTCATTGTTATGCTGTTCAGACCCCTGGGGAAAGACCCTAGACTCAATGGGATTATAATTAAAACATTTATTGCTTACTTCCAGCAGGACAACAGTCTCTGAAGCAAACTTGAGATTGCTGTCCAAAGGGTGGGGGGGGGAGGATTTTTAAAGGCACGAGAAGACATTGAACATCTATCTGCACAAGAAAGGCAGGGCCTGTCCAGCTCTGCCATGATTAGGTAGTCAAGGCAACCTCAAAATAGTCCTTGAGTGTCTGCATAAGCAGCTTGCAGAAGTCAAAAAGTGGTTAGTCATAACATAGCAAGTAGATGGTCACAGCTGTACACTTGGTTGGGGGGTGAGGGTCACTGCGTCAGGATTACTTAGCTTCCAGGGACTGGAGTCAGAGGCTTGTGGGTACCAAGATGGATGCCCAGCATAAAGTGGAGTTTCTGTAGCCATCACAGAACTCACATGTGTCAGAAGCCTTCAGTATCGTATCATTAGCAACTTCAGTGTCCATCCACAGGCTGTTTCTTGTTAACAGTTCACTCCTACAGTGTAGTTCTGCACTGATAGAGTGAGACAGCCTGACGGGGTGATGCAGGCCGATGGTCCCAGCTACTGCCAGAGTGAGGCAGGGGGCTGATCAGTCCAAGGCCAGCCAGGGCAACTTATTAAGACACTGTCTAAAAATTAAATGTTAAAGGATGCTGGGGGTATATTGCTCAACGGCAGAGCACTTAACCGGTTTGTATGACTCTGGGATAAATATCCCCTGGGGGTAGGGGAGAGGAGGCAGGGCCATGCTGCTGGTGTGGAACTCCAAAGATGTTTCTGTTCAGGGAAAAGCATTTACCATTAATGCAAATAATGTATGCATGTCTTTTAAAGTGTGTGTGTGTGTGTGTGTGTGTGTGTGTGTGTGTGTGTGTGTGTGCATATTAACAAGTATGTAGATGTCAGAGGACAAGTTTCAAGTTTCAGGAGTTGGCTCTCTCCTGCTACTGTGTATTTCAGAGATTGAACTCAGGTTCTCAGACCCTGCTGAGCCAGCTCAGTAGTCCTGAATTATACACATATACTTATATACATATTAGACACTTGTTTTGTTGTTGTTTGTTTGTTGTTTGTCTTATAGAGACAGGGTTTCTGTGTGCAGCCCTGGCTGTCCTGGAACTTGTTCTGTAGAGCAGGCTGGCCTTTAACTCAGAGACCCACCTGCCTCTGCCTCCTGAGTGCCAGGATTAAAGGCATTTATCACCACCACCTGGCACAACCACGTCTAAAAGAATTGTAGAGAAAACTACAAATAGTACCAGCCTCTGAGAAGAGGCCACAGTCAGGGAAATGATTTTTGCTCCATGCCTCTGTATAATGGGCCACTGTTTCTTATACATTTGTTTTGTGTTCACACAAACTTAGTTGCTATTGAGTAACTTGTTAGCCATTTGGGAAAGGTCCAATGATGAGCCATAGACTCAACAGCCCAAACAGAGCATTTCTAATATATTAGAGCAGAAGCATAAACGAGCAAGCCTCGTCTTTCCCCAGCGTCAGAACTTACTGATTGACAACAAACTCACAAGTTACGTCAGTTTTGTTGGCTCCACGTTGCCAATTAACTCCCAATTAATTCAAGGATAGCTGGCCTTTGGTGATCATAGGTGTTCTTCTGTTACAGTTATAAGAATAAAGGCTGGAGAAGGGGTGGGAGGTGGTCCCAAGTAAGGATCTCAAGTGAGTGGGGTCCCAAGGTAAGGGACCACGTGGGAGAGCATAGCAGGTTGCATAGCCGGTGAGGGTGACCGAGGCAGGAGGGAATAACACGCCAGGCAGATAGAGCTTAAATGAGGAGTTTATTTAGAAAGGGGAGCGAGGGAGAAGGGAAGAGACAGAGGCACCAGGAACAGAAGAGGAGAGAGGGAGAGAGGAGGGGAGAGAAGAAGGGGGTGTAGCTGGTGGCCAACGAAAAGCAGGAGAGGGAGAAGAGAGAGAGCAAAAGAGAGCGTAAGTGGGCAGGGGTCTGTCTTTTAAAGGGGTCCTTTACACCTGCCTGCAGTCTAGTACTCATGGAACCCTGGGCTGACCAGAGTACTGCCTGAGTACATCTTGCCAGGGGCAGGCCAGGGGCAGGGGCAGGCCAGCGTAATGCCTGAATCCTTACAATAGGTTCTTTTGTTCTAATCTTTGTTTCCTTCCTTCCTTCCTTCCTTCCTCCCTCCCTTCCTTCCTTCCTTCCTTTTTTGAGGCAGGGTCCCATGCCGTGTCTCAGGCTGGCCAGGAACTCGCTCATAGCCCAGGCTGGCCTCAGCCTCCTCTCCAGTGACCCAGTCTTCCTACTATCAGCACATTACATCCCACATCATTACATATGCAGGTGACTTCAGAGTTCATACTGGCTGACCTGAAGCTGGCATCAGAGAGCTGACACACACACCAGGAAATGTCTACAGAGGGCCAGACAGGAAGTCTTAGGAGCTTCAGGAGCACAGTGATGTAAGAAACAGGTCAGGTGGCAGTCTGCTTTGAAGGTCAGTTTGAGGCAGCTTTGGTGTTGTGGGCAAGAGAAATCGTGCTTAAACTGGTGTCCAAGGACAGAATTTTCCACTGTGACAATTTCCTAGATGAGGCTCATGGTGAGTAACCAGGAGACCAGTCAGGGCGCCAGTCACATTTCAGTCTTGGGGTCCTCCGTTCATAGTCTCAGGTGAGGAGTTCACCTAATTTGTGAGAAGCTCACGTGTCCGCTGTTTCTGATGCATTTGCTGGTGGATGATGAGTTACTCCCCACTCCCCGTGCTGGTGAATGGCAGTGCTGGCAGTTGATTCCATTGTTGTTTGAGACAGGACTTCTCTGTGTAGCCCTGGCTGTCTTGTAACTCACTCTTATAGAGCAGGCTGGCCTGGAACTCATAGATCTGCCTACCTCTGCCTCCTGAGTACTGGGATTTGTCTTGTGCCTACCCGGGCTGGCAAGGAAACGCGACCACGACTCTTCTTCAAGCAGTTTATTCAGGAACCTTGTACATCAGCTTCTCCTCTCCCAGTCCCAATTGGGGACGTTAAATCCTCCAGACTGCTTCTTTACCGAGGGCTATGTCACAGGCTTAAATACTGACTCACAGCACAGTGGAAAACAATCAAGGGTCAAGCATGCAAGTTCTCGGGCTTAGCTCCTCCCCAGCAGATGTGTGTTAGCAAATCAAGAAGAGTACCAATAACTACTCTGGTGCAAGATGTTCCAGCCAACAGCTTCAGGCTTGCTCAAGGCACCTCGGGGTCCATGCAGTGCCCTACAGGGATTAAGGCATGCACCACCACACCGGGTCAGATGTCAGTTGTTAACCTGTATAAACAAGATATAAAGCCACACTTACTGTTGTTTTGAATGGTTACACACTTGTTTCCTCCCAATGCCTTAGTGGTGGCCAGGTGTCCCTGGGTCCTGTTTCAGGACCTTGGAATGCCAGCATCAGCCCACTACACACTGGGCTTCAGGGCCGTAAGCCCTTCCCGGCCTCTGCTAGGGCACCCCAGGACCTGGCATTCCCCACCTTTGGATTTTAATCCCAATGCTGCCCCTGCAAGAGTTCTCCCAAGACTGTGGGAAAACCTGCCCTTCCCCAGCACCCTGCACCTGCCTCCAACGACACTTTCTGGGTGGTGAAGATCTGGAGCCAAGGTGAGGGCTTGGTCCAAGCTCTGCCTCTTAGTGGCTATGTGACTTCAAGCAAACAGCTCCCCCCCCCACTCTTGCCCTCAGCTTTCTGGCCTGTAGATTGGGGAAGCAGTGTGACTAGGGTGTTCCCATGGAAAGTGTTTGGCATGGTGTCCTGAGCTTAAACAGCATCAATGGCCAATGCTTATTGGCTTTAGCCGCTGAAGCAGAGAGCCCATTCCAGGGCCCTGGGCTGGCCTTGTGTTGTTTTTATTCTTATAGAACTTGCTTGTCCTACCCCCACCAGCCTGTAGTACCTTCTGAATGTCAACCGGATGTTTTGCCCCTGAGGGAGGAACCCATAACCCCTGTTGACATGCTTGTCTAGTGCCCACTGCCCTTGCCTGTCCTCATTGTGTGGAGAGAATTGCCCAGAGCCACAAGCTTCCGCAGGAGGCCTGTCCTGGGGCACAGAAACACCTCCTTGTGTCAATGTTTGACAAATCTCAGGACCTTTCCTTTCCCTACAGTGGCCAAGTGACAAACATAAAGGCAGTAGGGAGACATTTCATTTATTAATAGTTATTTAGGGCTGGGGTGGCAGAGAAAAGCCTTGGCACGAACCCAGATGGAAGCAAAAAGTGGTGCTGGGTGCACGTAATTCCAGAAACTTCAAGGCCATCTTCTGCTATATAGTGAGTTGGAGGCCAGCTGGGGCTACATGCCCCAGGTGTCCCAGTGGGTCCCCATAAAATCAGTGAAGAAAGCACTGTGCTGCCCTCAGGGCCCTCCCAGGCCTGAGAATTAGCCACTAAGCACCCTGCTAAGCACCCCTGTTTAATACTAAAAACAACCTTTAATGAAAGTATTATCCTCTTTATGTGCCTGGAGAAGTAGGGGTGGGAGTGCAGACTAGGGTTCCCACGTCATTTCATCAAGGTCAAGCAGCCCAGAGGGGTTAGAGCCAAGATCCAGATTCAGTCCCATCCAACTGCAAGCCCATGTCCCAGCATGCTTGCCTAGCCCGCCACCTTGCTCAGGAACTGCCTCCAACGGGGCAGCAGGGGTCCAGCCCACCTGTGCCGCCTGTGATGGGTTAAACTCCACACCACAGTTGTGGATTTCATGTAGGGAATTATCCTAAGTATTAAAGGTATACCATCTGTATTCAGACCATCTCCTCAAGGCTCCCGAGAGTATGCAGGCCAGGCTTGACTTAGAGTTTGGTGTGTTTAATCAGAGGCCTCTGTCTGGGACAGTGTGGCTAAAATAATCTAGCATGGTTCATCAGGGCTTTCGCCCCTCCACATTCTGACAGTATACTCAGAGAAGCTCTCATATCCACAGCTACTCACACAGGTTCCTCTTCAGTATGCACACACGAACTCACTGCTCTTTGCCTTGACATCAGTCTCGGGAGCCACGGCCCCGCCCACACTGGCTGGCTGAGAGTCCCGCCTCCGGCCCCGCCCCCACTTCCGTCGCCGTCGGCTTGCTGAAGGCCAGGCTGGTTCGTGTTTGCTGCTTCGGGTCTTATGAAACTGGCGCGACTCATGAAGGTCTTCGTCACTGGCCCGTTGCCCGCCGAGGGCATGGCTGCTCTCACCAAGGCCGCAGAGTAAGCGCCCGCGTCTGTATCGGGACTGCCGCCGACCCTGCGGCCCCCTGGCCCATCCACCGGGCGGGTGTCCCCAAACCTCAGGCTCCCCTGCGCCTGCTCAGGTGGTTTGGCTGTCTCCAGACGCGCCGCTGGTGCTTCCGGAGCTGCCCCAAGACCCTGGTGCCTTGCAGACCGGAGAGGTGGACCCGGGATTTGAGAGGCTGGGCCTGGAGCTTGGGAGCTGCCAGCTGTGTCCGCAGCGGGTGGGCTTGGAGTTTTCTTAGAGAAAACTTCACCCGGGTGCAGCTTGCTCCAAGCTATTGGTCTCCAGCCTTCAGGGAAGGGAGATTGCCCACGAGGCAAGGTCCAGACTATGGATTTCACCCTCTGAGATTAGCTGGCAGGCACGAGGTGTCAGGGACTGTGACAGTATGTGACAGTAATTGGCTTGGCTCCTTGGATGGTCGACAGGCCCTTTTGACTTTTTTTTTTTTAAACCTTCTGTGGTCGCTAGCCTCGCCAGGAGCTGTGAACACAATCTTTCAGTCCCCCAACACTGTGAAGTCAGCCTTAGAATTCCTGCATCACCGATCTGAAAACACGGGCTAGATGGGTTCATATCTTGGCCCACGGTCACTCAGCCTTTATACTCAGTCCTGCCTGCTGCAGTCTGATCGCTTCTACTTGACAGCTTTGCGCTACCATTGCCAGTTTGGGAGATGGTGTGACCCTTATGCAGTCAGTTCTCATGGTTGGAGGGTGTGTGTGTGTGTGTGTGTGTGTGTGTGTGTGTGTGTGTGTGTGTGTGTGTGTGTGTGGTTTGTTTTGTATTTTTTTCCAGCATAGTACAAACTTTTCCTAAGGATATGTTTTGTTGGGACTTTTGGTCTTGAAGTGCTGGGACAAGTGGACCTGGGGACCTGCCAGCCACTGTCCTGTACCGCCTGTGCACACACCTGGGCTGCTCTGTAATTCAATGGCAAGGATTCGGAGGGGCACCTCTCACTTGGGGCTGCTAAGGAAGCTGTAGTGTTCCCACAGCTAGAGCTGGCGAGTCCACAGTGCAAAGTTTTGTATTTTGTGAATTTACAACTGCAACTGTTTATTGAAGATAAGCTGTTAATCTGATGTAGGACTTCCCCCCCCATTCCCCCCCCCCAGCTTTCTCCACAGCTGGCTGCCTGGAGACTCACTGTAAATAGGAGAGAGCTCTTAGGTTGAGAGACCCCAGGCCTAGGACATCCCCCCTTTTCTGCTTAAGCTCTGCTCTGTCCTGGGGGGTGGGCTCAGCTCTTGTCAGCTTCCCCCATCCTGGCAGCCCTTCATCCCCTGCCCCAACTACATTCCAAGTAGTTCTGAGCTCCCCTGTACCTGACCTTGACTTTGGCCAGCCTAAAGCCATAGCAGGTAGAAGGCCATGTTTGCCCGCTGTACTTGCTATAGCATCCAGGAGATTGCCTGCATCTTCTGAGTGGCTTCCCTTGCTTTCAGCTGTGAGGTGGAGCAGTGGGATTCAGTTGAACCCATCCCCAGAAAGAAACTGGAGCAAAGCGTGGTGGGGGTCCATGGCTTGCTCTGCCGCCTCACTGACCGTGTGGACCAGAAACTTCTGGATGCTGCAGGTATGTGTTGAGCAGGCCTGGGAAGAATTCTGAGGGGCATCTTGCCTGTGAGCACACCGGCTTGCTGCACTGGCCTGTGAGCGGGCCTGGAGTGTTTTCCCTGTCTTTCTGAGGACACTGCCAGCACTGGATCAGCCTGGCACGTGCTATCTCCCATCTGGCCTGTAAGTTTTTGAGAGGCTCCAAGAGGGCAAAGGCCACGTGTTGCATGAGTGGGCTGGGGAGTGGAGGAGGATACCATGGACTCTGAACCTTCCTGCTGTGCTATAGCCTTGCTTTGTGACCTTGGGATCTCTCTGAGCCTGTGTGTTGCAGGCACTCAGCACATGTATGTGCCCAGTAGTGGTCCCAGGTTTTGTTCCTGGGTAGGGTGAACATCACCCTACTGTGGCAGTTTAAGGGGACCCTTAGACTTTCCTTAAACTTAGACTGCCAGATTCGATACAGAACCAGTCCCACCCCTGGCCTTGACCTGGATGCTAGTGGTGGAGGAGAGCACATGTGGAGGTCGCATCCCAGCCACCGCCACCACAGCACTTCTGGAGTGTCTGGGGGAGGCCTTTGGTGTGGGTAAAGGAGACCCAAGGCCACTGGTGAGCACAAGTGAGTCATGAGAGACCCAGGTGTACTGCGACTGAGCCAATACACTCCCCGAGCCTCTGTGGGTGGCACAGGTTGCCCAGCTTTATACGAGGGGCAGAGATGACAGCTTTCCCCCTTCATCTAAGAAATAATAAGTAGGTGTTCCCGGGATTGTTCCCAGAGCATGGTTTGAATTCCATGAGGACAGATGTGTTTTCTGTACAACAGGAGCCAACCTCAGAGTCATCAGCACCCTATCAGTGGGGGTTGACCACTTGGCTTTGGATGAAATCAAGAACCGGTAAATACAGCTGGGGTGAGGGCTGAACCAGAGTGGGCAAGAAGGGCTCTCTGCTTGCTCATGTTGTGTGTGCCTGTGAGATGCTAAAACCATCCACATATGCACAAGCCACTTAGACCTGGAAGGTTAGAAGCCATGGGTGACCTCTGACCACACCTGTTATATTCGCTGCCTCTTCTGATCTCCATGATACCCTGGGAGTAGAAAAGGCAAGTGTTATTATTTCCCTTTCCATTGAAGAAATCAGGACCGTTAAGTAGCTACTGGCTCCAGACCTCGAGCCCTGACTCCCTATGGTGGGCGATGGTGAGAATGAGGACCGCTTGCAGTTCTGACCTTCCTGGCAGTGGAAGTGACCCATCGGTAGACACTGGTGGAGGTGCTTGAGGCCAGTGTTAGCACCAGCTGTTTGATTCCTAGAGGGATCCGGGTGGGCTACACGCCAGGTGTCCTGACAGATGCCACCGCGGAACTTGCTGTGTCCCTGCTACTCACCACCTGCCGCCGGTTGCCGGAGGCCATAGAGGAAGTAAAGAAGTAAGTTGATGCCTGGTGGGCAAGCAGCGGGCCCGAGTACTGAGTACTCAGCCGGCCCGGCTTAGATCTGCTGTCTGTCTCCAGTGGGGAGAACACGGCAGAGCTGCGTGCATTAAAGGGGGCAGGAAGGGAAGTCGTGAGAGATGAGGCTAAGGGAGGGACAGATTCTGCTGACCTGGGCACAGTGGAGTGTGATGCTGTACACCTGCAATGCTGACATGGACACGCTGGAGGACTGGGAGTAGCTTCGGGAGCCAAAGCTGCCCACACCACGCTATCGTGGTGCTTTGGTGTGAGGGACAGGAAGCCTTCTCAACAGTGCCCACACTCGTCATGTTGAGGACACTGGCCACAATGGGAAAAGCATTTCCCCAGTTAGGTGTGTGGGCTCTGGGTGAAAAGCTGGAGTCTTACGTTTGCAGCCTCTGCTCTCGATTCCCTGGTGGTGCAGCCTCAAGCAGTGATACCACCCCTCTGTAGGTTTCCCCATCTACAAGAGCAAGTGTACTTCTAAGGCCCCCTGAGGCCCCACTTCCTGTGCCCCTTATTAGCTTCAAAAGAACATTGTGTTGTCAGCCACTTTTACCCTATGACCTGGAGGCAGGCATAGCTTCAGACCAAGGCCAGGAGTGCTCAGTGTGTGGGCTCCAATGGCTGCTTGTCTTTCCCCGAAGTGGACTAATCACCCCATCTCCCCACAGCGGCGGCTGGGACTCATGGAAACCCTTATGGATGTGCGGCTATGGACTCTCGCAGAGCACTGTTGGCATTGTGGGGCTAGGGCGCATAGGTGAGGCCCCCACTACCTTTTCCTTATGTTGAGTCTCCAGTGCCTTAAGCCTAGACAGTGGGTGTCTTTGGGAGAGGACATGTGTGGGACTAAGTGAATGAAAAAAAAAAATAAAAAAAGTAAGCTCAAGAGTCCCCAAGAACTCACTGGCTCACAGGAGCAATTTTGTAGAGATCCAGGTTTCTTCTGGGTTTGCCAATGAACATAAAGGCTATAAGGTGCTGGGCTAGCCATGGGAAGCCGCTTACTGTGGGAAAGCCTGTACCATCCCTGGTTCTGGAAGGCAGGTTCTGGAAGGAGGAGACCCTCCCTTTCAGTGACATCACTTCAGAAGCCTGGTAGGAGGCTAGGGTGCTGTCATCCTACATGTACAGAGGCAGCCAGAGAGCAGAAAATGAGGTAACCTGTCTGGTCAGCCAGTAATCCTTGGAGTCCAACAACCTGGGATGTGTCCAGGTCCGAAGACGCAAGTGTCCAAGCCTGTTGCCAACAGCACACATGAAAACCTCCTGTAAGTTGGCAGCTGGGCAGTGCTACCAAAAGTCAAGAGGTAGGGTTGTGTTCACAGAAGTAGAGAATTCAGGAGCGGAGAATTCAGGAGAATTTTGATCCATCTTCAGAGGTGCCTCATCAGTTCTTGGAGAAAGTCAGCAAATGACCCTGGAGATGACTGGAACCATGTGAAGCCAGGGTGACCAGTCCACCTACAGCGCGTGGCACTGCCTCCTAATCCCAGAGAACAGTGTACTGCCTGGGGCTAGTTACACTGCAGCAGTCCAGCTCCACTACGATAGAACAGGGACCACCTCTAAGGGTCACCTGCCCTTGCCCTCTGGAAGGTGGGAGCAAGCTGTGGACTCCTTGCCTCTAGGTCAGGCCATTGCTCGACGACTGAAACCATTTGGTGTCCAGAGATTTCTCTACACGGGGCGCCAGCCCAGGCCTCAGGAAGCAGCAGAATTCCAGGCAGAGTTTGGTAAGTAAAGTCCTGTTTTCTCCTGGAGTCCATCGGGGCTCAACGATGGTGGTGGTGGTGGTGTGTGTCATTTACAGGCAGAATGCAGGAGCTCGGGGTGTCTACCTGCTTGGGACGCGGAAGGCCCCTCAGGAGCACAGATCTCCATCATGTGTCCTAGACCCGGAGTTCTCTCATCAATTGTCCTAGCAATTGGTCTCTGTCTTTGCCCGTATCAGAGCTGATGTTACAGGCATACTTAGGGTGTTATGTGGGTGCGGGGACCCAAACTCTGGCTCTCATGATCGTTTTAACTGCTGAGCCATCCTCCAGCTCCTCCATCATAGTTTGTGAGACATGGTCTCTCACTGAACCTAGAACTCACTGATGTGGCTAGAGTGGCAGGCCAGTGAGCTCCAGGGAGCCACACGTCTCCATCCCCCCAGGGTTGGAATTATAGTCTTAACCAGATTTTCAGGTGGGTTCTTGGGAATCCAAACTCAGATTCTCATGCTTGTGCAGTGGGCACTTTACTAACAGACACCTCCCACTGATTGTGGGGACAGTTTTACTATGTAGCTCTGGCTGGCTCCAAGTTAAGGTAGTCCTGCCTCAGCCTCTGGAATATCTAGTGTGTGCCATCATGCATGGCATCCTAGGAGTGTCTTTTGTGGGAGGTGGGAGCTACCCGTATCGTTGGCCTCTGCTGCCATCTTCCTGTCCCTCGCTGGTACTCAGCCTCTGATGAAGTCTCCCCTTGCTCAGTGTCTCTTGCTCAGCTGGCTGCAGAGTCAGACTTCATTGTAGTGGCCTGCTCCTTAACACCTGCTACCAGGGGGCTCTGCAACAAGGATTTCTTCCAGAAGATGAAGAACACAGCTGTCTTCATCAACATCAGCAGGTAGCTGAGGACTGCCCTCACACCTGGGTCCCCAGCGTTGAGGGTTGTGTCTAACCCTGTGACCTGGATTTCTGTGCCTTGGAGACATGGGTGAGGAAGATCCGTGAGCACAGGGCCCAGCCTCCTGATCCCCTGCTCAGCCCAGCCTTGTTCAGAGCTTGGCTCATGGTAGTGTGATTCTGCGAGCATGTCACTAGGGGCTCCCAGCAGGCCCACTTCCCTCTGCTACAAAAGGTGGGGGGCCTACAGAGGGGCCTTCAGAGTCTGTTAACATCCCCCAGTGTTCAGGAAGTCAGGGTTTCCTCAGGAGCCCAGGAAAGTTTATTAGCTCTGTCACTCTACTAAGTGGCAAGGCTCAAGTCAAAACTAGGATTCATATGCAGTCTCCTATAGCGCGTTCATAGGTTTTCCACGCCAGGTGATGAGTGGAAAAATACAGGTTCAGCCCTGAAGGTAGCTTGGGTAGGAGGAGAGTCTGGGTCTCCAGATGACCAACTGTCACTTCCAGGGGAGACGTGGTAAACCAGGATGACCTGTACCAGGCATTAACCAGTGGTCAGCTTGCAGCCGCAGGGCTGGATGTGACCACTCCGGAACCGCTGCCTCCGAGCCACCCACTGCTGACCCTGAAGAACTGTGGTAAGAGCCGTTTCCGCTGCAAAGGTACAGCTGCCCTATGGAGTGATGATGATAGTCCAGGCCTGGCGATGGAGCTAGCTGAGGCAATGCTAGCCCAGAGGGCTTAGCCAGGGACTGAGAGTGTGTAGGCTGTTAGAGACTGGTGTCCAACGAAAGGTGATGCTCAACTAAGTCTCCATCCCCATGGAGACAGATCCAAGAAGCAAGGGTGTTTGTTAAAGGAAAACTGACCACACTTCAATAGCTACTCGTGGGGATAACTGGTTATTACCAGTGTTTATAACTTGTACCGGTTAGGAAGCTTCTAGCAGTCAACAGCTCATTCATGTTGTGGCTGGAGAGTCCAGCTTTAGGATTTTTAACATTTGGCTCACCAGCCATCAATACCCCCCTCCCCCCAGACTTCTGAGTTTGGGCATTCTTCAGCCTTAGGCATTTTAAGTCTCCCTTCCTTCTTCCTTTGTCCCCGAGGGCCCTGAATGCTTCTGGCCATTGCTGCTTTGTCAGCAATATAGCAAGTATAATGGCTCTAGTTTTCTGTTTGTCTCCTGGAGGGACTGAGTCACTGGTTGTCAGGTCCTGCCCTAAGGGCTTCTGCAGGTCTGGACTGCAGCTGGTGACTATGCCCTTAACAAGCTCCTGATGACATGATGCTGGTGCCTCTGGCCCTGGGAGCATTTTGAGACTCAGCACTTCCCTGTTCAAGAAATGTGGTGTTTCTGTATCTAGACTCACTGGGAAGCATCAGGGCTATGGATGTCCCTCTGCATTCTGGAGAGGAAGCCCAAACATGTTCTTGCTGCCTCTTCAGTGAAGGCTCCCATTATTTCAGCCCTTGGCAATCCTCCTGACCCCATCCCCATGCCAACCTGCAAGAAACACTGGGTGTGATGTGAGGGTTACGGTCCACAGCCAGGAAAACTGGCCCTATCCCCATTTCATGTCCCCATTCAGCTCCGGAAGGCAGGCAGCTCTCATCTGCTCAGCATTGGGACCAGAGCACCTACAGTGTTACCCAGCATTTTACCATGGAATAACTTCAGCACAGAAGCCCTGTGCCATCACTCTCAAGGGTGCAGGCTGTAGTACCTGCTAGGCTAGGCTCCTAAGCTGGTGCATAGTTTCACCATCCAGATAGGCAACAAGACTTTGTTGCCTGCCATATTTTTAGGGGTTCAGATCTTTTGTTTGGTTATGGGTCTCAGCATTTGCTCCATTGAATCTGGGGGAATGGTGTTCATAGGGAACCTAAGTCTAGGAGGGCCAGGCAGAGGGTGCAGTGATGGGTACTGAGATAGAACCTTTGTTCTGTTGACTGGTGGTCTGGGACCAATGCTTCCTTCTCCCTCCAGTGATCCTGCCCCACATCGGCAGCGCCACCTACAAAACTCGAAACACCATGTCCTTGCTGGCAGCTAACAACTTGCTGGCTGGTCTAAGAGGGGAGACGATGCCCAGTGAACTCAAGCTGTAGCCAGAGGGGCCTTCATGGGCTGGAGACATCTTGCTGGACTTTGGACTCAGGAAAGAGCCTGGCAGAAGCCTCCTCTGCTGCATCTTCAGGGGGACATGGGAACTGGCAGTGGGCTTGCCGCTTCGGGGGTTTGCCACATTCAAGCCCAAAGCCTGTAATTCTAGCATTAAATAACTTCTGACACAGCGTCTCGGCCTGTGACTGGGCGCAATAACAAAAAGAACACCCCTAGTGTTTGCCTACTCAGGGCACCTAGTGATCTGCCTAGACTCTGCTTCTCACACTCCCCTTACCTAAACTGCCTTTTCCCTCACTGAGGAAAGACAAGCAGAGCGAGAAAAACATAGCACCTGAACCCAACACCTGGACCACAGTGAAAGAACAGACAACAGAGGGGAGAAAACCGCAAGAAGGGAGGAGGTGAGGGCAGCTCTGTTGGTCAACCATAGCGAAGGCAGAAGGATTCTCTGTTTCAAGATCTATGTCCATGTCTACCTGTGGTTCCCTCTGCACCCAGCAGATGCTTCTTTTACATCACCCTTCACTCCTCTGCAGGGCCAGGCCACAAGCACTGCACTGCAAACCCTCTCACATAGGCACAGGCAGGCAGGTGCGGGGAAAGCAGGGGTAACTGCTGGGTGGGAGCATTCCTATTGGAGCCCCATGATTTGAAGATCACCCAGCAGAAAAGCACTTCCCTGTTTTGTTTTTGCCTCAACCTGAGTAGAGGTGAACACATATTTAGAGGCATGAATATGACAAATTTTTTTTATTTCAAAATCTGTTTTGACCAGCATTAGCACCGACAGGGTGCCCCTATACTTGAAGCCATCTCCAGAAGATTGTACATGATTATACCGGGCTGTAATTAAGGCTAAAAATCAAAACTCGGGTCCCCAGTACCAGTTAGAATCCCAGTAGAACTCCAGGTTCACAGCAACCCTGGGTCTAGTTTTCCAGGGACCCTTGGAAATCTTTGAGAGCTACAGCCTGTTGGAGGATGCTGGCCTGCAAGCTTGCTTCTCACACGTAGAGACTGACCGCGAGGTAGATGAGATTCCAGGTCCATCCAGCAGTGGGGAGGTGGGTGCAGAAGAAGTCCGTTCCTATCCAAGCTGAGGTGAGGGGCAGACTCCAAGCACCACATCCTTAAGGCAGGAAGGAAGAATGACTGCCACTCTCTGCCTATGACACTGGCTCCTCACCCAGCAGGGCGTCTCTGGTTCTACATGCTGACCCCGACTCCCACTGGTCCCTACATCATATCTCAACAGACTGCTGACAAGCCACACCGCAATTCTCAAGTGACCCCGTTTCCCACACACCTGCTCAGGAAGAGGGTCCGGGGTTCCATCTGGGCTGTCCTCCCTGGGAATCAGTTCCGGTGTCATGCCCTCTCAGAGCATTACAGGTCTATCCACAGATTCATGGTCACACTAGCTTAGGAGAAGACACACAGTCATTTTGTTTAGGAAATACAGAAACACGTAGTTTTGTACACTTAAGAACTGGAATTCTCTGAATTGTGCACAATGGAGAAAAGCTGTATGAGAGAAAAAAAGGAATTCTTGTCCACGAATGAAATAAATGAGCCTACAGACATGCGTGGACCTGTGCTGTCCCCCAGGTGCACGCCAGGGACAGCAGCCAAGACAGCAAGGCAGAGGGAGGAGGACACAGAGGTCCTGACACAGAACCGAATGCCTCTCCAAGAGCCTTGGATGTTTCTGGTGAGTTCTATGCTGTGTGGGAACTACCTAACTCTTTCAAAGCCTGGAAAACGAGCCATGAACACTACCGAGTTTAGGTTTTAGATGACTGAACGCTGAGTACTGGTTAAAGGAGCTACGCCACTGACAGCTGAGGTATAGCTTGGGAAAGCTAGCACAGACCATAATAAAACCATGGCTGCTGTGGTTGCTTCCGCTGGTAATGCCTGGGACAGATGTCCTATGGGGCTTGGGAGTGAGAAGTAACAAAGCAGAGCAGCTGATGGCGGGTGGCCAGGCCAGCCAGACTGGACTGGCTTGGACATCTGGATGGAGGAAAAGGCAAATGCACATGAAAACCCACAAAACAGGATTCCAAATCACCAGAACGAAGATGGACACTAGCTTCCTGCTGACTTCAAACAGAACTACAGCATGGGGAATACATTGGTTAAAACCCTGCTAACACAGCACGTACAGAAACACCTCACTGTTACTCTCTACAAGTACACACTCCACTTACAACTTTATTTTTAAAACCACAACAAAATTAATAAAAACACCTATTTCATAGAGATGATTCAAAAGTATATACACCTGTTAGTCCAAGGGTGTGTTCACCTGGGCCCAGTGTCAGCACCATCAGAGAGAGGAGAGTGTCAATGACTGCAACTCAGACTAAAAAAGAAGATACAGTACTTTCTGCGGCCTTGGATCAGCTCAGGATACACTTTAAAGCATTTGTGACAGACAGGCTTGTTCTCCAGGGCCTTTGTTCAGACAGCACCAAGTCACCTGCTTACACATAAGAATGTTTTGCATTGCTGTACAGGGATGGCATATTCCCAGCAGATGATGTAGGAAATTTAATTAAATGCTTCACAGGGCCTTAAAATAGTGTTAAAATGTTTTCAGCGCTTCCATTTTTAAGTGTGACACTCTTAACATCAATGACAAACTACTTTATGACTGCACTCCTCAACCCTAAGGAAGGAGCTGCTGCATCCCTCGCTCAGAAACGCTGCAGTGTCAGCACTACTCCTGAGAGTTAGTTCTCAGTGTCAGCACTACATTTAACAGTTCTCCGCTAACCACTGGCTGAAATGCAGAGCCACTGGCCAGCTGAGGCCTCACGTCCAGTGCCATCAGCTGCCTGCCAACAGCGATTTTAATTTGGGTGCAGAACTGGCCTGCGTACTGTGTCACGAGGAGAGAGGGTCAGAGCAAAGTGCTGGGGAGGTTGCTGCTCTGCCAGCGCAGGCAGGTGGTCTTCGAGTGCTTGTACAGGTGGCTGGACTGGCTGAACCTCTTGCCACATTTGAGGCAGGCGTACGGCTTCTCGCCCGTGTGGACTCGGATGTGCTTCTTGCAGTCCGTCAAAGTCAGAAAGGTTTTGCAGCAGATTTTGCAGGCGTACTTGCGAGCGCCCTCCACAACTAAGACATTGTGCTCTGATAAGGCCTTCTTGCACTTTGACAAGACATCGGCAGATGCCCTGGTCAACTGCGGAGGGCCAGGCTGGGAAGGGTGGCTGTTTTCAAATGAGGCAGCCCCGTTCATCATCAGCTGGGAACTAGAGGAGTTTTCAGGGATCTGGGAGCTCCTGACAGAAGTTACCACTGGCATTTTGGGAGCTATGCGTCGGTAGTATGGAAAGTTACTGGCGCCTCCTCTTGGAGAGCCCATCATTGCCCTGGAGAAGGAGGAGTGGAGGCCCAAGCCAGACCTGGAAAAGTCCATCCCAAATTGTTCTCCTTGGTAGCCTGAGGTCTGCACACACGGCAGGCCCATCACCTCCTGCATAGGCCGGACAAAGTGGGAGTCTGCAGGCTCACTAAATGGGTTCTCTACATGGGAACCAGGAGCAGAGGAAGGCCCACCTGCAGGCCCAGCCTCTGGACTCAACAGGTAAGGGGCCTCGCCCTCCAGCCGGCAGTCGCTAGTGGTGTTCGGGATGTTGTCATCAGTGCTCTGACTTGTGCTGAAATTATTTCCCCTGCTCTTGTTGAGAAAATTTGAAATACTAAAAGAGGTCTTATGTTCTAGATTATTTGTGACTTCCAAAATGTGGATGTCCCCAACCCTGTCCGTACTGGACTGGGGGTCTGAGAAGCTCCGGTCGCTGCTTTCAGGGCTGAGGTCTATCTTCTCGGCGCTCACCACCACGCCTTCCACCTCCACAGACTCACTGCCCTCTGCTTGGGAGGTCACGTCGCTCACTTCATCCTGTGGCTCGGGAGAGCTCAAGGGCTCTGACTTCACCACCACTCTCATGTGGTCCTTCTCCCCAAGGCCAACGTCAGGGTTTTCACACTGGAAACTGCCTTTCTCAGCCACAGCTTCTTGCTCAAAACTAGTTTCAACCTGAGTTGCACGAGAGGCCATGTTGCCAGCACTGCCATCTGACTGGCTGGGCACCTGGGCATCTTCTTGGGCACCAAAAGGCCGGTCAAACATCATAGCACCGTCTTCCTGGTTGTCAGCCATCCCGTCGGGTTTAGGATTATCCACAATTTTCAGAGAATCTGGTGAAAAGAACTCCTCCCGAGAATGAACTCCCGAAGGCCCGCTCTCTGGGGTAACGTCTGAAATGGCAGATTCATCCATGGAGGACCGGAGGCGCTGCCGGGCCCGCTCCTCTACAGACTGCTTGCGCTTGTGAAGGCGTCTCATGGGGAAGGGTGTCCGCTGGTCCAGGTTGTTGCGCATGGATGAGCTCATGGGGGCAGGCGGCTCCTCGCCACTCTGGCTGGAGCTGAGGGCTGAGCTCACAATGCTCAGTCCCAGCTGCTGCAGCATGAAAGAGCGCTGCATGCGAGCACTCTGCTCCTGCACACGCTCACTGGGGGGAGACATGGGCAGCGTCCTTGTCGTCAGGTAATGTTTACATGCCTTAACAACAGAGTTCAGATGCAGGTGAGAAGCTGCCAATAAGACATCCATAACATTGCTCTCCCCTAGCATGAGGGTGGAGGTATACATCATGTCAATCAGTGCAGCAAAGGCTTCTGCTGTCACCACCTCACTATCTAGCTGGATCATATTCATGGTTTGATCTCCCTCGGCCACAGAGAACAGAGCTCGGAAATGTGTGCTGCATGCTGCCAGCACGGAGCGGTGGGCTTTAAAATGCCTGTTCCCCACTACAATGACACAGTCACAGAGCTGGCCATGAAGTCTCTGGTAGTTCAGCTGTTGAAAGATCTGCTCAAAGTGACCAGGAAAATCCATTGTCCTATAGAAAACACAAAGGAAAAAAGTGTTAGGACCTAACAAAGCTTACTTAACTCAGACCCAACACATAGAATGCAGTAAGATAGGTGTGGGGCTGGCAGGGTGGCTCAGCCAGTTCATGTTCTTACCGACAAAATGAGTTCCACCCCTGCCTGGGTCCCAGAGAACCAACTCCTAAGAGTTGTCATCTGACTGCTAAACACAAATCAGGCAACATGCACATGTACACGCACACAAAATAAATCAAAACGTGATTTAAGACAACACTAAAGCATAGCTGGCCACATCTGGAGCTTTTAAAGCTTGTGATGTCTAATAATGGGCCTACATGTAAGAACTTGTCGACTAAGGAGCAAAAGTCAGTTCAGCTTAAGCTTCAGACCCATGTATACCCGTGAGATCCCTTAGCCCTTCACCTAACTTGCTTAGGACACCGAGGGTCTAGTTAGAAAAGCCCAGGATGTGGGAGGAGATTCATTTGCCCCACTGAAATTTGTTAGCATTCAGCATTTCCTAGAGCAGTGAATGCCAAGAAATTCCAGAAGCCTTAGCAACCTTGGTGAAAAGGGCAAATCAATAGCAGAGAAGAATTCTAGCTAGAGAGAGATGGAAGCTGAAAGTACACAGGCACTCCCCTCCCACACTCCTTCCTGCAGCCCTGACACCAGCACTAAAGACAGTGACTTCTGGAGGGGTGGTTGTTTTAAAAATATAAAGCCAATACTGGAGAGGTGGCTCAGCAGTTAAGAGCACTGGTTGCTCTTCCAGAGGACCTCAGTTCAATTCCCAGCACCACATGGTGGCTCACAGCCACTATAACTCTAGTTCCAGGGGAGTCTGATGACCTTTTCTGGCCTCTGTGGATATTGCATATGTGGTGTGGAGGAAAAGACTCATACACATGAAGTAAAGATAAATGAGAACGAGAAAAGAAAAGAAATCAGGTCACAGCAAAAGTAAATATATGGTGACTCACACTAACCTGGGGCTGGGACTTGGATCCCAGTGTGTGTGACAGAAATGTTACCAAGTTCAACTGTGGTCACAGTGGCCATAGCTCCATTTGCTACAAGAGCACGGATTACATGCTTAATAAGATGTCTTACAATGACACATCATATAATGCAAGAAGGCCTAATAGATTTCACCTTTAAAAAAATAATAAAAAAGGAAGAGAGGCCAAAAATAAGCTTGATCCAAATGTTTTCAGGAACTATAAGGCACCTACAAAAGTAAGTAAATGACTACTTACAGTATTCACCTGTGCTCAATAAAAATCAAGTAGTTTTTCCTGTGGTTATCATGTGTTATGATTTCTAAGAGATGAAAATATTTACAGCTGAAACAGTAAATTTGCTTCAAAACTATATATTTGAAAGTTTTCAAGAAAACAAGTTAAAAGAGGAAAAGAAGGGCCCAGGGCCTTTTAATGCTGAGTCTGGACCCAGAAAACACCTGCATACTTCCTGGAATTATTTGAAATAAGAACTTGCTTATATTCATTTAAGAAATTACTACATTTCCTAGGAACTGTGTAGCTGCCCATCCATTCCAAGTCTCTACCTCTGACTAGAGCACGGGACCTGCCCTCCCTAGTGGCTGACAAACAAGTCAATAACGCCAGTGAGACACTGTCCCTATTATGGCTCTATGGCAGAACAGAGCAGGCTATTTTCCCTCTCTGGGGAGAAACTTCTGCTTCTAGGACGGGGGGTTTGAATGAATTAATTGCTACGCTCAGGACAGGACATGTACACAGAACACCTAGTATGTCAGTACTAGAGATAAAAGAACCAATACGCCAAACTAAGCCTCAGGTACAACAGACTAATAACAGACAACTCTAGGTATTGCTATGAGGAAGGAGCTGCAACAGGAACAGGCACAGGGAGGGAGTGCTCAAGGCTTGCTGGAAGAGATCTTACAGGCTGGCGAGCACCTGATGGGTGGTGAGTCACTTCAGTCACTTCACAGGGAGCTGAAGCTCTTCAAGTCTACACAGTCCCTCACCTCTACCACTCCCCCCATCACCTCCACCCCCATCACCTCCCCTACTCCCCCACTCCCCCTCCATCATCTCCCCCACTCCCCCCATCACCTCCACCCCCACCACCTCCCCAACTCCCCCTCACCTCCACCCCCATCAACTCTCCCTCCATCACCTCCCCACTCTCCCTCCATCACCTCCCCCACTCCCCCTCCATCACCTTCCCCACTCCCCCTCCATCACCTTCCCCACTCCCCCTCCATCACCTCCACCCCTATCACCTCCCCCACTCCCCTTCCACCACCTCCCCCACTCCCCCATCACCTTCACCCCCCCTTCACCTCCCCCACTCCCTCATCACCTCCACTCCCCCCTTCACCTCCACCACTCCCCCTCTACCTGCTCAGAGCTAGGAGATAGCAGCCAGGCCTACAGTTCCTAAGGAGACTGGAGTTTTCTATGTGTAGGATAGCTGAAAAGCCCAACAAAATATTTGGGTCCCAGCAAAATACATTCATCTTCAAGGCCAACCCATCCACTCAGCTTCCAATCAGTTCAGGCTTCACTCCTATGTCTGAAGGAATGGCACATGCTGAGAGCAAAACTCTAGCACTAACGCAAAGGGCTGGAAGATGGCTCACTGGTTCAGAGCACTGGCTGCTCTTCAGGGGACACAGCTTTGACTCCCACGGGCAGCCCACAACTGTCTGTAGCTCCAGCTGCAGGGATCTGCTTCTGTTCCTGGACTCCACTACACACATGTAGTTCACAGACAAACATCAGGCAAAATACTCATGGAATAGTAATGATGCTGATGACCAAGTAACAAAGAGAAGAGAACAAGGGAACATTCGGAGCAAACAGGTGATAGAGGAGGAAAAACTAAGGTAAAACAAACAGCCATTAATGTCCTCACATGAGACAGCACATGTATGAGATAAAAGTCCTTCCTTCCTTGCCATCCAGAAACTTGCTCTGTGGACCAGGGTGGCCTCGAACTCAGATTCAACCGCCTGTCCTCAAGTGCTGGTGTTACAGGTATGTGCCACCACTTCCAGCTCTTTTTAAAATGACTATTGTTATTGAGTGGGTGTTTGGCTGCATGTATGTCTGTGTGACACATGCACACGTGGTACAGGTGGAGGCCAGAAGGGAGCGGATGGCCCAGAACTGGAGTGCAGATGGTTGTGAGCTGCCATGTGGGTGCTGTGAACTGAATTTGATCCTTTAGAAGAGCAAGTAGCTCTCCAGCTTCTACCCACCCCCAACACACCCTTTATATACATACATAAGGAGGACTGTTCTGGGAACAGGAAAGCACATGCCTACCACGGCATATGATTGTATGTAGGCTGAAGCGGGAATACTGAGAGTTCAAAGCCAGTCTGTGGGTGAGGGGGAAGAAAAGAGGAAGGAAAAGGGAGGAAGGAAAGGGGAGGGGGATGAAAAAAAGCACTGGAAAATAAAAATGGCAAAACATATAAAGTTAATAGAACTGCAAGAAAATAATTGAGCAAATCTCACAATAGAACAAAGGAGAAGCAGAATTGAACAACAAAGAGGAGATTAGTTCATGAAGCCTAACTCTGACTTCAGAAACTCAAAGACAGAATAATCTAGGGTCAGCTGAGATGGTTCAGTGGGTTTAAGGCACCTCCTGACAAGCCTGAGGTCCTGCGTTCCATCCCAGGAGAGAAATGGTAACTTCAAGTTCTCCTCTGAACTATGCATGCACAAACACCCAAGTAATCAAACAATGTGGTAAAATCTAAAATTAAAAAAGAAAAAAAAAAAAAAGAGTGAGTTTGGAGCCAGTGGTAGGACAGTAGTGACAGGTTTACAAAGGATTAGGAATAAAATTAACTTTCAAAGCAATACTGAAAGTTAACAGATAATTCCTTCAAAATTCTCCAGTAAAATTATTTCCAACAGAGAATTCCATTCCTAGACTACTAATCAATTATGATGGTAAACTAAGGCATTTTCAGAGAAGCAAGAACCTGAAGGGTATCTCTTACATTTTCTGTCTCAGGAAATTACTGAGGGATGTACTTAAGCAAGCCAGGAAAACAACAAACAACAAGGGAACAATATAGGAAACATCAGAGCCACTGTAACATCCTGGCAGGAGAGAAGATATTTATCAAGGTACTTGTGCCAGACTACTGGCAACAGACCCCGAGAATTAAATTTGCCCAGGACCCTCATGCTTGGGGAAGGAAGGATGGGTCAATGATGAACACAACTATAGTTAGACTCAGGACTATGTAAGTATGGATTCCACTCAAGCTCTGTTTTAACCTAACCTGTGTCAATATCCCTAACATGAACTTGGAAGCTGACTGGACCTCTTTATTTGTTCCTCTCCCCAATGGGGCCACAGTGAATACATCTCCTTTCTCTGCTTATTGATAGTACTGTTCCTTTTAATCGGCTTATTGGGGACAAGTGACAGAGCCTAGCTTGTTGGGACTGCCAGGTCCCAGGCCCTGACCCTACAAAGTTGGGTAATAAACACAACAGCAGACAAAGAGGAGTCTGAAAACAGAGAATCTCAACGTGGCAAGCTAGGCTGTTCAGTCTGAGCAGTTAAGTTGAAGTAGTCTTCCCAAGGGGGTAAGACAGAACAGATAGCTCCGATGTGGCTCAATGCTAAGAGTTGAGCAGTTTCACCAATGTGAAAATACATCATTGAGAAAACAAGGTATGAGGCCGGGGCTGGAGAGCTGGCTCAGTAATAAGAATATTTGTTGCTCTTCTAGAGGACCCAAACTTGTTCCCAGTACCCACATGGACTAGCTCACGACTGCCTGTAACTATGGATCCAGGGAATCTGACACCCTCTTCTAACCACCTAACACACACACACACACACACACACACACACACACACACACACACACACACACACACACACAAAATTTCTTAAAAAAAAATAAAGTCTTTTACAAGAAGAAAACACAAGCTTTTTTTTTTTTTTATGAGGCAGTGCTCTGGGGAAAAGGCAGCTCTTGGCTGTAATACACAGTTCTACTTAGCTGTGGACAGTATCCTGCAGTTACAATAATATGAACATAATATGATAATATGCCATATCTGAGACAGTGGGAGAGAGAGGGGCAACATGTGTGGGAGGGAGGCAAAGAAGAGCTGCGATATAAGTCCTCCCCTGAGAGTGCCAGCTGTCAGCTTGTCTCAGAATACGGAGATGATGTTCAGAAGTCACAGTGGAAGGCAGCACAAACACCTGGCTGCTCCTGAGGGGTAAGAATTTGGGGGGGAAAGGGTAGAACAAGGAACTACTGGTATTTTGTTTATTGACAGGCCCAGTGGAACCATAGGATTAAAAGAATACATACACATAATAACACTTACACCTTTAGTCCCAGTACCCAGGTGGCAGAAGCAGGAAGATTTCTTTGGATTGGAGGCCAGCCTGCTCTACGTAGTGAGTTTCAGGACAGCCAGGACTACATGGCAACCCTGTTTCAAAAACAAACAAAAACCCCATAAATATACACACATGCACACTTTAAAAAGCATAGTTGATCCTTGACATTCCAAAAGTATTGCACCCTAAGATCACTGCAATTTCCAAATTCAAAATCACCACACTGCAAGTGAGGGCAACATGTCAAGAAAGCTCACTTGCTCTGTACCCTGGTCTTCCCAAACTAGCCAGAGATGACCAGATCACGGCAACTCCTAGTCCAGAAAAATCAAAGGTCTACTGTAGCAACTGAGGGCACTGTGCCACTTTGTTCTACAGGGAACTGCAGAATTCCTCAGAACAGCGGCCTTGTATTAGCCTTATGATGGGGGGGGTGCAGGATTCCTTGAAACAGCGGCCTTGTATTAGCCTTACGATTGGGGGGGTACATGTGTGTCGGGTGCAGAGGCTGTGGGGTGTTCTACTCTATCACTGTCCACCCATTCCTTTGAAACTGAAGCTGGGTCTAGACTGATGGCCAGCAAGCTCCAGCAGTCCTCCCATCTCCACCCACCTTGGTGCTAGGATTACAGACACGAACCATCCAGATTTTTTTACAGAGGTGATAGGGTAAATGATTTAAACTCAAGTATTTCTGCTTGTGCAGCAATCACTCTTACCTGCTGAGCCATCTTCCACCCCCTTCCTTTTTTTCAAACTTTTGATGACTTTACAACAGCAAACTATACCCAAATACACACTTCCCTCGTCTGTCACACAGAATGGCAGTTACTTGCTCTATCAAGAGTTCCGTAGTCTACCAAGAGTGGTAGCTAACTCACATTACCCCAGACCTGCACCTAATTCACCAAGGGTCAAGAGCTTAAGGCTCTGGTAATTACTGCGCCAGATGTGGTGACACACCCTTTAGTCCCAGCACTTAAGAGACAAAGGCAGGCAGATCTCTATGAGTTCCAGGCCAACCTGGTCTACATAGTTTCAGGCTAGCCAAGACTATGTAGTGAGACCCTTTCTTAGAATATCAAAAACAAAACTAACAGTGTAATTACTGAGCACCGGTAGAGCGCCCCTGCCTTCCACAGTAAGCTGATACAAGCTCAGAGTTGCATCAGGAACTAAAAGAAGGGGTACACCTGGACCCTGTTAGCGAAAAGCGAGTAGCATTCTCCCGTAGGGAACGAGCTTGCAGCATTGTGACAGTCTCCAGAATGACTGTAACAGAGGGACCGGTGGTAGTAGTTGCTCTCAAGCCCTGTGCTTGCATTCTTGCCAATCACTGTGCTAAGAACTTTTTTTTTTTTTTAATCTCTATGTTCCTGCATTTGAGGGCACATACCACAGCACACAAGTGTAAGTCAGAGAGCAACTTTAAGTACTGGTCCTCACCTTCTGTCATGGGGTCTCTTGTTCCCCAGTCATGTGCTAGACCAGCTGGGATTCCCATCTCCACCTCACATCCCACCTCGCCACAGGAGTGCTGGGTGTGTACACACACTACTGCCTCCAGCCTTGGGTGGTCCTGAGGATCTGAACTCCGGTCCCCAGGCTTGCACAGCAAGCACTTTACCCAAGGAACCATCTCTCCAACCCTAAGTACTTTTTATCATGTTATTCCTAATCTTCAGCAACCCAACAAGAAGTAATTACTATTTCTCACTAAACTATATTTCAACCAGACAGGGTTTCCTCTATGTAACAGCCCTGGCTGATCCTAGAACTCCCCCTGTAGACCAGGCTGGCCTCAAACTCACAGAGATCTGCCTGCCTCTGCCTCCGGAGTGCTGGGATCAAAAGTGTGCACCACTATGTCCAGCTTCAACCCAGACTAACAAAAGGATTCTATTCAGTGCCCTTTTCAACAAGCAGCAGTTGTGGGAATATTTGCTTACTTTTTAAAATGTCAGCAGAACCTTGAGAAGAAACCACCACTTTTCTATAAAAGGTCATTGACTAAATGTCAAGGTCTAATGCCAACCCTGCTTTCTACAGAGAACACACAATGGAAACTGACTCCAAGAGCACTCTTTTGAAGAGAATTTCCCATGATCCACAGACCTTTAACAAACACCTACTGAGGCAGCTGAAACCAGTGCATTTTTTTATTTTTTTAACAAACAGGGCCAAGTTTGGTAGCATACCTTTAATTATAGCACTTGGAGGCAGAGTCAAGCAAGAGACAGGGCTATAGAGAGTTGAAGAAAAAAAAAAAAAGAAGAAGAAGAAAGAAAAGAAATGATCTTTCATCTCCCTACATAACCCAAGCAGGCTTCAAATGCTGTCTCCCCACCCCCATCCCAGCCTCTTTAAAAAATTACATGACCTAACTAAAGTGTAGATGAGTTGGGGACTTAGTCAATGGTAGAATACTTCAAGCTCAAGATTCTAGCTTCATTCTCAGTCCCCAGCACCAGGATAGTTGATAGGACAGAAAAAAAAAAAAAAAAGAAAGAAAAAGAAAAAAAGAAAAAAGAAAAATCACAACATAGACAGGCAAAGGAACTAAAACCTGGATACTGGGATGCTCTTCCCAGGTGGCTGAGCAGCAGAGCGTTTATGTAGCACACCTGTGCTGGTTAGGTCCTCAACCTGACCCAAAAGAGAGTCACCTGAAGAAGGAACCTCATGAGGACTTGCCTCCACCCAACTGAGCCATGAGTATATCTGTGGGGCATTTTTAAAATTTATTTACTTTTTGAGATTACAATATAATTAGATCACTCCCCCCTCCAAACCCTTTCATATGTTCCCCCCTTGCCCCCCTCTCTCTAATTCATGGTGTCTTTCTTGATTGTTTTTGCATACACATATGTATGTGTATATATGTATATATACTTGTGTGTGTGCATACATAAATACAACGTGCTCAATCTATATAATGTTACTTGTATGTATGTTTCCAGAGACGACCACTTGGTACTGGACAACCACTTTGGTGTGCTCTTTCCTGGGGAAGACACTTTCTCCACTCTCAGCATCCTTAGTTGCCTGTAGCTCTTTGTGTAGGGTTGAGGCCATCTGGTTTTCCCACACGCCTTAGCATGTCTCCTGTTGTTGTCCTTGTTCAGTTCATGTTTAGGCAGTCATGTTAGTGAGGATTTATGAGCACATCTTCTGACATTTCTAGGAGGCACAATCTCACTGCAGGCTTCCTGCTCCTCTGGCTCTAACAATCTTCCTGCCGTGGTGTAGGAGGGTCCAGCCTACTGTGTGTGGTGCCATCCCATTCTGATGATCTTGAGTTGTGTAAGAAGCCAAGCTGAACATGTCATGGAGAGTAAGCTAGGAAGCAGTGTTCCTTCAAGGCCTCTGCTTCAGTCCCTGTCCTGTTTCCCTTACGGATGAAATGTAATGTATAAGCTGAAAAAAACCCTTTCCTTCCCCAAGCTGCTTTTGGTCATGGTTTTTATCACAGCGCCTATTCAACACACACACACACACACACACACACACACACACACACACACACACACACACACACACACACACACACCAGAGAGAATAAATAAGTAAAATATAATTTAAAAATTAAAATACGTGTTCTTATTAGTTGAGGTTTGCATTTTCCCTGTAAAGTTCTGTCCAGCAATATCCTACACAAATACAACTTAACAAGTACAACAACTAAATATTATTATTTTTTCAGACACTAGAACATCACCCACAGGCCAGACAAAATTAAACTCAAGAACAGACTGCAGGGGATGGTGGGACAGCTCAGCGGGTAAAGGGCAGGATGTCACACCTGACAAGCTAGGATGAGTTCCAGAACCCAGGTGGTAGTAGTAGAAAAGTGACAGTGAGCATTGTCCTCTGACCTCCACATATGTGCTGTGGCATGTACACCATAAACACATGCACATACAAAAATGTAAAATTTCTTTAAGACTCCAGAAACTGGGTGGTGACCAAGTGATTGATAACACGCTTTGCTGTGTAACTTGAGAACCTAGGTTTGCATGGCTAGCACTATGTAAAAAGGCATGGCTGCTCCTGTCTGTAACCCCAGCATCAAGGAGCAGAGACAGGATCCCAGGAGTTCACTTGTCAGTCAGCCTAGCTGAACAGCAAGATTTCAGTTCAGGGAGAGGCCTGTCTCAGAGCAGTGAGACAGAATGAAACCTGCCGGCTTCCTTTGACTTCCGTGTATGTGCGCGCACACACACACACACACACACACACACACACACACACACACACACACACACACAGGGGGTGGGGGGAGGCTTGGCCCAAGAGCCACTTTTATACCTTTTTGTTGGTTAAATTTTGTCACAAAGGGTTTTCCAAGCACCAACTCCTTGACATTTGTCATTTCACTCACTCCCAAGGTGAGCTCAGATGAGATTAACCAGAGTAGATTTCATCCCAGTGATGAGTGAGACCACCCAGGGACAGGTGACACCAAGCCATCAGATGGCTAATCAGTGATGTCTTCAGAGAAAACTCTGAGGCAAGAGGGGAAATGGCAAGAATAAAATGGACTCACTCTGGGCCTGGCGATGCTTGCCAGCAATCCCAGCACAGCAGGAAAACTGTGGACTTGAAGCCAGCCAGTGCCTCACATAGAGTCCCTGTCATCTGTCCCAGCACTTCCAAAGTAAGTAAGCCTGGAGCTCATAGAGAGATGGTTCTTGGGCACTGTCCCCTGACACTAACTGAACAGCCTCTAATGGCTCCCACTTGTATTCTGTTTATGATCTGTCTCAGGCATGCACCAGGAACTTTCACATCAAATCCAGCATATCACTCCAACCACTCAAGACTGGAAATCTCAGCATCCCAGCCCTAGACAAAGAACTATAGGCAATTAATGACTGCTGAGAGAGAGAGAGAATAACCCTCTCCCAGGGATGAGTCTCCTAACTGGTTATCCAATACAAACAGCCAGACCTAAAATAATACACATACCAACAAACGCAGCAGGTTGTAGGAATATATTTTTGCATCTATATATGTGTATATGTGTATTAATAATAATAAAAAAAAGAGATCATCAATGTGAGAGATTGGGTTGGAAGGAGAAAAGGGTCAGGGTGGAGGTGATATGATTATATTTTAATTAAATACATATTTAGGGGTCAGGCCCAGTGGCATATTCCTTTAATCTCAGCACTTGGGAGACAGAGGCAGGCAGATTTCTCTGAATTCAAGGCCAGCCTGATCTACACAACTCAGTTCCAGACCAGTCAGAAATACACAGTGAGACCCTGTCAAAATGTGTATGTGTGTATTGCATATATACACATATACACACACACACACACACACTCAAAACACACACATACAATACACACACACACACACACACACACACACACACACACACACACACACACGTGCTGGTGCTAAAGAGATAACTCAATAGTTAAGAGCAGTTGCTGCCCTTTAAGAAGACCCAGGTTCAATTCCCAGCACCAACATGTAACTCGTTTCAGGAGAGCTGATGCCCTTTTCTAGCCTCTGAGAATATCAGGCATGTACATGGTACATAAACACACATGCAAACAAGACACCCACACACATAAAATAAGAATAAATCCTTATGTGTTTATGTGGATACAATTTTAACGAGAGATACTTGTATGCCTACATTTGGCTACCAACTGCTATTAATTAAACAGACCCAAGATAAGTAAAATGTCTTCATGAACACCATGATGAGCAAAAGGAAGGTCCAAAGCTATGGTGCCAGCTTGAGGAAGCACCTGTCTTCCAGGAAGACTTCACACCGTGCTGACAACTTACATTAATGTAAGTGTGTGTCACCTGTGTTGGTGTCATCTTCCTGTGAACTTATATACAGCACTGCTCAGGGAAGGTGAAGGTAAGATTCTTTCCCTGGTTTGCCCCAACTATATAAATCCATTTCCTAATTTCTTCAAGCAGCAGGGTTCTCTCGAGTCTCGATACCCTTCCACAATAACAGCAACACAAAGTTCTTTAAAAAGGCACATCTGAACCAGGCAGTGGTGGTGCAGCACTCGGGAGGCAGAGGCAGGCAGATCTCTGTGAGTTCGAGGCCAGCCTGGTCTACAGATTGAGTTCCAGGACATCCAGAGCTGTTAGAGAAACCTGTCTGGAAAAAGAAAACCAAACAAACAAAAAAGCTCTTAACTACTGCTTTTTGATGACAGTCTGAACCACACTGAAACTAATCTGATCAATTAACTTAGATTTTAAAATATAGCTGCCTGAAGTCACAACCACCCATCAGTTAAGGCATGCGTACAGCAGACAGAACCCTACCCAAGACATGAGAAAACAATTAGAAAGCTCTAGGAGGGCTCGGAGACTTAGGAGGTGGAGCACTCAGGCTTCGAAATGAGGAGCAATGGCAGGGCCTCTGAAGGACTGAAGCAAAGCCAGCACCATAGCTCTAGGGGAGAACTCCTTGAGGTGCCTCCCTGTAAGCAATGGCTTCCACAGTTTTTTTCAGTGCTGACAACAGCTCGAGGCGCAAGGTTCCAGGGAGGGCACCTAACTCCATGCTGAACTTGCAAGTGCATCCACCCCATCCCATTTTTCTGGGTGAGCAAGGAGGAATGGCCTTTCAGTCACATAAGGATGGTCCTGATTTGTCCCTGTAATAAATTATGCATCAACAGGGTTGAGATTACTGCTAGTGAACAAGAACCCAAAAGTCTATGAGGAAGGAAGAGTGCCTGAAGCTGAAAAGGGAGCAAATCCACAAAATCATTTAGACAAAAATAAGGTCAACCCAAGAATAGCATACACAGCCTAATTCATATTTCATGTTCTTCATAAAATTAGTTACCTGAAGCAAGGCAATGCACGTAGAGGATTCTGTGTCACAATGGCTGGCAACACTAAGATCTCCAATCCCATAAGCTTTCTTACAGTGTCATTTAACACCTACCCACCCAACCTCCCCTTGAAGCCAGGTAAGTCTCTATGGGAAAAGTTATACTATGTGACTTAAAGGTAGGTCATAAAAAGGCTCTTAGCTGGGCAGTGGTAGTGTATGTCTTTATTCCCAGCACTCAGGAAGCAGAGGAAGGCAGATCTCTGTGAGTTCGAGGCCAGCCTGGTCTACAGAGTGAGTCCCAGCATATCTAGGGCTACACAGAGAAAACCTGTCTTGTAAAACAACAACAACAACAACAAAAGGTAGTTCTTGTCTCTCCTTTTTTGCTTATTTCTGGAACCCAGTCACCAAGCTTCGAGGAAGCCTACAGAATCAGTTGACAGAATCCTTCCAAACATGTAAGCTTGACTTCAAGATGACCAGCCCCAGCAACTGGTTGACTCTGACAATCACAAGCCCCAAAGGATCATTTTGAGCCTGCTCACCCTCCAAAACTGTAAGACATAACTAAATGAAGTTCTGAGGTGGGTGTCCCCAGTGGTAGAAAATCTGTTAATATTTCCTCACAAATTAGCATTCAAATAGTATCTCTAAGGGACTCTTTTGGTCTGTCTGTCTACTATGTCTTTGGAGGAAACTGCTTTCTACCCCATTCTTTTTTTTTTTTTTTTTTTTCTTGAGACACAGTCTAATGTAGCTGGGTTAAAACTCACTATGCAACCAAAAATTATCCACCCCCTGGTGTGTGTGTGTGTGTGTGTGTGTGTGTGTGTGTGTGTGTGTGTGTGTGTGTGTATTATAGGCACATGTGTATGTGTGGTCAGTGTGCCTGTGCTGAGTGCTCTCTGGAAGCCAAAGAAGGATGTCCTGATCTCTGAGATCTACTGATCTCTGCCTAATTTCTTTTGTGACAGAGATGCTGACATAATTTGGAGTTAGGCTCTTACCAAGGCCCAGTGGGTCTGTCTCCCTTCACCACAATGCTATGTTTACCATGACTACACCTGGCCTTCTATGAGGGTTCACTGTGGTTTGAACTCAGGTCATGGTTCTGGGGATTTGAGCTCAGGTTCCTATGCTTGCATAAAAAGCACTCTTACCTGCTGAACTATATCTCCTTAAGCCAGGAATGACCCCAAACTTCTGATACTCCTGCCTCTACCCCCAGAATGCTGGGATTAAGGTCTACAGTGTTAAGAATTAAAGCCAGGGCTTTATGTGAGCCACATCCCAGCCCCTTCTGACCCATCCTTGATCCATGTAGTAAAGGTTATACTGCCCAAGGCTCTAAAAGATGATGTAGGCTGGCATGACCAAGTTGGTACTCACTGCACTAATCACCAACATTGTTTCAGAGGAAAGTTATATGACCCAAGCCATGCTAGTTAGAGTCTGCTCTATGAACTTTTAATTGATGCTATCAAAGAGATAGTTTGCACTCGGATAACTGTAAGGTGAGGGAGAGGGAGGGAGAGAGAATGTGAATCCATGAGGGAGATTTAAGTCTATCATTGAGAGTGGCCGCGTTTACCAACCCAAAATCAATGCAAGAGCAAACAGTCCTCAAAGAAGGCACCCTGAAGACCCAATCATAACTAAAGCTAACCCATTTCTATAATGAAATATGCGAGCTCTGCCAGCTATCTCACCTCAGGACAGATGGCACCACAATCTGTACAAGGAAAGCAAGAGGAAGAGATCACAGAACGCCAGAGAGTCCTGCATCTTATCATCACTGCTCTGGGGACCCAGCTCCCAACATGCGACCCTCTAGGCAACACATTTAAGCCATAACCAAACCACAGCACCTGGCTTATGTTGGATCTCTGCCATGAAGTCAAAGATGAGGTTCAAATTACATTTCCCAGAATAATCCAATTAATGGTTAAAACAGTTTTTTTTTTTTTTTTTTTTTTTTTTTGGGTGGGGGCTGCAGAGATGGTTCAGCAATTAAAGACTCCAATTTGATTCCCAGCACCCACATGGGAGCTAACAATCATCCACAACTCCAGTTCCAGGGATCAAAAGTCCTGGCCTCCCTGGGAACCAGGCACAACTGTGGTATACAGATATACATGCAGGCAAAACACCCATACATATAAAAAAGAAATAAATATTTAAAAAAAAAAACAAAACCCTTTTTGGAACCAAGCACAATGGAGAACATCTGTAATCTCAATACTCAAGAAGTCAAGACACACGGACTGCAAATTTGATGCAGTGTAGGCTATAAAGTGAGTTTCAGACCACCCCAGCCTCCATAGCAAGGCCCGAGCCACATACTGGTTCAATAATGACCAAAACTTTTTGGGTAAAAGAGACATTCTTAAAATCCCCTTGGTTTGTAAGATATAAAATCTGCTGTTCTATGTTCTGACAGAAGAACAATGGGACTCAAGATCATCATTGTTGCCCAAAACTATTAAGCAACTCTAACAAAATCTTAAGTCCAGTCCAAAAGCTGTAAGGGGCTGAAGAGATGCCATTCTTACAGAGGACATCAGTTTCAATCCTAGCACACTGTGCACTCCAAAGGGTCCAATGCCTTCTTTTGATCCTCAGCAGGAATGCACATGCATATACGTAAATAAAAATAAAGTGAGCTCACACCGAGAACATAAAGTTTTACCCCTAAGCAGACTGTCTAAGACTTCCAAATGAAGGGGGAAAGGCTCGTGTTTGTTAATTAGACTTCAAAACAGGATCCACTCTGGATCAATACGGCTGGAGATACAGCACACAATCTATCACTTGGTGCCTCCAACCCAAGTGGGTGACCAGTACACTTGTTATCTGCAGAAATACATTTTTAGTAATGTCAAAACTAAGTATAATGAAGAAAATGCATTAACACCTGTGCTCAGTGAGTACTCAAAAATGGGCCATTTTCTCCATAGAGTGGCTTCCTTAACGTTCTACTTAGTCCAATAAAACACCTGCTTGCATCTTAGGAGGACAAGCCAACTAGTAATACATTTATCCAAGCTTTTCAATAACATACCAAATTCATAAAGAACAGCACACCCACATTCAAATACTATCTACCACCCTATCAGGTGATTTGCTGCTTGTCTGTCAGGTGAGATTGTGTACAGCAGGCATCTTAAACTTGTAAGGAATTTTTAACATTTACTGTAGAGCTGGGGGGGGGGAGAGAGAGAGAGAGAGAGAGAGAGAGAGAGAGAGAGAGAGAGAGAGAGAGAGAGAGAGAGAGAGAGAGAGAGAGAGAGAAATCCTGTCAGGAAGAGAACTAAAGAGCGCATTCCCTCCATTTTTATAGAGAAGGTATAGTTAAAAACTGATTTCAGAGAAGAAAACCAAAAAGTTCCACTTGATCAGACAAGTCTTTCTTTTTTTTAAACTTACTAGTTTCACTGTGTGAGACAGTCATCCCTCCTGCATGAGCCTGTGTAGGACAGAGAGGACAACTTCTGGGGTCAGCAACTCTCCTTCCGAGTGACAGAATTCAGTTCCTGGGTTTGCACAGTAAGCACTTTTATCCACCACTGGCCAGCCACTAGACATCAGACATGGCTCCTGTCGGGCCCAGGAGAGCCGTGGCTCACCCAGCCACTCTCCAACTGACTGGACAACAGAGCAGAGGCAGGGAAGGCTGCAACTTGATGCACCCGGACCTAGACCTGCCAGCATGACTGACCTGATGCCATCTTTCCAGCTCGTCCCAGGGATGTCTTAGAAACTAGACACAGCTCATCACCAACTAAAGATGAGTCTGGCTGAGAAGGCGGCTCATGCCAAAACCTTCATCATCACTTTGCCAGCTTGTTTTCCAAATTCCTTGGGGTAAACCAACCTGAAACTTTGTGAGTTTGAGTGAAAAAATGTCATACAGTCCTAGCCAAGTTCAATTTTTTTTCTTCTAAAACAACTTACTGAGAACATGGACTGTTCCATAATGACTGATAAGTGAACGAACTTCGGTTACATCTAAATGAGACAAAACAGCATAACTACTCAATAATCAGCTTTCTGAGATTAACAACTAATTCTAAAATCAGCCAAAATAGAGGAAGAAAACATGCCAAATAAAGATCAAAGCCCATGTGTGAGAGATTTCCACACAGCAAGGTCCCTCAAGCCTAAGTCTTTTGTTTGAAATAAAATGTAGGTATTTCTCATAGCCTGACTAAGATGGGCAATGGCAACTCTACAACGAGGGCAAGCATGGCTGCCTAACTGAGGTACCTTGACCACTTCACTAAGAGACAAGGAAAAAAGAGGAACACACAGCCATGCTCTGGCGTGTGACTCAGCCCAGGGATCTCAACAGCACATGGAGGCACATGTACATCTGGAATATAAACCCACCCATCTAATGTTATGTGTATGTTTGCATGCTCAAGTGAGTTCATGTGTGCGTGCGTGCGTGTGCATGTGCGTGTGCGTGTGCGTGTGCGTGTGCGTGTGTGTGTGTGTGTGTGTGTGTGTGTGTGTGTGTAGGTCAGAGGTCAACCTTGGGTTTTATTCCTCAGAAGCCAGTCTCACTTGGTCTGGAGCAAGAATCAGGCTAGGCTGGCTAGCCAGTGACTCAACTGTCCCCAGCTCCCTGCACTGGGTTATAGCCATGTGCTACTACACAAGCTGTTTAAAGTGAGTGAGTTCTGGGAGCAAACTCAGTGCCAACACTTGCATGACTTACAGACGGACCTGTCTCCCTAGAACCGCCTCATATTTTTAGTGCTTAACTTGTTCAAGGTAAGATGCTGCCCAACAGAGACCTAAGTGATAAGAGTGCTAACTGTCACAGGTGATTAGTGAAAACGAGATGCACAGAACTGAGCCTTTAACAAAGTAGAAAGCAGTATGTATAGCAGGTGAAATGTGAATACACAAAGGTTACCTCCAATGTCTCACTGACATTGAAGCTGGGTCTTGGTATGAATTTGTAGAGTCAGATACAGTGTGCTGCCTTTAAAAGTAAGAATAAAGGTTCCATTCCCAGCACCCACATGGTGGCTCAAATTGTAACTCAAATTCCAGAGGGCCTAATACTTTCCCTGGCCTCCTCACACATGTGGTGCATAGACAAAGGTATAGGCAAAAAGAGACACATGTATAAAATAAAAATAATTTTAAACTGCAACTACTAAGAAGTAGGAGGTAGAGAAATGGCTCAGTGGTTAACCAGCACTGGCTGCTCTTCCAGAGGATCTGGGTTAGATTCCCAGCACCCACACGGTAGCTCACAATCACCTGTAAATTCAATCCCAGGAATTCCAACTTCTTCCCCACTTAGACACTGCTCGAACACGGCACACAGACAAACAAGCAGGCAAAAACACCATACATGTAAAATACAAATAAAGGTTAAAAATCATCAATTAAAAGTGAAGTGGATGCAGTGGTGAACACTTATAATCACAGCACGCAGAAGATGGAGGCAGAAAGATAAGAACTTAAGGTCATTCTCTAATACATGAGGCCAACCTGGACTGCATGTGATCCTGCCTCAAAGGGGGAGGCAGGATGGACCTGCAGGTAAAAGTACTTGATGTGCAAGCAGGACAATCAAAGTCCAATTCCTGGAACCCAAGTAAAGGTGGAGGGAGAGCACAGGCTCCTGAAAGTTCATCTGACCTCCACACCTGCACAGCAGTGTGTGCATGCACACAGATAGCTTCCACTGCATTTTACTCAGAATTACTTCTTGCTGGACACCATTGCATACACCTATAATTCTAGTACTGACGAAGCAGAGAGGCACGAGGCTGGTAACAAGATTAAGACCAACCTGATCTGCACAGTAAGTTCAGGTGACTCGGAGCTACAGAGGAAGACCTTGTCTCAAAATCAGGAAAGAGAAAGGAAAGGAAGGAATTTTGTTTTTTCAGACGGGTTGCTCTATGTGCCCTGGCTGTCCTGGAACTCACTCTGTAGACCAGGCTGGACTCAGACATCTACCTGCCTCTACTTCCCTAGAGCTGGGATTAAAGGTGTGTACCACTAAACCTGTCTGGAATTTTATTTCTTGGGGGGTGGTGGTGGAGGGGATCTAAGAAGACAGCAATACCTAAGCACTGGAGACTAACTGATTCCATTCTGTCCCTCTCTAAGTTTTGTCCTCTCTAAGTTTTTGTACTGCAGTTACATTGGATTCTAGGAATAATATGACAAAACAAAAAATCATCTTTAGGACAGGGAAGTGGAACTAACCCCATCAATGCTAACCTGGCAGAAAAAGATTTCCCCATGATGAGATCACTCCCACATGGGGGCAAATTACCCCAAGATAGGAATGGGGCCACAGGCCTGACAAGATGACCTGCTCCATAGACTTTGCAAACCTTCAGTTTCAGCCTGTTTCCCTTCCTACAAAATCGCAAGCTCTTGTCAGCAGATACAAGACAGACCTGAGATTACTGAACCTGTGTGCCCTCCCCTATGTGATCTCCCTGGTTAAAGCTGCTTTCCACCCTTCACCAATGCCGACTTTGATTGGCATGTTGGGCCAATTGGCTGGGACGAGCCTACTGGGACTCCTAGCGGACTTCTGCCCTAAAGCTCTGGTTATAGCCCCTTACCAGTAGGAAAAAGAGGAGAAAGAGGAATTAATTTCTTATTATTAAGTTCAGTTTCAAAGCAGTATGAGCCACTTATAAAAGTTACAGTGTTCAGTACTTGATCATGCTGAGCTGCTTCTGCCCATCTATTCAATACAGAGTACAATGTAATGTTGCTGTACTAGATGTGTTTAGGGTGTGTGTGTGTGTGTGTGTGTGTGTGTGTGTGTGTGTGTGTGTGTGTAGCCTTTCTGTGTGGATGAAAGAGCAGTTATTGTTTTCCTTGTCACCGTTCCTCCACCTCCCCATGGTACAGACTAAAACAGGACTACATGAGGTGAGAGCCTCACAGTTTCAGAGAAAGATAATGGTTGACTTGATTATAAATTATGACTGAATAATTAAGATGTACTGAAAAATCAATTATACCATGTTAACAACATCATATACAGGAAAACCAGGAAGCAATTCGTTCTAATCATTATAAATTTAAGAAGTTGACTATAAAGGATTTGTAAACACATTTACTAAGTATAAAAAAGCAACAGATTATCATGTGTAATTTCCAAAAAGCACCACCATTTACTCATTTATTAAAGTTTGTAAAACAGTCTGTTAATTTCCATTTACATAAGGAAGAACCCCACTCCTAATAAGCTCTTTTTGTAACAAACTTCTCAAGAGCACAGAGGCAAATTTGTGAAATTCACTGATTGCAATTACAATGAACTGAGGACAGGTCTTTTAATTGCCCCACATTTTATTAAGTCTAAGATGTCAGTGGTTATAAACTGAATTATTCTGTGTAACACAAGAAAAGAAGAAAGCTGATGATTTCCTTCTTTGAGACAGAGTCTCCTGCCCTAGTATTCAGAGTGTTTGAATTGAAGGCGTGAGCTACCACACCTGAAAAAAACAATATCAATTAAGCTCTAACAGATTTACTTATGTCATCCTATCTTCAAAGAAAGTAAAATGTAATAAAGCTAGTTTTAGGGTTGGAGAGATGGCTCAGCTGTTAAGAGCATTGGCTGCTCTTCCAGAGGATCAAGTTCAGTTCCTAGCACCCACATGGCAGCTCAGAACTGCCTGTAACTCCAACATCAGGGGATCTAACACCTTTACACAGACATACATGTAGGCAAAAGACCAATGCACATAAAGTAAAAATAAATAGTTTTTTTTTAAAATATAGTTTTAAAATCAAAGAACTCCTGGAACCATAACATATTCAAATGTATTAGGTCAAAAGGGAAATTATCTACAGATAAAATAAGCTTGACTACTGAGAACCTATCATCTCTTCTGTGTTACAATCAAGTCAGGGTGCCAACATACTTGCTAATCTGTTCAGGCCAATAACAAAAGCATTTGAAATGTTTCCCTCATTTTCACTTTACATATATGGGTGTGTTGCCTGCAAGTATGTCTGTGAACCCTGTGCATGAGGCCAGACAAGGGCACTGGATCCCTTGGGACTGCAGTTACAGACAAAGGTGAGCCTCCAGTAAGTGCTGAGATCAAACCCTGGTTGTCTGGAAGAGCAGGCGGTGCTCTTAACTGCTAAGCCATCCTTCCAGTTCCCACAATAAAAACTTTTTTAGAAAACAGAATGATAACAAATAAAATCGGAGGCACCCCCAGGAAACTGTAAAGAGCAGGGGTTTTCTTGGAAACATCTGGTCTTGAGCATATGAGAAGTTCACCTCAGTCAGACAAAAGGTGCAGTATAGTGTTAGGTTCCATCTCACCTGCTATGCTGAGGAACTCAGCCTCCGGCAGCCAACATCCCTACTTAATAAAGGGCAAGTACAGTAGGAGAATAGTCATGTGATCAAAACCACAGAGGTAAAACACACTTACAGGTAATTTACATTTTGAAAAGTTAGTTGAGTTGAAAGTCGATGTGGAATCTGTATTTTGGATTCTTTTTCCCCTTTCTTAGGAAAACTGGAGGCAGACTCAAGACTCTGCAGAACCAGACTTTCTGTCACTCTCACTGAACACAGGGTATTGTTAAGTGTCCAACAGAATTAATGCTAAGAGCTTTAAATACTAAAATACATGCATTTCAATGTCCAATTATTTTAATCCTTCTACTTGGATAGTCTCGAACAGTCCCTTCTGAACACTGACCCCTAAAATTAAGAAAATGCCCCATCTATAAAATGTTTTTCTCCAAAATCTCCCTACTTATCAATTCAGCAAAGTTCTGCTGGAGACACATTAATTACCCAGAATAAAAGTGGCCAGAACCCCGACAGACACAAAGTGTTATTTTCACACAACTTTTAGGGAGGAAGAAAAAAATCAATTCTCCACGAAACAGACTTTTCAAAAAGTCTTGATTCATTTATTTAGCAAAACCCAAGAGCCCAGGATGAGTCCTTAATCTGTTAACTTTACCTGGCAGGTCACCAAGTCTGCAGCAGTGGCCAGATCTGTCTTCCCAAGCTTGCTGAGATTTCCAGAAGGGTTAAAGCCATCAGTGGAAGGCCCTCCCTTAACTTAGGTACTTCTTTCTAAAACTATCCTTTGCCCATCTGTCCTCCCCTCTCCACACAACTTTAACTTACTGCCACACCACAAGACTTTGTGACACATGAAAACAAAAATCTCTAGTAAAACAATGAAGTGCCCGGTCCACCTTTTAAAATCATGTAAAGCACACTATCTCAAAGACTTAACGTCTTACTGCAATTCAACAGTACAAGAGCACATTTTGGAAATGTTTTTGTTTCAAGCCTTGAAAGTGACGAGTTTGTTTTATGAACTTAAATAACCAAAATGTGGCTCCCTACAGTATCCTCCACTATGCTAGGGCAGAGATTGGCCATAGTGAGTGGCACTTTAGAAAAAAACAAAACAAAAACCCTAACCTCCAAGACCCCTTAACCCACTGCCTTATTTCTACAGTTGTTTACGTGCAGAGCAGTCGGCCCCCAGGGGGAGAAAACGGGACGGCTTTCTCTTACCACCGCATCCCACAGCTCCTCGCACGAAGCCAGTATGAAGTGGGTATTCAATAATTGCCTACTAAACACTTTTGTCTAACAAGTTGGGGCATTCCCTAACGCTGGCTCCACCCCTGTCGTCGTCCGCTGGCTCCCGAATCCAGACCGCTGTGGCCTTGCTCTGATGAAACGAAACCTCATCATTCAGAAGGACCCAGGACAGGGGCAAGAAAGCCACTCGCCTCCATCCCACTGGGCAGCCGCGCCTCGGTTCATCCCGCCAGATCGGGAACCGGTTCCCACAGCATCCCGGGAGGCTCCATCTCCAGTGGGAGATCTGCAGGACACCAGCCCCTGCCCCACCCGCGCAGACAGCCGGGCGTCGGGACACAGGGGACGCCTGCGCACAAGAACCCGGCTCCCACCCGCCTGGCCCCACCGACGCGAAGGGTAACAATACCCCCTCAGCTGCGAGACAGGGTGGACCAGCGGCACCGGTACGTGCCTGCGCGCTCCCCAAGCCTCGGCGCGCTCCCGGCGCTCAGCCGCCTACACGTGAGCGCGCCGTGCGCGGGCGCGCCAGCTAAGGCCACTCCAGCTGATAGGGTCGCCTCACCTGAGCCGGGCTCCGCCCCCCTTCTCCGTGCAGGAGGAGGCGGTGACCCTCCTCCGCTCCGACCGACCCTGCGGAAGGAGGCGGGAAGGTCCAGACTGGCTTCCCGGCTGGGACTTCCGCCCGCCCCGCCCCCGAGCCCGCCCCGCCTCTCGCTCCCGGCTCCGTCTGCCGGTTCGCGCGGTTCTTTGCGAACCCGGCGGCGGCCAACAGTAAACGGATGTGAGGTGTACATATCCCCGCCCTCATAAACCGCCCACGGCCAATCAGCAGGAGGGAAGGCGGTGCCACGGCAAGGAGTGGCGTCTGTAAAACCTGACCAATCCGCGGGCCCAAGAACGGGGCTGTGTTTACTACCAAAGCATCCGTGAGCGCAGTAACCAATCACAGTTTGCTTTACAGCATGTAAAGTTATTCTCAAAGGCCTTTGAAGGCGGGATCTATCACTAAGCAACACCAGGTTTGAACAGTAGCGAAGCGACTTTGCGTCACACCCAGTCAAAATCCACCATGGATAGGAAAGCGAGGGTTTTCCGTCTGGTTGAGCCAATCGCAATGAAGACTGCCACCCGTGTCCCTCCATTGGCTTGTGCTGACAGCTTTCCCACCCTGGTCCGGCAGCTACCTGGGGGTCTGATGCTGGTCCCCACTGGGGTTCCCTCATGCAGCGCCCTGGAGGTAGTTCCCAACTTGTAGATTTGGGAAAAGAGAAAAAACGAAATCCCAAGAAGCTGAAGCGGAATCCTAATTAGTCTTAACAATAAAAATCCGGAGTCAGATATCGAGGAAAATGCTGAAAGATCGGAGAAGCAAAGGAGCAGCCACAGTCACTTCTTACCTCTAGGAATCCTCAGACTGAATGGGGGAGGGGCACCCTGTCTCTATCCACTTTATATTCCTGTCTCCACCTCCCTAGTGCCAGGGTTAAGGCGTCAGCCTTCCATGTGCTGCGATCAAAGGCATGAGCCTCGCAAGTGCTGGGATCAAAGTGTGAGCCGCCATCGCCTGTCTCTGTTTCTCTTTTAGACTGGTTCAATTTCGTGTAGCCCTGAGTGGCCTTGAACTCCTGATCTTCCTGTTTCCTCCCGAGTGCTGGGATTAAAAGTGTGTGCCACCACTGCCTGGCCTCTACGGATAACTACCTCTGCCCTCTGCTCTTCAGACAAATTTATTTGTCAGAGTACAAACAAAATATCAAACAAGAAGCCTTTTGAATAGGATGAACTCAAATGAGCAGGAAGCGCTGCCTAATGGCCTTGGGCTGGTCCAGACATAGCATGGGCGGGTCCCAACTCCAAGTCCAACTCTTGCCCATCACGATGTCGGCTCCAGAACCAAGTTTACAGTCGCCACCGCCTTAGAACCGCAGGGGCTCAACCCTCCCAGAAATGATTCAAGAGAGTCTACAGGATCTGGTGGGGAAGGGGAAGGCCCAGTGTCCACCAGGGCCTCCTGACCTACTGGTGGCTGTCCTTTCTGGGTCTCGGTCACGCAGCTCAGTGCTCGAGACAAAGGCAGGCTGTGAGCAGGGTGACTTCAGAAGGCGGGTCCAGACTTCTAAACTCATCTTCAAAACAGTCCAATACCATGTCTGGTGAGTTCCTTCCAACATTACCTCGTGGAAAAGTAGGCATGTGTGTTTATTTCTTTAAGGCCTTGATGAAATGTCAATTCTAGACACTTTACAGTTCTTATACATGTACACCATTGAGCAGTAAAATCAAGATATGTGTTCTAAATTGCTTTTCTGTTGCTTTGATTAAACACTCAGACAGGAGCTGGATAGGTCAGTGGTTAAGATCACTGGCTGCTCTTCCAGAGGGTCTGAGTTCAACTCCCAACACCCACATGGCAGCTAACTGTAACTCCAGGGAGTCTGACACTTTCATACAGACATACATCCAGGCAAAACATCAATGCTTATGAAACAAAACAAAAATACCCTGGCCAAAAGCAGCTTGGGAGATGAAAGGGTTTACTTGTCTTATACTCCTAGATCATCTTATCAGGAAGTCATGGAGGGAACTTAGGCAGAAACCACTGACTAATGCTGCCTCTTGGCTTAGGCTCAGCCATCTTTCTTGTGAAGCTTTGTACCACCTGTTAGGAATGGTAAGGCCCACAGGGCGTGGGCACTACTAAATCAGTTAGCAAGCAATCTAGACAAAGCTAGACAGACTCACCCACAGTCTAATCTGATGTAGACAATTTTCAATTCAGGTTCCCTACTCCCAAGTGGCTACAATACAAACTAATTAAGACAATGTGCAATTCTGACAATAAGCCAGACACAAATGAGAAAGCATTTCAAATATGTGGATCTTAAGGTAATTCTTACTTCATATCACCCAACTGGTTAGAAAAACAACTTGTAGAAGCCGGGCGATGGTGGAGTACACTTTTAATCCCCGCACTTGGGAGGCAGAGGTAGGCAAAACTCTGTGAGTTCAAGACCAGTCTGGTCTGCAAGGCTAGTTCCAGACAGGCTCCAAAGCTACACAGAGAAATCCTGTCTTGAAAAAAACAAACAAACAAACAAACAAACAAACAAACAAAAAACTTGTGTTGTGCCCAGTTCTCAGAACCCCAAAACTGCACCAAGGAGATGACTCACTGCATGCAAGGACAAAGGTTTCTTTAATGTTGCACTGCAGCATGGATCCTGCCCACTCAGAAGCAAGCAGAATGCCTCTTACAGCTGAGGGCGGTTTTAAAGGGAAACTTCAAAAGACTGAAAGTCTCGAGATTACAAAGCTTCCGTGGTTACATAGGATGAAACAATAACTGTATGTTTCAGGTAGGATGCCATTAAACAGGATATTGTAGGGGAAATAAGTTAATTATCTCCTGGGCCATGGATTTTTATAACCACGAATTGATAGCTCTCTGATCTTCTTTAGGACAGAGAAACATTGACACAGCTGGGGTGTGTTTTCTGGTCTCAGACTTTTAGTCACGTACCCCCTTCATTATTTATCCTTATCTGTAGGGCTGCCTTTTGGGGATTTAGAGAGGTTTGAAAGTTTTCCTTTCCCTATATGGGCTTTGGAGCCTACGGTATTAGACTTTCATTAATTTCTCCAATTGCACTCCTTTCACTCGTAAATAAGGTCCCTTCCCATTATCAGTGGTGCTCTCTTTGAAGAAATGTCTCAAAATGTAAAACACACATTCTCTTCTTGCTGGTGATTTCTTCTAAAAACATAGGCAACTGAAATAAAGAAAATGTTGAACAAGTAGCTGAAAGAAAAGGAAGATACAATCTAAATGTACACACAGGGTTATACACAATGCCTTCCTCTCACTAGTGAAACCATATACATCCATAATAAAACCAGCCTGGTATGATGGGTTTACACCTCTGTGACAATCCTAGAGCTCTGGAAAAAGTGAATCAGAAGTCTGAGGATTTCATGGAATACAGAGAGAGACTTTTGTGTCAAAAAACCAAGGGTCACACGGGGGTTTAATTCAGTGGTAGAATATTGCCTAACATGCCCCTGGTGCCATCCCTAGCACCACCAAATAAGACCAATAACCTGCACTGGGGGCTGGGGGCAGACTTGGATATCTCAGTGGTAGAAAAACTTCAATCCTGGCTCTCTGGAGGCAGAGGCCGGTGATCTCTGTGAGTTCTAGACTAGTCTGGAACTACATAGTGAATTCTAGGCCAGCTGGGTCTACATAGTGACTCTCTATCCCCCCCAAAAAGATAATTTCAAAATAAGGCTGGCATGTAGTTGAGTGGAGAACTCTTGCCGAGCTGGATGAGGCCCTCTGGGGGAGGGGCATGTCACAAGAAACACGACACAGAGACAATTCACAGAAAGGGCATACACATAACTCACAAGCCTGTCAAAGATTCTCTCTCTCTCTCTCTCTCTCTCTCTCTCTCTCTCTCTCTCTCTCTCTCTCTCTCTCTCTCTCTCTCTCTCTCTCTCACACACACACACACACACACACACACACACACACAGGGCTGGAGAGATGGCTCAGTTAAGAGCACTGAGGGGAGCAAGATTCAATTCACAATACCTATATGGCAGCTCACAGCTGTCTGTAATTACCCTTCTAGGGTACCTGAAATCCTCTTACCAATGTACGTTAAAACAAACAAACAAAAACAACAAACCCCCTAAAAACTAACCAAAAAAAAAATCTTCTAAAATATTTGTTTCTGAATTGTTAATTAAAGTCCTAGTCTGGGTGTGGCATTGCTGGCCTGTAATTCCAACAATCTGAAAGCAAAAGCAGGAGAATCAGGAGTACAAGCCCAGTTTGGGCAACAAGAGATCCTGTCTCAAAGGAAGTAAGGGGGGGGGGCGTTGAATGGTAGGAGGAAAGAAGGAGGGAGGAAGGAATGAAGGGAGGAAAGTGAAAGGTTGGGAGGGAGAGAAAAACATTGCTAATTTTCTGTGCAAGATGATCACCAAATAATGCAGATAATGGTAAAAATTTTGGAGCTAGCCTAAATGTTCACACATGGGTTTGGTTGTGTAACCATTGTGGTAACTTTCGGATGACCGTCATATGAGACCTGAGAAAGCATTGATAAGGTAAATACTCTCTCTCTCTCTCTCTCTCTCTCTCTCTCTCTCTCTCTCTCTCTCTCTCTCTCTCTCTCTTCCCCCCCCCCCGTCTCCCTCTCCCTGTCCCTGTCCCTGTCCCTGTCCCTGTCCCTCTCCCTCTCCCTCTCCCTCTCCCTCTCCCTCTCCCTCTCCCTCTCCCTCTCCCTCTCCCTTCCTCTCTGCCAATCCGAGACAGATTCTCATAAACCCAGTTGATCTTGAACTTCTGGTCCTCCCACTCCATAGAACTGAGACTACAGGTACAAGCCATTGTCTCCAGTACAATTTTTTATTTTTAATTTTGATGTGTATTTATTTTTTGAAAAGTTCATACATGTATACAATTTAACTTGACCCTATGCATGACTCAGGTCCTCTCCCCCAGGACTCCCTCCTCTCATCTCTAACATGCCCTTTTTTAATTGCTTTCTTTGTCATTTATGCCACTAGGTCCAATGTGCCCAGGGCTGTGGGATCATCCATGGGGCTACTAGTGGCCATAATCCTAAAGGAAAGTGACTCTTCCTTCCCACTACCCCGTACCCCAGCAGCCAATCAGCTGTGAATAGCTCCTTGGCCCTGGGGGGCCCTTCCCCCACTCGGGGATGGATTTTTTCTTTTTTTTTTTTTTTTTAATTACAGGGTCTAATTATGGAGCCTTAGATGGCCTGAAGCTCCCTATGTAAACCAGGCTGACCAATACCTACCTTGCCAGGCACTGAGATTTTTATCTAATAACCCATCTTCTAGGAACAGCAGTTGGGACCTTTCTGTTCAATCTCTTTAAAAAAAAAAATAGAAGATTAAGGAAAAGGAAAAAGGAAAGCTTGGTAGTCTGGAGAGATGGGCCAGTGATTAAAAGCACTTGCTGTTGGAGAGGACCCAAGTTCGGTTCTCAGCAGTCATACCAAGCAGCTCACAACTGCCTTACCTCCAGTTTTAGGGGCTCTTATACCCTCTTCTGGCCTCATCAGGCACCTTCACACAAGAGGCGAAGATACAGACACACACACATGAACACATGAATAAGAACAAATCCTTAAAAATTATGTTCTCAGTTGGTTCACAAGCTAATAAGGTTTCCTAAGACTTCATACATCCTTAGTTTTGCTTAACCTCTGAGGCTCGATCTCTCTTTCCCTCATCCCAATCCCCATCCCAGACTGAACCTTTACCTCCCAATATTCTCTCCCTGTTCTTTCATGTCACATATGTTCTACTATCCCCCACCCCAGTACAATATGTTTTTAAAGAGAGCCTACAGAGCTGAATACAATGGAATATCAATTATATAAAAATACAGCCAGGTATGGTAGCTCGCACATTTAATCCCAGCACTTGGGAGGCAGAAGCAGATGAATCTCTGTGAGTTCAAGTTTGAGGTCAGCCTGGTCTATGTGGTGAGTTTCAGACTGACCAGGGTTACATAGTAAGACCCTGTCTCAAAAAGAAAAAGAAAAAGAAAAAAAAAAAAGTACATAGCACAGAGGTAAACCCAAGGGATGAAATGGAATGTTAACAGTGGCTGTCTTAAAAGGTATGTGGGATCATGGGTTATTACACTCTTAATATCCTTTCTGTATTTTTTATTTTTCTACATCTCATATGTGTTGTTTTAATAATCATTTCGATAATTTGGTGTCAGGAAAAATGAGGATACTTCAATGTTTAACAAGCTTTAATATAGAGCCCCGATTCTTTGTTTTTATTTTTTTTTACATTCTGTCATCTTTTATTTATTTATTACTATTATTTTATTGTGCATGTGTGTGCATTCACGTGCCTCAGCACACATGCAGAAAAACGTGCTGGAGTTTGTTCTCTCCCTCCACTGTGAGGAATCTGGGCATTGAACCCAGATGCCAAGTTTCACAGCAAAGTGCCTTTTCCCACCGAGCTACCTTACTGTTCATGAATCTTTATTTTTATTTAAAAATATTGCAAAACCAAAATTTAAAAATAAAAATCCAAGTGTTTAATCCCAGCACTCAGAAGGCAGAGGCAAGTGGATCTCTGTGAGTTCTCTGCCAGCCTGGTCTAAAGAACAAGTTCCGGGACAGCCAGGACTACACAGAAAAACTCTGGCTCCAAAAAATGATAATAACAATCAATCAAAAATATAACAAGAATGTCGTGACTTAAGTGAAGTCACTTGTTAGTTGAGTGTGTTGGTACACACCTATGATCCTGATTATATGCAGAAGAGGCAAGGTGGTCTCAAGTTCTGAGTTACTACTTAGTGCATGTAAGGACAGCCCTAAAGTAAGAACCTATCAAAGAAAAGTTGCTGTTTTGCTTACTGCTATCCAAAAGTTCATCAAGAAGTAGAAATACTCAGAAATGAACACAATCAGCCAAATGTTAGAAGTCAGGGAGGTACTATTACCCCAAATTAGAGGCTAGCTTGGTCTTTGTGGTTCGTTCCAGGCCAGCCAGGGGTATATACCAAGACCTTATCTGTAAACAAACAAGCAAAGGAGTCAATAAACAATGCACACATTGGCATGCAGAGGATGGACTCTCTGTTTCATGCTGCCTAGCCCGGGGATGGGTACTGATGCGTGGGGGGCATCGGATCTAGGTATATTGGCATATAACTCACAGAGATAACCAGGATACAAAAAGAGTTTCAAATGTTGGTGTGTAAGGCACAGCTGAGAGGTTGGAAGCAGTTGCTGAGGCAGGTGAATGGGAAACAAGGAAAATGGAAGAGGAGGAGGGAGACAAAGAAGAGGAGGAGGGAAGCTTTTGCAAGGCTCCAGCAGAGGAATGATTGGTTTCTCCATGGCCCTAGAGATCAGAACTGGGATTATAGATTGAAGCTGAAGTAGATTTAGCCATGCAAAGAAAAACAAAACAAAACCAAACCAAACCCTGCCCGCTATGAAGTCAGCCTTACAGAGCCACGTCTATAGGTGTTCCTGCAGCATGCATCAAGGGAAACTGAAAGAAAGGAAGGAGAGAGGAGAATACAGAGTGAGGCAACACAGAAGAGGAGGATGGAGGAAAAACAGAGATAAAGGTACAAGAAAGGAAAATGAGATGAGAAATATGGGGTGGGGGTGGGGGTGGGTGGGGGAGAAAATGTCAGTTTTGGGAGTTCTGGATAAACCACCACAAACCAGGATCTCCCTTGCATTTCCACCTTCGTTAGCGATACCCTGAAACACCAGCAGATGGCGATATTGCACTGAAAAAAAGAAAACTTTGCAGCTCCGGCTCCTCACAGCCCTACTCAAATTTTCCCTTGCTAAAACAAACAAACAAACAAACAAACAAAAAACCAAAAAACAAACAAAAAAACAGAGAATTCCAGGTATCTCTGGGTTTCCAGACTACATTTAGGAAGTAAAGATTCTTATGGTAATTTTTGTGTATTTTTAGTAATGCATGTTTTTAATCCAAATGAAGCCACTGTGAATTTTTGACTTTACGTCACTACTTGAACAAGGCTCCCAGCATCCTGTTCCATTTCAGTTACTGTTTAATGTATGCATATGTATATGTTGTCTGTGTATTCTGAGTCACTGTTAACTAGTTGAACAACATTGAGGTACACTGCAATTCTGACCCAGCTCCCCATCTGTAAAACTTCCTTTCCTGGCCAGATCAACTGTCTTCACTTTCCCACCAGTAAGACAGCAGCCAATGCAGAAGACTTTCTATGATCATGGCCTGCTGACAAAGAGGTTCCTTAAGAGGGACTCACTTTAGTGTGACAGAGCTTCCCATACTAACACCATACCCACATTACATTACTTGCTGATTTCCAGTCAGAAGATCTGACAGGCCCTGGGTAATGATGTTGCTGTTTCTACAGACCAGGGCACTTTGAGTAGCACAGCCACAGTATCCCTATACTATAGAGGGGTCAGGACACTTCCTTTGAGTGCTGTATTTGATTCCTTATATTGGTGTTTTCTTTGGCACCTCTTAACTTCCATATACCTGCTCATTTTCACTTAACCAGTGAACATTAACATAGTATCTATATATAAACCCTACGCTAATGGGTTCCAGGAACATTACTAAGTATCTTTGAGATTCACTCCAAGGATTCATGAATATTCCAACCTATTAACTAGCTTTTCACTCATTTGTTCAATATTCGTTTGTTTAACATTTACTTACTTATTGTTAGTGTGTACAGGTGTATGTTACTGTGTAAGCTCTCTTTTCCCACTAGGTGAGTCCTAGGAAGGCCATCAAGCTTGATGGCAAGTGCCTTTATCCACTGAGCTATCTTGCCAGCTTTCTCATTCAACATTTATTGAGAATCTCCATTTGTACAGGACCTCCCAGGAGTTGGAGGTGCGGAAGTTAAAGAAAAGAAGTAGATTTACTGGCTGGCATGGTACATGTCTATAATCTCAGTACTGGGCAAAAGGATGAGGAATTCGTAGTCACCCTCAGGTACATAGTAGGTGGAGTTTGACGAGTCTGATCCTAAAGAGAACAGGGATCTCAACCCCTTCATACTGGACCACCAAATGAGCAGTTTTGTTTTACTACACATTACTTCTTAGCCACTGAGCCATCTCTCCAGCCCCACACCCCCTTCCTCCTCTTTCATATTTGACTGCCAGGTGAACAGCTTTGCTTTTGTGATGTACCACCCACCACAGGCCCAAAGCTATGGAACCAATCAGTCATTGACCAAAATGTCCAAACCTATGAATCAAAAGAAACTAAATAAACAATTTAAAAATGAAATGTGTTTCTAATTAGCTTCAAAATTAGTTATTAAGTTCAAATAAGCTTAGTATGGAAAAGATTGACAGAAGAAGCAGGTGAATAATTAGACAATGAAGCTCTTTTCATCTCCTTCCTTTTCCTTTCTGGAAACAATCAATTGAAAACAATTGGGTAGGATCAAATAAAGTAACATTCCAGTCAGAGTTGTGACAGTTAAAAGCAAAGTGTGTGTGTGTGTGTGTGTGTGTGTGTGTGTGTGTGTGTGGAGAGAGAGAGAGAGAGAGAGAGAGAGAGAGAGAGAGAGAGAGAGAGAGAGAGAGGTGAGTTTGTCCTCACTTGAGCCCAAGCTGGCCTCAAATTTACAGCAATCTTCTTATCTTAGACCCTCAAATGCTGGGTTCACAAGCACAAAGCACAATAACATCAAGCTGCAACAGGGTTTTGACCGGATCTTATAGCTGTAAAGACAACACTGAGATGGTAGGTAACTTTGATTAGTGGGAGGATTATATAGTTGCATCAATGTTAATTTTCTTAATCTGGTAGCTGTATTGAAATTACTTAAAGAGAGGCCCTACTTTAATCAGGCTTTTTTTCTGTTATTGTAACAAAATATATGAGACAAAATTGGGTGGCATATCCCTGTGAGTTTGAGACCCTGGTTTACAGACTGAGTTCCAGGCCAGCCAGGATCTCTCTCTCTCTCTCTCTCTCTCTCTCTCTCTCTCTCTCTCTCTCTCTACACACACACACACACACACACACACACACACACACACACACAGTGAGTTGTTTAAAACAAAAACACAAAATCAAGACAAACAACTCATAAAGAGAAACAGTTCCTTTTTCTTTTGGTTCATAGGTTTGAACATTTTCCTCAGTGACTGATTGGTCCCATAGCTTCGAGCCTGTGGTGAGTGGTACATCACAAAAGCAAAGATGTTCACTTGGCAGTCAAGTATGAAAGAAGAGGGGGGTGGCCTGGAGAGATAGCTCAGTGGCTAAGAATATTAACTGGTCTTCCAGAGGTCCTGAGTTCAATTCCCAGCTACCACATGTAATGAGGTCTGGTGCCCTCTTCTGGCCTGCAGGCATACATGCAGATAGAACACTGCATACACAATAAATTTTAAAAGGTTATTTAAAAAAAAAAATAACCTTTTTTTTTTTTTTCACACTCCTTCCATGTCTTAAAGAGACTCCAAGACTTCCAAGTTTCCACCATTCTCCCAGCAGTCTCATGGGAGTGTTGAGAAAGCTTTTAAAGGATTAAAAAAAAAAAAAAGATTTACTCGTGTGTGGTGTGTGTGTGTGTGTGTGTGTGTGTGTGTGCTTGTGCACACCATATGTATTCAGGTGGCAAGGAGGCCACAAGATCCCCTGAACAGGAGTTATCTGCAGCTGGAGCTGTCCTGCCTGCCAAGACAGTTGGGAACTGAACCCGAGGAAGTGGTCTTAACCGCCGAACCATCTTTCCAGCCTCATGGAACAAGCCTTTAATATATAGGTATTTGGGAGACACTCCACACTCAAACTATACCAAATCCTTTGTCCATAAGAAAATCTAGTCTTCAGTGGTGAGTGGGTTATCAGATTGGCAGTTTAAATGCTATGGTGAAATAGTTCTTTGTAATGTACTTGCGATTTTTTTCCCCCCAAGACAAGATTTCTCTGTGTAGCCCTGCCTGTCCTGGAACTTGCTCTGTAGACCAGGCTGGCCTTGAACTCAAAGATCTGCCTGCCTCTGCCTCCTGAGTGCTGGGATTAATGGCGTGAGCCACCACCCTGGACTCACAATGGTTTTTTGTTTGTTTGTTTGTTTGTAGCAGTTTCTATAATGGAGTCATTAGGAAAGCGTGTCAAAGATTTATGCAGACATTAGTGTCATTGTAATGGTCTGGGTGCTGAGGTGGGCATGGGGTTCTCAAAAGGCAGTATTTTGGAGAGCGGAGATGAATCAGCAATGACCTGTATTGGGCCAAAGGGAACGGGCCTGGGCCTATGCTTCTCCTTCCCCTAGCTATGATAGCTCCCCACGAGGAAAAAGGGTTATTCAATCTGCCCATCAGCCAAGACTTTCTCTCCACTTTCAGGAGCTTTTGTCCAAAAGAGCTGAGTTCTGTGTCTCTCCTTATGCTCTATCCTCCCGGAGTTGGTTAGGCCACAACATTAACGCCTCCGCCAAAGGAGGTATCACGGTGGGAGATGTATAAGGCTTGCTTTCCAGCTGTGTGGACCGGAAGCTCTACCGAGCAGCAGCTGTCCCACTGCCACATCTGCTTGGTGGTCTAGACCTTCATGTCTGAGTGTTCTAAATTTCAGCTTGGCATCTTCAGGTCTTGGGAAGGTGGGAAGAAAGACAGTCCTCTACCTAGATGATGTTAAGTCGGAGGCAACTCCACACGAAATGTAGACTGAAGGTGATGTGTTTCGGCGTTTGGCGAGCGGTGATACTAACTCTTAGGGCGCAAGCGCAAGCACTATGCCAATCAGGTGCCGCATCTCGCAGAGGCCCGCCTACCAGGGGCGTGGCCATCGCGGAAAGAGCTCCTCCACGCGAGGGGGTGTGGTTCTGCGCCTGGCGTGCTCTCAACGCGAACCAGAGAGTCACTTCCGGTGTATGCGTCCGCGTGAGAGCGGCGAGCTCATGGCTACCGTGGAGTCTTCCAGGCTGGACAGCCAGAGTGGAGACACGGAGACAGACGGGCTACAGAGTGCAAGGTGGCTGTACTGTGGAGAGCCCGACGACAGGCGGAAAGCTGTGCTGGGTAAAGACTGCGGGACCGGAGCGGAGTTCCGCATAGCCCTGTCCTTCTGTCTGGGCACCACATAGCCCTTCTGCTCACTGCCTGGAGCTGGGACAGAGTCCCCGCCATCCTCCCGTCCCTCTGTCGTGACTTCACATGCGAGGACACTTCTCAGGGCAATGCCCAGGACTTGGCGATTACACCAGGTCTCTCATTCGCCCATTTTCCTCTTCACGGAGCAGAGTTCCCTCTCTTCCTCCAGTTAATGACATTACTCAGTCAATTTTCTGCCCAGAGGCTACCTACCCCCTTCCCATCTCCCTCTTTAGTACTGGACCAGTACTTCCTTCAGTCCCCCTAAAAGTGGGACACGAGCTCTTTTGCCTTCGCCATGGGTTCCCCACCACAGTGCAGTTCTTAGCACCACACTCTGCTGGCCGTGCTCTCATCTCATTCTTGGGTTACATTTACAGTCCAATTCTCCAATGGGAAGCTTCAGAATCCAGGCAACATGCGCTTCACCTTGTACAACAGCAACGACTTGGTCAACCCCAGGCTGAAGAATCAGCGGATCCTGGTAAGTGCTGCAGGTACAGGTTGTCTGGGCTCTGCAAGGCTAAGAAAGCCCTTGGTGTGGGCAGATATGGGAGGGCTTGAGGGGAGAAAAGGAGGAGTAGCAAATGGGACCGTCGCTGCACCGAGGTGCAAGATTTTGGGTGAAATGATGACTTTTCACACTGGGAGACAGGATTTCTCCGAGCAGCTCTGCCTATACTGGAACTCACTGTGTGGACATAGCTGGCTGACCTCCAACTCAAAGATCTGCCTGTCTCTGCCTCTTGAGTGCTGGGATTAAAGGCATGCACCACATTTTTTTTTTTTTTAAATCTTTTTTCTTTTTTTGTTTTTCGAGTCACAGTTTTTCTGTATAGCTTTGGAGCCTGTCCTGGAACTCTGTAGACCAGGTTGGCCTCAAATTCACAAAGATCCTCCTGCCTCTGCCTTCCAAGTGCTGGGATTAAAGGCTTGCACCACCATTGCCTGGCTCTCTAAGCAGTTTTTAAAAACATTCATTTATTTGTGTGAGTTTGTGGAGGGAGAAAAGGATACACACATGCTGTGATGCACATTTGGAGGTCAGAGGAGAACTTGGGGCAGATGGTTCTTTATAACACTGGGGTCCTGGGGATTGATCTCAAGTCATCAGATTTAGCAGCAACTAGTTTTACTCACTGAAACATCTTGCCAGCACTCAAAGCAGTTTTTTTTTTTTTTTTTTTTTTTTTTGGTTTTTTGAGACAGGGTTTCTCTGAGGCTTTGGAGGCAGGCTGTTCTGGAACTAGCTCTTGTAGACCAGGCTGGTCTCATAGAGATTTGCCTGCCTCTGCCTCCCAAGTGCTGGGATCAAAGGCATGTGCCACCACTGCCCTGCTCGTTTTTGTATTTTTAAAGTATATTAAAGTATATTTTGTGTGAGAAAGCTTGTGTGTGGTATGTACGTGTATGCATGTGGAAAGTCGGAGGGCAACTTAGGGGATTGGCTCTGCTCTGTACCGTGTGGTTCTGGGGCTCTAAGTCACATCATCATCCAAACCACACATGCTCTATCCACAGAGCCGGCCCAGCAGGCTTCACAGCAGTTGTAATTTGTATCTGACGGTTAAGGGTCTTGAGCACCTACAGATATTTTTGGCATCTGTGTCACTTCTTTTGAGAACTGTCTATTCGGCTCATCAGCTCACTATTGACTAGATTATTTGAGGGTTTTTATATTTAATTTTTACAGTTCTTGTATACTCTAAGAATTAATCCCTTGTTGGATGGATATTATTATTATTATACTTGGCGGGAAATATTTATTTATTTATTTATTGGTTTTTGGAGACATGGTTACTCTGTGTAGCCTTGGAGTCCGTCCTGGACCTTGCTCTGCAGACCAGGCTGGCCTCAAACTCACAGAGATCCACCTGCCCCTGCCTCCCAAGTGCTGGGACTAAAGGCATGCGCCACCAATGCCCAGCCTGAAGCTTTTAAATTTTATGCAATCCCAGGTGTCACTTTTCCTCTCAGAACTTTATCTATCATTTCGACGCTTCCTCCTTATGGTATTTGGGTCCCCCAGAGACACCCTAGATTCCTTCCTGAAAATATGATGGGGCTGGGTCACCTCCTGGAGGATATGTATGGCTGGTCATTTTGGTCCTGGGTTCTAAGGCTTCTATACATGTCAAAAGGAGTCCATGCTCAGTACCCTCCAATAATGATTGTAAACAGGACACTCCCTTGTTTTTCAGGCAGCTGAAACAGACAGGCTTTCCTATGTTGGAAACAATTTTGGGACTGGCACCCTCAAATGCAACACTCTTTGCAGGTAATGGACACCTGGGCAGTGACAAAGGCTCCAGGAGGGTTGTAGTGGTGACAAACACCGCTATCTTCAGTCTTCATTTTGGAGATAGTTGGGGACATCTGCAGATTTGCTTAGACCTCGTGTTTCTAGACTCCCAAGTTCCATATACTTGGGGTGTAGACATCCTTAGAAAGGAAAAGATGGCTTGCATTTGGCAAGTTCCTAAAGACCTCACTTATTATGACATTGTTTGTGACTGTCCTATCCCAAAAGATAGCTATGTCTGCTGATTTAGAATGTGTGATCATCAGGTCAAAGCTTGCCTCAAGTTTGCCTTGGGACAAGAGGATCTTCAAGGCCTCTGGCTTGGAACAAAGCATGCCACCAGCAATGTCACTGAGAAAGTGAATGACTTTAGCAACTTTGCCCTTCGCTCACCTCTGGTGTCTTCTGTGCGACAGCATCATCCAGTCTGAAGAGTCTTTAATCACAGGCTCACACAGTGTGGCTGGGATCTCATGATGGCACCACAGCGAAGGCCTTTCGGAGTCCCTGCTGGGCCACAGCCTTCAGTCATGCAGCGTGCTGAATCTTAACACTGCATCCCCCTTATAAAGACACTCTCCCCCTGAGGAACAAGGTTTTACTTGTATTTGTCTTCGTAAAATTTAGACATGCCAAAATTCTGTTTAGATTCCTATTACCTCAGGAGGGTTCCCATTAACAGCAGTGGCTTTAGATGTGATTGGTTATCAGAACCATCTGGAGGCCTTTTCAGTCCGTGGCCATTTTATGCCTCCTCCCTCTTCATCACTCACTGTTCCCTCTCCGCGCAGGGGTAATTGTTACATGTGAGAGCAGTGGATGCCTTTCTCTGGCAGAAAGGAGCTAGGGATGTGTAAACAGGAAAAAGAGAGTGTTGTCTAAATAATAACCTATTGATTAAGCTACTATTGTATTATTCCTCTTTTACTCAGACACTTTGTGGGAATTCTGAATAAGACCTCTGGCCAGATGGAAGTATATGATGCTGAATTGTTCAATATGCAGCCACTGTTTGCTGGTAGGTTCCAGAAAAGAATGCTCAGTTAAAGGATACATAGTTTGGGTTTGTTGGATTCACTCAATTTGTTTTCTAAAAGGTTATTTGTAATTTTTTCTAAATGGCTTCCCCCATTTTTGAGAGAGGGTCTCGTGTGGTCCAGGCTATCCTTGAATTTGCTGGGTAGCTGAAGGTGACACTGGATTTCTGGTCCTCTTGCCATCAACTCCTGAGTGCTGACCATATAGGTGTGTGTCATCATGCAGGCTTATATGGTGAAGGGGTGTGAACTCAGAACTTGGTGTCTACTTGGCAAACACAGCTTATCCTCAGCCATAATAGGATGCCTTCTTGACAAGTGTTTTTGTTTTCTTTTTTTAAATTTGAAATATGTATTATTTATTTATTTATTTCATTTTCCAAGACAGGGTTTCTCTGTGTAGCTTTGGAACCTGTCCTGGAACTCACTTTGTAGACCAGGCTGGCCTTGAACTCACAAAGATTCACCTCCCTCTGCTTCCTGGAACTCACTCTGTAGACCAGGCTGGCCTTGAACTCACAAATATCCACCTCCCTCTGCTTCCCTAGTGCTGGGATTAAAGGCGTGCACCACCACTGCCCAGCATATAATTTTTAAATGAATCATTTATTGATTCCTTACTATGCTTCAAGGACTAAGCTAAGGGCTGTATGACAAGTAAGAGCCCATCACTGTGTCTGCGGCCTCGTTTGTCCTTGTTTATGAACTGAGAGGTTGGCGCAGAGGACACCCCTCCCCCAGTTCTCTTATGTGTGCACTGAGGTATACAGTTAGTATTCACAGTGTACATTCATGTTAGAGAAATCTCGGAATAAGAACATCTGTTTTTCTTAGATTAAGGTTAAATAAGTACCAAGCACTATAATATTTTTTAAGGCCTTGCAGAGATGAGCACAGTTGGCTGTAGTCCCCCTTGCTTTGGGGTTGAGACCAGGGTATCAGTTGAGCTCACAAGTTTATGACCATCTTAGGCAACACAGTGAAACCCCATTTAAAAAACAACAACAACAAAAACAGTAAAAAACTCACTTGTGAGCCTCACGGTGTACTCTCTTCCTGTGTTTCTGTAGAAGATGCTATTGAGCAGGAGCCTCCTCCAGAGAACCAGACCAAGACTTTCAGGGAGAAGGTGAGTAGCAGTTAAGGAAGCTCCTTCGGGGCCTGGTGTCCCCATCAATGTCACAGCCCTCTTGAATGTGGGATCTCTGGCTGCTCCAGCTCAATTGGTCTGTGGCTCTCTACCTGGTTGCTGTCTGCAGAGGCCGTCAGGTCTCCCAGGGAGCAGGCCTGCTACTGCCTTGGCCAGGTGAACACAGCTAACATTGGCATTTGCATTCTTCTCTGGGCTGATGGAGGTGTAGCAGAAAACGTCTTAGGTTTTGGTCCGCAATGTAGAAAGTGGTTGTACCTGGGGACTCACATAAACGAAGTAAGTTCTTTGAGCTTCTCAGTGTAGAGGAAGGATTCTTAGGGAAGCCATCTTGCCCCAGGTTGGCAGACAGAACTTTCAGTACTGCTGGACCGCTGCAAAGAGAAGACTCCTGTGGTTCAGGGAGACTGAGTGGTTTATTAACAATGTCCATGACTGGAGCAGAAGGCATATCGGCAGGCTGTGTGCCACAGATTAACCAACCCTAATTCCAATCAAGTCTTCTTTTTGTACTGACGGAAAACTAACTATAGATTTGTAACTGGGAGTCAGTAGAGCAAACCCTAGTTCTGATGTGGAACAGTCCTCTTAGGTGGACAGGTATGAGAAACGACTCAGCCTGATTGACAGGTGAGGTAATCTTGGCTCAGGGAACCCAGAGCGTGCTTGTGCTTACAGACCTGGCAACAGTTGTGCTGTCCAGCCTGTCCTTTCTGATCAGGTTTGTTTCTTACACAGTTGGATTCTTGCATTGAAGCCTTTGGAAGCACCAAGCAGAAGCGGTCCCTGAACTCCAGAAGAATGAACAAAGTTGGCAGTGAATCTTTGAATCTCACAGTAGCTAAAGCTGCAGAGAACATTATTGATACAAAGGGTGTGCAAGGTAAGTACCTGGAGCTTGGGGTAAGGAATGTGCCTGCAATGATTTGAGAGCTGTCACTCACCTCACATATGCAAGCAGTGGGCTTTAAGGCTGGATTCCTTCCTGCTGCTTGCTGCTCAGGAATGACTCTGGAAGCATGAGGAACATGTGACACAGTCCTGTCCTCATTCAAGGGGAGGAGACAGGCATGGAAAGGAATGTGTACATGCCTTGCTCTTGGTGCATGGCTGTAGCTTTTCTGATGTTGTGTAGTGATTATTAGCAGACGTCTCTTTAACTCTGTTCTGAGTTGGAGAGCAAACACGCTGTATCCACCTTCTGCATGGCTGGGACTCCTGGAGCATCAGCCCGGTGGGCAGTTCAGATCTGGGCAGATGTTCAGATTTGAGTTTTGGACCATGTGGTCTCCATTGCATAGGGTTCATGGAGTGTTGGGAAGCCTGCAGCCAGACAGGGTAGCACTCACATTAATTTCCCTCCATTAAAAGCTCTGGTCAGCGATGCCATGCAGGATGACTTGCAGGATGACTCCCTCTACCTTCCTCCCTGCTATGCTGATGCAACCAAGCCCGAAGATGTGTACAGATTTGAAGACAGTATCCTTGCATTGGAAAGGTGCCTAATTTGCAGGCTATGATGTTTGTATCCATTGGCAGAATCAGGCTATGTAAGGGTGGTCATGGTCCTGTGACATCAATAAATGCAGCATCCAAACCTTTCACCATGTCCCAGTGCTGTTAACAAGAGGTTGGTTGGTCAGTTCTGTTTTCTCATCAGTGGAGGGACCCACTCCTGGGAATCAAACCCATTGTTCAGTAACAGGACAAACAGGCACAGCTTAGTCCTGTGGGGCTCATTCTCCACAAATAGAATATAACCTTAGAGTTGGCTAGTACCAAAGTCTAGCGCAGACACACTGGAAAAAAGGTTGGAACATAGAACTCCACTGCTCAGTGGGTCTGACTAATTGGAGAATGCTAACAGAGACTCTGGTAATGAAGTGGAGGGGGGCAGTCCAGGTAGGAAGTGACCCCTAGGCTGGGGTCTAAGAATATGGTCTCTGCGCTCCACCTTGCTTCCTCTGTGGGCCTTAGCTTTCCTGCCTGAGAAATGAGGCCCCGTGACATGACTTAGCTCAGTGGGTTTCCCTTTTGGTCAGTCATGTTCTTAACCTGTAACCAGTTCTGTCCCAGGCTGAGTATGATGCTCTTGAGAGCCCATCAGAAGCTTTCAGAAAGGTCACATCAGAAGACATACTGAAGATGATCGAAGAGAACAGGTATTCATGGGCGGAGGGGGCATCTGTGAGTCAGGATCGGAAATGGGAGTCAGACATAAAGTAAGACCTTGCTGATAGTTCTCGAAGTCATTGGGGAGGTATCTGCTCTGCCCTGGGATGGAGGAGTGAGCTTTGATACTAGGCTTCAGGCTGTGGGCAGATTCAAGGAAGAGAATTGGCTCATGTGTGTAGAGCCTATAGCTGGAGAGATGGTGGCAGGGTCCTGTTATCCAGGGCCTAGCACCAAAGCTAGCCCCAGACCTCACTGTTGTGTTGATGCTCATTGTCCCTGGCAATGCCCAAAGGCTGGCATGAGTTAGCATGCTCGAAAACGTTTCTAAAATTAAATGTGCATCTTTCAAATAGTGTGTATTTAGTTTAAATAACAGATTAACCCTCTTAAAACAACTTTTTTTTTTTAATGATGATGGTTAGATTATTTCTTAGTTCTGAGCCTTAGGTCTGAGTTTATGTCTGTTTATATGTGTATATGACATGGGTGTGGGTGCCAGTAGAAGTTGTCATTGCCTCTTCTAGATCTGTAGTTCCAGGCATTTGTGAGTGGCCCAGTGTGAATGCTAGGAAACAAAGCAGTGTCCTATGCAAGAGTAACAAGTACTCTTAACTGCTGAGCCATCTTTCCTACTCTGTTTAACTCTTTTAAAGATTTTGTGTATGTATATGGGGTGCATATACATGTGGGGGTCTGGGGTTGATCTTAGGAATTGTCCTCTCTTCTTGTTCTACCTTGTCCAATGAAGTGGAGTCTGCCAGTCAAACCCTATGCACCTTGCTAGGGCTAGTCTCCCTCGCTAGCTTGCTCAGGCGTGTGTGGAGGGCATGGGGACACTGTGCTGGCAGCGCCTCCTACAGCCTGCTTTTCCCTCACGTGCTGCCTGCCGTCTCCCTTCCTTGTTTCAGACACTGTTCCTTCATCATAGAAATGCTGAAGTCCTTACCATCAAATGAGGAGAGTCGAGACCGGCAAGCCCGAAGCATCTGGTTTCTAGATGCCCTCATCAGATTTCGAGCTCAGAAAGTGATAAAGGGAAAAAGTAAGCCCCCACAGGCATCTTATCCTACTTATTTCCAGAGGTTACTTGTCTGTGGCTCTCACATCGCCCCATGGATGTGTGTCCAGGCCCTCTCCGTGTAGCCTGCCCTTCTCCTGGTCCCGCTGCCTGCCTGAGCCTTGCAGGACTCTCCTCCCTTTAGTATTTCTTTCATCTGTTCTGGAAATGGGGACAGGGTTGGGTGGGGCTTCCAGAGAGCACACTCACTGCTTCTGTTTTATTGGGTAAAACACAGTGTCCAGGTCAAATGAGATGAAGAATTTAAGGGAGGCTGTTAGAGCAGACATCAGTTACAGGAGGAGGGGCTTGCCTGTGAGGAAGCTTGGGACAGTTGTTTTGTTTTTTTAAGGCAGTCTCACTATGCAGCTATGGTTGGCCCGGAACTCACAGTACAGTTCAGACTGGCCTGGACTCACAGAGATTCATCTGCCCCCACCTCCTGAGTGCTAGGATGTGAGAGGTGTGCACCACTATGCTTGGCATTTTCTTTCTTCCTTTTTTCGGGGGTGGGGGTGCAGCTGTGACAGTTTATTTCACACTAAGTGGGTCAGTTTGTAATGTTTAAAATTCCAGTTCCACCTGTTTCTAGAACCAAATGTGGTGGTCACACATTCATACCCACCCCAAGCTGTGTCTGTTCACCAAGGGTGGATGTGTGCCTTCCTGCTTAACTCGGGTTTCATGTTCCGGTCTCTCGCCTTCCACCCTCGATTTACTTAGTTGTGTGGGGTGCATGCCTAGTGTATCTAAGGCCAGACGGTAATTAACTTTGGAATCAGTGCTTCCTATATATCCATGTGAATCTGGAGGATGGAAGTTGGTGACACATCTTTACCCACTGAAAACCTCACTGGTTCCAACTGCAATCTGCTTTATATTCTAGTATCTTATCGCCTGTTCTTAGTCCTCATCAGCCTGGTGTTCTTCTATCTTTTCATGCCCACTTCACAAAATACCTCAAAGCAGCTGCTTTGGGTCTGGCCATCATAGCCCTAAAGTTGTATGGACTTTCCAGGAAGATGACCCAATGCAACTTTGTGTGTTGTAGGTGCCCTAGGACCTGGAATCCCCCACATCATCAACAGCAAGCTGCTGAAGCATTTCACCTGCTTGACTTACAACAATGGCAGGTCAGGGGTCTAGTTCTAGGAAGAACTAGCTAGCGGTATGGGGGTGGGGGGTATTGGGCACAGTTCCATGTCCAGAGATCCAGTGCCAGAGAGCTCACTGCCATTTGGTGGGCTTCTGGGGACAGCACATATACATCGTACACCATCCCCTTGGAAGTGTTTGTTTGTGCTTGCCTGTGGTGAAGCGCTTACTGATGACTACAGCGCTATAGAAAAGAGCAGCCAGCGTGGAGACCTCGGAATCCCAGCCCACCCTGGCCTGCTTGCAGCTGTTTGATGGGGCTGTGCTTCCTGCCCCGATTGCCCTTGGAAACAGCGGGGGCAGCACTGAGTTTGGGGTGGTGTTTACTGCAGGCCGCTGAGCAGACAGTAACAGACTCATATTCTCATGAGTACAATGCTACCACACCACCTAGGGAAAGTGTGGGCAGGGTGTCTCTGTCTCTTAGGGTAAACGTGGGTTGACTCACCTGGAATTTAACTTCATTTCTCCTTTATTGCCACTGACTCTGCAGTCTACGGAACTTAATTTCAAGTTCTATGAAGGCCAAGATCACTGCGTATGCGATCATACTTGCCTTGCACATAAATAACTTCCAGATCGACCTGACGCTGTTGCAGGGAGACTTGAAACTCAGTGAGAAAAGGTGAGCACGGTAGTGTAATGCTGGGCCCTGCAGCTGCCTAGGTGGATTCCTACTCCTGCCCAGAGCATGAGGCATTGACTGTCTCATAGAAAAATGTTGGGACCAGAAGATAATTTCCAGTGAATGAATGATTGATTGGTGAGTGCCTTCTCTTTGCAAGGCGTGACACTGAACTCATTCACAATCCCTCATTGATTTCCAAAAAAATAACAAGAATCTAAGATCTGGAGAAGTAATGACTTTCTCAAGATCTCACTCCCAAAAAAGTGTGCCTGGGCGTCAGGCCTGAGCCTCCCACGGCTTTCTGTTCTGAATAATCCGGTGTGCTTTGAATTGCTGTGACTAGGGCGGGGCCTCCGAGGATCTGGGGTGGAGGGAGGGTGGAAGCAGAGACCCTAGCTTCATGGTCCAGAGCACAACATGCTCTTTGCGCCTGCCTGTAAGACCTGCTCCGCACACCCTGCTCCGCACACCCAGGGCTACTCTCCATTTGTGCTATTCATTCCTTAGGATGATTGAGATAGCAAAAGCCATGAGGCTGAAGATCTCCAAAAGAAAGGTGACCCTGGCAGACGGCAGGGAAGAGGATCACAGACTGGGCACTCTGTGTGTCCCCCTGCCTCCAGCCCAGACCTCAGATCGACAGTCTAAGCGGAAGAAGATGAACTAGATGTTTCCAGATGTGTTGTTCGGGTCGAATCACAGCCACTTCTGTGCACTCCCACTTGTACTTTTTGAAAAGGGAGGCAGACTGGATGTTTGGTTACCTGTAACTCAAGTACTCAGGAGACTGAGGCAGGAGGACTGTGGATCCTGGGCCAGCCTGGGACTCTGCTGTGCTCCCCCCGCCTCGCCCCAGGCCTTACTTTAATGTGGTGGTCATGCCTGTTGTGCCTCTCATGCAGAAATTAAAGCTATGGTCCTGGTTTGACTTCATGTCCTTCCTTTGGTGTTGCTGTGGTTAGAAATGGCAGGTGTTTCTCCTGCTGGGTCCTGTGCAGGGTTTGGGAAGGTCTGGAGAAGTTTGGGTCAAAGGATCACTCAGGCTGAAGTCTGAGCTTAAAGAAAGGATGAAGGTTTATGAAGAGGACCTAGAAGGGCCCGCAGCAGTTGGGGGAGGATCAAGCAAAGCAGGGCTCAGAGCTCTTCTGAGGTTGGCAGTGGGATCTAAATTTACAGCCTTCTACAATACAGCAGAGCCAAATCAGGGAGTGATGGCCACAGCTGTTCTTCTGCTGAAGACCCTTTGCTCACCAGGTAACCCACATGGAGGTGGTGTCACCATTTGTCTTCAGAAAGGCCCCTGTGCAGCGCTGGAGTTATAACTTTTGAATGCTATGGAGGCCCTGGGATACAGCTTGGAACTCTGAGCCATGGCTAGAACAAGCTGCTAAGATGAGAGTCCCAAGTTCTGCGGTCTCAGTGGAGCCTGTGACACCTGTGGGGCCTGCTGGTCACTGGAAACTCCAGTAAATGTGTGGACCCAGTTAAGACCCCAGAAGCACCTCCTTTAAAATATATAGAACTTTATTTTGGTTATTGAGATTTTGGTAAGTACTTGGTTCACAGAAAAGTCATTTCTTACAAAATAGCAAAGGCAGCCTTTTACACAGCGACTCACATCGGGGCCACCAAACAAGTGCAATGGACAGAACTGCAGATGGGAAAGGCCAGTGTTCTTGTTCCCACAGTGCTTAGGGAGGTCAGCACTCTCCCTCCCACCCACCCAACAGAGCAGCACCTGGGGCTCCACAGAACCAGTGTGGGGTCTGGGCCAGTGTAGGACAGTGACCCCAAAGGCTGGTGAGGGCCCTGCGGTAAAGGCCAGGTGGGAAAGGGGTCACCAAGGCAGAGCTGGCCCTGCACGCAGTCTCCTTCCACAGTGGGGCCCAAGCCTACCTGGCTCTCAAAGCTTGCCACATTCACAGTACAGTCTAGTGACACCCTTTGGGAGCTGGCCTTCTCATCACTTAGGCCACTAACTCAACTCTGGCTCTGGGCTGGGACTGAAGGACATAGAGAGTTCACAGGTCAAAGGGCAGGGCAGGGCAGGGTATGGACCCAGAGAATTCCAAAGCAAGGCAGAAAGTGCTCAGTGCCCTGAGAGGAAGCAGAGGGTGAGGCTTGGGTGGAGGAACACTATCACGTGGAGAAAACGGCAGTGTCTGAGCTAAACCTTGAGTAAAAGGTGAGGTCTGCACATATGGACATGGCTGGGAAGGGCATGCCAGGAAAAAGACGCAAGCCAAGCCAAGGCACAGAGTGGGGAATATGGTAGGGCTGGTCAAGGCAGCTGATCATCCGTGAGGATATGGACACGTCGGAGGACACCTCCCTCAGACAGGCTGGAGCTTGCAGGGGCAGCTGGAATGTGTGTCCACACAATCTGAATCCTGTGGCAGGTGCTGAGCTAATGCTCTGAACCTGGGGACTCCTTGAGGACAGCAGAGCTTTGTTCACCCGCACACAGTCCAGCCCAGCAACTGTCTGCACACCTGAAAGCAGACACCTGTCCCCCCTATTTATAGCACATCCCCTTATCATTCCTGGGGCAGCTTTTCAGAAGGAACTCCTTGCTCCAAGCCCGTTCCTTGCTCACAGGGCCATGTGCCAGTCTAAGAACGGTCTGTAGTAAAAACACTGCAGTCCCCAGAGGCAGCTGGGACGTTGGCATAGTCCCCGGAGGGACTGAGAGGGGCAGGTCCAAGAAAGCGGCAGCTGTCTCCACCTCACCTCATTTACTTCCCTTGAGATTAGAAGTACTCTTCCCTGAGAGGTGGCTAGGTTTGTTTGGTCTGTGTAGATAGAGCGAGGTTCTCTGTAGCTCAGGAAAATTGACCTACAAACTGCATGTGCTGTTTGAGCTTTCCCAGCTCTCCATAACCTCTAAGTGCTAGAGCGACTAGAAACGTGCCCAATTGCTATTCCTTTGTCTCCTAGGACAACGATTCCAAGGTCCTTCCTGCTGAAGGCTGTGGAGCTAAAGGGTTTTAGAGGTACCTTGATCTTAGTCCCCAGGAGGCCCACGGCCCTCTTTTCTTCAGGAGTGGTGTTGTGTAGGAATGGGGTGGGGCTGGGAGTCCTCCCGGGATAACTTCCATCCTGAGGCTTAGCCTCTCACTCTCCTGAGCACCTACTGGGGCCTGGACCTGAGGCAGGTCTTCTTGCTCACAGGATGGTACAAAAGATGCTGCGGTTGCTGTGGTAACCACCTTCCACACGGGCTGTGATCCTAGTTGCCATGGCTGTCACCTTGTGCCCACTGTGGGCTGCAGAAGAGCCCCTGAGTGAGTTTTCAAGGTGAGGTCGTGCTGGTGGATTCACCAGGCGCCAAGTGTCAGACCTGGAGATGCAGAAAGACAGCCAGTGAACCCCGAGGCCGAGAGAACCAGCGAACGCCTGTGTCTCACCACTGGCTACAATTCTCTGGATCTCAGAGTTTAAACCCTAAGTCAGTGACTGCCCAACGAGGTGGAGTGAGAAACTAAGGGACAGATCTCTGCTGCATTTCTGCATGGAACCTTGGTCACATTTCCTCTGTGGCCCTCAACTTCCCTATCTTTCTGGATCTGGATCTGAATCAGTGGATTTTAGCTCTGCCCATCACCAGCAGCAGCAGCTTCGTGAGTACGAATGGTATAAAAGCCTATTTATCATCACCAAAAACTAGAAACCACCAAAAGCCCTTCAGGTGAGGAGTAGGCAAGCAAGCTGCTGCATCCATGCATAGAAACTCAGACAATGAAAGACAAACAAAGGAGGACAGGGTGGCACATGCTTTTTATCCCAGAACTCCAGCTAACCTGATTCACAGGGTTCCAGGACAGCCAGGGCTATATAGAGAAACCCTCGATAAAACAAAAAATGACGTCCAGGGGATCCAACTTTCTTCTGGTCTCTGCAGACACCAGGCACACACATGATGCAGACATTCATGCAGTACCTGTGGCACTCACATACACACATAAAAACAACAATGGCCAAGGGGTGGTGGCACACACCTTTATTCCCAGCACTTGGGAGGCAAGGACAGGTGGATCTCTGTGAGTTCAAGGCCAGCCTGGTCTACAAACTGAGTTCCAGGGCAGCCAGGACTACACAGAGAAATTCTGTCTGGAAAAAACAAAAACAACTAATGGTAGAACCACCACAGGGACACTCAAACACCCATGCTCACCGCTGCACTATGCATACTAGCCAGCAAGAAAACCAGCTGAGACATCCACTAATAGACGACTGAAACTATGACATTTGCAGAAAATGGATGGAACTGGAGATAATCACCTTATGTGTAAGAAGTCAGCTCAGACAAATATGGCATTCTGTGCAGAATCTAGATTCAGATTTCTAAGTGCCTTGTGTGTATGGGGGATGGTATCATAAAAGTAGAAAAGAGACTATTATAGCTAATCTCCATATGCCAGAGTTTGGTTTGTATTTCTTAGAGGGGTAAGGTGACTACATAAATTATCCAGAAAAAAAATGGGGAGCTATTTTGGGAAAACAAGAGTGGCCAGAAAAGGGGTGCAGGAATAATAAGGGGGAATACTGTATGAATGACACACTATGTAAGTACCATAATAAAACCCTCTACTTTGTATGCTAACCTAAAAGGAGAAAGGAAAAGAGCCGGCTATTCATGAGCAGTGCACCAGACCAACTACACCACACTCTCTGCTAAATGAAGGAGCAGGCTCAAGATAATGTAACCAGTGTCTGCGTGGGTGCTGGGATCCAAACTCAGGTCCCCATGCTCACACAGCAAGCGTTTTCCCAGCTGCCATCTCCATGGCCCACTTACTTCTTCTTGAAGACCAGGAACTTGTTGTTTTGCATGATGCACTCTCGGTTGTTAGTGACCTGCTGGAAGATGGTCTTGTTGGTCTTGCCCTGGAAGATGATGTTCTCCTGTACCAAGGCCTTAGCGCGGCCCCGCACTGCAATGCCATATGCACGGAAGGAGTGGATCCGGTTCTTTAGTACCTGGGAGAAGCAGCCAGGGCTTGTTACAGAAACTCACAGACTGGTGGGAGCTGGGTGACTTATAAAACCACGGAGTCTAAGTGTTTTGAAGAGGTCAGAGCAGAGCAGGAGGAGCTCTGGGTGGGACACAGAGGGCAGCCTGGTGAAGCCCCTGTGGCCTAGAGATGATGGATGGGCTGTAGGAGGGCAAGCTGGGGACAGTTCTTCTCGGAAGAAGGAACAGCATATAAAGGCCTACCAGAGAGGGGCACTATGCCAGAAGCCATGCCTACTTGCAGCCCACAGTATGCCTCTCTCACTCCTGTTCCTAAGGATTTAGAAGAGTATAGTTATTTACATCTTGCCCACATTGCTGATTTGTGAAGCTACAGAGCTGAGAACCTCTGGATAATCCACAGGGCACTGGCTTATCTGGTTGTACCATGAAGCCACAGCACCATGTAATGCTCTACCTAAAAGATGCTCAGAGCTCAGTGTCATATGCCAGGCCAGTCAAGGTGCCCCAAACGTTCATATCAAATAGTCTGGGCAACTCAGCAAGTCTTCTTTAAAATGTGATAGTCAGGTGTATTAATGGCTAAGAGGACTCACCATACAGACCACAGCATGTGCCAAGGCCCTCGGGCTCTCTCCTGGCAAGTACCCACTGCACGACAACAAAGGCCCAGTGCAAGCTTATTCTGTCAGCTGAGATAGGCGCGACTTTGACATAGAGACGAAGAAGATACCCAGAAGTCTCCCAGCACCACGACTCTCCTGTTCATTCTCCGGGGCCCAGTTTGTATGTTCCCCCTCTGTGGAGCTCCCCCTCTGCACCACATTTTCTCCCTACAGCTAGTGCTGAGGGTTCTGTTTCTCAGCAAAGTGTGCAGGCCAGGCCTGAGCCTCGCTGGCACCCTGCATCATAGTGTCATAGCTTACCTTAGTGTCAGACCTGGGCAGCAACTGCAGTCCACTGCCCCGGTTGCCAATGATGTCATTTTCCACAACAGCAGTACTGTCGCCCTTGGTAATGATGCCGTGGCCTCTATTGTCATAGATCCCATTGCCCCGGAGCTCCACCTTGCACTGGGCTTCAACCTTGACCCCGCTCTGCCGGTTGCAGGAGATGCTGTTGTTGGCCACCCGTGTGAGCTGGCTGCTCTGAACAATGGTGATGCCTCTGTCCCCGTTGGCATGGATCACATTGGTGATGACCTGCAGGGCCTCACTGCTCTGGACAAAGAGTCCTGATGCTACAGAGTGAGGGAGTGGGAAGAGCAGAGGTGATCCCGGGGTCAACCCTAGCAATGCCGTCAGGAGGAACAGGATGGTAGGGAAGAGGCATGGAGTCCCTGCTAAGGTGGCCAGGGACACGGCTGTAAGAAGACTCCTTAGCTTCAACACTCCTCTGGCCCAAGACCCACCCCAGGTCTCCTACAACCTCATCCTATTAGAGCTAGGAGGGTTGCAGTAGGAGTAGGAGGACTGAGATAGCACCATGAGAGGGCAGGGTAGAAGATAAGCCCCAGGCTGGTTCAAGAGCAGTCTGGGCAGCCTCTTGGTAGCACCCGGGCTGTTTCCCCTAGCTTGGAAGAGTCACCTCCCATGGCTTAGCCTGGGCTACCAGGCAGCAGAGCTTCACGAAAGGAGCCTGCTACTGGGGGTGTGCTGGCAGAACTCACTTCCCTGGGCTGCTGTTACTGATCTCACTGATGGAAGTCACTCCAGAGGAAAGAGGCTTCCAGGGCCCATGAGTCAGTCTATTCTTTTACTCCATCAGCACTTGAGAGTCTCACCTCACAAAACATGCCATTGGATGGGGCTGAAGAGATGGCTCAGTGGTCAAAAGCACTTGTTGCTCTTATAGATGACCCAGGTTCAGGTCCTAGCACCCACATGGTGGCTCACAACCATCTGAAACCCCAGAGAGTTCCAGAGGGATCCAATGCCCTCGTCTGACCTCCATGAGCTTTGGGCATGAATGAGGTATACAGATACACATGCAGATAAAACATCATACACATAAAATACAATAAATAAATTAAAAAGTATTCAGAAACAAATCCTGTGTCACTGGGTTTGGGTTAGGGCACAGGTTTAAGGAAGAAAGGATAGGGGGTGTGTTTGCCATTAGGAAGTCTTTGTTGGTGTGGGAATTTCAGGCAAAAGCAGCACATTAGTGAAGTCAGTGAGGCAGAGGTAAGAAGGAATGGATTTGAGCTTGGGGAAAAGGTCAGGGACTGAGCTATGTATTAAGCAGTTACCGAATCTAGAAGGACAGGTTGGGAGCAAGGCACAGAGAGCCCAGGACAGTGGGAGCCATGTAAGGGTACCACAGGGGTGGGGAACACTCACCTCCATTGTGATTGATACTGTTGGACTCCACGAGAGCTACGGTGACGGGCCGGCGCAGTGGGTCATCCTCCTTCTCCAGCTCTGTCTCCCAGAGGATGGCATCTCCATCCTCACTGAAGTTCTCCTGGGCTCCGTGGCCTCCCGGGAACTCACCAGAGCCATCTTTCTGGCTGAACACTGCCACTCCATACAGGCCATTGTAGCTCACATGGTTGCTGGTGACATGGGGCAGGCTGGAGGACATCATCCACACACCACAGCCTTTGTTGGCTGGGACAGTGAAAAAGAGCCTGTCACTGACACTCAAGGATGGGCGGAGCAGCACCCAGTGTTACCGGAAAGGGGGAAACAAAAGGTTCTTGAGACAAGCCACTTCATAGTCCTGCCTATGGCCGTCTCCTTCATACACAAGGGACAATGACCAATTCACCTCACTACCTAGGATCACTCCTTAGGGCGTGAAGTGCTCTGAGAGCTGCCAAGTCCCAAGGGGCTGTGCCGAGAGGTCACCAAGGCCCCTGCAAGGTAGCAGGCTCAGCGTGAACCCCAGCCCTACCTCAGCCTGGTTGGGACCCTGAGTGAGTTACCAAACTCCTGTGCCCCTGACCTCATCTGTAAGTTGGAGTTGGTAACTGGAGTCTAAATGTGACAGCACACACAGCTGGGCTTGAGTAACACCAGCTACAGACATTATTTGCTCAAAGTCACATGGTGAGAACAGTATTCTTTATAGTAACCCTGTTTTCCTGTTTAATTTTCCATTGTTTGCGCCAAAGGGATGGGAGGAGTTCGATGCCCAAGAGTTGGAGCTCACATGGGCCTGTGTAGCTGATACCAGCCCACCTTTTACTGTCTCACATGGGGCTAAAACACTGCTTGCTGACCTCTGGGCTCAAAGTGGTCAGGAGATGTAAAAAGAGCCCCTCCTGCTAAGAGGCCCGAGACCACGCACATCTGTTCTACAAGGGAGGTCTCTGAGGCCTGGAAGGATTTGCCGCCTTCTTGGAACCCACTAGCTGGAGCTGAACCTGGGCTTTCTGCCTCCCAGGTGGGCAGACTGCAGGCCACTGCCCGGGAACATGCTCCTCACCATAGATGGTGTTTCCCTCTATCAGTCCTTTGCCTTCATCACCCACGACCACGCCGTCTGAGTAGCCAAAGCAGATGAGGTTGCTCCTGAGGACCGGGACGCCGCCACGGCGAATGTCTACCCCTCCCCATTGATTTTCACGGATGACATTTTCTACGGGGAAATGTGGACAGGTCAGTACCCGAGAGCCACCTTCAGTGCAGACCACGATGACTAGCACAGCTAAAAGAAAGCACTCCCCAGCCATCACTCAGAGCAGGACACCCACATCTGTACCCACATCTGTTCTGCCAGCACTCAGCACCCTGATGCTTACCCACGGCTGTTGCAGGGGCTAATCTGCTCTTCCAAGGACAAAGGCTGTGTTTGTCTTGTATACTCCTGTGTCTCCACACCCACTCCATTCAGCAGCCTTGAGACCGAGGAGGAAGAACTCCCCCATCCCATATGCTCCTCCTCAGCCTAGGCCTGCACTCTGACCTCCCCGCCCCGCCCCACCCCTCCTCTCCGAGAACTTGGTGGAAGAGTCTCACATCAGAAGGGTTAGTGCTGGACATGCTGCCTCAGCACAGGGACAAGGCAGACTTGGTTCCAGGGACTGGGGTCCCCACCACCACCACCATTTTTTCTTTTCTTGGTTTTTGAAGACAGATTTTCCTCTGTAGCCCTGGCTGTCTGGGAACTTGCTCTATAGACCAGGCTGGCCTTGGATTCACAGAGACCCACCTGCCTCTGCCTCCTGAGTGCTGGGATTAAAGGTGTGTGCCATTGCTGCCCGGCTGAGGTAAGTGATGGGCCCTTTCTGCCTCTGTGGCCCTGTGTCATACTCCATCCTACAAGCAGTCCTGCTTAGGTGTGGAAGTGTGTTTCCACAGAGGGCCCTGCACAAAGCTCTTTCACTGGATTCCTACCGCTCAGGCTGTGAATTATGTGTCATCCTCGAAGAGAAGTCTATCATGATCATATGCTTTCAAGTGCCCACACAGTCTTTCTATCACCTTATGCAAATGGCTGTATCACTCTCAGCTGGGTAGTCTTGTCTACATATGCTTTTTACATATTTATATGCTTTCTCCCCTAAACTGTCAATTCCTGCGAGCAGAGTCGCTGTCTGTTTCCTTGTTTTACTCCACATCCAGCTGCTGAGATAAGGGCTGCTCATAGCCGGTGCCCAGCAAGTGCTTTTGTTTGTTTGTTTGTTTCTTTCTTTGTTTTCCCCCTTTCCTCAGTGCTAGGATCTAATCTAGGGCCACACACATGCTAGACAAGTGGTCTACAGCTGAGTTATGAGTATTTGGTAAATGACGGTTACATGCAGTCAAGATCCCAGGCTCCATGCCGGGCAGTGGTAGTACATGCCTTAAATCCCAGAGGCAGGCAGATCAACTCTCTACAAAGTGAGTTCCAGGATAGCCAAGACCACACAAAGAAACCCTGTCTCAAAAAAACAAGGAAAAAAAAATCTCAGGTTACAATGATGTACCAGGCAGATGTGATCCTTGCCTGGTACCAGAGGACACAGACAGAACAGAGTACTAAGAAGTTCTGTAAAATGTTCAACAGAGGAGGTATTCTGGGCACAGTGGGCATTATCTATGGAAGAGGGGAGTCAGAGCAGGTTCCCACACGAAGTGCCATGAGATAACAGACATGTAAGAGTTGGGCAGACAGATTTGCAGAGCAGGCAGAAGCTCACACAAAAGTATGGGAAACTCAGACACCTGTTTAATTGGTGCAGCTGGAAATGTGAGCTAGCTGTCCAGCAGCTGGCACAGATAACACTCCCCTGTGCTATGCTGGGGCCGCCTATGAAAAACATGACCCCCATAGAACTGGCACCCAAATGCCCACCTGCTATCACAGAAAGGGGTCTAGGGTAAGCAAAGGAGTGGTTAAGGACCTGAAGCTGGTGGGGGTGATGCCAGGGGATGGTGGCTTGGCTGACACCTGCACTGGCTGGCTGTAGCTATAGTAGTTCCTTTCATGTACCTGTGATGAGGCCTTTGCCATTCTCATTCACTGCGATGCCTGCTGCGCGCCCCTTGAAGATGTGGTTTCCACTAAAATAGAAGACAGGGAAGGATGTGAGACCAAGGCACCTATGTCACACTTCAAGGTGCCTTTCTTTAAAACATTCAAAATGTTACCTGTTCAAGTGTGTGTGTGCATGTGTGTGTGCATGTGTGTGCACCTTGCACAAGTGCTACAGCAAGCATACGGAGGTCAGAGCACAACTTTTGGGAGTTGGTTCTGTCCTTCCACTATGGGTTGCAGGGATCAAGTTCAGGTCAAGCTTACATAGTAAATGCTTTTACCCACAGACCCATCACACTGGCCCATTGCCTTCCTTAGTAGTCTTCCCAATGGCCCACGTTCACAGGGACCAGCCACCTTTTGAAATCCTGTAAGCTAAGCATTTGGAAATCCTTTTCTGCCCTGGGATAGCTTGACCCAAAACTATCACAACTCTGGACTTAAGCACAATGACAGTCAACTCTCTCTGGCTTTTCTGCACTGCATCAGTCAACACACAAACCATTTACACCGATTTCACCACAGTGCATGTGTCACAGGGCAAGTCTTGGCAGTATGAAGCACTCCTAGGATGCTCTACCAAGCTTTCTTAGAAGGTTCAGAGCATTACAGTTCTTGGTGTTTTGGTGATCCTCAGCTGGGGATCTCGGACTCTTGCTGTGTCCCCTCCCCTCTCCTGACCTCACCTCTTAAACAAAGAATCATGGAGGGATAAAAGCACAGCCCATCCTCTCAGGAGGACTGTGTTAAAAATAAATAAACACAGCAACACTGACTTGTTGTCTTCATTTGAAACTCTTTAATGGTTCCCCAGCACAAGTGAATGTTTATGTAAACTGTCTTCAGCAATGGGATACTTACTACCTGCCTAAAAGTAGGACCAGATGAGACATGAAGAACAATGATATGACTATGACCTGGAATTTCCCCACGTGACATAGGTACCTACCTACATTTAGACAAACTCATGGAAAAGTGCAGGGGAAAGCATCCCAGAGCACATCTGATGTGTGCTGACTGACACCAGCTTTCCCAAAGTCAGGACAAAACTGAGGCTTCTGCTCAAAAGCTTAGTCCACCCTCCCCCACCTGGCTCACACAGGCCTGTCTCCATCAGCACAGGGCTCTCTGCCACGTCTTCCCACTCTCGTGCTGCATGGCAGACACAGAAGGTATACATACCCCTGGGGACAGAGGTCATGCTCCAGTGCCAGCAGGACACTGATTCACTGGCACAGCCTCAATTTTAAAACACCAATTGGGACAGGAGAGGTGGCTGAGCGCTTACTGCTCTTGCAGAGGGGACCTGGCCCTGTGCTGCTCTGTCACCGCCCCTCTTGCTGTTCATGTTCCTAGGAATGACTATTACAGCTTCAGGAGAGTTCAAGTCCAACCCAGATTTAAAAACTGAGATGTTTCCTCTTCCTCCTCCTCTTCTTTTTTAGTGTGGAAGACTGAGCCATCCAGAGCCTAGTGCATGCTGGTCAAGTTTCCTTCCACGAGCCATCCAGCCATTGAAATCAACTTGAAAGGCACTTCCAGTGTAAGGCCTTCCCTACATGTTCTTAGAAAGATTCCTTCCTCTTGACAGCCCCACACCACTGCTAGGATGGCAGACACACCCAATACTGCCCCTCCCTTCCAACTGATGACCTACAGCACATAAAGGCACATAAAGGCCATAGTATGCATCATGTGGAGGCCAGGGTTGTCTTCTTTTACATATTCATTCATTCATTCATTCATTCATTCATTCATTCATTCATCCATCCATCCATTCATTCCTTGTGTGTCTGTGTGTCTGCTATAGCTGATTCTCTCTTTCTACCATGTGAGTTCCTGGGATCAAACTCAGTTTGTCAGGCTCACTGGCAAGTGCCATTACTCATTCCACACAGGGTCAGCTCCTGAGGAGTGCGTGTTTGCCTTTGTTATCTCTGTGAGAAGTGCACTGTAGTGGCTGCCAAACAGAATGCCTGCACACAGCTAGCTGGAAGGGAAGGCAGAAGCACCAGGGCAGCTGTGTTACTGGGGGGGATTATGGATGAAGACTCATATTTCACATCACAGCTGTCGTAAACAAACAGTCTTTCAAATGGAAGAAAGACACAGAAAGGGGAGCAAGGGACCGTGGAAAGGCCAGATAGTCTGGGCAGAGAAGTGCCTACCTCACAATTGGATTTCCGTGGTATAGGATATAAATGCCAGCCTCCTTATTTGAAAAGATTTGATTGTTCCTGATGACACCTTTCCCATTGCCAAGGACAACAATGCCAGATCGAAGACCGTGGTGGATCTGGTTACACTGCAAGTGAAAGTGAGACATGGCAGACAGATTCAACATGTCAGAATGCAGAGAGAGCTTGAGTAGCACCTCACAGCTGCTCCAAGATGGACACAACCACGACAAGAGCTCCCTAGCACACAGCAAAGGGACTAAGCTATGTAGCTGCCTCCCTTGCACAGGTGTGTGCATGCCAACAGTAGGCAGGGTGTGAAGATGAATGAGTGCTCCCTGCAGCCTTGGAACGTGGTTATGTGGCCTTTGCTATTGAGGAGTTCTGTGCTTTTTTTTCCCAAGGCAGGTGGCTATGGAAAGTATCCAAGACCCTCCAGAGCTCCCCACCCCCAATACAAAATCATCCAGCCAGACCACACCAGCCTGGACATGTGCCCACCCCTCAGGGAAGGGCATCGATTCAGTACAAGCGAGTGTGGTCCATGGCAGTCCTGTGGAGGCTACCCCCACAGAGGCACAGGGATCACTCACCTTCTGGTCCTCTTTCAAGGAAGGCCTGTGAGAGGATGCAGGACTGAGGGGGCTCCCTGCCTCATGGAGAAAGACCAGAGGAGGTCTGTCAGTGGAGGATGCTGGGGAGACTCACTTCTACTCCTCTTTGTACAAATGGGGAATAGGCATGAGCCGGTATAAAATGTCTGTGACAGAGCTGATCTGAACCCTACCTAGTTTTCCTGTCTCTTAGGGTAGAGACTTAATAATTTGAGATCACAAAATTTTGCTAAAATTTTCTCATTCTAATTATGTGTGTGGAAGTCTATATGTGTGCATATGTCTATGTGTACATGTGTGTGAGAGTGAGTGGGGATGCTAGAGGTCAACCTTGGGTGTCAAGCATCAGTGCTACCCATCCTCTTTTTTGATACAGGGTCTCTCATTGGACTGAAACTCTACAAGTAGGTCAGGCTGGCTGGTTGCCTACTGAACCCCAGGGATCTGCCTATTTCTGCAAACCCCCCCCTCCCCAGTGCTGAGGTTACAAACTCTTCTGAACAATCCAGGTTGCCCAGCTTGGGCACAGCAGTAATCCCAGCCCTTAATCAGGAGGATCTCAGTCCAAGGCTAGCTTGAGCTGTATAATATGCCCCTGTTTAAAAAAACAAAACTCAAACTCAAACCAAACAGACCAAACAAACAAAACCCCAAAAAACCAAAAAAACCAAAAAACCAAAAAAACAAACAGCCTTAAAACATATCTTGTTATTAGCCATTAATCAAGGCAGGAAAAGTCCCGTGTTAATACACCTTCATAGTACTCTTTCCTTTATCTTCAGCAAAGACTGGGACAAAATCAAAGCATGTCCAGGTGTTTCTGTCCATCATTTTAACCTTCTGAGCATGTGCTCCACAGCCATGAGCTAAGTGTGCCCACCATCTTTTCTTCTTAACTTACAACCTTAAACTAACATATGCCCTTAGGGGAGCGTGCCTGGGAGTGTGCCCGCCCCTAGAATGTTTTGTTTGTTCTACACGAATGTGCATGAAGTCCTTGGAATAAAGTCCTCAAGCTTCCTTTGCTCGGGGAGGATGTCCTCTTAGAAATGCCTGGTACTCACTCCATACCTTCTCAGCTAACCTTTCTCTATCCATGTGCCCTGGCTATCCTTGTTTTGCTTTGTACACTAAGAGGTAACCGCTACAGCAGGTTACAGGGATACAAGCTCCCTTAACTTGCTCTACAGAGACCTTTGAGATCTCTGAAGGGGTTGGCTAGCTCACAGGCAGTCACTGCCTGAGATGCCCCTCAAAAGACTGAAACGCTTAGAGAGGCAGGTATATGTAACAGGACCTCCCTGCCTCATTTCACTAAGCCAGGACCCCGCTCTGCCTGCTGAGGCAGCCCACCCCACAGACAGCAGACTCCTTTCGTCTTTCTGGCAACAGTGTCGGGAACTTCCTATTTGGAGGCCCAGAGAAGGGAAGGGATGGGCAGGAGTCACTGGTTGGGTGTCTTTTTAAATAGAGTTATGAGCTCCATTCTCTGAATATCCGTGGCCAGTTTGGTTTGACGGGCTAAGAGCATCAATCCTGAGTTAGACTGTCTGAACTCAAATCCCACTGCGGTTAATAGCCAGCAATGGCCTTTACAGCTTGCACCCCTTGTCTTCACCTAGAAAATCATTCTATTTCATGGGATGCCTAACATGTACAGAGAGCTTTAGAGGCATCTGGTACATAGATGAGCATTACGTTTCACAATGGTTACCACTTTTCAAAACTCACAATTCTGAAAATCTCTGGAAAAGCCAGGACAGAGAGGGAACCAGTGTCTCATATACTGGTCACATAAGCAAGGATTTTGTATATATGATACACACGTGCTTGTGCATGTGTACATGTATAAATGTGTATATGTGCATGAAGGCCAGAGGCTGAGTACTGTCCTCCATTAATTACTCTGTATCTTCTCTCTTGAGACGTAGCCTCTCCATGTAACCTGGACCTTACCAACTGGACTAGACCTGCTGTCCAGTAAACCCCAGGGATCGTCCAGTCTCCACCTCCCCAAAATGAGGATTACAGGGGTGTAGTACCATGCCTCATCTTCTTTTAAATTTGTGCATGTGTGTATGTGTGTTATACACATGAAGGTGTATCCAATTCCTTGAAGCTGAAGTTACAGAAGTTGTGGGTTGCCTGATGTGGCTGCTAGGAACTGAACCCATCTTCTGAAAGAGCAGTAAGAGGTCTTAACCACTGAGCCATTTTTCCAGGCCCCCATGCCTATGTTTTCATCTAGATTCTAGAAACCCGAACTCAGGACTTCATGCCTGCTGAATGAGCATGCTATCAATTGAGCCATCACCACAGCCCCATAATCAAGGGTTTTATGTAGTTTTTATGCTGGAAAAACCCTAACTATAAGCCATGCTTATAATCTCCAGAGCTCGGGAGGCAAAGGCAGGAGGATTAAGAGTTCATGCCAGCTTCAGCTAAGTTTGAGGCCAGCTTGAATTGCAAGAGAACCTGTCTGTATCCTCCTACCAACCCACAAAACTAAACTCCATATGCTCTTATGTCTACAAAACCACCCTGAGGGTAGAGTACCCTGTCCTTTTCTGCAAAGAATGCACTGAGCACATCGGCTGTGGAGCCACACATCACAGACAATACCTCTTCAAAGCCAGACAGATGAGTTCTGAGGAGGTTCTGAGAAATTTTCCTGTCCAGCCTGTCTTTTCCCTATTGGTGTGATGACTTCAGGAAGTGACTTACCCAAAATCATCACTAATACATCCAGAAAGACAGTCATGAGAGCACACAAAAATGGGCAGGAACCAATTAGATATATAAACATCCTCAGACAAGGTTTCTAAAAAGTGAGAGCTAGGCTGAAGGACAAAAACAATGGAGAAAAGTACCAGGATGAGTGGGTTGGATTTCTTCCGAATGTCCACACCAGCCTCTGCATTGTGGTAAATGTTGTTGCCAGCAATCAAGCCTCCACCCTCCAATCGAAGAAAGATGCCTGATGCCCGGCAGCGGTAAATGTCATTCCTGAGCATGACGATCTAAGCAGAAGAGAAGAAAAAAAATTTTTTTTTCCTTTGGGGGATTTGTTAAACGACGGTCAAAGTCTACCAGAGGAGATGGTTTAGTGGGTAAATGTGTAAATGTGCTTACTGACAAGCCTGACAACCTAAGTTCAATTACCAGGATAGTGGGAGGACAGAACCAACTCCCCAGAGACTCTGACCTCCACACCTATGTGCGTGCACACACATACAGGGACACATACATATATCATACACACACACACACACACCCTACACACACACACACACACACACACACACACCCACACACACACACACACACACACACACACACACACAGACACACGCACATACACAACACAGAGACACACACACACACACCCTACACACACACACACACACACACACACACACACAAAGACACCACACACACACAAGACACCACACACACACACACACCACTGTATAGCAATAATAATAAACCTTTCAAGAAGAACATGCAAGACTTTGCCTTCCCACATGGTTCCAGCAGTTCACAGTTGGTAAGAGGGGTTTCCTCTCTGTGCACCCCATCTCCCCACTCTTGTTTCAGAGGACACAATCTCCCTATGCAGTGGGACACTGCCTGGTGGGCTGTTTACTTCCTAAAACTCGGAAGCCTGGTCCTGGGATGGAGAGATGCTTACAGATCACGCGGTCTTTGTTAGGTCTCAAAGCCAGGGCAATGGGCTAACCGAGGTGCCTATTTACACAGCAAGTAGACCTGGTCACCAGGCTCTCCCAGCATACCTCAGTCTCCAACTGTTACAGGATCCTTTTGGCTGGCATACCCCACCCTCTACCCTAAACCTCTCCAGTCCAGGGGCTGGACTGCCCTTCCCCCAGTTGCCCTTCCCTATATAATTCAGACATTTTGGTTACCCAGCCTTTTCTCCATTTTTGCCTACCTTTTATCTTCCTGGCCCCTTGGTCTCCTGGCTCACCCCTCTCTCCTTACATAGTCCAACTCAGGGTCATGTTCACTCTGGACTCTCCCCGATGTCTCTTCCTCTGGCTACGCTCTGCCTTTTATCTACAATAAACTTCCTCCTCTACCATACCTAGGTACAGTCATGTCCATGTCCTTCCTATTCTTTCTTTCTTTTTTTATTCTTCTTCCAACTTCATGCTCTTGCTCTTGCATTCAAAGCAGTGTTAAAGCATCTCAGTCTGACTCACTCTGTAGCCAACAATGACCTGGCACTCCAGCCCCAGGGACTCACGGTCCTGGAACACAGGCTTGCACTACCACACACTATTTTATGTAGTACTAGACACTGAACCTGCACTTCACACATACCAGGGAAGAGATCTACCAGCTGAGCCACATCCCTAACCCACAGCAGCTTTTAATGCAATCAGTTCCAGATCTGTCCCTCCAACTGAACCGTCATCAAAATCCCTCTGCCCAAGTAAGTGCTGATTACCCAGCCAGTGCTGAGTACAGTGCTAAAGGATTCTCCTCCCCAGAGTCCTCCCATTTATGAAACCAACACCCATTATTTTTCTTGCAGTGCTAGGGCTCAACCTCACAACATTATACCTACTAGGCAAGTCCTCTCTCACTGAGATACACCTCAGTCCATAGTGTTGTAAGGCTGTGTCTCACTGTATAGTCCAGCTTCATCTGGAACGCACGGGCTTATCTGCCTGTCACATGCCAGGAATCACGGCCATGTGCCATCACTTCTGGCTGATGGCCAATTCTTAATTTAAAAAATATTATGAAAAATATTATTTAAAGCTGAGTATGCTGATGCATACCTTTAATTCCACCACTGGGAAAGTAGAAAAGGATGGTGACAGACTAGAAATCAGCCTGAGCTATATAGTGAGACTCTGTCTCGAACAAAAGAAAAACAGGGAAACAAGAAAGTAGCTAAGGAAAAATATTTAAAACAAAATATTTAGCTAAGTGGTGGGGAAATGGCTTAGTCAGTAAAGTGCTTGCTGCATGGACAAAAGGGCCTGAGTTCAATCCATACCTGCACATATATATACATGTTCACACACACACACACACACAAATTTGTTTTTATAAGAAAAACGCCTGTTCTTGTTAACAACTATGCATCTTTCTTGGTGTAGTCACAGGTATGCCAGTGAGACATGGAGGAAGTTGAACATACAAAATGTAAGAGAGGCAAAAAGCCCCATGGTAGAATGTAGATTAATAAAAACTGATTAATTTAAATTGTAACAGCTAATTAAGAACAAGCTTTCATAATCAATAATAAGTCTCCATGTCATTATTGGGAAGCTGGCAGCCTGACATAAAGACCTCCTACATTTGGAGCCCAATGTGAGGCATGTAAATCCATATAGGGTCCGAGAAAGCTGAAAAAAAAAAAAAAAGATTCTGAACACAGAGTCGAAGCGGCTTCCTGGCATCTGCAGTCTGTCTCTTCAGTAGCTCAGTGTTGGCAGCATAGAGAGGTGCAGCTCTTTTAACAGGCCCTGCTATGCAGCAGAGCACTTGACTGACACACTACCAGCAGGAGACTACTACATAGAAACTGCATGCTGCCGTGTGGACACAGCAGCTTTCCAGAGCTGACATGGTTAGGTGGACCCAAAGTGGGTGGAGACTGGATGACACTCCATGACTTATCATTCATTACATGCCACCTCTTTATATGGCATGGATGGAGACTTATATTACAGTTTGGCTATGCAGTCCAAACAGACTTATAAAGTTGACAGATACCTTTAACCTGCTCAAACAGAAAACAGAAAATCATATTTAGCATACTGCACACTCCATACTTGTGTTAATGCAGATATGTGTGTTATCTTTAAAAGTTTATATGTTTTCAGAAAGAAAAAAAAAAAAAAGACACCAATGAAGACAAGTAGCCCAGGTGATCCATCTCTCAGAATGCCTCTGTTACAGTTTCCTCAAATCTACATCCAGGACAACTTCAACCCTGCTAGCCAAGATGGTCCAGCCTCACATACTAGGCTCACCAGGATTTCAGATAAGCCCTGCACTTTGCCATTACACAGAAACTGGACAATAAATGACAAAGCTAGCTCTCCCAGGATTTGAAAATTACTTCAATTTTCTTAGGGTGCCCTAAAGATACCATCACACCAAGTCAACAGGAAACAACCTAGAGAATATGATGCCCACATTCCCAAGAGATGGGGTGGGTGAGTTTTGGTCTTTTAGTGGGCTATAATGTTTATAATCATCTAGGGGGGTTAGTTATAAGCTGTTATTGGTAATGGTCATGAAAAAAAGCTAAACAAAAGATACTAGATTCAGGGACCTCTTTCTGAAAAGAAAATGGGGGTGGGGAATATAGGAATGAATGAAAAAAAATATTTTACACTGGTATGGATATGTGTAAAGTAACACAAATTTAAGGTTATTTTTGTTAAAACATACTATATGTTTCCACTTTTGCTTAAGCTATTATACCTATGAAGATCATTTAAAAATGTAAAGTTCTAGTCCTTGAAAGCTATTACTATCAACTATTTAAAATAACTAAAAAATAGAGATTAGTAGTTATTTATAACAATCAAACTTAGTCATATTAGGTATGTTTTCAGGTGAGAGATATATTGTAGGTAGATAGATGATCTTCAAATACTTTAGATATCTACAGAATATGCTTTCTTGTTATAGAACCTAGGACCACCAGCCCAATGTGGGTATTTCTAATTAAGAAAATACCCTACAGGTTTGCTTATAGCCCAACCATTTAAAGGTATTCTCTCACTTGAGGTTCCCTTCTCTCTGATGACTCTAGCTTATGTTTACAGAAAACTACTTATACCTGACCTGGACTCATCTCCAACTTTCCACACAACTTGCCTTAAGTAAGGGAGTAAAGGCAACACCCCCCAGGACCTTTATGGGAAAACAAAAACTAGTATTACCCCTGGGTGTGGCAGCTGGTTGACAGAAAAAGACTGGAGGCCCTTCCCCACCTGGGCTTCATACAATAGAACTTTCAGGAAAAGTCCCACCATACATGGGTATGGGAAAGACCGTGCTATGCAAATGACCTATAAGGGCTGATGTGGTCATGGCCCAGCACTTTTGGAGCATACACTTTTTATTTCCAACCATGTGGCCCTGGTTCCATTCTTTGTTTTGGGACATAAGAACCTGAATACTTTAACAAATGCCCCTGGGATATTTTTGTGACATGTGGCCCAAGACTTGGGCCTTGTCTGTAACTTCTGGGCAATGGGAGGAAAGTCAGCTCGGTCCCAGATCACTAGGAAATCCGAGTGCTAGAGATGAGAAAGGATCACTGACAGGGTCTCTCCCAAGATCCAGACCAAGGATGAAACACACACTGAGGAGCTCTCTCACTGCCAGGCTCTCCTGTGCAGGCTGACAAACACCAGTCACACAGCACTGGGAGGGTGAGCGAGGGGGCAGGTGCAAAGGAAAGATCCAGAGAAAAGCAGCAGAAGCCAAAGACAAAGGAAACTGAAGCCAATCAAAATGCCACCACCCTTCAAAGTAGTTCAATTTGTGCCAAGCCTGACCCCAGGAAGACCACAGGAGCATGCCCATTTCCAAGTGCAATACTAGTTACTAGTGTCTTATACAAGACGCCTGGCTTCCAACTAGGAATTACAGCCTACACAAAAAACACTGGGCTTCTTGGAGCCCCGAGCAACCAGGCTGCTTCTGCCAGCTGTCACCCTGCTGGGATATTTTAGGACCAGGGAAGTGGTAGCCCTCTGGCCATTGATCAAGACCTTGACTCCCAATTCAGGAACTTGCCCAGCAAGCCCTACACTCCCACCTGTAACTCTTGGCTTGTGTCCCTGCCACTCAGCACTCATAATGGTGACTTCCAAACACACGTTGACTTTTTTCCTTTTTAGTGAAAATCCCTGAAAAAAGGTTTCTAGGTTCTTTGCTAGAAACTAACCAGGAGTTTCTGACCATATGACTCCTGCCAAATGTCTCCTGGGGCAACTGCTTAAGACAGCTACAGTGAAGGCTATGTAAGTTCTCATTTGTCCTTGTTGATGCTTCCAGCCACGACCTGCACAAATGACAGCTCCCTCCTGTTTCCAGCACATCAGCACACCCCTCTCCACACTCCAGGCTGAGAAGATGGCACCTCTGCCAGGTGTCACCGGCCCCAACTCAGAATGCCCAGAGTTAAGCTTGTCTTTGTTCCCACCTAACTTCCATGTTTCTTTCCACAACTGCCCGGTGCCAGAAGTTCAGGCTTCAATTCTGGATTATCCTTCCCCTGCCCCCCCCTCCCAGGTTGTCTGTGCTCTCCAGCTCTGGAACATAGTTACCTCCTTACTTCCAGCCTTGTTCCCCTCCCTTCCATCTTTAGGAGCCCCACAGAGTGAGTGTTGTATGGCAGATCTGACCACAAGACACCTCCATGGTGTTCAGCCACCCCACCCCACCCCAGGATTCCAACCTCTGCGGCTCTGCCGGACTCCCTGCCTGGACTCCTCCCGGCCCCTTCCCCTCCACCACAGCTGCTGAGGAACTCACAGCTCCCTGTGGTGCTGTGTCCCCACTCCAGGCACTCTCCCTCACCTCTTGTACTGAGTCTTTGCCTACCACCACCTCGAAGCACCGGAACTTCCAGGTTCCTATGCCACACCGCTGGTACTTCTACCAGAGGACCTCTCAACTACACTGCTATCATCTTTAAATAATGGCTGAGTTCCTGCTATATACCCCGGGGCACTGCTACGCCGGTCCCCTTCCCTTCCTCTTCTTTCCTTCCTTCCTCTTTTTTTTTTTCCTTTTTTTCTTTTTGACATTAGGGCCTAGCTCCATATCAGAGACTGCCCTTGAATCTGCTTTAACCTCCTGAGTGCTGGACTTGCAGGTGTGCACCGCCATGACCACCCTCGTACTTTCTATATGTAACCTTGCTATCATCTTCACCACACCCCAGGGAAGCACTGGCAGCAGGGCCAGCATTTTACTCAGCAGCCATGCCATCAATAACTATGTGATGAGAAAAGTCCTCCCTGAGGCCCAAAACTGAACCTTTTGTCATGGCACCTGTGGAAGCAAACTAGCCTCCTTCCATGTCTGTTGCCTTCGAGACAAGTTCTCACCATGTAGCTGAGACTGGCCAACCTCCTGCCTCAGCCTCTCATGTATATATTCCAGATATACACAACATGCTTTGTCTCCTTCCCTTTATATATATGAATATACATATATATATATATATATTCTGCTTATAATATAGTTTTGTGTTTTCATCTAACTATTTCCTTAGAAGTGGGCCTGGTAATATCCACTTACAATACAATTGTAATTAACCATTCTAGATGCCTTTAAGCCCCACATTGGATTCTGTACAATGCTTATCGGTTTATGAGCACTTCTGCTAATGTTGCAGCACCAGGCCCTCAGACCTCAGAGAGAAGCCACACTGGAACACTCTTTTCCACAGTATAGTGGCGCAGGTAATTCACAGTGAAATGGTGGAGAGCTGGGACCACAGCCCAGCTGCATAGCTGTGCTTCCTTCTGCATGGCCTTCTGCCCACCCTTCAAAACCCTCCGTGGCACCGACCATTAACAGACATGGAAGGTGTTCCACAGCACTCAGCGTGACTTCGCCTTCAAGACAGTAATCCCATCAGTGGCTTCGGGCTGCTCTTAGTGTGATGCCCACCTTTCAGGACTCTGGGCAAGATAGCTCCTGCTTGCTTCCTACAGTTTGTCTTAATGTTTATTTTTTAAGATTTATTTTACTTTATGTGTATGGGTATTTTCCCTGCATGTAGTATGTGCTTGCCTGATGCCCATGGGGTTCAGAAGAGGGCTTTGGGTTTCCTGGAACAGGAATTACAGATGGTTGTGAGCCACCATGTGGGTGCTAGAAACCAAATCTGGATCTTCCAGAAGAGCAACAAGTGCTAAACCATCTCCCCAGCCCCACAACCTCTCAGTGTGTTCCAGCTGCGTGGGCCAATCAACCTGACAAACAGGCCAGAACAGAATGTGCTTGCTCCTAGAATGCACCCCCTTCTTACCACTACATATGCTCCCCGTGCCCTGCACCCTCTGCTCTACTCATCCTACTCCTGCAGAGACCCACTTCCTTCTCAACCATCCCACTGGATTCTAAAATGAAGGCAGTGAACATGTCTCCAAATCTTCTCTGACCTATGGGGGAAAAAAACAAAAGCTAAATAGGCAAACTTATTTCTTACAAACACCCAGGGAACATGTCTGAGAACCAGAATGACACATAAATGGAGCTACACGACCTGGGCTCTGTCTCAAACTTGCTGGATGACCCTGACTAAGACTCAGGGTCTTATTCTCTGAGCCTCTGTTTTCTTTTCTGGGAAATGGGAAGAAGTTTGCCTCATCCAAATTAGATGATGGACAGGAAGTTGGGTATATCTAAAAGCTTCAAAATCATTTTTAAAAATGCAAATAGCTCATCATACACTTTCCACATAGCCACAGGGGCCCTCTCAAAAAGTATGACTCATGCTCTCCTCAATGGTCACCCAGCGAGGCCTCAGTCTACAGTGCCCACCCTTGGGACAGCACCTTGCTGTTGTGTATACACCTCACTGCATAAGTCAGGTTCCGGAAGATGTTTCCTTCCATCTTGGCTCGGCCGTAAGAGCAGACGAAGACGCCACCCTTCCCATCCCGGAAGAGGCACTTGCGGATGAGGCAGCCCTGCACAGAGCTGGCTAGTGCCATGGCTTCCTTGTCCTTTTGTAGCTCCTGATGCAGTGAGTTGAGCACTAGACAGCTGGGCAGCTGAATGGATGCTCCTGGCAGGGGAGGGCCCAGAAAGGAGCCACCCAGGACAGGGCGCGGGCCCTGCACCTGGTAGGACAGTCTGTACGTGAGCTGCTCATCGTCCTCGTCCTCACCGCTGGGGCTCAGGCCACCATCACTGCTCTCCGGAGTCTGGGCCACCCTCTCCCCATCGCTGCCCACTTCTGCCTCCTGGGAACCAGTCTTGGAGCCTGGCTTTGGAGAGCTGGAGGCTGGGCTGGTAGGACTCTGGCTGCCCTCGATGACAATGTCACAGGTCCTTGGACTCCAGGCCTGGTCCCGGCTCTCTAGGTCCAAGGACATTAAAAAATCATGGTGTTCTGCAGGGAGCAAGATTGGAGAGGACTTGATTAGGCCCAGCAGGTACTTGTAGGCCCAGTTCTTATCTGCTGATGGGTGACCCTCAACAGTTACAGAGTTGTTTTCACTACCCACAAACTCACAGTTTTCCAACATACACAAGGGCACATTGTGCAAAAAGACATGGGTGTTTTTGAAGGTACAAAATTTCACTTGGCAGGTACCCGGGCCATGGACCTGGATGTGTCCATTCTCAAAGTTGCAGTTGTCAAACTGGATGTGACCTGATGTGGTCTGGGGGACAAGAAGGAGAAGACATGGTAAGAAGCCAAACTTTGTTTTGATGGTCATCACCCAAGCTACTCTTCAAGAAGGGCAGAGATAGAAAGGCCCTCGGTTTCATGTCCTACCCTTCTGTAAAAGGCTGGGATATCAGCTGCCACTGAAAGGAACTGGGGTGTAGGTCCACCACACAAGAAAAACTGCCAATCATTGCATCCTTCTAAATCTGTTATCCTTCTAAAGGGCACAGTAGAGGACAGGCAAGAAGGGACTGAGCACTGCCTTGACTGGGACAGGCTATGGGGTTGGCCCAGCCACAGGCATTGGGATAGACCAATCTGTGCAGCTACTGGTGTGTGACGGAGCAAAGCAAGTGGCAGGTCTTACCTTCAAAGAGGAAAGACGGGGACTGCTGCCAGGCGTGGAGTATGCTCTGCCTCTTCTAAGTGTGAGACCCAGGACAAATGGCCTCATCTCTCTAAGTCTCAGTTTCCCTGTCTGTAGCAAGCGCCTTGCTAGTTTATAAGTCACAAAGCTGGCACTCAGTGACAGTTAGCTATTATGATCTGAGGTCAAAGACACAAGGACCTCAGGAGTCTGGGGGTAGGATGGGAAAACATGGAACCTGTTAATTCAACTGGGACCCTGGGCCTGAGTGACAGATAAGCTTGGTGAAGTCAGACTTCATTGTACCCTTCTCTGGATTCACATAAACTCCACCAGATACATCACAACCGTAAAACCAAGGAGTGTCCCATGAGTCTAACCGATAACCCAAGCAGACCTACCCCTTGAGCAATTAAAAACATCCTCTATCAGTCTGGCCTTGAGAGTTTTCGGAGGAGGTGATTTCCCTGACCCTAGAATCTAGGGGATTCCATATGGCTCCACGGCTGTCCCTGCTGCCACTGAAGCCTTCTTCCCTACTTGTTCCTCTCAGTTTCCTGGAGATGCAGTGTGTTGGAGTTCTCTTAAGAGATCACTTAAGAAATTGTCCTAGCCTTTTCAGTTTTCAGGCAAGGACATCTCAGCCTCCTGCCTTTTCAGTTGAAAGACAATCAGGGACCCAGCACTAACCAGAAGGCTGTAAGAAGCCTGCAACCAGGCCTGTCTCCTGAGGAGCTTCAGCTGCATTTCTACTAATTACCCACCTGGAAAACTTACTAGCATCTCTGACTTTTGCTAACACCCCACACCTGCCCAAGGAAACCACAGCCAATACCTCTCCCGTGGCCCTCTTCCACAACTACAGATCACCACAGATGCCTGGTTAGATGGGAGTAGTCTTGACTATTAATAAGGGTTTGATCCAAGCTCTGCCCATCAGCCTGAAACCGTGGTTGTGCTGCTGTTGTTGAGTCCCAGTTTCTCTCATCTATAAAGCCAGGGCTGTGGGGAGGAGGAAGTGAGGTCTGCCTGTAAAGCACATGCCTGGTGCATACTGAGTGTCACAAATGACCAGTGAGGTGCTGGTCATTACAACTGAGACAAACCTGGCTGCAACAGGCCCATTTATAGCCAATGCACAGGCTCCATGCTTTTCTGCAGGACCACCATCTCCTGTGCATGTGTTCTGTTTAGAACATGACTGCTCTGTGCTAAGGAAAGGCATGCTGGACTAGTATTTCCTGACTTTCTCTCCAGGAGCCCTTGGGAAGCAATGACTCCAGCAGAAGATGAGGGTACATCCTCTCTGGACATGCTGCTGTCAGCAGCCAATGTCCTGTCACCATGCTGATACACACTTTGCCACCTCACTGCTCAACCTGGTGCTCTAGCTGACATGGTTAGGAACAGAAGGAGCATAATATTTTTGTCCTTAGCCCACCTCTCATTCCTACTGTGGCTTTGAAGGAAGTAAGGTACAAAGCTTAATCCTGTACTATACTGACCCACATGCCCACTTCTCAACTAGTTCAATTCCCAGGACTATGTACATAGGAATTAACTACTAAACTCTCAACCCTAACCCAAAAGGGAAATGCACTAATGAGGCCAAGGTTGTGGGGATGGGACTGGATGGCATCCAGTGTGCACCCACCTTATACATGATGGGCGAGAACCAGGCTGGCATGAAGACAAGATTGCACACACGTGTGGTTGAGCAGTGCTGGTCAATGCTGGCAAGCAGGGCCACCTCACCCAACTTCCCTTGGCCCACGATCTCCACTGGCACCTTCAGGATGATTTCACCTTGCTCCTCGTACACACCTGGGAATAGCACGATTCGATCATAGAGGCTGGCCATGGCTAAGGCACTGCCCAAGCTGTCAAACTCATGGCCTGGCCCAACACTCAAGGTGCGGCGCTCCCTCTTCCTTCGGAACAGAGAGAAGCAGATGGAGGATTCCAAGTCCAGCGCGTTCTTGGTCCAGGTCTTGGAGGCAAGGTAGTGCTGCTTGAAGGCCTCCCTCCAGGACTCAGGCTCCACGTCGGGCTGGTTGGGCCAGTTGGGGTGGCGGCACTCGGTGCAGCCCAGACACAGCTGCCGCCAGCGGGTACTGTCAAGGCTGAGGATCAGCTCATACCAGGCCCTGCAAACCAGGCTGCAGCGGCCCAGGTCAGGCAGGTGCAGGTAGGCTAAGATCACACGCCAAAGCTCCAGGGGGAGGCCACCCGTTTCCATGGTCACCTAGGAGAAAGACACAAAAGAGGATTTGGTCTACTCCCCTTTTACTGTTTCCTTTTTCAAAAAAAAAAAAAAAAAAAAAAAAATAACACCTCCTGACCCCAGGGGTGAGCAAGTGAACAAGAAACAGCCCATTAGAGAGCTCCATTTCATCAAGAAGAATCTGTAATGGCTAAGTTTGATTGTTAACTTGGTTAGATGAAGAAATAGCTGATTAATGAAGCACATGTCTGGGTGAGTCTGATGCAGCTCCAGAGATAAGGTCAGGAGGACCCTGGCCTAATCAACCTTGACAGATTCATTCTTTGATGGCATATAGAAAGCAGTGAAAGGTAGGGTCAAGCCACCGGAAGCCAGACCTGGTAGCATGTCCTTGGAGCTGTATCTTGCCCTGATCTCTTCAGGCAATACTCTTTTCTCTGCTTCCATATGTCATAAGGTAAAGTACCTACTCTGGGCTGGAGATATGGCTTGGTAGTTAAAAGCACTTACTGATCTTCCAGAAAATCTGAGTTCAGATTCCAGAATCCACATCGAATGGCTAACAACCACCTGTAATCCAAGCCCCAGGGGGATTCTACACCTTCTTCTGGCTTCCACAGGCACTCACATAGCATACAAGAACATATATATGGGCTGGACAGATTTTTCAGTGGTTAAGAGCATCGGCTGCTCTTCTGGGTTCAATACCCAATAACCACATGGTGGCTCAAATCCATCCATAATGAGATCTGGTGTCCTTTTCTGGCCCACAGGCATACATGTAGGCAAAATACTATATACATAATAAATAAATCTTAAAAGAAAAGAACATGTATACATATAGACTTACACATAAAAATAAATATCTTCTTAAAAACCTGCTCTAGGTCAGGTGGTGGTGGCATATGCCTTTAATCCCAGCACTTGAGAGGCAGAGGCAGGTGGATCTCACTGAGTTCAAGGCTAGCGTGGTCTACAAAGTGAGTTCCAGGACAGCCAGGATTGTTATACAGAGAAACCCTGTCTTGAAAAACCAAAAACCAAACCAAATCAAAATAGCAACAAAAAAATCAAAACAAAAACCAAAAAAACCCAAAAGAACAAAACAAACAAACAAACAACCCAGTTCAATAAGCCAGGTATAGTGGTACATGCCTTTAATCTCAGCACTTGGGAGCAGAGGCAGGTGTATTTCCGAGTTCAGTCTGGTCTACAGAGAGTTTCAGGATAAATAGGGTTACATAATGAGACTCTATCTCAAAACAAACAATCAAATAAACCCCTGTTCTTCTGCTTACTCTGTTTTGATATTCTGCCCAACCACATCTAGTTTTTAAAAATATTTATTAATTTATGTATACGAGTGAGCTGTCTTCATGTATACCAAAAGAAGGACTGATATGATGGGTACAGATGGTTATGTGACACCATGTGGTTGCTGGGAATTGAACTCTGGACCTCTAGAAGAGCAGCCAGTACTCTTAACAGATGAGCCATTTCTCCAGCTCCCAGAAACATATAGTTAAAAGCGACTGTCAACTCTGAAACCATGAGCCAAAATAAGTAATTCATTTAAGTGTTTCTGTCAGGTATTTGGTCAGAATGATAAGAAAAAGTCTCTACTATAGACTGTGGAGGTTTTCATCCATCCTGCCATGAGGAGGTTAGTCTGTACTCTCTTCAGTCAGGCACTCTATGATCCCAGAACTCCTGGCAACCAAAGTCCGCCCCCCCCCTTGTGAAGAAAACTTTGTGATACTGTTTCAGGCAGCAAAGCACGAAGGCTGGAGCCATCTAAGCCCTTTGACATCAGACATGCAGCTATAGGATTCAGAGTTTATCCTGCTGGGCATCAGTCTTGCTTTGGTCCAGTATTTCCTCAGTGTGCTTACTCCCTTTCCTCCCTTTTGGGATGTTCACTTATATTTGGTGCCATTGTATGCCCGAAGTATGTACTTTGATTCTACAGGGAGTTACAGTTAAGAGACTGCCTTGAGTCTCAGAAGAGACTTTGGACTTTTTAAATGGTGTTGAGGCTGGAATGTTTGAAGCTGGACTGAATGTATTTTGTATTTTTATATGGTTTTAATCCTATGGGGGTCAGGGAGTAGAATCTGGTAGTCTGAATAAGAAAGGGCCCCCACAGGCTCAGATGTTTAAATACTTGGTCTTGCATTGGTAGCACTGTTTGGGGAGGATTAAAAGGTGTGTCACTAGAGGTGAGCTTGAGAGTTTACAGATTCATGTCATTTTGAGTTCACCCTCTCTGTATCCTGCTTGCACTTCAAGCTGCCATTTATCAGCTGTCCATGCCCCGTTGCCTGCCTGCTTCTACACCATGGTAGTGATAGACTCTAACCTCTGCAACACAGCTCAAATAAAGCCTTTCTTCTATCAGTTGCCTTGGCCATGGTGCCTTACTACAGCAAGAGAAAAGCAGCTGATACAGAAGCTGGTACTACTGTTGTGACAGACCTGACCATGTTGGTTTTTGGAGGAATGTGGAAGACTTCGGAACTTGGGATCAGAAAAGCCATTAAACATGGCTTATCGGGCCATCCTAGTAGAACAACCATGTTCTTTGCCAAAGTATCTAGCCTAGTTGCTAATATTGGGCTGGACTTCCATAGTCTGAACAGTTCTGAGCATTGCTGTCTTCCACACTCTTACTCTCAATCCCACCTTCAGTGACATACTTCCTCCAACAAGGCCATGCCTCCTAAGCCTCCCCAAACAGAGCCACCAGCAGGGGATCTCATGAGGGTTATTCTCATTCAAATCACTACAAGTATAACAATCATGCAGAAAGGAGTAGAAATGAACTGTGAAGATAAGTAACCTGCAAGTATGAAATAGAGTTTGGATTCATACAGAGGGAGGCCATCTTTAACTACAATGGTCCTTAGAGTCCAGATGTCCTAAACACAAACGAGAAGTAAGTACCTACTTGTCTTTCCTTTATCATTCCCAGATCAAATAATCACTACTACTTCCCTAAGGAAGGCTGTGTGAGCTTTGGTCCTTACTCAGCCACTCCCTGATGTAACCATGTGTCCTAACCATCTACAGGGCTGGTTGCCACACAGTTTGCCTCCTTGATTTCTTTGGAAAATATCCTCCCCTCTTACCAACAATTTATACCACATTATTACAGAGCCAGGAGTCTCTTTTAAAAAGTACAGAACAGAATGATACCCAGCATTCTGGCTGCATCTGATTGGCTGTAACAGACACAAATCGCCCACTGAGACCTTCTCTAGATGAACATGAGTAGATATTCTAGTAACTGGCTTCTTTCTTGAATGATGGGACACCAACAACTTCTTTCCTGAGCAATAAACTCCTGAGTATGTGCAGGTAGTCGTTTTCCATGGGGGACAGGAAGTAGAAGCTGAGCTGTACTGAGAGAATGAACTAGAGACATCACTGAAAGCAAGGGGCATCCCAATTTCTCTGTTTGTCATAGCGCTCAGCTTTACCCTGAGCCTTTGAGTGCTAGTTATCTCCTTGCCCCTCTAACAAATCCCCCTTTGGACTGGGTGTGGTCACCTACAACTCTAATCCGAGTACTTGGGAGTATCAAGAGTCCAAGGCCATCCTGGACTATGAGACTCTGTCATACATATTTTCCTCTTGACATAAGCAGACCACATCCAATTTCTGTTATTAATACCAAAAGCTAGTGCACTTGTGCGCTCTCGCTCTCTCTCTCTCTCTCTCTCTCTCTCTCTCTCTCTCTCTCTCTCTCTCTCTCTCTCTCTCTCTCTCTCTCTCTCTCATGTTGGGGCTCAAACTCAGGGCCTCACACATGCCAGGAGAGTGCTCTACCACTGAGCTTTAATCCTCATCCTTTCTGTTTTTCATTTTGAGAGAGGGTCTCATTAAACTGCAGTCCCAGGCAGGACTTCAGTTTACAACCTCCTGCCTCACCCCCTGGGATCACACTTTTTCATTTCTTCTACCTAGTTCTGACACCCACACAGCACAATTCTGCTTCCTAGCTCAGACTCAGTCTCCTCCCACTTAACAGGTCCCCTGCCACAACACTTACCTTTTTCTCTCTCCCTATAAAGAGATGCTCATCTGAAGACTCTACTAGCTGCTTCTCACTTCACTTTTGTTATTTGTGACTTCAATTTGAAAGCATCAGAACTACCACATCCCCATAAATTTCTTGTTGGAAATATGCAACTATTCATCATCTAAACATCTCAAAGAGCCCATCCCAATTTTCAGGCGAATAATTGTTTCCTTAATCAGATGTAAATTTACCATATAAATGAAGCTTTGAGGACCCCCTCTCATGCCTAATGAGATGGATCTAGAAATTTCTACACAGAAATTCTTCCATTGATAATGTGAATAAGGAATCAAAGAGTAAAAACCCTGGAGTGGTGGCAAATGACTTTAGTCTCAGACTCAGGAGGCAGAGGGGGCAGATCTCAGTCCTGGTCCCGGTCTACTCGTGGGACTCTGCCTCTCTTTGAGTGGAGGTGCTAAGGCGTTGGGGGCCAGTCTGTTGCTATAGGAAAGCCCAGTCCTTTCCAGCTAGCAGAGCAGGTGAAGCTGTAGATCAGTGGCTCTCAGCCTTCCAAACGCTTGACCCTTTACTATAGTTCCTCATGTTGTGGTGACCTCCAACCATAAAATCATTTCATTGCTGCTTCAGAACTGTAATTTTGCTACTGTTATGAATCAAGATGCAAATATCTTTGGAGATAGAGGATTGCCAAAGGGGTCGAGGCTCACAGGTTGAGAACTCTAAAGGCATATGGCAAAGCCCCTGGAAACTCTGAGACTACCCATTCCATGGATGTTCCACAGGGACCTCAGAGCCCTTCTCAGAGCTGAGCAAGTGTCTAGCTCTTAGTTCATTCCTCAGCTGGTCTCACTTCTGCCTCTCTGGAGCCACTCAGGTTCTACACTCTTACACAGTCCACACCGGCAGAGACCACGAGTGACAGACTCAGCATCTGGAACTCTAGCACAGGTTTCTTAGGAGGGGCGTGGCCTGAGTGGGGTTGTAGTTTAAGGAGATCCAGAAGTGGAGGCAGGAACTCACAACTTTGCAAATATAAAATGGTAATGTCTTCCCCTCAGAATATGGGGTTATCTGGGAAATTTTGGGCAAAGGCATCTGTAATGATTTGAGTATGTCTCAAGACAATCTATGTGCTAGAAACTTAATCTCCAAAGTCATGTCAGTGGTGCCTTAGGGAGCCAATTACCATTAGATGAGGTTCTTAGAGTAGTATGCCCGTGATGACATTAGTGACAGTTCACTAGCCATCTTGGCATGCAATGGCCTCTGTCATTTTAATTTGGAAAAAGAGACCTTTCCTAAAACAGATACTGACACTGTGCTGTTAGGTTTCATTTTTTTTTTTAAGGTAGGGTCTTGCTACGTTATACAAGGTGAGCTATCGGGCTCAACTGATCCTCTTGTTTCAGCCTCTCAAGTACCTAGGAACAGGCACACCCCATGTGTCCATGCTCTTGGATAGATGCTAAATAAACTTCTTGCTTTTTTTTTTCCTTTAAATCAGCTGTGCTCAAATATTGTGTTACAGCAATGGAAAACAGACAAAGACCACATCTCACACAGAACCCTCCAGGGCTTTGGGTTTGAGGTAACAGTCTAGCTGCTGATCTCTCAAGAGGCAGCCACTTTCTATCCTTCCTTCAGATTCACTTGTGTCCCCAATTCCAGGGGTCTGGGACTAGAATGAGGCCAAGGCCAATAATTCTTCCTTCAGGAACCCTTTGAAGCTCAGATAGAGATCTCCTTGCATCCCACCGTCACGTCCCTGATGTTCTATTTGGTTTTACGTATGTCGTCTTCACATTAGTCCACAGGGAGCCATGCAGCAAAGGGATTTCTCTAACTAGGTAACACTTTTAAAAAAGTGTGTTCTACAAGTTCTGCCTTTCCTTTTTGCCACTGGGGCCTCTGGGCATGGAATTAAACAGCAACAACAGTCCCTAGGGCCTGTGTACTTGTAGCATGACGTCTGTAAGAACTGGAAAAACAATGCCCAGGGAAAGGAGTCCTGAGGCAGGCTCCCGATACCTCCACATCTAACATGTTCCTAAGAGGTGAGTTCAGGGCTTCTGTGGTCTCTTCCACCCTCCCACTGGAGACAGCCACATGCCTCCAGGCCACTTGATATACACAGCCTCAGGAAGAGGGGCAGAGGCCTCCTCCTATGAGGTAAACCCAGAAGACTTGGCTCTCAGCAAGTATGCACTTCTGCTTCCCAGGACTGCAGCTCCAAGCAGGTCCTTGAACATCTCTGAGCATAATCCTCACCTCTGAACCAAGAAAAATACCCCTCACCAGATGGCTTTTCTGCCACAGTGTACAAATTTTGACAATTTATATATATACATATATTAAAAAAAAGTGATGTTTGGTTAGCAAATGCTTGATTATCCACTATGAGCCAGGCACTGTTCCAAATACTGAAAAGCAGCAAAGAAGACAAAGTCCCTATCCTCAAAGACAGGCAAGAAATTAAGCAAACATTAACACAGACACTACAGAGAAATGGAGCAGGAGTTGTGTGTGTGTGCTCTCGTGAACTGCTGGGAGCTATTTTAGACAGCTGTCTGGGACGGTCTCTGGGAAGTCCTTGAATAGAGGCCTGGTGTGAGATGATATTCTAGTGACAGAATAAAGGCAGAGAAAAGTCTGGTGACCTCAGCCAGTATGACAGATACAGGACATGCAACAGGACTCTAGAGGAGAAAGTGGACTTTGAGCACTGTAGTACTCTCCCCATGCAAAGTGCTAGACCGAAGGCTCCACTCTTTGATTTTGCTGTCTGTCTTCCCACTGCCTTTTGTCAATCTGGGATATTTCAGTTCCTGGTCCCAGAGTGCCCACCTAGACTGATTTGTTATCTTTCCTGAGTGAAATGTAAGCTCCTGAAGGACAGGAACTCTGGATTACTGTGTGTGATCTGTCTAGAACTCTGCCCACGGTGGGTACTGAATGAATAAATGGTTACTGAACCAACATTGCTGAGACTTCAAATACTCCACATAGATATCTGTGTCTCAGGGAAATAAAACCTAAGCCTGTGATAGGCTGCATGATTCAGTAGGGAAGCAGATAAGAGGCCTGCTCCCCTACCCCACAGAAGATAAAGATTCATCTCCAAACTTCTCCTCAAAAATAAAATAACAACACAAAAAAACCCACTATACCTTCTAACCAAAACAATGCCATCCATCACAAAAACAAACCAAAACACAGTATGAATGGAAGAGTACTCAGTGTCTTGAGAGAAGGAAAACTCTTTTTGAGAGAGTAAAAACCTGCTGGAATGACAGACACACCCGAAATCCCATCAGGAGAAGGCTGAGGGGAGTCAGTGGGTCCAGGCCAACCGAAGATACATCCAAGCAACAACCTGTCTCAAAAATAAAATGTTATTTTTCCCAATGTATTATTTCGTTTCTTTCTCTTCATACCTCTTCGAAGTGACACAATTCAAAACAGCAGTCTCAGGATCTAGAGGTTTGTTAGAACACTAAATCTCTCGTGTCACCACATATGTACTCGATCAGATGTGGCTTTTTAAAAAAGATTTATATTTATCTATGTATGTGTGTTTGTATAAAAATATGTCTCATGAATGAAGGTGTCTGCAGAGGCCAGAAGAGGGTGTCAGATCTCCTGGAGTGTAGTTCTGGAAACCAAATCTCAGACTCTGCAAGAGCAGCAAGGACTTTATTATTTATATTTTTATTTTTCAAGACAGGGTTTTTCTGTCTCCAAACCGGCGGTCCTGGCACTCACTCTACAGATCAGGCTAACCTTAAATTCAAAGACCCACTGCCTCAGCCTCCTGAGCCCTCGGATTATAGGCATGTACCACCACACCTAACAAAGAACAGCAAGTACTCTTAACTGCTGAGCCATCTTTCCAGTCCAGATATGGCCTTTTAACAAGGTCAGCAAGGGACCTGTGTGGACTGTAAGCTTGAGAAACACTGACTGAGGGAGTGCTGTCTTCATTGTAGAGATCTATGAAGGAACTCAGACTGAGAGAACTCAAATGACAAGGGACTTGCCCAAGTCACCGCTGGACAGAGGATCAGGGTGGCAAGCAAGCTTCATGGGCAAGTGAGTACCAGAAATGTGAACAGGAGTAAGGCAACCTGTTGAGAATGGGAAGAACATTTGTAGAGAAACCAGGTGTCATAAAAGCCTGGAGGGGAAGCCGTTCTTAGACTGATACAGTTCCAGAGTCAGCCAGAAAAGCCAGCTGGTTCCCAGGACTATTAGTTAATTTGGGGAGCTGCTTCTGTCCTGCACAGAAGGTTCTGACTCCTTCACATTCTAGCTCAGGCTCTTCCTCCCCTTCACTGGCTGACCTTCAGGCCAGTGACTGAACTCTGCTTTCATGTTCTATGATCAGATAATGACAACAAAAACCAATTGCTGCCTGCTTACAGGAGGGCATCTTAGTTTCCAAGTGGTGGGAGATTAGATTTGGTTTTAAAAATCAGTAAGGACAAAGGCTCTAGGCAGCTCAAGCCTTTAGTGTCCATGTGGAGGGGAAGACAAGATCTTTCCACCCACATTGTGAGGCATACAAAGCACCAGTTAAATAAGAGCAAACTGTGCAATGCAGCAACTGTAATAGGTTAATGATTTAAAGCCCCAAATCAAAGGCGATGTCTCCACCTGTGTGGATTTTAGTTCAAATCCGTTCTAAAGAAATACAGAATAAAATATGAACCACAAAAAGCCTGCACACAGACTTTGGAAATAAGAAAAGAAAAAGAAAACAAAAACAAAAAACAAAAAAACAAACAAAAAACAAAATAAAACAAAAAAAAAAAAAACCCTTAAAACTCTGAGGGTGGCAAATATCTCAGCTAGGTACTCCATCGTTTCTTCAAGCCTTAGTTCTCTTTGGTCTAACAGACGGTATTTTCAGCATTGAAATCAGATGCTGTAATTCGCAACACTGCACTAGTCAAAGTCAGGAGCTTTGAGTGCTTCAGGCCACACAGGGACTCCCTTTACCTTTACCCTTCTCTGTCAGCCCAGGACCTGTTCACTGAGGTTCATGTAGGAAGGAACATGCATCAGGGAATCCTTTCAACTGGTCCTTAATCCTGATTCTCACAAATGTAATAAACAAACCTGAAAGGGCGAGGAAGTGTGTGTTTGGGGTTTTTGTTTATTCTTGTTTTGTTTTTTTAAGGCATAGTCCCCCTGTAGAGCCTTGCTTGGCCTGGAAAGTCAACACATAGACCAGGATGGCTTCTAATTCAAGAGATCCATCTGCCACACCCACCAGGAAGGCATCTTGAGGGCTTGCTTTATTCCGGTGCTGTGTCACTCACAACACAAACTACACTGCACACCTCATCTCCAGTCTCTGGCAGTAATATATCTGGATGGATTCTAACCTAGGCTAAGTTCAAAGTCTCTGGAGTACAGCCATCTGCCCCACAAGGTCCCTGTTTACAATGTTGGGTTTCATGGCTAGTAATGGCACAGGACCCCTGGCCATGCGTCACAGATGTATACATATACTCACAGACCACAAAAAAAAAAAAAAAAAAAAAAAGGTGAAGTTGGCTCTGCAACATTTTTTTCATTATTAATAATTTTTTACATTCCAGTCTCAGTTTCCCCTCTCTCCTCTCCTCCTGCTTCCCCCATTCCTCCCCCAACCTCACCTCCCATCTGCTCCTCAGAGAGGATAAGACTTCCCCTAGGAAGTCTACTAAGTCTGTCCCATCATCTGGTTGAAGCAGTGGTCCTGAAATTATTATTGAGCATCACAAAATGTCTAGTTTGAACTGAGAGCATTCTGCTAGGAAGCCTAAAGACTTAGAATTTCAAATCAAAAATCTCCAAATACCCAGGGTACCTTTCCTGCAGGGCAAGCAGAGCCCAACCAGTTACACATGATCAGATAGTCACCTTCTGCCTCCCAACCAGTCACAAACCGCTCCAGCCACTTCTCTGTAATCACTCTCAGCTTGAGGCGATTTCCACACCAAGTGATTGCTACTTTACTGGTGGCAGCAAACATTCAATGGAGTCAGACTGGTCTCTAGCTGTCTTTTCTGGCTATAAAACTGAGGTAATATGACCTCAGGGACTTGTTAGGTGGATGAAAGATGTCTGGGAAGTAGTGACATTGAGCCTGACACATGGGAAGTGGTGGATTTCCTTTCCTGTGATGTTTTCCAAAATCACATCCCATCTATTCACCTCGTTTTGAGCCACTTTTCTCAGCATCTTAGGAAGAAATTAAAATGTCTGAAGTGCAGAGGGAATAGCACTGACTATCCACTTCCCTGGCCTACGATCAGCTGCTCACTAGCAATGGTTGCCAAGGGTTTTTTGTTTTGTTTTTCAGAATTTTCTAATTATATGTCTGTCTGTCTCTCTGTTAAGTATGTGCACTTAAGCACTTGAGAGAAAATGCCAAGGATCTTTTTTTTTTCCTTCAGATTTTTATTTTAATTACCTGTCTGTCTCTCTGTTAAGTACGTGCACTTGAGAGAATATGCTTGAAGAGGCCAGAAGAGGGCGCTGGATCCTTTGGAGCAACAGAACTCAGGTCCCCAGAGCAGTAAGAGCTGGCAATACTGAGTTATTTCTCCAGCACCAATAATTCTTTATTCTGAGGTAAAGAGGTCCCTGGGTTCTGATCATCAAATGGCAAAGACAGTAAGTTCTCTTATTCACAACAGATGGTTATAACAGCATCAGCAGCAGAAAATTCACTGAGGGGGGGTGGTATGGCCCCCAAGTACTACATATCAAATTGTTTGTTTTTTCTTTTGCAAGTACAACTAAGGGAGTGAATGGCAAGAACTTAAGGACCGTATGCTGGGGCCTCCCAGAACACAGTGGAAAGTTTGGATTCCCAGTAGCCACAAGTAGCCATACCAATGACTCCACACTCTTCTCACTATTACTCTACCCAATTTTTTTTTTTTTTTTTTTTTTTTTTACAAAGGACCCTGCTGTCTTGCCTAGGCTGGCCTCAAAGCCTCAAACTTTCTACTATACATGAATATATGTTCCTCATTTTTTATACATTTATTTTTTGGTACGTGCAATGACCCTAGGGCCTTGTGTATGCTAGGCTATATCCCCAGTCCCCTTTCTTTTGAGACAAGGTCTTACTAAATTGCCAAGGCTGCTCTTGAGCTCACTCTGCTGCCCAGGCAGGCCTTGAACTTGTGATCCTCCCCTTTAGCCTCTCAACCAGCTGAGATTACAGGCCTGCAACACCAACCCTAGCACGTTCTCATTCTTAGAGCTGTGTTCAGGCCATTTAGCCTGATGGGCTGTCATTCATGGAGACTTAGCCAGGGCAAGGTACCACATGGAATAGAGATTTGACCCAAAGTAGACAAAATATCCATGCCCCTCAGGAAGGGGAGAAACTCAGAAGAAATCACCTGAGGGACTGAAGAATGCAGCCAAAGTAGAGCAAGCAAGACAGGGATTTAGAGAGACAAAGAGATCTTCTTTCTTTTTAAAACACCTTTATTTGCTTTACTTTGGAGGAAGGCATCTGTCACAGCATATATGTGGGGGCTGGAGAGCAATTTGTGGGAGTCAGATCTCTCCTTCCACCACGAACATGCTAGGGATTGGACTGGGTGTTAGGCTTGGCAGCAAGCACCTTTACCTGCTCACACATCTCACTAGCCTGAGATTTTTAAAAATATTTTTATTAGTTCTTTGAGAATTTAATACATGGATATAGTGTCGTGGTGGTCTGAATGGGATGTCTCCCACAGACTCATGTTGGAAGAAGTATGCCCCTGGGGATGGGCTTGAGGTTCCAAAAGCCCATGCCAGCCACAGCCAGGCCCAGTGTGTCTCTCTCTGCTGCATTGCAGATGAGATTTGAGTTCTCAGCTGCCTCTCCAGCACCATGTCTGCCTGCCACTATGTACTCACCGTGATGATCATGAACTGACCTCTGAAAGGTAATGCCTCAACTAAAGTCTCTCTTTTGTAATAGTTGCCTGGGTCATGGTGTCTCTTCATAGCAACAGAACAGTAACTAAGACAAATGTATTTGACCGTGTTCATACCCCACTCCTTCCAGATAAGTCTTCCGATATCCACCTAACTCCTTGACCTCTTTTCAAAAAAGACAAGTCCCAGCACTTGGGAGTCTGATATTAGTGTTTCCCATACATGCATGGGTGCGGAACAGTCCAATGGTTAAACTACCAGAGGCTACTTCTTCATCCTCCTCCTCCTTCTTTTTCTTCAGTTTTTCAAGACAGGGTTTCTCTGTGTAGTGCTGGCTGTCCTGGAACTTGCTCTGTAGACGAGGCTGGCCCTGAACTTAGAAATCCATCTGCCTCTGTCTTCCCAATGCTGAGATAAAAGGTGCGTGTCACAACAGCCTGGCTTCAAGGCTACTTTTTAAAAGAAAACTGACTTATCCTCCCCCAGAAGCCATCAACTGTAACTAGCTCCTCAGCTAAAGGTGTGGGCTTGGAGCCCTTCCCACGCCATGCTGGAATGTTGACTAGACTGATCTTGGCAGGTAACAGAGCTGTTCTGGGTCCATGCATACATCAGTCCTGTCATATCCAGAATACACTGTTTCACCCTGGTCCTCCCCAAACTCTTCTGAGATGTTCTTTGAGTCTTGTGGGGAAAGTTGGTCCTTATCTATCACCCTGCACAAAGTCTGAATGGGTCAAAATCTCAACGTTAGATCTGAAACTCTGAAAATTCACAAGGAGAGTAGGGAGACTACTTGAGGATATACTTACTTAGGTAAAGATTGTCTAAATGGGGCCCAATGGACAACAGTCAACATGAGGGACCTCATGAAATTAAAAGGCTTCTTTCTACACTGTAGAGGAAACTGCTAATCAACTGAGAGGCAGCCTACAGAATGTGGGGAGGAAATCTCTATCATACACATCTGACACTGAATTGGTATCTAGATTATACAAAAAACTCAGAAAAAGTAGACATTAAGAAAACACACTACCCAATTTAAAAAAAAAAAAACTAAATAAAGATTTCTCAAAAGAAGAAATACAAGGGTCAGCAAAATGGCTTAGAAGGTAAGGAAAACTGCCAATAAATCTGACAACTTGAATTCTATCCTCAGAACCCACAGGTAGAAGGAGAGAACCCTCTCCTGAAAATTGTCTTCTGACCTCCACACATGTACACACATACATACACACACACACACACACACACACACACACACACACACACACACACAAACAAAACGTATTAGGAGAAGAGAAGAAGATGATGATGACAATGACAACTGAGCACACATGGTAGCTTTGCTTTTAATCTGAGCATTTGAGAGGCAGATGCAGGTAGACCTCTATTATTTCAAGACCAGCCTGGTCTACATAGCAAATTCTCGGTCATCTTGGGGTACACAGTGAAACCCAGTGTACTAGTTACTTTTCTATTGCCGTGATAAAACACCATGTGTTTATTTGGGCTTGGGTTCCATAGGGTTAGAGTGCACAGTGGCAGAGTGATGGCTGGAACAGCAAGTTGAGAGTTCACATCTTAAACCACAAGCAGGAAGCAGAGGGTGTGAAGTCTTTAAACTCTCAAAGCCTACCTCCAGTGACAGCCTTCCTCCAACAAGGACACACCTCCTAAACCTCCCCAAACACTGCCACCAAATGGGGACCGAGTATTTAAAGGCCTGAAACTATGTGGGATGTATTTAAATTATCACACCCAGTTTAAAATAAAAAAAAAAAACTTAAATATAAATGTCTAAGATATAACTTTTAAAGTATTTAACATGTGCATTAGCCATCAGGGAAATGCAAATTAAAACTACATTGACATTTCATTTACCCTGATAAGAAAGGCTAACAGTAAGAAAACAAATGAGGACAAAAGGTGGCAAGGATTCATGGGGAGAGAACCCCTCATTCACTTTTGTTGGGGAAGCAAAGTGGTACAGCCACTATGAAAATCAATGTGGAATTCCTCAAAGAGCTAGAATTATACCTACCACATGACCCAGCTATACCGTTCCTAGACATGCCCAAAGCACTCTATACCCTACTGCAGAAATATCTGCTCATCCATCTTCACTTCACAATAGATAGGACATGGAAACAGCCTTGATGTCCATCAATAATGAAAATATGGTACCTATAGTATGTGGATGAGCCTGGAAAAATTATACTTAGTGAAGCAACCCAGATCTAGAAAGACAAGCACTTCTCGTTTTCATCTGTATGTGAATCTAGTGTATATTTAACTTATAAAGTACTGCAGGACCAGCTGAATGGATCAGTGGATAAAGTACCTGCCAATCCTGCTGACCTGGAGCCACACTAAAAAACAAGCCTGATGACTTGAACATTTCACAAAGATGCTATCCCAGTAACTGGAGAAAAAAAAAAAGTGTTCAATATCAGCAATAACCAAGGAAAGCAAGTTAAAGCCTCAAGAGATAGTATACATACAAGGTTAAGTAAGTTGACCGATGCAAGAATCTCCAAGGGCTTGAAGAAGAACTCATAAAATGCTAGTAAGACAGAAATTCAGAAGCTGGGCATAGTAGCTCATACTTGTAGATTCTGGCTACAGGTACAAGGCATGGGAACTGCAGTCTTGGTTACATATTGAGTTCCAGGACAGTTTGAACTACACAGGATGATCTTGTATCAAAAAGCAAACCAATCAAGGTTTGCATGTGGGAGAGGGAGGACATGCTACCACAATTAACAAAGCAATTCTATTTAGATGACTGTAACCTAAAGAACTTTGTTCAGATGTACAACAGAATATGCCTGAGGAGAGCCAGAGAGATGGCTCAGGAGTTCCATCCTGGGAACCCACACAATGAAAGGAGAACCAACTTGCACATGCCTCCTGCTACTAAAGAAACAAATGAGTAAATGCAATCTAAAAGAGAGAGAATATGCCTGAGAATGTTCTTGGCAACCCACTGTCCATCCAGTGCTGACTGAACTTACTGAGACCTATTCACACCAGTGCATACTTTTAGCGACAGACATGAGGCTACCACCTGGATGCATGCCAAGTGATACACAGAGCAAAAGAAGCAAAGCAAAAGATGCAGACAGGGTGATCTCACACATATGAAGTTAGAGCAGTTAAACTAAATGGTACTGTGTAGGAACTCACACACAACTGATGAAACAAAGGAATGATGGTCATCTACAGATCATGATGACAGCTTCCCAGGGAAGAGGTTAAAGTCTGAAGGAGGCACTGAGCATGTTCTATTTCTTGAGGCTGCAGTGTTTACACTGTCATTTTCCTTATAATTATTTGCTGAACTATACATCTGCACCCCATCTGTATATTTTATCTTGCAGAGTAAGAAAACATTCAAAGATAACAAAATAAATATACTGATTCTCAGAAAAACTGAAAGACCACAAAAATGTCATAAAAAACAAAAACAAAACAACTGTAACCAACCTTTTGTTTGTTTTTAAGTTGAGATCTTGCCACTGACTCTAACTTCTAGGTCCAAGCAATTCTCCTGCCTCAGCCTTTCAAGAACTACAGTGTCACCCTGCCAGCCACATTCCTTTGTTTTTAATTTGAAACCTTGCTTCCCAAATTTCTAACAGAGTATATGCCAAATACATTCTCACTTTCAGTAGAGCCTATTTTCCTTTAATAAAGACTCATGTAGCCTAGGTTGACCTAAGCTCTTGATCCTCCTGCCTACACTTACAGAGTGTTGGGACTGCAAGCATGTACCACCCCCAGCCTAATAAGGGATGTCTGCAACTGCCTAATCTCCTAGGACTGCAGGAGGAAACAGTCACCTTGGAATAGACGTATGCTTTGCCAAGAATCACCAAGGGCCCACCCCTCTTATACTTGGAAAAACAAGGCTGAAGAGGTACCCAAAGTCCTAGGGTGGCATCTTCCTGAAATTTGTCCCTGAGAATCTTAGGTAAGAACTTGCTTAAGTAAGACCCTGGTGACAAGGTGGAACCATTTTACCAAAGGGACTTGGGTTAAGCTCAGGGGAAGGAAGAAGGAAAGAAGAAAGGAAGGAACATACAGCCCTTAAATTAGTACAAAAGGCATGAAATGAGGAGAATTTCGGTGATCTATGGTGACCCCAGAAAGCTAGAAGCCAGCCACGCAGCAGGCTTAAGGCAAGGCCCAGCAAGTGGAGCTTGGGGAACCCAATGCTAACTAAGCACATGAGTGTGAACTAAAAAAAGCTGCGACCTCAGATCCAAGCAGGGGATCTTGCTGGCATGGAGCTGGTCTCTAAAGGGCACTGAGCAGCAGTTACCACACATCCCTGAACTGTGCAGCGCAAGTCTTCCAGAGTGACACCACATAGCTGTCAGATAACAATCTGGGTGCACCACTCACCGCTCTCTCTCCTCTGAGAGGACCTCTTTGGGCTACAGAAGCCTCTATACAGCTCAGAATCCTTACTAACGAGGGCTTTAGAAGACTTGAGAGGGTACCTGGAAAAATAATGTGTGACTGCATTAGTGTCCAACTTGAGAAATGAGACACACAGATTAAACATCTAAGCTAAAATAGATGGATCCCAAACAAGTGTTTCTCTAGCCTCTTTATGTTTACAATTCCATTATGTCAGGTGAGTGGGGAAGCAAATCAAGCTAACAGGGAAAGCAGAAGCCCGTTCACACAAAGCACATGATAAGTAACTCAAGAGGAGAAGGCTCATCCATTAAGGCAAACTCAAGCAACAAAATGCTACTGTGCTATCTAGTGTCCCTCTGTGACTGGGGCCCATTGAAGGAACATGTTTCTTTCTCATCTCCTTTGAAAAGCAGGTGAGGTGTTCTTTGTTAAGCAGGGCACTGTCCCTCTGCCTATGAGAGCTCAAGCTGGTTCGCCATTTACACCTTTCCAGAGGCCACTGACCTGCCCTTACACCTGCCAATGCAGGCGGTTCTATGCCACAGGCATTGCATCATCATCAATGGCATGGGCCAGAAAAGGGTTCTACGATCTCCCAGCCTAAGGTCTGCCATCCCTCTTCACACTGCCACCACTGCAGGGAAGGATGGAAGGAGGGAGAAAAAGAAAAGGGAGATGATGCCTGGGCTACAACTGAAAAATAAAACCAGAAAGCAGGCCTGGGTGGGTGTGTGACTGGTGGTTGGGCCACACAGCTCAGTAGCTACTGGTGCTATCATGAAAATGTAATTCCCCTGATAACCATGGAAACCAAATGAAGGCACTACGCCGAAGGCTGCTCTCTTTAGATAGCTAAAAACAATAAGGCCAGAAACCACAGAAACAAAGAAATGCAGGGGCTCTAGGCCTGAGGAAATCCTTCCCTAAAAGCTTCAACAAAGTACCATTTTCTCCAGTTTCTAAATCTCACCAAGCTTCCACCAGGCCTGGAGATCTGACAAGGTTCCTGAAACAATTCAAGCCTCTCTTGAGTGCAGGTCCCCTGGGGCCAGTGGCTGTGAGTCAAGCTCCCTGGGAGCTGGAACTTATTGTTATCCTACAGCATACTGAAACCCAGCAGAGGGACACAGACACACACAGACACACAGACACACAGACACACAGCACACACACACACACACACACACACACACACACACACAGGTGAAAAAACCAGACTTTTATATAACCTTAAACTAACATAGTCAGCTATGGAAACAGCTTCACCGGGCAGACACCATTGTCTGGTTCATAGTTTTATCTCCATCCAGCTCCTTGTCAATGTACAAACATGCAGCCAGAATAAACGAGCATGGGAAAACACAAGCATTCTTCTTTCTACTACCCAGTGCCAACAGTGTTGAAGTGTGAGCAAAATCAAAGTCCTGGCCTCATTCTAGCTCGTTTCTTTATATGCAGGAGACAGCTGGATTACATGGGTTCCTAGGGATCTTCCAGTAGACAGTCAATCACTCTACTGTGATTTTTTTTTTTTTTTTTTTTTTTTTGGTGGGAGCACATGCCTAGCAGTTTGCTTTCCCCTCAGAGGGAATCTGATACCCATCTGCTCAAGTAAATTAGCGTTCCCATCATGCCTGACTCATTCGGTAGGAACAACAGGTTCACATGCCAATATGAAACAGAAGGCAAAGGGGGCCTGGGAAAGGGGAGAGGGTTCGACAGCCAAAACCGGCACTGTTTTCAGGATCCCACACACAGTGGACGGTGTGCTTACTGCACGAAAGACGTCTCTCTTGAGTCCTCTCTAGCTTGCTATTTTAATAATGCTCATGCCGAGGGCACTCTCTAAGGAGCCCTCTGGCCCGCACTGTGCTCATCTCTTCACGCTTAATCCTCACAGCAACCTCTGGCCGAAGTATTCATTTCTACTTTTAACAGAAGCGCCATCGACGTGGCTCAAGATTGCCTGGCTAGTGGTGGAACTAAAACCCAACTCCGGAGTTCCGGCTCATCAGATGGCTTTGCCATCAGTTCTTCGGTGCAGGAGGGAGGCCGCGCAGGGGCTATCCCTCTTCCTTCAAAGATTTTAGAAACCGACTCTCCGCAATTTGCTAAAACCAGACCTACTGGGTGCCCGACTACACACTCGCACCGGCATCCCAGGTGAAGGCTGCAAACCGCAAAGGAGAATTATTTTTCTCGCACATTTGCAAAACCCTGGGGCTGGAGGCGACCGCGGGTGGTCCCGGGGAAGGATGAGGGGAATCAAGGCACGGCTCTCCCGGAGCTCCGGCGGCCAAGCCCACCCCCACAGCCCCGCACCGTCTCAGGCCGGGTCCCCGCACCCCAGCCACAGGTTTGGCCTGAGAGGCCGGTGGCCTGAAGCATCGGCGGGCTCCCGGGAGGCCTCCGGGGCGCGTGGAGGAAGGCGCGCTCTTACCTCAGGGAGCCGCGCTGCGGGGCCGCGGCCGCGACACCCTGGAAGCCGCAGGGCTGCCCGAGGACTGCGGCGCGCAGCCAGGAGCGCCGACTTCGCCGCGAGCCCCGCCCCCGACGGCTGTCACGTGACGCGGGGGTGGCGCTCGGCTGTGAGCGCGCTGCCCCGAGACTGGAGGCGAGGCGGAGCTAGCGGGGCTCCGCGAAGGGCGAGCGTGGCCTCTGAAGGGGCAGGAATAGCATCCGTGGGCGAGAACTGCAGGAGCATCCCAGGGGTCAACGCGGATCCTTTCTGCCTAACAGTCCCATGGACTCCGTGCAGATGAGCACATAGGAGCTGGGTTAACCAGACGAGCAAACTGACCCTGTCTAGAAGTCAGGAAGGACACTGGAACCATGGGTTGGTTGTTTGGAAAGCTCTTGGTAGAGCAATGCACGATGTAGGTAAATGATGTGTAGAAGTTGTTGCTCCCACTACTAGTAATGGACCCAAGAGAACAAAGCTGTGATGGCCACTATTCTGAAATCCATTCTATGGTAGAAATGGCAAACACAGACCGCTATGTAAGTTCATATGTATTTAAAAGTATGTGCAGTACGTGAAACGGGCCCTGGTTTAAAACCAGGACCTGAGGGATTTGAATGAGAGAAGTCATACGGAAAAGGGGCAGGGAAAGCCAGTGTGAGAAAGCTCATGAGCCAAGGGAGGCAAGATCACTCCTTAGAGAAACACAAAGTGTTGTGGGTTTTTTTTTTAACAACAAAAAAAGATTAAAAAAAATATGTGTATGAGTGTGCACCTGAGTTTACGTACACCCTGTGCTTACTGGGGCCACTGGAAACCAGAAGAGAGAGTTGGATCCCCTGGAACTGAAATACAGACAGTTGTGAGCCACCAAGTGGATCCTTTTCAAGAGCAATTCACCTCCTAACCACTAAGCTGCCTCTCCAGCCCTGTGCACCCACCACACCCCAGGCTGTCTTAGATCAAAGGGTATTAGAGGTCAGCAGTATTCTGTAAGGTATGATAAAGGTTTCCCTGTATGTACGCAGAAGGAGTGGAGAATGTGGGTGTTTGAAAAGAGAAGAGATTGGGCTGAAATACTGTAGTGGCTATGGGAACACACAGATTTGAGATGGGTTTGAGTAGAGTCAGATTTGGGTTGTTGTGGGAAAACTAGGGGGAATTCAATCATCTAGCTTAACCATCTACCACAGGTCCAGGAGGTGCTATTTGCAGAAACGGGACTGTTGTAAGGGAACAGAGATAGAGGTGGAGGATCAATAACTCATTTGTGAACTTCTTATGCTTGTGATGCCTATTAGCATCAAAGTCATTGATTTTCAAGAACGGCTATGGGACGAGGTGGGGGGTGAGGGCAGGAGAGATGATCCAGCCGTTGAGAGCACTGGCTGCTTTTGCAGAAGACCCAGGTTTGATTCTCAGCACTCATATGGCTGCTCACTACAACTCGAGTTCCAGGGGATCTGGCATCCTCTGCTGGTCTCCTGGGTTACCAGGCACACTTGATGCACAAACATACACATGGAGAAAGCACACATACACATAAAATAATTTTAAGATTTTTTTTTAAAGCATCTGGACTCAGACCTCTGAATTATAGAAGAGACTGTAAGTGCAGAAACCTGACTCACCAAGAATGTTGAGAAGTTTCTGCACCAGACCCCTGTGGTTATATATAAAAAAAAAGTGTTAAAATACATTTCATCTATTACTACTATATGATGAATTTGGCAAGATGGGGTGAGGCTCACATTACCCGTGTAACTGTAGGGGTTTTTATTTGATTTTGTTTTATGCAGTGGTTGGAACAAATTCAGGGCCACACACATGCTGGGCAAGTGCTCTCTCCTCCTATACCTCAACCCTCAACTGCTCCTTTGTTTAAAACCCAAACCAAACACCTAGACCTAAAAAGATGGTGAAAGATTTTAGTTTGCAAAGCAAGGATGTAGGAAAGGACAAGGAAAATGATTCTTGCAAGCGGAATATAGGAAATCATAAAGAGTGGACATTGACATGGGAGGAAAGAACAGATATGAGAACAAGAGAGTTACTATGGTGATGGGACTAGTGCTTATGCTAGGCTGATTCTGTTAAATAGGGCTAGTAACTGAATCATCAATCTTTTGTGAAATAACTGAAGTGAAGTCTCTCCCAGGTCTTGGCCCACAACAAGGAAATAGGCCCCAACCCTGGAACAAATGGTCCCAGATGAACAGTACTGTTTGGGTCACTCCTGGCCAATGGACAGTCTGGGGACTTTCCAAGTCATTCTATAGTTTATCCTTTGAATAAGAACAGGTCACACCTGGGTGGTCTCTCAAACATGAGATCATACTTTATAATCAATCACCTTGTGCATGTATGCTGATTTGCAGTTTGTCTCCATAAAAAAGGAGCCTGTACCCTTTGGGAGTGTGCAGCTTTCCCTGAGATTGCTGTCACCCGAGTGCACTTGTTCACTAAACACCTCTTGATTACTGCATCTCCTGGTTTTGGTGTTTGTGTCTCAGGGCTCTCCCACCAGCCCATCAGGACCTCGGAATTAGGGTCCAACAATGGAAAGCCTGAAAGCTCTACACCAAGCCCACAGACATAGTGGAAAGGCCACGGTTGAGTCAAGTCCAGTGAAAAACAGGATGAACTCATACTACAATAAACTTGGTGATGTTGCTTGCTTTTGATGACTGGTAAGCCAGTCACATGTCTAATCCTTTGAGAAGTGCCCCATTGTATGAAACCAGCAGGCTGGATATGAATTTCAATAAGCAATTAAAATCCCGAGTTCCTGGATTTGTGACATCAAACATTACTGTTTGTTTTGGCATTTCTGTAAAGGAGTTGGGACTTGCAAAGGAGAATGGTGGTGGCTGTTTACCGCAGCATGCTGTCTGTCCTCTTCATTAGTGCTACAGGTGTCACACGCCACACGACACGTGGCACGCAAGGGATTTTTATGTCCAAAAATTGGTGTTTATTTAAGATGTATTCATTTTCATTCTATGTGTATAGGTGCTTTGGCTGCATGTATGTTGGTGCAGAACAGCATTTGTCAGCAGTTGGTTGCTCCTGTTTTCCTGCCCTGCCCTGTCTGGTTCAGGCTTCCATCCCACCACGTCTGCAATGTTTTCCCTACTGTCGGTTGACTTCTCTCCTTCATTTGACTACAGCGGGCTTGCCCATCTTAGCAGCCTGCTACATAGTTCCTATCGATGGCAAATGGATAAGTGAATATACAGTCTCCTCAGCCACGTGAACTTTTGCTTTACAGAAAGATTAGATTCTGCAGAGTCAGTTTTCCAAAAACACAGCAGCTGTCATCTTTTTTGGCTGCCTGCAGATCTCAACTTTCTTCCTACATTTGGAGATCATCACTGATGGGCTTGTTGAGAAGCAAACCGTGCCTTTCGTTATGGAAGTGAAGTCTCTAGATGCTTTCTCTGTCTTTCCATGCAATTCTAATTTTACAAATAAATATTCCCCCCCCCTACAGAATCGAGACCTACATGCTATATAACAACATCTCTGGAACACTGTCAGCAACTTCAAGTAGAGCATCATCAGGTGAAAGCTGTGAACTTGCATCCCTCAGAGTAAGTGGTGGTGCCTAATGGTCAACAGACAGAGAGGTTCCAGTGGCCTGCTCTCCCAGGAAACCTGATTCTCTAGTGACCCTGAAACTCCTTTTATCTTTTTAATGAGATATTTTCCTTACGACTGCCAAAATTGGATTTTGATGTTTGCAACTAAAAATCCAGGCTCACATAATTTATATTAAAGCGCTGAAGCTGTTACCCAGGACTGTGAACTCCAGATTCTAGTGTTCTCACCACATTCATATCTCCATGTTCCAACAATCCACAATATTTACATTAAGTATTGGTGTCTCTGTATCAGTTTCTTAACTGAATTTTTATGGAAGCTGAAAATAAACATTTTGAGTAGCTCCATGAGGAGGCGGCTGTCAGTAGAACATTCAGTTTCAAAGGCAGAAATATTATGCATCTGCTATATGACTTTCTTTTTTCTTTCTCTCTATGTGGTGTATGTGCATGTTTGTGCATGTGCATTGGGGGGGGCAGAGGTCACCATTGAGCATCTTTCTCTATTGCTCTCCACCTTTTCCCCCTTTTGTTGAAAATATGTTATACAATATATCCCTATTACAGTTTACCCTCTCCCTATTCCGCCCAGCTCTTCCCCACTTCCCATCCCATCCAGATCCACTCCCTTTTGCCTCTCTTTAGGAAAAAAAAAAAAAAGCAGGCTTTTCCCCCTAAGGTGTAATAATAAAATATAACAAAACAAAATATGATAAGATGAAACAAAAGCTACCACGTCAGAGTTGGACAAACAAACAAACAAACAAAAGAATCGGAGACCCTCTTGTTCTCACACTCAGGAGTCCCATAAAAACACTGAACGGGAGGCCGTAGTATATATATAGAGGACCTGGTGTGGACCTGTGCAGGCCCTGTGCATGCTGCCTCGTCTCTGAGTTCATACAAGCTTTGATCACGTAGGTGGGGCCTTGTTTTCTTGGTGCATACCCTCTGGCTTCTACACTCTTTCCACATCCTCTTGTAAGGATTCCCTGAGCCCCGAGGGGAGGGATTTAGCGTACACATCCTATTTAGGGCTGAGTATTCCAAGGTCTTGAATAATGCCTGTCTGTGGGTCTCTATATCTGTCCCCCTCTGCTGCCAAAGGAAGCTTCTCTGGTGGCTGAGCAAGGCACTGGCACTGATCTGTAAGTATGGCAGAATATCATTAAGAGTCATTTTATCACTACATTTTTTAAAACACCAGTAGTGTTTGGTTTTGCCTTAGGTCCCTGGGCTATCTGGTCTCTGGTTCTTGGTCACTCAAGCAATGTCAGGTGTGGGCTATGTCATGTAAAGTGGGCCTTTAGTCAAACCATCTATTGGTTGGTTTCTCCCACAAGCTGTGTGCCACTATTTCCCTAGCGTATCTTGCAGGCAGAACACCATTGTAGATAAAGGATCTGGCTTGGTGTTTACCTTTCTGTTTTGGTAGCATGAAGAGTAACTTCCTGTATCAAAGCTACTAGAATATAAGAGCAAGGGCTTTATGTAGGCACTAGCTAGAGTTTTCCATGTTCAATGAGTTGTGTAGGTGTTGTCTATGGGGCCTTGCTGCCAGTTTGTAAAGAGCAACCTATAGTCTTGGCAACATCCTGGGTTGTTTGGAGATTCCCATGAGCCTTTTTGGCCAACAATTCAATTAGATGTAATCCAATCCTCAATATTCAAAGCTTCATTTGGTGGCAAGAGATGGCCAGTTGGGACTCTGTCTCCCCATCATTTGGCAATTTCATTTAGAGTGCCTTCATATACACTTCTACTGTATTGGATTTTCATATTGCCACTCAAATGGGCCTTGATTTTAGCTGTCTCTCCCCTTATTTCCCTTCTCTTCCCATCACCACTTGATCCTCCCATTCTAGCCCCCCAACACACACTGTTCATAGCTATCTATTCCATTTCCCTTTCCTAGGGAGATCTATCACGCTTCATCCCTTACTGTATACCTATACTCTGTGGTTCTATGGTTTTGTTTTTTTCAGTTTCAGGCTGTTATAAATAGAATATCAATGAACATGGTTGAACAAGTGTCCTTGTGACATGATAAAGTGTCCTTTGGGCATATACCTAAGAGTGGTATAGCTGGAACTTGAGGTAGAGCTGAGGTAGATTGAAATCCACCTGCCTCTGCCTCCCAGGTGCTGGGATTAAAGGTGTGCACAGCCACCACTTTCTCTGTCAGCTTCAGTGTATCTGATTTTATGTTGAGGTCTTTTTCCTTTCTTTTTTTCCTCCTCCTCCTCCTCCTCCTCCTCCTCCTCCTCCTCCTCCTCCTCCTCCTCCTCCTCCTCCTCCTCTTCCTCCTCCTCCTCCTCCTTCTTCTTTTTGAGACAGGGTTTCTGTGTATTGCTTTAAAGCCTGTCCTGGAACTCACTCTGTAGACCAGGCTGGCCTTGAACTCACAGAGATGGGCCTGCCTCTGCCTCCCAAGTGCTGGGAATGAAGGTGTGCACCACCAGTGCCTGGCTGGTTTTTGATCTATTTGGAGTTGAGTTCTATGCAGGGTGATAAGTACAGATTTATTTGGAGGTTTCTACATGCAGCCATCTAGTTTGACCAGCACCATTTGTTGAAGATACTGTCTTTTTGCCAGTGTCTTTTTTTTTTTTTTTTTTTTTGCTTCTTTATCAAACATCAGGTGTCCATAGGTGTGTGGATTTGGGCCTTCAACTCTGTAGTACAACTTGAAATCAGGGATAGTGATACCTCCAGCAATTCTTTTATTATTCAGGATTATTTTAGCTATCCTGAGTTTTTTGTATTCCCATATTAAGCTGAAAATTCTTCTTTCAAAATCCACAAAGAATTGTGTTGGAATTTTGATGAGGATTGCATTGAATCTGTAGATTGCTTTTGGTAAGATTGCCATTATTACTATATTAGTCCTACCTATTCATGAGCATGGGGGGGGGTCTTTCCATCTTCTGATATCTTCTTCAATGTCTTTCTTTAATGACTAGAAATTTTTTTTAAAAAAATTATTATTATGTATTATTATGTATGCCGACAGGCCAGAAGGTGGCACCAGATCTCAGTATAGATGGTTGTGAACCACCATGTGGTTGCTCAGCATTGAACACAAGACCTCTGCAAGAACAGTGTTCTTAACCTCTGAACCATCTCTCCAGCCCCATGACTAGAAATTTTTATCATACAAGTCTCTCACTTGCTGTTTAGAGTTATCCCAAGATATTTTATATTATTTGAAGCTATTGTAAAAGGTGTTGTTTCCCTGATTCCTTTCTCAGTCCATTTGTCATTTGTATAACAGAGGGCTATTGAGTTTTCTGAGTTAATTTTGCATCCAGCTACTTTGCTGAAAGTGTTTATCAGCTGTGGGAGCTTCCCAGTGGAAATTTTAGGGTCACTTATGCATACTATTATATCATATACAAATATAGTCTGACTTCTTCTTTCCCAATTTGTACCCTCATTGACCATCTTCAGTTGTCTTATTGCTTTTGCTAAGATTTAAAGTACTGTGTTGAAGATATGAAGAGAGTGGATAATCTCATCACGATACTGATTTTGGTGAAGTTGCTTTAAATTTCTCTCCATTCAAGTTGATATTGGCTATGGGCTTGCTGTAAACTGCCTTTGTTGATGCATGTCTTTAGTATCCCTAATCTCCCCAGGACTTTTATCATCAGGGAGTGTTGGATTTCTTCATCTAATGAAATGATTATGTGGTTTTGTCTTTCAGTTTGGTTATATGGTGGATTACATTTATAAATTTATGTATGTTGAACCATCCCTACATCTCTGGGTTGAGGCCTAACTTGATCATGATGGATGATCTTTTTGATGTATTCTTGAATTTGGTTTGCAAGTATTTTATTGAGTGTTTTTGCATCTATGTTCATAAGGGAAATTGGTGTGTAATTTTTTTTCTTTGTTGGGTTTTTATGTGGTGTTGGTATCAGAATAACTATGGTTTTAGAAAATTAATTGGGTAATGTTCTTCTTTCTATTTGGTGGAATAATTTGGGGAGTATTGACATTAACTCTTCTTTGAAAGTCTGGTAGAATTCTGCACTAAACTGTCTGGCTGTGGGTTTTTTTTGTTTTTTTTTGTTTTTTTTTTTGTTTAGGAGACTTTTAATGACTATTTCTCTAGGGGTTATAGATCTTTTTATATTGCTTATCTGATCTGGATTTAACTTTAGTAAGTGGAGTATTATCAGAAAGTTATTCTTTTAGATTTTCCAATTTGGTGGAGTACAGGGTTTAAAAGTGTGTCCTTATGATTCTCTGGATTTCCTCAGTGCCCATTATTATGTCCCCCTTTTCATTTCTGATTCTGTTAAGCCATATCTCCATATCTTCTCTGTCTGCCTTTTAGCTGCTCTGGATAAGGGTGTGTCAGTCGTACTGTTTTTCTCAAAGAGCCAGCTCTTTGTATCATTGATCATTTATGTTGTTTTTGTTTGTTTCTATTTTATTGATTTAAACCCTGAACTTGATTATTTCTTGATGTCTTCTCCTCTTAGGTGTAGTTTCTTCTTGTTCTAGAGTTTTCAAGCGTGGTTAAGTTGTAGTAGGAGATCTCTCCAATTTTTTTTTTTTTTTTTGCGGAGGCACTTAATGCTATGAACTTACTTCTTAGAACTGCTTTCATTGTGTCCCCTAATTTTGGGTATGTTGTGTATTCATTTTCATTCACTTCTAGGAAGTCTTTAATTGTCTTAGTTATGGTTACTATTGCTGTGATGAAGTACCTTAACCCAACTTGGGCCAGGAATGATTTCATTTGGCTTACATGTCCACATTGCTGTTCATCATTGAAGGAAGTCAGGACAGGAGCTCAAACAGGGCAGGCACCTGGAGGCAGAAGCTGTGCAGAGGCCACAGAGGGGTGCTGCTTACTGGCTTGCTCAGCCTGCTTCCTTATAGAACCCAGAACCACTAGTCCAGAGATGGCCCTACCCACAATGGGCTGGGCCCATCAATCTCTAATTAATAAAATGTCTTACAATCAGATTTTATGGAGGCATTTTCTCAATTGAACTTCTCTTCTTTCAGATAACTTTAGCTTGTGTCAGGTTCATATAGAACTACTCAGCACATTAATTTCTTCCTTAATTTCTGTCTTGATCCATTTTTCATCCAGAAGTGAGTTGTTCAGTTTCCATTAGTTTTTCACTTTCTGTTATTTCTGCTGTTGATGATATCCAGCTTTAAACCATGGGATTAGATAGAAAGCAGGGTGTTATTCTGATTTTATCATATTTGCTTTGTGTCTGAGTATGTACTCAGTTTTGGAGAAAGTTCCATAAGGTGCTGAGAAGGTCTATTCTTTCATGTTTGGGTAAAATGTTCTGTAAATATCTATTAGATTCATTTGGTTTGTAACGTCAGTTAGCTCCAGCATTTCTGTTTTTGTCTGAATGACCTGTCTATTGATGAGAGTAGGGTATTGAAGTCTCCCACTATTAGTGTATAAGGGTCAATATGTGATACAAGCTTTAGTAGTGTTCTTTTATGAGCTTGGGGGCATTTGTGTCTGGTGTGCTGATGTTAAGAATTGCACTGTCCTTTTGGTGGATTTTTCCTTTAATGAATATGTAGTGTCCTTCCCCACCTCTTCTGATTGATTTTGATTTGAAGTCTATTTTGTCAGATACCAAAATGGTTATAAACAACCAATTTCTTATGTCTATTTACTTGAAATATCTTTTCCCATCTTTTTATCCTGAGGTGATGTCTATCCTTGATGTCAAGGTGTGTTTTTTGAATGCAGCAGAAGGATTGATCCTGTTTTTTTTTTTTTTTCATCTATTCTGTTAGTCTGTGTCTTTATTTGTTTTCTTGTCTTTTGGTTTTGTTTTTCTGAGACAGGGTTTCTCTGTGTAGTCCTGGCTGTCCTGGGACTTGCTCTGTAGACCAGGTTGGCCTCAAACTCAGAGGTCCACCCACCTCTGCCTCTGAGTGCTATGATTAAAAGTGTGTACCACGATCACCCATCTAATTTTCATTCTATTTGTTGGGGAATTGAGGCCATTGATGTTGAGAGATACCTATGAACAATGGTTGTTGATTCCTGTTACGATTTTGTTGTTTTGTGACTGTGATTGTCTGTGGGTGTGTCTTCCCCCTTTTGATTTGCTGGTTAGGTCTGGGGTTATTTATCCCTTGTGTTTTCTTGGTGTAGTTAACCTTTTTAGGTTTGAGCTTTCCTTCTAGCATCTTCTGTAGGGCTGGATTTGTAGATAGATAGTTCTTAAGTTTGGTTTTTATTGCTGGGTATAGTAGTCTAGGCTGGCATCTCTGGTCTCTTACAGTCTCCATTGAAAAGTCAAATGCAATTCTAATAGGTCTGCCTTTATATGTTACTGTTATGCTGTTAATATTCTTTGTTCAATAGATTTGGTGTTTTTGATTGTTATATGCCAAGGGGATTTTCTTTTCTGGCCCAATCTATTTGGTGTTCTATATGTTTCTTGTACCTTGATAGGCATCTCCTTTATTTTGGGAAAATTTTATCCTATGATTTTTAAAAAGTATTTTCTGTGTCTTTAAACCTGGGTTTCTTCTCCTTCCTCTATTCCTATTATTCTTAGATTTGGTACTCTTATAGTGTCCCAGATTTCCTGGATGCTTTTTGTCAGGCTTTTAGATTTAACTTTTCTTTAACTGATGTATCCATTTCTTCTGTCCTGTCTTTAGTGGCTGAGTTCTCTTTTCTATCTCTTATATTCTGTTGGTGAGGCTTGCCTCAGGTTCCTACTCAAGTTCCTAAATTTTTCATTTCTAGATTTCCATCAGTCTGGCTTTCTTTATTGATTCTGTTTCCACTTTCAGGTCTTGGATGGTTTTACTTATTTTCTCCCACTGTTTGTCTGTGTTTTAAGGGATTCACTCATTTCCTCTTTAAGGAGCTCTGTCATAGTCATAGAGACTGTTTTATGGTCTTTGTCTTGTGCTTTGGCTATGCCGGGATATCTAGGGCCTACTGTGGCAGGGCTGCTGGGATCTAGTGGAAACAATGCCCTGGCATTGTGTTTTTTCAATGATGTCTGGCATCTGGGGTAGGGAAGACTGTAGTTCTGAGAGCTGATATCTGGTATGGTCTTTGTTGGGTCCATGTATTGTTCCTTGGATTCTGTTGTCCTCTCTGGTTCTTAGCAGAGTGTGGTGGTTGTGTGTTGCCTAGTAGGATATCTTTCTGGGGCCCTGATAGGTGTGGTCACTGAGATTCCAAATAAAATGTTGTTTCTGGGTATTGAAAGCTGACACAGGAATAGTGCTGGGCTGGGGTGGGGATTTAGGGGTCCACAGGACTGAGGAAAAGCAGGGTGTTCCACCAGGATCTGCTTAGTTCCCTGGGAATGGGGGCAGAGAGTGAGGGGAGGCCACAGCAGGTAGTCTGCTGCAGAGCTGGGGTTGAGACTGGAGAGTGGTTTTGGAGGAGAGAAGAGAGAAGTGAAGGTCTCTCCCTGGCCCACCTGCCTCCCTGGCCCACCTGCCTCCCTGGCCAACGTGCCTCTCCCCCCTTTCTTTTCTGAGATGTGGCATGGCTGTGCCTGAAGCTCACTGTTTATGTTAGACTAGCTGGCCATTGAATTCTTAACATCCCCCTGTCTCAGTCCTTCCAATACTATATTACAGACCCTCAGCCACCACTCATACCAACTTTTCTCCGGGCTGGATAGGAGATCTGAGCTCAGGTTCTCTAGTTCAGCAGAAACTTATCCCCTTAGCCCTCTTCTATGTGAACCTCTTATTTTCATTTTTGGTCTTTAAAGACATGAGTGGAAATGAAAATTACTAAGGCAACTGAGAAAAGGTGGACTAGCAGGCATCTTAAGGCCAGGCCTGTCTTCAGCATTAGCAGAATGAAATAGGTGCTTTTCCTCCTCCTTCGGTAGTGCTGAGGATCATACAGGGACTGGGGCCCACCAGACAAACTCTCAGCTACTGAGCTACAACCTGACTCGGGAGTCTGTTTGATTTATTTAGTTTGTTTGAGACAGGGTTTCACCAAGTAGCCCTGACTGGCCTGGAACTTGTTATATAGACTAGGGGGCTCATATTGAATCACAGAGATCCTGAGTGCTGGGATTAAATGTGTGTGCCACCATGCCAGGCTTTGCATGTTTTATTTCTAAAGGTTTATTGTTTTAATTATGGGTGTGTGAATGTGTCTGTATGTGGGTATGTGCACACATGCAGTTGCTTGTGGAATCCAGAAGAGGGCACTGGTTCCCTGGAACTGGAGTTAAGATTGGTTGTGAATGGATGTGTGGAAACAAACCCAGGTCCTCTGCAAGAGCAGAAAACCACTGAGCCATCTCTCTAGTTCATGTTTTATTTCTCAAGAGACTATTTTAAGAATATTATATCAAAATAAAAGATTGGTTAGGAGGCTGAATCTGGAGGGTGAAGCACTTGCTGCCCAAGAGTGCAGATTCTCCTGAGCAAGGTGGCTAGCAGAACTAAACACTAGTGCCAGGTCGAGTGAAACTCTACCTCAGCATATGAGGTAGACAGCGATTAAAGAAGGCATCTGACTTTAACTTCAGGCCTGTATTCACATGTATACAAACACACATGCATGCGATACAAACATTTTTTTGTGTTTTGTTTTCTTTTGTTTTTGTTTGTTTGAGATAGGGTTTCTCTGTATTGCTTTGGAGGCTGTCCTGGAACTTGCTCTGTAGACCGGGCTGACCTCGAACTCACAGAGATCCACCTGCCTCTGCCTCCCAAGTGCTGGGAATAAAAGTGTGTGCCAACAATGCCCGGGAAACATCAATTTAAAAATAAATAAATAAAAGATTTTATTTATGTCTGTGTATGTAGGTGTTCTGGAGGCCAGAAGTAGTTGTCAGAATGGTTGTGAGCTATCCAGTGTGGGTGCTGGGATCTGAACTCTGGTCCACTGCAAGAGCAGAAAGTACTATTAACCACAGAGCTATCTCTCCAGCCTCTGCACATACATTCTTACAACAAAGACAAAGTATGTGAATGTTTTTGTAATGGTCTAATGCTTCAGTAGCAAGAATGCACCATTTACATGTGGCTTCTGTGCTTTTTGTGGATTAGTACTAATGTAGACAACTGACACCATACACGCATACTTAGAATCCTGAAACATGGATGCAGCAACTGCTTAGACTCCAGGGAGGGCCACAAAGCAGGGTAGGGGAAAAGTGTGCTGTTTTTCACTTTGTTTTCCTTTTCATGTTTGTTGGTGTGTTTGTATGTGTGGGGGTATGTGCACGCTATGATGTGTGTGTAGAGGTCAGAGACAGCTACTGGAAGTCAGTTCTCTCCTTTCACCATTTAGGTGCCTTCACTCCCAAGCCATCTCACTGGCCCGAAGGACTGTTTCCTTTCAGATTTATCATCAGTCTTTAATAGAATGGCGTGTGAGCCAGGCAGTGGTGGTGCACGCCTATAATCCCAGCACTCAGGAGGCAGAGGCGGTGGATCTGGTGGTGCCAGCCTGGTGGTGGTTTACTGTGGATTCTTGGATGGTGGAATCTAGAATTGGAGTGCATGCACAGGCCAGCAGATGTCAACATGGAATCCATTTGAGCATAGAGCATGAAACAGAGATCCGCACATTTTGAAGGCCTTGAGGGCTTCTTGCTCTTTTGCTCAACAGTTCTCAGCCATGCTGCCTCCCTCAGACACCTCCACCTCGGCTTTCTCAGACACTCTCCAGGCTTTCTCTGGCAAAGTGCTAATGGTCCCTACTTGTTGTATCTTCTGAACAGAGCCTTCTCTGATTCCCCAACCGAAGAGAGTCCGTCTTCTCCCAACTACTCACACTTGGTTCTCACAGGAATTTACATAATGAGGTAATCAGATTGAATGATGGGGAGATGATATAATGTCTGCTGGATTCCATAAAGCATTTCTTTCTCCCCCCCCCTTTTTTCTATGTTTTTTGAGACAGTATCTCCCTATGTAGCCTTGAACTCACAGAGATACACCTACATGCCTCTGCCTCCCAAGTGCTAGGATTAAAAGCTTGGCATGTGTCTCTCTTTTTTAAAAAATTATCTGTGTATATGCCCATGTGAATTGATGTGCAACTATGCATACAGGCACCTGTAGCCAGAAGAGGATGTCATCCCTCGGTTTGTGAGCAACTAAGTAGGTTCTGGGAACCACCCGTGGGTCCTCTGCAAGAACAGTAAATGCTGTTGACCACTGAGCCATCTCTCCAGGCCTGTAAGCCTCTTAAGGTCAGAAACCTTGGCTGTGGTGGTTAGAATGGAATGAAAATGGCCCCCAAGGGCTCATAGGGAGTGGCACTTTAAGAAGTGTGGCCTTGTTGGAGGAAGTGTGTCACTGGGGGTGGACTCTGAGGTTTCAGATGCTCAAGCCAGACTCACTGTCTCCCTCTCTCTTCCTGCTGCCTGCTGATCCTGATACAGAATTCTTGGCTCCTTCCCCAGCACCATGTATGCCTTCGTGCTGCCCTGCTTCCTGCCATGAGACTAATGGACTGAACCTCTGAAACTGTAAGCCAGCCCCAGTTAAATCTTTTCCTTTATAAGAGTTGTTGTGGTTGTGGTGTCTCTTCATAGCAATAGAAACACTAAGACAATGGCCGAGTTCTCAGTCACCCTCCTACCTTTTGATGCAAACACAAAGTCAGTATTTTTCCCCTTTAATTCCAGTTGCCGTTTATTCAATCCCTTTGTTAAGATGTAACAGAGAAATGTGGAACAGTTTTTAGAAACAGGAAAAAGACCATGCAAATGTTTTTACTGCTATTTAGCCATCTCCCAAGTGAAAGGCTCCCACTCTAACCCAACCTGTCTTAATCACATCTGTGGATTCAAGAAAGCATCCTCCTCTCATCTTCAGTGTGGTGTTCCTACTCTGCCTTCTGGGATAATTACTCTTTGAAAAGCACACCCGGTCCATCTATAAAAACAGCTCTTGGGAGCCTGCAAGCCGGCCCAGCGGTGCATATGCTTGCTGACATCCCAAGGATTTGAGTTCAGCGGGTCCCCTGGTGGTGGAAGGAGAATGCCAGCTCCATAAGATGGTCCTCTCACCTCCACAAGTGTTTGCACTCAGTGTGCCCTACACAATAAAGAGATGTAATTAAAAACAAACAGCTTCTCAGCCAGGCATGGCCGCTGTCCCCTTTAATACCAGCATTCAAGAGGCAGTGGTAAATGGATCTCTGTGAGTTTGAGGTCAGCCTGGTCTGTATGGTGAGTTTCAGGACAGCCAGGACTAGGTAGAAAGACTCTGCCTAAACAGACAAACAACAAAATCCCAACTTCTTAAGCATCTAAGATAGGTCTGTGAGCTGAGCACTTGAAATCAATCCCTCAGTCTTCTCTCTAGAAGCCTGGTTTCCCGTCCTTCGGTACTAATCACCCCACGCATCTGTGGCCAGATGGCTAATCCTGAAGCCTCTGTCAGGGCAGAGGACCTTTTTATTTTGTCTTGCTAGGCAGCTCAGGCTGACCTCAAACACGCAGAACCCTCCAGCAGCCTCCCTCTGCCCACCTCGCACTGGGATTACAGGCGGGTACAGCCCCACCCAGCAGTCCTTCTTGCTACAATTTTACTAATGAAATTTACAACTACTCAGTCCTTCCTTTTGCTTCTTATTTCTGAACAATTGTATAATTTTATAACTGGAAAAGATCTTAAGTTAATATTAATTTATGTTATCCAGAGCAGATCCCAAGCCAACGAGATCACCTGAATGCTTATGAGAAACAGATTTCTGGTCTCCACCACAATTGATTCTGCTTTGATAGGCCTTTGTTAAAAGCTTCCCAGGTGACGTTAGTGTGCGATTTGTTCTGGAAGGCATCTCAGCACATGACGTCTGAAACTTATGTAACAGTACAGGTGCTGTTTTCCTTATTAAGCTCACACAGAGCTCACCACCCAGTGTACCAGGATATAATCACCCTTCCAGCTCCCTCTGAATATGTATTCTTTGATTTGCAGATATGTGGCTTCTGATGCCTATTTCCTAGTCATAGGATGTGATCAGAAGATCTGCTATGTAGGGCACAGCAAAGGTACATTTGTAATAGAGGTCTTTTTCAACAAAGAAACATGAATGTTTAAAATATACTAGGACTGGGGCTGTAGCTCAGTTTGTAAAGTGCTTGCTTAATATTTGTGAAGTCCTGGGTTCTAGCCGCTGTACTGCAAAATCAAGAAATAGTAGTATATGCCAGTAATCCTAGCACTTGAGAGGGAGAAGAAACAGGGGCATCTGAAGTTCAAGATCATCTTCCTTGGTAATAGAGTGGGTTTGAGACCAACTTAGGATACATAAGACCAGCCTCAAAAAAAACCCCAACTAAATGCATGTAAAATAAAATCTGCTGTTACTTGGATTTGAACCAATTTGGAAAGAGCCAATAAAAATGATAATTTTGAGTTTCTATGACAGTTCCAAAACCTTTGCTTCACTATCTTTATCATATGTAGCTTGTCTTTCTTTGGACCACCAGCCCCGAATAATGATATGGAGACATCTTAGTAATTATGAAAGCTTAGGCTTAGTTTAGGTTTATTCCCAACTAGCTCTTATAACTTAAATTAACCTGTGAATGGGGATGTTCTTTTTGTTTTGTTTTTTGAGAGAGCGTTTCTCTGTGGCTTTGGAGGCTGTCCTGGAACTAGCTCTTGTAGACCAGGCTGGTCTTGAACTCACAGAGATCTGCCTGCCTCTGCCTCCCGAGTGCTGGGATTAAAGGTGTGAGCCACCACCACCTGGCCCCATCACATTTTATTTTAGCCTGAACATACACTAGAATCCCCAGTAGCAACTACACTTTTTCTTTAGGAAAAGCACACAAATAAAAATCCCCTAAGACTTGGCAAGTTGTTTAAATACCATACTGAAACTCAATCCTAAACTTTTTATTAAAAGATACTGACTGGTCAAGGTTATTTTTTGGTAATATATGTTTGGTAATGAATTTAAGTGATTTTTGTTGTTTGTTTTCAAGCAGCCTGGGTTGGCCTCAAACCAAAATCCTTCCAGCTGGGATTATAGGTAGGCGCCACCACGCTTGCTTGATAATTCCGAAGTCTGACTACATCAGGATTGGCATGCTACCTCCTCACATCCACAAACGCAAATGAAACTTAGTCTAACCATCAATAATTATTGCTTACCAAGTGCAAAGTAATAGTGCCAGTTATTCCCCTAGACAGGCACTCTACTACCCTAATTCCACAACTGAAAATGAATTCAGAGGTTTAGCTACTCAAAGACATGTATCTTAAACACTGGGGCCAGGGCTCAAAGTCAAATCTACTTCTCTTTGGGGCAGTGTTCACAACCATGGTGTTACAAACTGCACACTTGCAAATAAGGGGTGGATGTAAGTTACTGCATATAACACCGAATAACAGGGTTAAAAACATATATGCTGTCTGGATAAAGATGGTGGGCTGAACACATGAGTAAAGTATATCCACTCTCTCCTGAAATCCCATTAGATAACAGCAAAGGTGCTTGCCCAGTTTAAAGTTAAAATGTTAAAGGACAGAAGATGAGACAAGTTATAAAAAGCTGTTAGCTGGAAAGCAAAAAAAAAAAAAAAACAAAAAAAACAAAACAAAACAAAACAAAAAAAAAAAAACAGCAGTAGGAAAAGCAAAGCAAAAAAGAATCCTACAGTACAGAAATCCCAAGTCTCGGGAAATAGTAGTTTCTAAACTAAGAACCAGCCAGTGAAGATCTAAGCTCCCAGATGTGGTCTGCATCTCTATAGGGCTAAGCAACCTCTACAAGATAACCATCTCTCTCTATCCTTGGCCTCACCGAAGCCCTCCCACGTCACCTGACTCCCAGATTCCTAGTGAGGGAGGCCTTCATTCTTTACATGCAAGATTGGAAGAAATGTCCTCTTAGGAATGAGAGGTTTAATATAAAATACCTAAAGATAATGATAATAACACAGATCTTCTTCTCAATTACATACCACAAAAGATCTCCCTTAGGAAGGGTCTAAGGTCATCAAGCCCTGCCCACTCAGTCTCTAACAAAGGTGAAGTGTCTAACATGAAGAAAAACAGACAAAAGCCACTTTAGACAACAGACTATGAAGGACAAAGAAAACACAAAGGTTATATGTTATTCTACAAAGAGAGAAACCCTGTCTTGAAAAACACAAAACAAAAAAGCCCAACAAACCACAAAACTTATGAGAACTAATGAATGGTATGCTTCAAGTTTTAACACGGATGATCAGTGAATTAAATACACGTATGTTAAGAGTGTGTCAGCGTGGGATGGAAGACTAGGACAACAGATCCTTGTTTCTCAGAGAAAAATTAGGCCTTGAAGACCAGGAGTCAGAATGCTTTCAGATTTCTTAGCAGACTCAAACCCACAGCCAATGTCTCGATTCCTTAAAATCCTGAAGTATAAAGGTTCCAAGCCAGAACTCTACATTCAGCAAAGAATAAAAGACGAGACTAGAAAAAAGCAATTATCCTGTCTGAAAGGTCTAAAAATGTTTACTTCCTATGCCACCAGTCACTGCTCCATGGAAGCGACATTAGCAAGCAAGAGACCCAACACAGGATAGGAAAAGGTTGTTTCCAAGCTACAGCCACACAGAGTCAGAGAAGCAAAGGCTCTGGAAGATTCCCTCAGGAAGATGAGAGGATACAGTGCCTAATCAAACCAAATGATGCCAACAGTCTTGGAACCTGGTGAAAGGTTAGTGCAAAGTTCACAGGAAAACTAAACCTGGGGTTAAAAGAAAAAATGTGTAGGAAAAGAAAACCATCTGTCTAACCAAATTCACAGTAGGTTGCACACAGGGTGACAAACCTGCAAAATGGGTATAAAGAATGAAAGAAACCCAGTCCTGGCAATATACCCAGCAGCAGCACATGGGCAATAACTAAAACAGAAATTATGGCGGCGCCGGCGCCATAAGAGACACGCTGGTAGGGCCGGGGATATGGCTCGGCAGTTAAGAGTCTTGCTGATCTTGCCTAACACCCAGCACCCGCATGGCAGTTCATAACCACCTGTAACTCCAGTTCTAAGGAACCCAATGTCCTCTTCTGGCCTTCATGGGCACCAGGAACCCACATGGTACATGTTCACACATACACAAAATAAAAACACTCTTAAAAAAACATATATTAAAAAGGTGGGCTTTGGAACATTGCCTCCTTTAGCCAACAAATCTAGAGAACTATTTGATCTTAAAATACAGCATTTTCCCATTGTTCATGTTGCTTGTATTTTCAGCATCACACAGTAAGCTGCAGTCCGTTAAGACCTAGGCAAAGAATCGCTCGCTACAGGAGCAATAGTTGCAGTGTTACAGCAATTTCACCAGGGATGGCCATCACCAGCAAAAAGTGGAACAAAAAAACCAAAAACTCAAGCTTTTTTCATCAGAATGTTTATTAAAAATATAGACTGCCGGTTTTGTGCTTAAATGTCACTGTGGGTGTATGCTGACTTCCATCAAACAGACTCTTCACAAATACACTTTGAACAGAAGTTGTAAACAGAAATGACTGCCAAGACAGTACCATTTCAGACATAAGCCCCTTAGAGTTTGACATCTTTACAATTCCATCAACACTCACAGAGGTGGCTATCACAGGCCCAAGGGCACACTAGACCACAGGACATCTTTTCGCACTTCCCAAATAGTTTTATATTTCAGCTATGAAGGTGAAGGTCAGTTCCCAAGGCCGAACTTGTTCTTAACAAGTAGAGTTTTTATGTCCATTTAATCAGTCTTACACCCTCTGGGCCAATTCATCTGCAGACAGGAGGAGAAACTGTCACCAGGTTCTTCATGCCATGCATCCCTGTGATTCCCAATCTTCATATGCTGTCCAACTTCTTTAAGATATATGGAGCTGAAAGAAAAACCCCCAAATTAGGTTTTATTTCATGAGTCCATAGGCTATACTGCAGAATAACATTTTTATGAAATATGATTTTGGCAACAACTCCCAAATGGTGATGGAGCCTCTGCCAGTACCACATACCCACCAAAGGGATTCACTGCCAGGCAAAGCAGCCCATTCCAACCTCACTCTTCACTGCCATAAAGGATGCCCTTCCACTATGGCATCTTTCCTCCATGCTATAAATAACTCCTTTATTGTGGGGACCTCTGACTTATTTTACAGTGCAGGGAGTTAAACCCAGGTCCTTGCACAGGTCAGGCAAACATTTCACCAAAGTGTACCTCTAGCTTTGGGGATTTATTTTAACCTAAACATAACAAAAGTCTAGAGGAAACAAATGGGTATTCGGTTCAATTCTCAATATTGGGCAAACAAACAATCAGAAGAAAGAACAGGCAGGAAAAGCCCTGGATGAGTTGACACCCACTGTTTTCTCTGATTCTACCTGTCAGTTATGCCCTTCAGATTATACCAGATACTGTGCTGGTTTGATAAATGGTGTACAAAGAGTTGTCTGGAATACTAAGTGACATTTTAATAGAATGGAGAGCTAGCCCAGCAGTTAAGCCTGTCGGCTGTCAATCAAGAGGACCTGAGTTCAGATCCCAGCATCCATACCTGGCAGTTTACAATTGCCTGTTTAACTCTAATTCCAGGGGTTCCAATGCCCCCTACTGGATTATACAGGTGCATGCAGGCATGTGACTCACGAACAAGACCAGCAGACAAAAATCTCGGAAGAGTGATAAACTGGTGCACATCAAATGCAAAGATCACTAAGCTAATATTTTCTCAGCAGCTCTCCTATATAAAAAGTTTAAAAGGATGCAAAAGGTAAAGCAGTGTCAACAGGCTGCCTTATTGAACAAGACGACTTGGGTGTTTCTGATCTCCAAGACGCCCTCTCCTGGAGAAGCCAGCAGCAGAGAGAATACAGCCCTGAATGAATTAAACTTCCACCTCAAGGAATTCCAGGCTCAACTCTAAAATGTTGGCATGCTTCTCAATTACTTGAACCTCTCCTGCCTCTACCTACAGATCAGACAACTATATGCAAACAAACACAGAACAGTGAGAAGGTTGTTGTATTGAGACTGAGAGAGTCAGTTTTTTCTATCATGTCATTAGAGAACTAATTGTTAAAACAAACAAACAAACAAACAAACAAAAAAACACTTTAGGCCAGGTGGTGGTGGTGCATGCCTTTAGTTCCAGCAGAGGCAGGTGGTGTGAGTTAGAGACCAGCCTGGTCTACAAGAGCTAGTTCCAGGGCAGCCTCCAAAGCCACAGAGAAACCCTGTCTTGAAAAACATCAATAAATAAATAAAGTCTTTATTTCTGGGCAGTAGTGGCACACACCTTTAATCCCAGCACTTATGAGGCAGAGGCAGAGGATCTCTGTGACTTCAAGGATAGCCTGGTTTACAGAGCTAGTTTCAGGGCAGCCAGGGACACAGGGAGAAACCCTGTCAGAACCCCCACCCCAAAAGCACTTTGCTATTTATTTTGTGTGTATTCTGTGGTATGTGCACACATTCGTGCAAACCTTGGTGCAGATGTGGAGCTCAGAAAACAATCACTTGGTTCTCTCCTGCCACTAAATGTGGATCCAACTTGGCAGCAAGTGCCCTAACCCAGTTAACCATCTACTTTCTAATTTGTCAGTGTGCTTTTATCCCTGGCGTGCCCCTTGAACTCAAGCTCTCACTCGCAAAGGGAACAAAGACCAAGTAAGGACGTTACTTTTTTGCCAGTGGTGAAATCTCAGTAGCTCTACAGACACCTGTCTCTTCTCATATTTCAGAAGAAGGAAAACCAACTATTTACTTCAGCCTCTGCACAAATAAACACAAAGAAAGCAAATCTTTCCGGATGTCAAAGGCAAGCACCGAAGGAAAGTGCCTGGTACCGAGTTAAGAGCTCGGGATTCTAGATCTCTGAATCTCCAAATGACCTTGGGTCAGCCACCTCCCAGGGACCGTTCCTAGGTTGGCCTAACGAGGGTACTGTTCACGGGATAACACCTGAAGGTCCTTAAACACAAGCGTCGGGCGAGCAAAGGTGAATTAACCACGTACCCCGGCCACCACGTGCACTTGGCACATTCTTACGACCGGCAGACCCCTAGAGGGCACGCAGTTGGGCCGCCCTGGGCATGCATTCCCCGCTCTCCCTAGGATGCTCAAGTCAAGGCCCCATGACCGCATGCAGGGCTGGGGTGGACGCGTGGCCTCATGGCCATAACCCGAAGGACACTCACTGACTCGCAGCAGGGCCACGTAGATAAGGAAGTTCCGAATGGAGGAGATCACATCCTCGCGCATCTTCCGCTTCATCTCCTCGGGATCCAACTTCGGTGCAAGACCCTCAATCCGGAACATTGCGGCTCTTTCTCCAAAGCTTGCAGGAGCTGCACACTGATCTCCTTCAGGGGCCGCCTTCCACCCGAACTCAGCCAGACTCTACTTCCTGTCCCACCCTCGTTTCCGTCGTGTGACGGGAACCTGCGAGGGCCAATCCTCATCCAGCCAGTGTGCATCTGAAGCAAGGAGACCAGAAGGGGGCGACCTAAGTCTCGAATCTCGGAACCTTGGTGAATCCTGGCTGTTTCTTAGGTAGTTGACAGCGAGGCTGGAACCCGGAGTGCTACCTGTAAAGTTATTTTATGCTGTCCAGTAGGGAGGTGTGTGCATATGTACCGCCATAAATAATAATAGCTAGCATTTATGGAGTACCCGAGACAGTACTTTGTGAATTGCACATTATAATCTTCATTTATTAGATTTGAAAATTAAAACACAGCAGCCTGAAAAAACTTAGTTGTGAATGTAGCTCGTTTGCCAAAGCGTTTACTTAACATGGATGAAGTCCTGGGTTCCAGCCCTAATATCGCATAAACCTCGTGTGATGGCTCTTAGTTTGTTTTCTGTAATAATAAACACCATCAAAGCAACTTGGGGGGGAAAGAGTTTATTTCACCTAAACTGTTACAATCTATCATCCAGGAAAGCCAAGGCAGGAATTGAAGCCAGAACCTAGAAGCAGAGACCAAGAAAGGGTGCTCCTCTTGTGGGCTAGCTTGCCCTGGCCTCCCCAGCTTTCTTATACAACTTGGGACCACCTGCGGGGTGGCACTGTCCACAGTGGGCTAAGCCCTCCGTCAATTAGTAGTCATGACGATGACCCTCACAAACCCACCAACAAGCGGATCTGGTGGGGGTCATTCCTCAACTGAGGTTTTCTCTTCCCAGGGGATTCTAGTTTGTGTCAAGGTGACAAAAACCAACTGGCACAAGGTCTAGGTTTGGGAATGTGTCTCAGCCTTTAATCCCAGCCCTCAGGAGACTGGCAGAAGAGTCACTGCAAGTTTATGGTCAGCCAGGGCTACAAAGTCACTACAAAGACAATCTGGACTAGATGGGCTGTCTCAAAAAACAAACAACTCCAAGATAAACAACAGCCCCCACAAACAAAAAAAAGTTCATGGTCACCATCCTCAGCTAGTGCAATTCATACCTATTAGACTGAGGTTTTAACATTTCCCTAATCATTTCCATATCCTCCTTTTTGGAGTTAGCTGACCCTTACATATTCTCCTCCCCATCCCCAGACAGGGTTTCTCTGTATTGCTTTGGAGCCTGTCCTGGAACTCACTCTGTAGATCAGGCTGGGCTGGCCTAGAACTCACAGAGATCCACCTGTCTCTGCTTCCCAAATGCTGGGATTAAAGGCATGCACCACCAACGCCGGGCTGACCCTTACGTATTCTGATGCAGACCTTGATTCCACAAGTGTAAACCAAATTCAATCTGATTAACATTGTTCAGAGAGAGGAAACCAAGTGTACCGTTTGAGCTCTCAGACCTGAAATCAGACGGCTGGATTTTTCACGTAACTCAGTGCCACATTATCTTTTCTTGAGGGCACACTGCATAGCAACAATGAATTTGGGGTTACATAAGAACAATCATTTATTATGAGAGTAATTGATAGTGTTAGCATAACTATCTACCTTCCTGATTGACAGCATGGAAGGCCCTGGGGTTAGGGAGAAAAAATCCTCATCTGCTTATTCAAGCTTTAATGAACATTTGCATCTATAATTCATACAGTGAACTAGCAGGAGTAGCTCTGGTGTGGGAGGGGCTACTCCCAAGGAAGAGCTCCAGCCAAGCCCTCAAAGATCATGCTCAACAAGGCCTCCCACTGCCTACATAATCAGGAACAAGTTCTGTTTCATTGCAACCTCACTCTTTTGGTAGCAAAGGGAAGGCATGTGGTTAGATGCCCTAAAGTTCCCTCCAGTTCTGACAATCTGCATTTTGAATTCTAATTGTGTCACTGAGGACAGAATAGTTTGGAGTGTATGAATGTTGAAATATCATCACTTGTGGTCAGATAGTGTGCTTAGATTTTTGTCAAGTTGACACCAGCTTGGGTCATCTGGGAAGAGGGAACTTCGAATAAGAAAATGTCTCCATCAAATTGGCCTGTGGGCAAGGCCGTGGGGGCATTTTCTTGATTAATGATTGATGTGGGAGGGCCCAGCCCGGTATGAGGAGGAATATTCCTTGACAATTGATCCTAGGTTATATTAAAAAGCCTGCTGAATGAACCAGCAAGCAGCATTCTTCCAAGCCCTTTGTTTCAGTCCCTGCCTCCAGGTTCCTGGATTGAATTCCCGCCCTGGCTTCCCTTTGTGATGATGTAGAGCTGTAAACTGAAATCAATTGTTTCTTTTCCAAGTTGCTTTTGGTCATAGTGTTTACCACATCAATAAAACCAAACTAAAACAGATAACAAAATAGCCAGGATGTACATTCTCAGAAGTAGGAAAGAATGTAACAATAAGCAGATCTTGCCACACATGGTGGCTCACACCTTTAATCTCAGCACGTGGGAGGCAGAGGCAAGTGGATCTCTGATGTCAGGCCAGCCTGGTCTATAAAGTGAGTTCCAGGACAGCCAGGGCTACACAGAGAAGCCCTGTTTCTAAGAACAAAAACAAAACAAGACAAACAAACAAAAATCAATAAGCTTATCTCATCCATCTGAAAAGTGGGGCAAAACAGATTTGGGAAGGAAATAATTACATAATTCTAGTAACTTAGCATTTAGATGTGGAAATATTTTGTTTTTCCTACACTGGGATGCTTTAGAGTGGTTTAGATTCACAGAACATCACAAAAGGGATTAAATTAGCCAAAAACTATGATTATTGAAAAAAATGTAGATTTTTTGAACACTTGGATTGTTAAATTAAAGAGGCACCTGTTTATGTCCATGTAGTAAATGTCTGGCCTGCTAAAAGGCAATGTAATTCGTTGTTTTTTCTGTGTGTGTGTGTGTGGGGGTTTCAAGACAGGGTTTCTCTGTGTTAACAACCATGGCTGTCTTTTGAATTCACTCTGTAGACCAGGCTGGCCTTGAACTTAAAGAGATCTGACTGCCTTAGATTTATTTACTTTTATTTTATTATTGTTTTGCCTGCATGGATATCTATGCATCATGTGTGTGCCTGGTGCCCAAGGAGGTCAGAAGAAGGTGTTGATTCTTCAGGAACTGCAGTTACAGACGGTTGTGGGCCTCCTTGTGAATGCTAGGAATTGAACTTGGGTCCTCTGCAAAAGCCCAAGTGCTGTTGACTTCTTAGGCACCTCTTCAACCCCAGGGCAGTGCAATTCATAGAGTGACCAGGAGGTAGCAATTGACTCCTGCAGCCAGATTTACTAGTCTGGATCAGGTCTAGGGGGATTGCCCATCCTGGTGAACTTGGCCTTTCCCATTTGTATGGGTCCTCTTATTGTCTAGGAGAACACCCATAAAAACAGGACGTGTGTGTGTGTGTGTGTGTGTGTGTGTGTGTGTGTGTGTGTGTGTGTGTGTATGTGTGTGTGTGTGATGGTGTCATCCAATCACAGTGGGTTTAGGTGAGGCAAATTAAAAAATATGATGCCTCCAGAAGTCAAGTATTGAATGGAGTCATTTATTTCACATTTTCCACTCATTACTTTTTCCTCATCTTGATGCTGAATGCTTTGAGTTTCATCTTTGAAGTCACTGCTAACTCTAAAATGCTACAATTCCAAGCTCACCATGTTTCCTGTTCTTTCTATATTATGAACTAAAGGCTAAGAGCAAAGGATTTACAGTGATGTGCACTGAGACACAAAAAGAAAGAAGTATGCATACATAATTTAATATTGATATTTGTGTTTTTTAGTTTGATCACAGAGGAAATAGCAGCTGATGTCATAGCCTGTCTTGTTTTCCATTTAGATCCCAGGAGGGATTTAGGAGCCATTTCCTTTGACTCAATTTCCCAGACAGCTCTCATGTAAATGTACAACCAAACTGTACGAAAATTAAGTGTTTTAATTTTCATCACTGAGGAGGAATTTATATGCGCATGGCCAGAGAGTCACTGATAATTCTTGATTGAGGAACTAACACAATATAAAATCACAGTGAGCCTGTGCTTTGTGATCTATAGAAAACTATAGACTTTGGGTACTTAACAGTTCAACTTCTCTATTTATCATACTGGGAAACTGGGGCCCAGAGAGAGGCTGGTTAAGGAAAAGACAGAGTTAGGTGGGTCTCTGACCTCTAGTTTTGCATTTCCTCCCATCATTTCCTGCTGGTATGAATACTTTCATTGACAGTTCTCCCCAAGAGATAAGCCAGAAGGAATGGGGGCTCTTTCCATCTTTGAAGAGACAGGGTTTACCCCGCAACAGGCTGAGGGTAGCACTTTCCACACTCCCCCCATCCATGATGGCAGCTGATCTGGACTGAGTTATTATTCCACTGTGTTCCTGTCCTTCCTCATTCCTCAAGGGAGGAGTGCATCCTAGCACTCCCTGAACATTTTCTGGGAGTGGTGGGGGCATTCCTTTACTCTTAGTGTTAGAAGCTGGAAGAAGGAAGATTAGGAGTTCAAGTCCATCCTCTACTGCACAATAGATTGAAGGCTATCCTGGGCTACAAGAACCCCATACTAAAGAAAACCAAAATAAAAATCATAAAAATAATCTTGACTTTGAAGTCTACTCAGGACTCAAAATGAATGCAATAGAATCCAGGACACGGAAGAAGGCTTGGACTTTCAGAGTGCTATGTGGGGTCAGCAAGATGGCTCAGCAGGTAAAAGTGTTTACTGCCAAGCCTGATGACCCGGGCCCCACATGATGAAAAGACCTCTATACTGGTGCCTTCAACAAACAAACAAACAAAATAAGGGATGCTTAAGGGTTTCTCTGCTCAGGTGTGATAGTGCTCCTCAGGAGGCAGGCAAGAGCAGGCAGATCTGACAGCCTTATCTATATAGTAGGTACCAGGCCAGCTGGCACTGTGTGATGACACCCTGTATCCAACAACAGCAACCATATTACTCTGTGATAGATGTTCATATCCTCACCCGATAAATAAGGCATCATACTTCCAGAAATTACTGCCCAGTGAGAGGTTCCAGGAAGGGGCCCTTTGAACCTCAAAGAGTGAAGAGAGTTTTGATAAACGTCACCTCACTGGTGTCCTCTTTATAGAATAAATACTCTGCTCTGGTTTTGATAGTGAGGCCTTTACCATCTGAATGATTTATAAGCATATGGTTCCCTTCCAAGAAGCCTGGAAGGACCCCAAGTGTAAGGAGTGCATTTGGTCATTCTCAAGTCCTCCGATCAAGGAGGGCATGTGTTTACCTGGTTATTGGGTATCCTCCGCCGATGCAATAAGCCAAATTAAACAGAATTAGTAAGATGCGATTTAATAAACAGAGCAAAGTAACTCCCAGGTGACTCTTGGAAAGGCAGGAGAGTGAGCACATGGCAGGTTTAGCGACCGGTCTTAAATATCTCCAGTCTTGAGCAGCTCCAAGGGAGGAGCTGACCCTTGGTGGGCTTTCTGAGGGATGGGGCCTGGAATGGGAGGAGTGGGGTCAGGTGACCAGCTGAACATCTGGGCAGGGTTTTGTAGTGAGATAGCCACCCCTCAGGCACTTGTACCACTGACCACGCCCAAGCGGGCATGGTCACAGGTGCGGACTTGAGGGGGAGTGAGTTTAGGTGGCCCCCTGGAGGTTCAGGTCCGGTCACAGAGAGCAGTCTGGGTGTGGATCCTCGGAGTGGGAATTTGTGGGTCATTCGTTTCTTGTGTAAGTGATTTCTCCCCGAATAAAATTATAATCTGCATTAAACCTGGTCCGGTGTATCTTAATCTGTGTACCAATAGGGTTTAGAATGGGGGAGTGAGACTGGAATGGAGATTTCCAACGTCCATATGTGATAAAAACTCACTATTCATTGAGTGAGTGAATGAATGAATGAATGAGTGAATGGCCATGTATACATTAGGCTGAAAGGAAATAATTCCCAAAAGAAATTTATTCCAAATTGTATTTATTATATTTCTATATATGGACTTATTTCTTACAGCTTTGGTAAACTTCGTTTTGTTTGACTAAGGAAAATAGAGGCCCAGTGAGATGGCCCAGTAGATAAGTGATATTTTCTGTCAAGCCTGAGGATTCTAGGGACCAAACTCATGTCGTCAGACTTGGCAGCAAGTGCCCTTACCCACTAAGCTATCTGCCAGTCCATTTTGCCATTGCTTGTTTGATGCAGGGCCTCACTATACAGTTCTAGCTGGCCTGGAACTTACTAAGTAGACCAGACTGACTTTGAACTCACAGAGATCTGCCCAACATATTTTTAATTAAAAAAAAAAGCCCTATTAGTGCATATTCATCATACAAAGAAATGGGTTTCATAATGTGCCCACAGTCAAACTAGCTCCCTTCCTTTGCCCAAATAAAATAGTCCATTTTCTACTTTCATGTCATATGTATGTATGTATTTTTAAAGAGAAGTTTCACATTTGTCTTTCTGAGTCTTACTTAACCAGATGGTCTTTGTTTCCATCCGTTCTCCTAAGAGAGACCCTTTTTTTGGTGAACATTGTGCGTGCGTGCGTGCGTGCGTGCGTGCGTGCGTGCGTGTGTGTGTGTGTGTGTGTGTGTGTGTGTGTGTGTGTGTGTGTTCCACATTTCCTTTATCTAGATATCAGTAGATGGAAAACCTAGTCATCTGCAGGAGTCAAGAATGACCCCTAGGGCTGGGGAGATGCCTTACCTTGAAGCATGGAGGCCTGAGTTCAGATCCTCAGCACCCATATAAAAGGTGGGTGTGGTGACACAAGTCTGAAATAGTCTCAAAAATAAGGTGGAGAGGGCCAGCAGGATGGCCTAGTGAATGAGAACTCTTACACCCAAACCTCATGTCCTGGGTTCCATAACCAGGATCCACATCCACATGGTGGAATCAAGAAGCCCTACAAGTTTTTCTCTGAAAATAAAAAATAAATGTAAAAATGAAAGAGAGCAATAAGACACCCAGTGTTGACATTTGACCTCTATAAATACTCAGGCATGTTATGTATATATAACTACACATGTATGCATACGTACATACATACATACATACACCACACATATACACATTAAAAAAAAAACAGTATTATTGTGGTTGGAGAGATGACTCAGTGGTTAAGAGCACTGACTGCTCTTCCAGAAAACCCTGGTTCAATTCTCAGAACCCACATGGTGTCTGGCAATCACCTGTAACTCCAGTTTTAAGGGATTCTTTGTAGGCATGCTTGTATATATACACACTGCATGCTTGTGGTGCAGGCAAAATATCTATACACATAAAAATAAAATAAAATAAAGACAATTTAAACTACAATCTTTAAATTTCATTGCTTTTATTTATAAAAATATAATTATATAAAACCCATATGATGTTTTTTATCACTCATTTTTAAATAAAAAGACATATTTATTTATTTATTTTAAAGATATATTTATTCTTTTATGTGTATGAGTGTTTGGCAGATTTGCATGCATGTATGTGCACCACGTGCATGCCTTGTGTTCTCAGACACCAGAAGATGGCTGGAACTGAAATTTTAGGTGGTTGTCAAGCCACATGTGGGTGCTGGGGCCTCTATAAGAGCAGTAAGTCACCAGGTGTGGTGCATGCCTTTAATCTCAGCATTTAGGAGGCAGGTGGATCTCTGTGAGTTCAAGGCCAGCCTGGTTCCAGGACAGCCAGAACTACATAGTGAGACACAGTCTTAAAGAAAAAAGAACAGCAAGTATTCTTGACCACTGAGTGGCCTCTCCAGCCCCTCATCTTTGTTTTATAACAATATGAAATTAAGGAAGAAAGACTGCAATCTCCTGTAATCCCATAGCCGCTGTTGTTATATTGGGCTGTAACCCTTTCAGAGTTTCCCCAAATTTCCATTCCCACATTCTACCTCTGATATTTAGAGCACGACACACGAATCTTATGAAAGGCAAACACAATTTATTTCATCTTAGAAAAGACACACCTGTAGCATGAATTCTAATTGGTGTTAATAATAAAAACCCAGAGTCAGATATAGGGATGAATGCTGAAAGATCAGAGAAGCAGAGCAGACAGCCACTAGTCCTTACCTCTACCAAATCCTCATACTGAATGATCTGAGCTCCTGTCTCAGCCAGCCTTATGCTCCTCCCTCTGCCCAGCCATATCCCTTCCTGTCTTCACCTCCCTAGTGCTGGGATTAAAGTGTGAGCCATCACCACTTGGCTCTGTTTCTTTTTTAAATTGGATCAATTTCATGAAGCCCAGGCTGGTCTTGAACTAACAGAGATCTGACTTCTTTTGTCTCCCAAGTGCTGGGATTAAAGGTGTGTGCTATCACTGCCTGGCCTCTATGCTACCTAGTGTGGCTAGCTCTGCATTCTGATCTCCAGAAACCTTTATTTGTTAGAGCACAAACAAAATATCACCACACATGTCACCCTAAAGATGCAAATGCTCTCCCTCCCCAGCATGTCAGAGTTCAGTTGCTCCATATACAAAGGCCAGGCCTAACATGTGAAGCCTTACTTCCAGGCTCAGATCGGGAACACAGTGTAAGCTGTCTTTGGTGCTTGTCTACTGACTTCAGCACCCCTGCCTCTGTGTAAGCACCTCCAGTTCTGGGGACTCCCCAACTCTCTGGGACAGTTCTGTATGCCTTTCCATACTATCCACCCGGTAGCCCCAGTTATATCCTCCTAACCATCTGCCAGAAATCGCCCCATCTTCCCTCATGGCTCTGTAAGGTGGCTGGAATCTTCCTTAAAACGTGCTGCCTCCAGGATAAACTACATTTTGCAAAAATCCTTGTAGTTTTTTGTAATTTTCCCCTACACACAAGCTTAGCTTTTCCTTTTTAAACTTTTTGTTTATTTGTATAGGTGTTTTGCTTACATGTTTGTCCGTGTACTAACTGTGTGCCTGATTCTCTTTGAGGCCAAAAGAGGCTATCAGATCCCCTGAAATGGCATTCCAGATAGTTGTAAGACACCATGTTGGGAATTAAACCCAGGTCCTCTAGAAGAGCAACCACTGCCCTTTACCACCGTAACCTTAACTTTTCAATCTAACAACGATAGACCCGTATACTCTGAGCTGTCTGGATCTACACACTCACATACATACACTGGTGCACATGCACAAACAGACTCAAAGGGACTTATATGAGACTCTGGGATTCAAAGCCAGAAACTCTCCATTCCTTCCCAGCAATGGTCCCGAAACAAGAAGTGTGTGCCTGGGTATCCATCTCTTTAGTCCTTGATGATCCCCATGACCACTCATTCTAGCCTTGACCTTCAATCAATGAATGCAGAGGCAGGGTGTCACCACAGTGGAAGGGCAGGCTCTAGAAGTAAAGGCTGGGTTTCCATTCTAGCTGCTCTGTGAAGTTGAAAGCTTGTGTCAGATATGAGACTTCTATGCTCTTGTTTTTTCATCTGTAATAGAGGACCATGGTATCCACTTAAAGTGGATAAAATAATGTCTTTAAAGTGCTTGACTTACAGTGGACCCTTAATAAATGATAGCTACTACCAATAAATACTTTTTCATCAAGGAAAATCATGGCTCAGTCATACTCAAAATGGAACAAGAATTGTTTTTACAACAACAATATTTATTATCATTTTTCCAGTCCCATGTATCATATCACTGTCCTCTAGTTCACAGTAAATTTGAAGGAATAACAGATGCCGATAGCCTCAAGGCTTTGCTTTCTAATCAGTCTGCAGTCCGAAAAGACAGATTGGATTTGCAGCTCCATCCTTTCTCAGAAAGTGCTTGGACTTTTGAAGCTCTCAGCTTGTCTTTGGCATTAGACACCACTGGCTACACAACGATTTCCTAAAAGCATTCTTCTGCTACATGGGGATGCCACATTCTCTGATCTTATCAACCTTCCCCATGCTCTGCAGCCTTTTTCTACACAGGTCCTTCTAGTCATTTCTTCAATGACAATGCTCTTTTAGGTCCTTTCTTGGATCCTTCTCTCTGCACGAGTATGCAGTTTAGTCTGGCTTCAACAGCCATCCTCAGGATAGTGATTTTACCACATGACTTTAGCTCATTTCTTCCCAGAAACACAGACCCACATATACAACCAATATTTTCAATTGATTTATTTTGGGTAAGGATCTCATGTAGGCAGGCTAATCTTTAACTCCTGTTCCTCCTGCCTCTACATCCCAAGTGTTTGAATTGTATGGAAATATCATCATACCTGGCTCATCTGATGACTTGACTATTCTGTCCTGTCTGCTGGCCTACAAGTACCTCACACATCACCTTTTCAATGTGGAACCAATCATCTTCTCTTTCACCTAAACCCACTTAGAGCCGCTACTCCAGAATGTCTGAAACTGCGTAGTTTATGAAGAACAGGTGATTACCCTGTCTTGGACAGCAGCTCAAGATCAAAGCACTGGCATCCAGTGGGGTGGGCTTGCTGCATGCTCACTTCAAGGGGGCAGGGAGGCCAGAGAGAGGTCCCTCCTGAAAGTCCTGTTTCTAATGGCATTCACTCATTCACAAGAGCAGAGTTGTCACACCCCAAACACCTCCTGTTCCTGTTGTGCCCCACATCCCACTGTTGCACCAGGGATTAATTTTTTTTAAACATGAATTTGGGGTACAGGGCACATTCAAACCACAGCCACATAGAGAGCCAGGAATCTGGGTTAACTTTGATTCATCCCCCACCTTTAGGCTCTTTAACTAACCTCTGTTTTCTATCAATTATACATCCTTAGTATGTTTACAAGTCATTATATTCTTTCTATTCCTTCTGCTGTGGGTTTTTGCTGAGTCTAACCTCCAGTCAGTTGTCTATATTATCCCTGCCGGTGCATTTCCCACCCTGGAGTCAACATGGTATTTCTAAATACAGTTTTAGTAATGTCAGTGTCCTATGTAAAATACTTCAGGGCTGGCAAGATAGCTCAGCAGGTAATGACCTAATGGGTTAGATCCCTGGGACCCTCATGGTGGAAGGAGAAACAGAGCCCTGAAATTGTCCTCTAACCTTCTTACACACACACACACACACACACACACACACACACACACACACACACACCACAAAGTAAAATAAAAAAAATTTATAAAAAAAATAGGAAAAAAAAGCAAAATTGTAGCCCTTTATATAAGATATTCATTGTAGAGGAAACCGAATTGAATGAGATACAGGATTCTCTGACCTACTTTCATGGCCTTGCCAAACATCTTAGACCAGTCTATATTTATAAAAATCTTTTAAAAGCCTGGCATGGTGGCACACTCCTTTAACGGAAGCAGTACTTAGAAGGCAGAAGCAGGTATGCTTTCTATGAGTTCAAGGCCATGCAGGGATATACAATGAGACCCTGTCTTTAAAAATACCTTAAAAGGGAAAAGCACAAGAAACAGAAGTAAGAAGCAGAGGTGATGGGGAGAAGAAGAGGAGGAGGAAGGGGAAGGAAAGGCTCTGCTTTCCCGTATGCTTATCTGTGATGATTTCTCTATGTCTGCCTAATCCTGTCTCAATATGAAAGCACCCTCTCACCGTTGTGTCACCAAAGCCAGCGTAGTGCTTAGCAAATGGTAAGTGCCCAGTGTCTCCTAAGTAAATGTTTGCTGTTATGTAAAATGATGGAGGGGGCCATACCGAAGTTTTCCTTGTAAGCTTGCTGGAAATTACAGGGGAGAAGGATGGAAAAGTCTCAGAGGTCATAAACAATGTGTAGTCACTGCTTGCTTATCAACATGACAGACAGACTAGGCTGACATATAGTGATGGATAGACCACATCTCTTGAAACCCTACCCAGTGTTTATACTTCCACACTCATTCCCTTTGTGGGTGAAGAGCCCCAGGTCAACTGGGATTGTTCACCCCAGGTGAGACTGGCAGGCTGCTGGCATATCCCAGGAGGGTGTGGACTATGTGTCAAGTGTTTGAAAGCCAAGGAGGGTGGAAAGCAGAAGAACGGGTTGGGAGAAGAATGACACACAAGAGATGAGTCCCCAGTTGGGCAATTCTATCCTCAGCCCTTGAATGGATGAGCTGAGTGACCTTGGCTAAGTGTCTACCTCCTGTGGGTTCCAGTGTCTGTGTTTGTAAAATGAAGGGCTGGATTGGGCAGTCTCTGAAGTTCCTTCCAGGAGTTACACTTGGTGATCTGCGTGAAGTCTGTGGACAGCCGTGGGAGCAAGCAAGTAAGTGTGTCTTGAGAGCCTGTGACAACTGAACCATTGGCTCCAGGTTGGCAGATGTCTTCAGCAACAAGAAGCGATGCTAGGCACTCTGAGAGTAGGGAGCTCTGGGGACAGCTGCTCTCCATTCACCATGTGTCTTAAGAATCTAACTGGAATCTGTTTGAAAAGCATGTCTAGGGACTGGAGTGGGCAGGTGTGTGGCACATACTGTAACAATCATGTGTGGGGAAAGCTCTTACGTGTATCAGCTGGGGATTTTAAGGATTTACTTTGAACGCTGAAATTGTCCGGTTGCATATTGAAATTGATGCAGTGTACCTCCTGGAACACAGCTGAGTGTTCTTCAGTTGAACTGTTGAAATCATCAACTGTGGCTAGTTGTAGCTTGAGGATATGAACAACCAAGTTATAGAAATTTAGAATTCTAAAAAATTTAGAATTTTTTAAAAAGGTCGTTTTTTTTTTCTGAAGTTTACCTGCTCATTGGTTACAAGTGGCTTTAAAATAGATCTTAATTATTATTTTTATAATAATGATTTTATTTGTGTGTAGACTGTGCAAAATAATCAATTTAATTTTTATGTTATACACTATTTTGATCATATCCATCCCCCCCATTACTCTAGTTCTGTCTCCTGCCTCCTGCTGAGTTTCTTCCCTTTGCTAACAGTACATCTTCTCCTTCCATGTGTTTTCTTTTTTACTCTAAGGAGAGAAAACGTAGAGTTGTAGAGTATGTATCTTCCTGAGGATGGCTTATTTCACTTAACATCATGTTTCTCAGTTCTGATCATTTTTTTCCAAAGACGATTTCATTCTTTTTCATGGTTACCTAAAACACAAACTGTGTGTGTGTGTGTGTGTGTGTGTGTGTGTGTGTGTGTGTGTGCCTGTGTCTGTGTGTGCTACACTTTTTTTACCCATTGCCTAGTAAGTGGGCTGATCCCATAGCTTGACTGTGGTTAATAGAGCCATGATAAACACAGATGTGCAGGTATTTCTATTATGTACTGACTTTCACACCTTTGGACCCAGGACTGGAGCGGCTTCAGCCTGTGGTTGTTCTAAGTTTTTTAAGGATGGTAGTAATGGCTTTGACAAGTACATTAAAGGTTTCTTGGGAAGGACGCAGAAAAGTAAATATTTATAGCTCAGCATAGTGGCACATGACTACGATCTCTGAACTTGATACGGTATCAAGAAAATTGTGAGTTTGAGGCCAAGTTGGAGTAATAGCAAGTCCCAGGCCAGGCTGGGCAACATAGTGATATTCTGTCTCACAAAGAAAAGAAATGAGAGAAGATCTGCCTAACTGTGTGACTGTGTCATAGCTGGTTAGTTAAGACCTCTGAGATAACATAAGTAAGCCATCATGGACAGTATCATGGGCTAACAATTCTGGGAAGATTCTTTCTGTTCCCTGGCATCTGAATTCCCATAGTTTTGAAAGAACTGGCAACACGAAGGTCTAAAGTTTCCTGGCGATTCCTTCCAGATCTGGTGTTTCTTAGAAAAGTAGTTACACAATGATTCATGTGAATCACTTGCCTACTATCTTGAAGGTTTTGAATTTGAATTCTAGTAGAAAAGGCACCAGCCAAGTGTTAGGGCAACCAAATATCCTTCTTAGAGGACCAAACACTGATGTGGGCCAGAAGAAAAATAAAAAGTCCCTGGGTGGGGGGAAGCAGGGGGAGGAAACAGCTAGAACCAAGAGGGAAAGAAAATGGAGTAATCTTGAGGTCCTAGAAAGAGGAACCAAAATATGCAAAGGAGCCAAAATATGCAAATATCAATAGTTAACATAATTGAGAACTCTATGTCAGGCATGTTTTAAAAGCATTGACTATAGTAATCACTATGATACTCTGGAAGTATTCACAAGTGTTTCCACTCAGGGATAGAAAGGTTAAATGTTCACATGAGGACAATCAGGGGTACCTTATAGAGCTAGGGTGCAGATTAAGTGGTTCAACTGGAGAAGTCTCATAACCCATCACCGTACCTAGATGCAGGTCATAACCTTTCAAGGTTGTGTATGACTTGAAATCTGTGTCTCTAGCACACAGCCTGAGGCTGGAAGTCAAGAGGTCTCATTGAATGTTTCAAAGCTGAACAGAACCCATCGAATTAAACCTGGGCCCTGACCTACCACCTGGAGTTATGGTAGGATCTGTTGGGCTCAGCAGCACACTAGGGAGGTAAAGATTGCTAGCCAGGTCCCTAAGGGCTGGTAGCAGAAACCTAGTATGATGGAGGGTCATGGGCAGTATTTCCCTCAGGTCATTAGAAGGGAGAGGGAAACCATGCTCACCTAAGAAGCCAGAGTCAAGGGAAACAAGGAAGCAACTTGGTCATTATACAGCACACTCCAGAAGCTCACTCTATACCAGATCATGCACTGAACATTGAGTACAGAATTGGATAGAGCCTATTCTGTGTCCAACTCCCCACTCTGATGTGACAAGGGCTACCCAGCTTCAGGACTCTTCAAATGCCCTTAGTAACTCTCTCCTGGTTTGTATGGGCAGTTTAATACCAGGTTGAATTATTGCATTCAGTGGACTTTTAAATGTTTATCTCACTGAACACTAGTTGAAAGCTAATGATGGCTTGGAGATTCTTCAGGTCCATTGAAGGAACATTCTGGAACAAGGATACTTGTATTACTGACTACAAACGACAGAAACGCCTGTCTTTTCCTGGCAGGACAGCATTCTACAATTTAAAAGAGATGCCGGGGTCTAAGTACTTTCTAGTTTTTTCCACAGCAACCACCATGCCTGTATGCAAACAGGGCCCTGTCCTTTCCTACCTCAACATGTATGGAAACAGGAGAACTAAAACATACTTAAAATCGACTCAACAGAGATAGGGTACAAACCCATTGTTTCTGTCATCAGCTTGGCTTTACTGGCTCAATTTAGAATGCTCAGTTCTTGAATCTTTTAGTCCTTCTCTGTCTGGAGTTGTGGGATACAGTCAGAAGAAGCTGGAGTGGGGTCCCATAGGGAACCATAGATCTTGGGGACCCTAAATTCTCTCATCTATCCCGCTGGGCTCTTGGGCCCTAAAGTTTACTTCCTGGGGTGTCCTTCTCTTCTGACTCCAGGGGGAAAGGCTGGAAGGCTCTTTCACAGGGAGCCACTATCCGAATGTGGTGTAGAACTCATTAGACTCAAGAATCAGGGAAAGGAATGAGGCTGGTTCCTGTGGCTTCTAGTTGAGCAGAGGTCTCCTCGCTAGCAGCAACCAGCTCCTTCTGCGCAGCACACAGCATCTTTTAAAGTGGAAGACAACAAGGATTCTGGGAAGAAAACCTTTTCCTTGTCTGATTTACTGTCACCTTTGTGAATCAGCTTTAGAAGGAGCCAGATAAATTTGTGGCCTGCGATGACATTGCTAGTGATTGAAATCTAGACAGGATAGTGGGTTCCCACGCTTTATTCCTCTTTAACCTCCTGTGTCACAAAGGCCACAACGGGAATATCTTCCCCCAGGGTCCTCGCTGGTATCCAGTTTTCCCTTAATGGATGGTCTCAATTTCCATCTCCACCCCACCAAAATGCGGTAGTTTCTGGGGCAGTGAAGTTCCACATTGATTCGTTAGGAAGCTTGGTATAACTTCACTGTGAAGACTGCAGTTGCATGAAAACCCTTTCACGTGTTATTTGTGCCTGGAAACCAGTCCTGCAGACACTGCCATGACCCAGAGATTCCTGCTTCCTTTTACAAGTCATTTCCTGAAAATGACAGCGGGAAAACAAAAACAGTCTAGCCAAACCTCAGAGCAAGTAGTAACTCTATAGTAATGACAGCAAACAGCTAAAATGAACTTTAGACATCTTTGTTTTCCTGACAGCTTTCTAGGCATTCTCTTAATTCTCCCATAATTCTTATGACATGGGTATTGTGTATTATTATCCCAGTTTTATAGATGGGCATTATTACACCTCAACCTTACACCAGCATTTCTGGCCAAACACCCAATTGTCTACACAATGTCTGTATACATTCATTTGGACAATACAAGCTTGAAGTGTCCCAAACGTGGGTCAGTGAGATGGCTCAGCAGATCAAGGCACTTACTTCCAAGTTGATGATGACCTGAGTTCAATCTCTAGGACCCACACAGTGGAAGGAAAGAATGTATGGCTGCTAGTTGTTCTCTGAGATCTATGTGAGTGCCCTGGCATGTGGGAGGCTTGTACACACACACACACACACACACACACACACACACACACACACACACACACAGAGAGAGAGAGAGAGAGAGAGAGAGAGAGAGAGAGAGAGAGAGAATGAATAAATACCAAAACGACCCCAAACTTGACTCCCACGATTTTCCTTTCTCATTCTCCTGCCTCCAACAAACCCACACCCCTTCAGACTTCTTCATGCCAAGTAATGGCAATTCTTGCCTTCAAGCCACTGAGGTCCAAATCCTCAGAGTCATTTTTGACTCAGCGTTTTCCCTTATGTTCCACCTCCAATGTGGTCAGCACATACTGTCAAACTATGTCCACACTCTGACAGCCCTCCCCGTCTCCCACCCCCACCCAGCTCCTGCCCTGGCTAACCAACCTCCGTCTCTTACCTGGGTGACAGCAATAACTCCCTTCTACCTTGTGCCTTCCACATCCATCCTCATCATGGTAGCAGGGAATCTTGGCTTCAAAGATCTTAAATTACATCATCATCATCATCATCATAATAAAAGCCCCAGCTTTTGTCTATCTTTCCAACATAAACAGCTAAAGAGCAGTGAAGAAATTAAAATGAGAGAGCAAGGACATGCATCTTCGAGGAGAGTTCCTCCAAGAAGCTTGCCATCTCAGGACAACCCAGGATGTCAGCTAGGCTTGCCCATCGGCTCCAGCAACTCTGGCCCGACATTTCCTTGGGAAAGCCAAGTCTGCTCCAGTCCCAGAATTGTCACCTGTTTTTTCTCTGTCACTCTGCTTGGATCTCTGTTTCTATTCTCATAGCCACAGGGTTTGAACTAGTCCTTCCCAAACCCCACCCCCAAGTCCTAATTCCAATGTCACTTTCCTAGAATGGTCCACCCAGATGCCTGATTTGGTTTCCAGATTTGCTGTTCCCAGTTCCCTGATTCTTATTACCACCAGGCACATCATATATTTTTCTTATTAATTGTCTGCTTCTCTCCAGCAGAATTGGTGAGCTGCCTGGACAGGGATTTTGTTTGATTTCTTACCATGGTATTCCTTGTGGCCAGAGTAGCATTTAGTCCGGAGCAGTGAGCATATAAGAGCACTCACCTTGTTAAACGACTGAATAAAAGAAGGATGTGAGACTCTCTTGACTTTACACAAATACTAAATGGCAACACAAGGCACAACCCCAGGAAGCTTCAATGAACTTATATTTAACATATATGGCCAGTATTGCTCTCGAATTAGCATGCTTTCCCAGTGAGAAATCACTCCACATACTTAGAGATAAATGAAAAAAAAAAAAAAAGATTCCTTATTATGGCTTGTGTCTGGCTGTGGCTAAAACCCAAGAGGAGCCAGCCTTGAACAGATGGTTTCCTATGCCTTAGGCTTCTGCATTCTACAGCTGCTGCCTCTTTTGAGCAAGTTAAGCAGAGATCAAAGGCAGAAAGCCTACAGATAGCTGTCACCTGCTGTCATCTTGCCACCTGGAAGAATTATGCTTTCCTCAAGAGGAGAATTGGGGGCTTCATGGCAGACCAGGGCTTAACACTGGTTGTGACTCTGCCCCTTGAGCTGCCTTTGGAGCTATGTGCTTTGATGTGGGGATGGCCTAATGGCTGCTAAATCAGGGTTGTCTCCTTTTGTTTATGGGGATGGAGCCTCAGTGGACGTCAGTCCCGATGAACAAACAGCATCCTGACATCCTAAATTCCTGCCATCACTAACAGGCCTGGGGAGCACACTGCTTGTCTTTGGTGTATTATGGAGGCAATGTTCCCTCGGCTAAGTTCTGCTTTGTGAGGCTCAGTGACTCCCAGTCAATCTGTTTAGTAAGTCCTATACATCAACTTAATAACTTCTCATTTTTTCTACATCATACATACATGCTTATAAGATACATATGATTTTATCATTATACATGCATGTATTGGGTGATATGATGCCTATTTCCTACAATTTAGGATGTTCACATTTGTGGTTCTTACATGGAGTTTGTATTTTTAGTCTACTGTGTTATCTATACATTCTAGTCAACCATCTTGAGACATGGAATGCAGGGACTTTCAAGTTTGAATTTTTAGGGGCTGGGAAGATGGCTTAGAGATAAAGTGTCTGCTGTACAAGCATGAGGGCCTGTGTTCATACCCATAGTGCTCATGTAAAAAGCACTGAAGTTCCATTGCTGGGAGGCGGAGCCTGAAGTTCAAAGGTCAGCCAGTGTAGCCAATCAGAGAGCCTCAGATTCAGTGAAAGACCTCCCCTCCCCTTCTTAAAAACAAAGTAGAGAGAAATTGAGGTATGAATCCAACATTGACCTCTGGCCTACACAAAACACACACACACACACACACACACACACACACACACACACACACACACACAATTTTTTGTGGGTTAGTTGTACTAAACGTTCAAATTTAACAGACAATTTGTGGAAAGTTTTAACCTAAGGGGCAGGCACAAAAGTGATTAATTGTTCTTTTTCTTTAATCTGTGTGTGAATATTTTATACACAATTTCACATATGGAATATAGTTCATAATTAAAGAGCTTTTCTTCAATTCTATCCATCAATACCTTTCTGGAAGCTATTAGTACTACCAATTTGTTTCTTTTTTAAAAACTTTATTTTATATGTATGAGTGTTTTGTCTGAATGTGTGTATGTGTGCCTGGTACCCACAGATGTCAGAAGAGGGCACTGGAACTGGACAGGAAAAAGCTTACAAAGCTCCTAAATGAAGAAGTGGTTGCCTAGAGAGGGAGAATCAGTTTCCTGCAAGGATAAGACCCATGACAGGTTGCCCAATCCCAAATGGCTAGCCCTAAGTGCATGTATATCCAAGCAAATGGACTAAATGGACTCAGTAGGTTCTATCTGTCTGTCTGTCTACCTATCCATCTCCTACTGAGGTGTGTGTGTGTGTGTGTGTGTGTGTGTGTGTGTGTGATAATAGTTATAGAAGATGCCATGAATCTGGGAAGGAAGGGAAAAGGAGGAAGGGGTTGGTGAGAGGAGAAGGAGGGGTAGAAATGATGTAGATACAAAATACTCATGTATGAAGTTACCAACATCAGCTTGAAGTATCTACTTTCTACATTAGCTATGTCATTTGCACCCCCAGTCTTACCCACCTGCTAAAAAAGGTGGCATATTGTTTATACTGCCCTCTCTCACTTTTTAATTCATTTTATATTTTAGATGTTATGTCATAACAATATATGTGTAACCTTTTCATTTTTTAAAAAAATGTTTATTTTTGTTTGATGAGTATGAATGTTTTGACTGCTTGCATGTCTGGTGCCTGCAGAGGACAGAAGAGGCCATCAGATCCCTTGGGGATGTTGGGAATTGTACCTGGGTCCTTTATAAGAGCGGCAACTTCTCTTACCCACTTATCCACCTCTCTAGTCTTCACTTTTTTATCTTTTAAAAAAGATTCATTGGAGCTGAAGAGATGACTCAGAGGTTAAGGGTGAGTTGTGCTCTTCCAAAGGGCATGGGTTCAGCTTCCAGCACCTACATGGGGACATGGATGCACACACACACACACACACACACACACACACACACACACACACACACAACTAAAACTTTATTTTAAAAAAGAAAGATTCATTGTATCCAGTCTGTGGGATACTTGAGGAGTTCTCTATTGAGAGGCAGTAAATTTGTCTCCCATCCTTTTCTTTTAAAATTCATGTGTGTGGTGGTCAGAGGACAACTTGCTGAGGTTGATTCTCTCTTTCCACTGTGCGGATTTACACTTTCTCTATCTTGACTCTATGTTTTCTTCTGGGAGAAGTCCATATGTGAATATCACCAGGTTATCAAGTGACTAGAATCTTCTTGGCTAAGCCTAGTGGCTCACATCTATAATCCCAGCACTGGGGAGGTTGAGGTAGACAGAACGCCTGATGATGCCAGCCTGGGCTCTGTAACAAATGGTGAACTAGCCTGGGCTACATAAACATTGTCTCAAGCATACACAGGCACACCCACAGACTCATGGGGGATGGGGATGGGGAGAGCAGGAGAGAGAACACAGACCAAAATTAATGTTTGGAGAAAGCCTTACACTTGAAAATCCAATGTAAAGAAAAGGTTTGCAAGAAAAATCACTGGAAATGTCTTGTGTATTTACAATAAAAATGAAACCTGTAAGAGAAAAATCCATGCACTTACTTAGGTAGACTCTTTATGAGCCAAGTGCACCCATTCTAAGAAGACTGGGGCAAATACCACTACAGTAAAATCCATGGTTTCTGTGCTGGGAATTGTTTGTTTGTTTGTTTGTTTGTTTGTCATCTTTTTGTTGTTGTCATTTTGGTTTTTTTCAAGACAGGGTTTCTCTGTGGTTTTGGAGGCTGTCCTGGTCTCAAACTCACAGAGATCCGCCTGCCTCTGCCTCCCGAGTGCTGGGATTAAAGCCATGTGCCACCACCGCCAGGCCTGGAAATAGTTTTTGACATAGTCAGTACACAGTGCTTAGTGCAGAGTTGGCACCTTGTACATCCTGTGTCTGAGCTGCATCCCCTTCTCCCATGACCCCCTGTCCTAGAAGATGCAGTGTTTCATGTGTCTGGTTCTAATGAGGTTGGACCCAAGAAATTCACTCAGCCAAGAAGGGCCAGGGTGACTGCACATGTGTCTCCCTGGGCCTTGGCTCTTGGGGTACTGAGACTACTTCTCCTCTCAGCTTGGGTCACAGCATTTGTGACAGACATTCACAGACCCTTAAGATCTTGACTGTTCTTCCTTCAACCATTTGTAGGCCAGGAAACCCTCACCTGCATCCCAGTTGTGTTATGTGGATCAACAGGTAAAGTGTAATTAATTGTGAAGTAAACAGTAATTATTGTTATCATTGTCAGTTCCGGCCTGGGTTCCTGATTGAGAGACAGAGAACCTGCTTGCACAGTGACTCCCAGAGGGAGTTTATAATACCTTACAAAGTTATATGGGGTGTGCCCTCCATTGAACTATGTGAGGAGTACTTCAAAGTATTTCAAAATGCTTGAGCCCACGCTAGCATGCTGTTCTTTGTATAAGTGGCTCCAAAAAACCTAGCTACTGTTACTAGTGTTAGAGAGCTAGATTGGGACGGGAAATGCTGAGTTTCTGACACAGGTCCAGAGGGAGAAGCCAGAAGCAGTGGGGAGGATGCTGGCAGATAATGCAACCCACTGGCAATGACTGATTATTTACTATGTGTAGGGCATTGTCCTAAGTGAGAGAGGAATCTAAATGTGACCTAGGTAAAGTTTTATGCTTTTGAGTTCTGTCTGAGACAATAAATTCCATCCATCTGTTCTACGTTCGTCCATCCTACATGCTTTCATTCTACATCCATCCATGGTACACTAAGCATCTACCATGTGGCATCCATGGAGCACTAGGAATACAGCAATTAACAAGACAAAGATTTTTGTGTCTCACAGATGGTAGATAAGAACTCCTAAAACATGATGTTAAGTTCTCTTTGAGAATGACATTAGGTCACTAGCTTGAAACAAATAGGCTATATGGTCTAATAGGAATGTAACTCTGACTAAGAAAGCCAGAAGACAGCAAACTGTATCCTACTTTGAGAACTGTTAGTGTATATGGAGTAGTCTACCTGGACTATAAAACAGTCAGAGAAAGGATTTGTAAATGTGTCCCCTGTACTGAGTGAACTCAGTGACACAGACCACTGGAAGCTCACACTCGTTCACCAACTCCCCCTTCTCTGGACTCACTCCTCTGGGTTTTGGTCCTGGGAAGGGCTCTTCCATCATCTCACAGTGCTGGGTAGTGACAGACACTCTCACAGCTGCACTTTAGGGTTTCTTTGGTGACTGACTTCCTACTAGGCTGCAAGCTGCATGAAGGAAGAGGCTCTCCAGTCCTTTCTGCTGTTGGATCTCATTTCTTAGCACATGCAAGCATTCGGGAAATACCTGTTAAATGACTGAATAAATAAATGAAAGACTGAATGAATCTAATTTTCCAGGAAGATTTTCCTATAAAAGAAGAATGTTCGGAACAGAACAGGGACTTTTATTTTGACGATTCTTGGGGACTACGTCCTTATAGCAGTACTTAAACAAGATAGAAAACCGCAAGTACTGGCTGGGTTTGTTGTTGTTTTTATTTTGTCAACTTGACACAAGGTAGAGTCATCTGGGAATGTAGAACCTCAACTGAGAAAAATGTCTCCATCAGACTGACCTGTAGACAAGTTCAGAATTCAGAGTGCATGTAGAAGAGAATGGAAAGACCGAATTTGGGAGGGTGTACTGGAATTCCTAGGAGAGGAGTCCCTGAATTGTATGGGGGAGGGCAGGTTCATTTCTTCTGTTGTGTACTCCAAAGAATAGTGTGGATGATGATAAGGACTGAATGGTCTCAGAAAAATGTCAGTTGGGATGATTCCCCAAAGGCTTTACTGTGTGGGATATTACTTCAATGACTTTGCCTCTATGACATCACAGGATCCAGACTCTAGCTTTTGGCCCAGGAGGCTCAGAAATGTGATTCATCAGTACCTAGTGGTCTAAGTTTCCAATATCACTGTCTATAACCTAGATAGCAGCTCCCCAAAGGAAAAGAAAATTTGGATTGCCAAAGATATCAAGTGTTCCAGTCTTGGGATGAGGCATTCCAGTCCTGTAGGCAGGCCACATGAACACTCCTCTAATCATCTGTCAGCTTGCCAAGTCACAGTAAGAAATTCAACTGGGGAAGGATGCCCACATCCACCGGCTCATGTGTTCGTGTCCTGTAGGTGGATCTAAAGCCCTAGTTTGAGAATCAGAACTATAATTACTTTGCTTGGTAAGTTTGGACTAAAGTGGGGAAAACATTGGAAGAATGTTTTGAGGCATCTGGCTTCCATCTCTGTAATGGGAAGATACTCATCTCAGAATCACTGCAGCTACCATCTTCACGCCTTTGGAACTCAGCTGCTCTGCCATGGGATCTGCTGAGCCATACATGGCCTCTCTGACCTCATGCTCTCACAGCTAATCAGCCTCCTTCTGATGAGGCTTCGTTCCGACTTCATCAAGTTTTCCCAGTCTAAGAACTACTGCATCTTTAAGGAGACTTAGCTGATCTCTGCTCTAATCCATTCTGTGTTGATGCCCTAGTTTAACTCTCAGAGGACAATCTCATTTCTAACTCTTTCAGAATGGCTCATTGATGCTAACACTTTACAGCCTGGAGATTCTAGGCCCCTCTGAGCCCCAGGTGGCTTATGCAAACAGTCTTACTTAACACTGTCAGAATTTTGTAACATTAGCTGATCATATCCTATTCCATTCACCTGTTTCTTTGTAATTAAAGCATTCATGTCAGTTATTTTATCCTCACACTCTCAGAGAGCCACCTGTCTCTGCCTTCCAAGTGCTGGGGTTAAAGGTGCATGCCGCCACACCTGGTTATTTATTAGATTTTGAGGCAGGTTCTTACTATGTAGTACATGCTGGCCTCAAACTCAAGATCTTTGTGCTTCAGGGTCCTGAGTGCTGGGATTACTGATGTATGCTGACACACAGCTGGGGGTGGGGTGGGGTGTCTGTTTGTCTATTTGTTAATTCCCCTAATTGAAAGTATGACACTCATTGAATTTGGCCATGAGAATGGCAGCACAAGCATAACATGATGATTGTGACAGAGACTAGGGTTTAGTTAACAGGGTGCAGTCCTATCCCTGTTCCCCCCCCCAAAAAAAAAAAACAGATTCAGAGGGCAGCAGAGGCTAGATACAGTAGGAACAAGAACCAAATCCTAGACTGGAGTGGGGTGGCCATGTGAGGAGGTACTTAGTATAATAACAGCACAGGGGGAGGTGTTTAAGGCCAGTCTGGGCTACATAAAGAGACCCTATTTCAGAGAGAGACAGAGAGAAACAGAGAGACAGAGGCAGAGAAGACAGACACATGCACAGAGAGACAGAGACAGACAGACAGACAGAGTTTTATGAGTTTTATTGTTCTAAAGTATGTTATGGTGAAGCTAAGCTGAGTGGCTCTCAAATCCAGAGATCTTACCCCCTAATCACTTATGGATAAATTAGGACATCTTCTGTTGCTTTCCCCCAAACAGCACAGAGGTGGGTTGTTACTGAACACCCACACTGCACCAGATGCAGGACTAGGAACCTCATTTTGCCTGCAACAAGCTTAGTGATTTCTTACTCTAATTGAAACCCTTAGCTGTTCAGTAGCATAACATGGTCACTGATATGTGATGGGACTGGGTTATTCAAGGCAGCTTCGTTTTGGAAAAAAAACAAAACAAAAACAAAAAAACTCAAGATAATGCCACTGTGCTGTGCTGACCAGAATAACTTCAGTCTATAAGAAAAAGAGATGTCATAATTTGAACTTTCCCCTTTTATTTGCATTTTGTTATGCTAGATTTATTCTGGTGTCAATTTTTTTTTTTTTGTTCTGCATTTCTCTTGGGATGTGGTTTGCTTCCGTGCAGCCCTGCCCTTTAGGGGCAGTTTGTTTTCAGTGAGGTCGTCTCAGTAATGTGGGAGAGCACACCTGTGGGTTAGCCTGACCGTACATCTTAAGTTCAGCCATGCGTCTTGGGTGCTTGGCTCACCTGGAGACATGGAGTGGCTGGAGAATCGGCATCAGCCTCTGCATTCTCAAGCATGCTCAGCAAAGTTCAGCACTCTTTGTGGTGAGTCCCACTGTCCAGCCCCAGTATTCATTCCTTCTAACTCCACCATTAGACTTTTAAAGTGGCAGTGTTCAGATACTCAGTGGCTTTTCAGGTAGCCTGGATGGCCTGGGCAGTTTCACATATATCCTTAAAATGAACATGAAGATGTGAACCTCTTCATTTGCATGCATTTATGATTTTATAGAGTTCTCTGGGTCAAGAGAGTAGTGAACTATTTCCACAGGTCACCCCAGGTCACTTACAGGAAGGATTCAAACTGTCCAGTCCTGATGGGCAGTGTGAGGAGAGCACAAGGCACTCTGAACTCAGAAGGTAGGAGAGGGCTGTGTTTCGTAATGTGGCAGCCAGACTGCCTGGGTTCAAATGCAGACACCACCACTAGCCTACGGTGAGATGTGGAAGGCTTACCTGTAACATGGGGTAATGACAGGACCCGACTTACAGGGCTACTGTGAGGATTAGACCAGATAACCAATATAAGGACAGTGCTTAGAAAATGTGCAGTGCTGTCTGTACATAGGAAATGCTCAGAAAAATTAGCCATTATCTTGATTAAATTGAAGTCATGTTTTTCAATCCAGTCTAAGCACTTGATTGGATTCAGGAGCCATTGCATCTTCATTAATTCCCTAATTTTAAGCTCCTTTTCTGAGGTGGGTCACTTGCCAAATACATTATCTTACCCATTTTTTGAATGTTTATTTTATTATTATTGTATGTGTAGGTGTGTGTGTGTGTGTGTGTGTGTGTGTGTGTGTGTGTGTGTCTGCGTAAGGGTAACTTTTAGGAGTTGGCTCTCTCCTTCCATTGTGGACTCTGAAGATTGAACTTGGGTCACAAGGGTTGCATACCAAGCCCTTTTACCTACTGAGTCATCTTGCCGGCACCACCTTAACTAAAAGATAGCTCAGCAGGTAAGGGTACCTTCTGCCAAGCCTGTCTGAGTTCAGTTCTTGGAAGCCCATATAGCAGAAAGAGAGAACCAACTCCAATTCCCAGAAGTTGTCCTCTTACACACACACACACACACACACACACACACACACACCCCTAATATAAACAGCAGACCTCACCCAGGACTCTTGGTTGCACTTAGGCTGCCCCAATAGTTTATGCTTTCTTCCAGGTCTTCTTGCCTGGAGAGATCATGAGTTCACTGGGCAGTTGGTGTGTAGTGGGCTCCCGAGGACCTCCCAGGAGGGCCCATTCTTTGCACACCTTGGAGCTCAGCATGCTCTGGAATCTTCACAGCCTGTGGGTGATGCTCCAGATGACAGAGCCATCAGGACAGGGTGGGGCAGCCCCAGCCGACTCCAGGAAGGAAACCAAGTCTGTCAGTGCAGACAGCTGCAGACCAATTAAAATGGCACATGAGATAATCAAGCACTGTTCTAAGGAGTCACATAATGACAGATAATGATGGGCTTGGGCAGGGACGTCCTGTGCCTTGCACTTGGATAGCTTAAGTGACAAGGGTTAAACAGTAAGAATAAAACACCTGCAAAGCATAAATTCATCCTGCTAAAGTGATCCTTTAAACACATACATCCATAAACACTTGATAGCAGTCCTGAGGTATGAGTAACCCAATGGAGACAAGCAAAAGAGAAACACAAGTGACAGGATGAGTGAGGTGCCAGGGAACATTTGCCTGAGAAAAATGAAACCTTCCCAAGTCTTCTCTGTTTGAAATAAATTTTACCCCCACTCCAACCTGAATTGTAATCCACGTTGGATCTCTCCGTAGAACCCTGGGGGCATCGTAGCTTAAATTAGTCACCTTGGGCTAGGTTTACCTCCCATTGCATGCCATATATAAGTACTGTGCTGGGCCAAGCTGTGTGAGAGGAAAATGGCAAAGCCAATCCCAGAACCAGAAAGAAAGCTGTGCTGCAGCTTTAATGTGGTTTCATTTTCCACAAACATGTATGAACCCCAGGCAGGAAACAGCACTGGATATTGCAGGACCCAGAAGAAGCAACCCTACGGCTGCTTTTCACAGCAGGGTGGGGGAGGGGGCATCCCCTTCTACCTGGACAACTGAGATGACCCCTTACTACTCTCCTTGTTGTGTCTCCCAGTCACAATCTGTGAGAAACAGAGCTGGGCACATACGTCTCCCACTTGCTACCATGGCCCACACAGTAAATGTAGATGTATTACCAACACCAAAAACCCCATTATCTATTCAAATGAATCTGTGCAGGCTTTCCTTGAGACCTGTCATAAGGTGGACCCTACACACCAGCGTTCATGCTTTACCCCCTGTCATACTGTGGACCCCATACTCCTCAGAAACCTTGCTCGAAGCTCATCTGCAATGCTCTTCCTCTGAGCATCCCACATGTGCCTGCCTCCTCTGAGGACTGTGTCTGTGCCTACAGCATCCTCCACTGCACCATTCATCCACCCCTCCTGCAGCACAGCTTTCTTTCTGGTTCTGGGATTGGCTTTGCCATTTTCCTCTCACACAGCTTGGCCCAGCACAGTACTTATATATGGCATGCAATGGGAGGTAAACCTAGCCCAAGGTGACTAATTTAAGCTACAATGCCCCCAGGGTTCTACGGAGAGATCCAACGTGGATTACAATTCAGGTTGGAGTGGGGGTAAAATTTATTTCAAACAGAGAAGACTTGGGAAGGTTTCATTTTTCTCAGGCAAATGTTCCCTGGCACCTCACTCATCCTGTCACTTGTGTTTCTCTTTTGCTTGTCTCCATTGGGTTACTCATACCTCAGGACTGCTATCAAGTGTTTATGGATGTATGTATTTATAAACAAGGTATCTATATGTTGTCCAGATTGGCCTTGAACTTCTGGGATCAACTGATTCTCCTGTCTTAGTCATCTGAGTAGCCAGAACTCCTGGGAAAAGCTAATTACATGTTTGTTTTTCTGATTTATCTACCTGACTGAGGATCCTTGAGGGCAGAACCAAAACTTCATCCCTGTTGTATCCCTATAGCTTGTCCATGGGGCACAACAGGTGCTCAACAAATGTTTGTGGGAGAGGAGAAATGTGTTCCTGCATGGATGGAGGAGCACAAACTGAAAACAAGCCTGTGCAGTCACGCATGGGGCCCTGCCATGTTGCCTCGGTGGATTGGCTTGGTAGAATGAAGGTGTTTGCTTGCTCTATAGTAAGGGGGGGGGGTGGGAGGCGTCTGGTACTCCTGGGTCCACTTGTCACTCTCATCCCCCACATCTAGAATTGGTGCTGTGACACATTCCTCAGGAGACAGCTGGCAGCTGAAACAGAGGGCCATTGTGATTGTGGGGGCTTTCACTTACGGCCAGGCAAATGGCCACAAGGGCTTCCAGATGAGGCAGCAATTCTATTCCCCTCCACTTGTGCACAAAGTGTCACAGTGGCAGTGTGACAGTCACTCTGTGCTTCCAGACCAGAGCATGCAGGCTGTGGAAGCAGCAGTGGCTCTGGCATCCCCAAGAGCCAAGCACGTTATCAGTGTGTCACTCCCAGGCACAGGTGAAGGCAACGGTCCTGTCAAGGAGGCTCGTTTGTCTCATGTGCAGAAGGGGAACAGACAGTGCATTCTTTATAGGGACTGCTGTGAGAGCTAAATAACACATCCCACAAATACCTCAATCCAATGCTGGACATAAAGAAAACCCTACATAATTGACAGCTATTGGTTATCAAGATAATTAAAAAAAAAAAAAAAAAAAAAAAACTACCCGAGGTAATTTTTGTTGTTGTTTGTTTGTTTTTTCAAGACAAGGTTTCTCTGTGTAGCAGCCCTGGCTGTCCTGACACTCATTCTGTAGACCAGACTGGTCTCAAACTCACAGAGGTCTGCCTCCCGAGCGCTGGGACTGAAGGCGTGCACCACCAATGCTCAGCCTGAGGTAATTATTTAAGGGCTCTGTAAGTAAACAACTGTTACATGATACTTGAGAAAGTCTGTTCGATGTTCCGGTTGTCTGGTGGAGCTCTCAGAGCACTTGATATTCCTTTCAACCACTGGTGTTATTGCATCCTTTCCGTATGATTGAATTTAAGTGTTACAGAAAATTCAGAAATTCTCAAGAGTATTCACAGCAAGTGGGAGGCTGAGGCAAGAGGATTGCTGTATCAGACCAACCAGGGCTTCAAAGCAAGACTGCCTCAAAAATAAAAACAGGATAAGGAGCATGACGCAGTGGATAAGACCACTTGCTGTGTTTCTGGGCGGTGTTGGCTCTTGCTTTTAGTCCCAGCACTGGAGAGGCAGAGGCAGGTGGATCTCTGTGAGGTCAAAGCCAGCCTGGTCTACAAAGCTACACAGAGAAACCCTGATGGGGGAAGGGAGACGGGGTGATCACTTGCTGTGCAAGCCTGAGGAGCCGAGTTTAAATCCCCAGTGCCCAGGTAAAAGCCAAACATGGCTACTTGTGCCTGTGACCCCAGCATTGGAGAGCAAAGGCAGGCAGATCTAAGCACTCACTGGCCAGCCTTGCGGAAGCTGAATTCTGGCTCTGTGAGAGACTCTGCTCAAAGCAATTCTGTCTTACTACATCAATGTTTTGAATTTTTAAAAAGTAAGACAAGAACAGTCACTTAGAAGCCATTTGATTGCCAAAACTCCTTGTTTTGAAAATGATCATTGGGTTCACTCAGGAAATGCGTGTCAAGAAATTTGTATTATAAGTTAGCTGTGATGTATCAATAACTGCTGCTTATTACCATTTCTTCAAAGAAATTTAATTGATTTTGAAGTTCTCTGGCCACACGCTTTGTGACTAATGCAAGGAAATCTGAGTCCTGTGTTGTGTCTGTTCCTGCCATTTCTAAGCTATGTTTTGGAACTTCATTTTATTTCCAATTAATTTATTCAAACTAAGGAAATTTTTCAAAATAGACAAAAAACTTATATGCTGTGCAACAGTATGGCATAAGAATGCTGTGATCTTGGTGATAATGAAATTGGCTACTGGCCCCTGTTCCTCCTCAGCTCTTTCCTACACCAGGCCTGTGTACCAGAAGTACAATCTACACTGCTTCCTCTCCTTTAGTATTTCAGAGTGTGTTTGCCACCACGCTTTGAAGCAACTGTTTCTCAAAGGATTTGTTTCCATGCATCATATAAAACAAACAAACAAATAAAACCCCTACACTTTTAAGACAAACTGACGTTCAACATTTTCATTATTTGTTATCAATGAATTTTTTTTCAGTTTACTTGTTATCTATTTTGCTATTTAAAAAAAAATGCAAGCCCTTTCCCACATAGGTCTAAAATGATAGCCAGAAATTTGTGCAGAGGAAAAATGAGGAGAGAAGGAACATATGTACTGTTTGGTATCAGGAAGATGAAAAGAGGTAGGGGACAGAGAAAGCCTGAATGAGGTCAGACCTTCACCTCATTCACTAAATAAGGACTGACTTTTAAAAAGTGTGTGTGTGTGTGTGTGTGTGTGTGTGTGTGTGTGTATGTGTGTGTGTGTGTGTGTGTGCATGTGTGTGTCTGTCTATGCCCATGTTTGTGCTTCTCTGTGTGTGTGTGCATCTGTCTGTGTCTGTGTTCGTGTCTGTGTGTGTCTGCATGTCTGTCCATGTCCGTGTTTGTGCACGTGTGTGTGCCTGTGCGTATGTATGTGTCCATGCACACAGGAGCACACATGTCATGGAGGTCAGAGAACAACTTTGTGGATTTGGTTGTTCCTTTCCCTTTCATGTAGGTTCTAGGGGTTGGATGCCGGTCACCAGACTCACCAAGCAAGTGCCTTTGCCCACTGAGCTCTCTCATTATGTATCCTGGTTATGCCAAAAGTCAAAAGAGGATTTCTTGGAGGCAGCAGCTAGTGTGCCAAGGGTTACTCCTGGTCCCAACATGTAAGGGACACACATAAGCCCACATCACTCCCGGGGCCACTGGGAGTCTGAGCTGTGTGACCTGCAGCTGAGGCCCAGGGGCCTGGTCTGACTCTTGCTCTGAGAACTTACCAGGAAGAAGCATGGCTGCAAATCAGCCAGTGAGGGAAATGGGCTGACACTCCCAGAATTCAGAGCAGTTTTGGGCTCCTGCTGGAGGCTAATGAGGGCAGCACCTTCAAGGTCTAAAATACAGAAAGAACAGACCTTGGTAGAGAATAAGCTGGGTGTGGGCTGTCGGGATTTCTAGAGCCTGGGAGGAAGCCCCTGTCTGAAGGTTGTTTTAGGAAGGGAATCCTCAGCTCCTTGGGTGCCATACTCAGTTTGACCGTCTCCGTGATGTTTTGTGTTGCTGTGACAAGATATCATAGACTTGGCAATTGTAAAGGAAGTAAATTTTTCTTACAATTCTGGAAGTTGGGAAATCCAAGCTTGAGGGCTTGCCTCTGGTGAGCGGCTGTGTCATAGTGCGAGGCAGCACACGGTGGCAGCAGGGAGTGGGCAGGAATGTGTGAAAGAGGAAAACACACAGGGGATCCGCATTCATAACAGTCTGGCGCTGCTCTCAGGAAAACTCACAATGAGGACATTCATCTGCTCCTTACGGCTCCAGCTCCCAACACTCTAACACACGAAGCGGGGGACAGAGGCAAATCATAGCAGGCTGTGGGTTCCGGGCGTGTGGGTGGCTGCTTAATTATCTTGAGATGGAATGTGTGGAAGCCTGTGGTTAGCCATAAGGTGCCATGCAAATGTGCACTAGTGTTGCCCACATTGTTCTTAAATAGCTAAATAATGACAGCAGACGTGGGAACTCATCAAAAGGTTAATGGCCTGCCCAAATGCTTCCGATGTCCTTATCAAGTGATCACATAATTAGATTATCTCAAGCATCCTCATCACTAACAACCCTCACACATCACAGAGCACTCTGAAAACCCAAGTGTAGTCCCTCATGGAACTTTCGTCAGCTGCCACCTTTCCAGAAGCGTTTGTTTCCTTGATGCTCCTGTCTTGACAGGGTCTCCTGGATCTCACTCAGGCTGGCCTACAGCTCACTACATAGCCACCCTTGAATTCCCAATCCCCCTAAATCCACTTCCCAAGTGCTAGCTAGGATTTCGTGCACCCTCACATCCAACTTCTGCTTCAGAGCCTGCCAGCTCTCTCTGGCACCCAAGGTAGGAGCTCCAGCCTGGCCTGAGCAAAAAGCTATGTGCGAGATGATAAGAAACAGCTGTCCCCAGGTTAGTGTCGTCATCTCTGCTATGATTCAGCCATTCAGCTAGCAGCAGCAATTTCGTGTTAGATGAATGTCTTTCTAAATTCAATCACTCAAAAATAAATACATTGCAGTAGCCTCATTAAACAAAATTGGATGCAAGGAGAGGATGGGAGCAACTGATAGGAAATGAGAAACAGGATGTTTCAAAGCTGCACAAATATACTCGCCCTTCAGAAACCTCTTCCAGGCCTTTTTCAGCTTCAGCATATCTAGTTTAAAAATACTTATGTATGTAACACTATTTTCTCCAAAGAGAGTTTTTTATCCCAAGGGCAAATGTATAAAATAATCAAATAGTCATGTAAAATTGTCAAATACACAGATCCTATGCAGTCCATTTAGTATTCATTATCTCGTTTATTCAGTAGACACTTCAGATATTTATCTTCCCCCCCATCCCCCCAAAACAGGGTTCTCTGTAGCTTTGGAACTCACTCAGTAGATCAAGCTGTCCTCAAACTCACAGAAATCCGCCTGCCTCTGCCTCCCAAGTGCTGGGATTAAAGGCAGATGCCACCACTGCCACTTTGAATGGTTCACATGCTTAGACTCTCTATCTTTCAACAATACAGTCTACTGGACCAAAATGGGGGAGTCTTTAATCGGACTCATCAAAGGGTTCATGTTGTGGAGTAATACCTGGTTAGTAGTACCAAAACCCAAGGTCTGAATTTCGGATCCTTACCCAGAAGCATCTGGTTTCCTTCAGAGCCTACAACATGGACAGACACTGATTTGGAGGATGACAAGCCCTTCCTTGCAGTGTGAAATCTCTAAATGCCATGTGTGGACCGACGCAGTAGCTCTGGAACTGTCATTGCTCTCTTTCCCTGGTTTGATCCTCAGGGACTGTCAGACAGGCTATTCCATCCCTAACACCAGTGATTTTGTGTCTCTGGTGTGGAGATGTTTGTTGGGTGGGATGCAGGCAGAGATCTCCCCGTTGGAAGCTATATGAGGGAAGTTCTGTATCTTACTTGCTTTGAGTCATAGAGAGAATTTGGCACTCTCAGGCATGTTCCTATTTCCTTGGCCTTAGACATCAACATAAATAAATGAAGCTAGCACACGACTTACCTCTCCTGAACTATGGACAGTCTCTAAGTCAGTGCCTCTTACCTTGTGCATCACAAAATCCTTAGGGTCAAACAACCTTCACTGGGGTCACCTAAGACCATCAGAAAACACAGATATTTACATTATCATTCGTAACAGTAGCAAAATTACAGTTATGAGGTAGCAACAGAAATAATTCTATGGTTGGGGGTTACCACAACATGAGGTACTGTATTGAAGGGTCACAGCATCAGAAATGTTGAGAACCACTGGGCTAGAAGATCATGAAGGAAGCTACTGGAACATGCTGGCAAGAGATCATGTTAGCCTGAGGATTGGACTTGAAGGACTTTAATAAGGAATTGAAGACACTGCAGGTGTAAGACAAAGAGAAAAGAAAACTAAGAGGTGGTGTGATGTCCATTTTCCCTATGCAGCCATCTCAGGGAGTGGGGTCGGGGTGAGTCCTCCACTTCCTTGAGTTGGGAGCACTAGGTAGGCTGAGTGGTTGCTCCTCAAAGCGGCAGCATTACAAGGACAGGTGCTGAAAATGCAAATAATGGGTCCTGCTAATCCCCTACTCTATCAGAACCTCTGGGGCCTGGGCTCTGGGGTCCGAGTTCTAGAGAGAATCCCAGATTCCTTGCAGACTGAGTTTGGGGAGCATTGGTTTAGACAGCAGGTCACTGGATTGGCCTCCATTACTTTCATGTAATACAGCGCTGTGTATAATTAGACTTCTGTAGTTATTGCCAGGCCCTCCACTTTCCAGGCCACCTTTTCTGTACTTACCCAGGGTGACTTGTTCCAGAGCTCACAGTCCCACAGGAGACCCTTGCATTCTATCTTAAGCCCCCGGCCTGACGCCCTGAACTGCAGAATGTCTCTAGCCTTCCACTTCCTTAGTCCAAAAGCCATGTTTAATGCCAGGACACCTCCTTGCTGTCTTTTCTTCTTCGATCTCTGCCTTCAAATTCTGAAATAGCTCTCCCACTGAAATTATAATTTTTGTTCTTTTCATCTCTGGCACCATCTCATATTGTTGTAAGTAAGCCTTAAGAGTTAGCTGGGCACAGGGGCACATACCTATAGGCACAGTACTATGGAGTCTGAAGCAGGAGGATTCTGAGTGTAAAGTTACCCTGAGCTACATAGCAAGACCCTGTCCAAAAAAAAAAAAAAAAAAAGTAGAGTTCTCTGCTTGCTTTTGGCACATTTTTTTTTGTTGGATTTTCATTTTAAGTAACTATTTTTTTTTTTCATCTAGTGGGTTACTCCTAATCTCTTTCATTTGGAGATGCTGGGTGGCTAAGGATAGGTACTCTGGTGCTGTGATAAAGTTGTCAGTCTTTGACTGGGAAAATCTACAGCCCTATGTTGGCTACAGAATAATATCAAGACCCCAGGGCTCTGATGGTTACTGACAATCCTAGTGGCCCTAAATTCAGCTCAATTAGACTAACATTAATGGAATGCCTAAGCAATGTGTTGGATGAGAACCAGGTACCCGGAGAACAATGATTTACAAAGGAATAGAGATCAGACAAGAAACAATACACCAACAATGAAAAAGAGGATTGGCAGTTGCTATTGAGGCAGACTCCTTGCCACACAACAGACTCCTGAGAAACTGAGTCAAATGAAGCAAAGAACTTCCAGACTAGCAGCCCTTTGCTAGAGCATCCTACCAAAGACTTGCTGTGAAATGAGATTCTACACAAAGATTACTGAGCTTTGGTGTGGGGTGGTACACATGGGGACATCCAAGCCTCCTCCTCTTCCTCTGCCTCTGTGGTAATGCATGGGGCAGTCGCCACAGGGTGTTTTACTGGAAAATATGAAGACGCTTGGACTCGGGACAAAAGGGAACTTGTAAACATATCTTAGTCTTTGGGGAAATCTTCCTGCAAATTGCTCTGAAAGATGCAGACACAGAGAAGAAGGGGGAGGAAAGAGAAATGAAAACTTTAAAACAAACAAATAATAGGTTTAGATGAGAAAGTTTGTTTCACTAATTAGCCTCGTGGTCTAATAGTTCTCTTTTGATCATTAGCGACTGGGTTTAAATAGAACAAATTGGATAGGTACAAAGTGCCCATCAGATCTCTATTGCTCCTTTCTGGACTTGCAACTGTTGTAGCTTCTGCCAGGAGCTGATTTGATCAGAAGAGACTTCGGCTCAGACGGCTTCCTCATAATCTTAGTAGAGGTCTTTGCAGGCTCTTTTCCCTTTTAGTGCTCAGGGTTCTTTTTCAAGACACAAAGTTTAAGCCAGATTCCAGAGAGTGAATGTGTGGTCCCTGAGCCAGCATCAGCACCTGGTAGTGACTTCATAGACAGTTCTCCAGCAGAAACTCTGGGGTGGGGCCCTGCAATCTGTCTTTTAGGAAGCCCCTCCCCCGCAGGTAATTCTGAGGGTCATCCGCCATCCACATTTGAGACACTTGGGAGGAGTCTGTCTCTGTTCTGTAAACTAAGCAATCAAAGCATCTACACAGCAGGTGTAGAGAGCCTAGGCAGAGGTCAGACGCTGAGCCTCTAATTCTCAGCTGCTGGACAAGGGCAGAGCGGGTGGGGCTGCTTCTTAGGAATAGGCTCGGATCCTGTTCTCAGGAGGAGACACACTACATGCCTGCTCGTGAGTTTGCTCAGAAAACATTCGCTATCTGATGCTTTTCAAAAGGCAATCAAATCTCACGGAACTAAACATAAAGCAGAACTTTATGTTTAGTTTGCAGTTTTGTGCTTTAAAAAACAACAATAAAAACCAACGTCTCACTGTGGAGACCAGCCTGTCCTCAAATGTGTGATCCTCCTGCCTCAGCCTCTTGAATGCTAGGCATGTACCACTGCACTCTGTTCAGCTTAGCACTTCTTTTTCTGTAATGCTGACCGGTCTTATTCCTCTGCATAAACGAATCCAGAGGTAATTCAAGATTTCATTATTTTATAGTTCTTTCATCAACCATTTACATGCCTCATTGCACTTGGAAGCTGGTTGCAGATAATTATTGTTATTATTACCATTACTACTGCTACTACTATTTTGAGACAGAGTCTCACTATGTAGCTCTGGCTGGCCTGGAACTCACTATAAAGATCAGGTTGGCCTAATCCTTAGAGAGCCATCTACCTCTGCCTTGAGACTGCTGGGGCCGAGTGTGTCACCACACCCAGCCTATAAATTAATTTTGAATTGACTCTTAGCTTATTACAAACATCCTCAGTTCTTTTTTTTAAATAATACATTTATTTCTATTTTATGTACATTGGTGTTTTGCTTATGTATGTGTCTGTGTGAGGGTGTTAGATCCCACCTGGAACAGGAGTTACAGACAATTGTAAGCTGACATGCAGGTCCTGGAAATCCTCTGAAAGAGCAGCCACTGCTCTTAACCTCAGGTCTTTATGTATGTGAAATGTGAGTTCATTAAAAACCAACAACAACAACAAAAACTATAAGCAAAAAACAAAACCGAAATGAAACACACCACACAAAACACAATAAGCTCTAAGAGCTGGGCAGTGGTGTCACACGCCTTTAATCCCAGCACTTGGGAGACAGAGAGGCAGATCTCTGAGTTCGAGGCTAGCCTGGTCTACAGAGCTAGTCCCAGAACTGTAAAAGCTACACAGAGAAACCTATCTCAGGAAAAAGAAAAAAAGAAAAACAGCATGAAGTTTTTGAGATTACACATATGAGTTCATACATTAAGAATTCTTTTCCCTGTATACGTATGGCAGCACCTTCTTTGTACTTTGCATGTTTTTTTCCCATGATATAGAATGAACATATTCCCATGCATATGTATAGAACTTTCAGACTGAAAAATAAACCTGGGAAAGAGTCAAAATCCAGTGGATGGTGGTGCCAATGAAGCTGCCTAAAATGAGACATCACTGAAAACGAAGGGGAAACATATATCAGAAATGCTCACAGAAAGAAAGCAGTGCCAATTTCCCATGTCAGAGAAGGTTTCCAGGCTGAAGCAGAGAGTGTAAGCACAGCTTTGGGAATGTCTTTGCTTCTATAACACTGTCATAAACCTGTTCCTTTCTCTTTTTATCTCTTTTCTAAGCCTTTCCAATTTATTTGCTCCTCTTGTGGGTTTTACAGGGTGCTGGGGGCCAAACCCTGGATCTCTAGAAGAACAGTGAGTGCTCCTAACTGCTGGGCCATCTGTATGTGTGCATCTGTGGTCGTTTGAATGAAATGACCCCCATAGGCTCCTAGGAACTATTAGGAGGCATGGCCTTGTTGGAGGAAGTGTGTCACAGGGGTGGGGGGTGGAATTTGAGATTTCATGCCAGGCCCTATGTTTCTCTCTCTTCCTGCTGTCTGCTGATCCAGATGTAGAACTCTCAGATACCTCTCCTACACCATGTCTGCCTTCTTGCTGCCATGCTTTGCACCTTGACAATAATGGACTAAACCTCTGAACTGTAAGCCAGCTTCAATTAAACGTTTCCTTTATAAGAATTGCTATGGTCATGTCATCTATTCATAGCAATAAAATCCTAACTAAGGCAGTAATGTGTGTGTGTGTGTGTGTGTGTGTGTGTGTGTGTGTGTGTGCGCGCGCGTGTGTGTGCGTGCACAAGTATATGTGCACACATGTACAGGTGTTTCCTGCAGAGGTTATAAAACAGTGACAGATTCCTGAGAGCTAGAGTTTACTTGTGGTTGTGAGTCACCCAACAAGGGTGTTGGGAACTGAACTGGGGGCCTCTGGAAGAGCATTAAGCACTCTTAACTTCTGAACAATCCCTGTAGCCACTGGTATATCTTTAGATACTTGAGGATTTCCTCCTGAAGCCCATGGTCTATCTCCCAAGGAACAGCCTAGATCTACCTTTGGTGTGTTCTGTGGTTTCCATTCATTTTCTTCACAAGGGTACATCATAGCCCAGGCCATCTTACATGCACAGTCAGGAAGGAACCAGCAGGTCCTTTACAGAGGCCCTGGTGCTATTCTCTGCTGGCAGAAGCAGCTCCCCCTAGGTAGATTTACTACCAAGTAGTGATTTATATTCTGGAAGACAGTGCAGTGGGTTGAAAACTACTCAGACTCACATCCTTGATCCCATGGTGGTCACATTCTATCAAACATAACACAAACACCAACAATTACAATGTAACATGCTAAATGCTCTAAAAGAGGCACTTTAAAAAGAAGAGGAGATTTAATCCCAGCACTTGAGAAGCAGAGACAGGTGAATCTGTGTGAGTTTGAGACCAGCCTGGTCTACAGAGTGAGTTCCAGGACAGACAGGCTCCAAAGCTACACAGAGAAACCTTGTCTGGAAAGACCAAACAAAACAAAACAAAACAACAACAAAAAAACAAACAAAACAAAACAAAACAAAACAAAAAAACGGGGAGGGGGGGTTTGCTGGGCAGTGGTGGTGCACACCTTAATCCCAGCTCTCAGGAGGCAGAGGCAGGTGGATCTCTTTCAGTTTAAGGCCAGCCAGTGTATATATTGAGTTCCAGGTCAGCCAGGAATACACAGTGAGGCAAGAAGGAGAACAAAGGGGTGGGGAGGAAGAAAAGAAGGGAAGGATGGAGGAAGGGAGGGAGGGAAGTAGGGAAAGATGGAGGGAGAAAAGAAGCAGTAGAGCTCACTGAGTGGAAAACGAGGAAAAACACATCATGTGCAAAAGCACTTATGGGGATGCTGGGGATGTAGGTCAGCTGATAGCATGTTTGCATGGAGCCCTAATAACCCTGCCCATCATGCATTTGGGGAGCAGGAAGCACAGTTCAAGGGTCATCCTTTGCTGTATAGCAGGTCTGAGGCTAGCCTGGAATAATGAGACCATGGTTTTGTTTTTATTGTTTGTTTTTTGATTAAAGCATTTAGAATAGACTTGTGGTAAGTAAATTATACTTCAGCAAAAGCTGATTTAAAAAAAAAAATTAAAGGAAAGAGCTCCGGCATTAAAATGCAAAATATGTTGGGAAAGGCTGTGCAAATCTTTGCGAGCCACAGGAGGGTGCAAGCGTGAGTGGTGAGGCATGCAGCAAGGCTGGGTTGATCAGAGGGTGTGGTTTTGTATGCCATAGTGAATTTAACTGGGAGGACACTCTAGATAGGGAAAGTCACAAATAGAGGTGTGAAGGGGGGGGGTGTGAACGGTGAAGCTATAGGGCTTGTCACCAGCAGAAAGAGTTGTCATCACAACTGCTGAAAGCAAACCACATTTTATTGACAGGTGAAAAGAGATGCATGATGAGTTAGATAGCTTGGGTTAACCGAGAAAGAGCAGCTTGTCAGTCTGTCACAAGAGACAAATACCTTCATAGTAGTAAACTCAGAAGTGTTTCCAGGGCCGGTGAGATGGGACAGAAGCTAAAGCAATGGCCATCAAGCCTGACGAGCAGGGTTCATCCCGGAACCCATGTAGTCTGTGGGACTTCCTCAGTGATGGACTGTAAGCTGTGAGATGAAATAAACCTTTCCCTCCCCAGGGGATCTGATGCCCTTATCTGACCTCTGAGGATATCAGGCACACACGGTGGTGTACCTACATACTCTAAAGCGTACATACAAACAAAATTAAATAAATCTATAAAAGAAGAATAAGATTTTTAAAAAAGTTTCTGGTCATACCAGTATTGTGTTCATACAGAAGAAAGAAGGTATTTGGAACCCTGAAAGCAGCATTATAAACTATGTCTGTTAGGATAGACTTCTGTTTTGTTGAAACAGTATCTTGCTGTATAGCTTGTGTCCGGTTGGAATTTGCTATGTAGATCAGGATGGCCTTGAATTTGTGGCAATGCTCCTGCCTCTGCTTCTGACTACTGGGATTATAGACTTGCACACAGCCTTTACTTACAATACTTTCAGACCATTTTACCACAACATTGTTCTTTTGTAATAGTGTCTATTGTACCATTTAATGGCAGTGCGATAACAATGTCCTATTGCTAAACCAGCATTCACTTTTTTAGTATTATGTATGTGTTGATAGTTACTCCTACAAATAAACTACAGTGACTGGGGGCTGGTAATGTCAGCAACTGGAGTCAAGGCATTTAAAGCTTTATCTGTTTATTTTATGTTTATCAAGATTTTTGCCTAATTGTATATAAGTGCACCAGAGACCAGAATGGGAGGTCAGAGTCCCTGAAACCGGAGTTACAGATGGTTGTTAGCCACCATATGGGTGCTAGGAATTGAACTTGGGTACTTGGGGAGAGCAGACTTAATGGCCTTAATGGATGAGCTATCTCTCCAGCCCTTTTGCTTTTTTTTTTTTTTTTAATATTTATTTATTATTTATTTATTTATTTATTTATTTATTTATTTATTTATTTATTATGTACACAGCATCCTGCCTGCACTCCTGAAGAGGACACCATATCTCATTATATTATGAGCCAGTATCTGGTTGCTGGGAATTGAACTCAAGACCACCTGACCTGTTCAGCTTTTTATTAGACCAATCAGGTGCCTTACGCAGGCAAGGTGAAACACATGCAACACATCTTTACACAATTAAATACACATTCTTACACCATTAGACAAATGCAACACATCTTTATATAAAGTAATATTCCACAGCATAAACAAATGTAAACAAATGTAATCTTTGCCTAGTTAAAATAATATAATACGGCAAAGCACGTTATCCACTAAACCATCTCCCAAGACAGATATCCTCCAGTTATTTACTAAGACAAGCTGTGTGGAAGGTACATTTTGGAAAAATTTTAAAGATTTTCTTGTTGTTGGTGGGGTGTGTGTGTGTGTGTGTGTGTGTGTGTGTGTGTGTGTGTGTGTGAGCTTGCCTGCACAGGTTCCATGGTCTGGGTATGGAGATCAGAGGACAACTCTGTAGAGTCTTTTCTCTCCTTCCACTTTTGCATGGGTTCCCAGGGATGGAACTCACAACACAAGGTTTGCATGGCAAGTGCCTTTACCCACGGGAGCCATCTCACTGGCCCCGTTTTGAAACATTTTAAAATATGTAAATATCTTTATTCCGTTTTCCATATGACTGGTTATTTGGTTGTAACATGTTGAGTGGAAAACAGTTCCCCAGAATTATGAAAATACCAGTCTGTCATCTTTGGACTCTTCCTCACTCTTCATTCAAACACTCCTGGAATTGCAGGTGTGACTGGGGACAAAAGACAACTCATTTTAATTTGCATCTTAAGTGAACTGCATGACCCATATTCTGCCTGTCCCCCTGGGCAGCCTCTGCTTCTGCCTCTCACCAACTTTGGAAAAAGCACTCAAGATTTCTTTACCTGTCCCTTCCAAAGAGAAACCACGTTATGAATCTTTAATGTTCAATGTGGAATTTGAGTGTTGTCGTCTAAGGGAGACAGAGGTGGAGGGTCACACTGTCCTGTGTTTGGCATAAAATTTAATTCCTCATTAGACATTTCTATTCACTCACAAAGTTTTTTGTTGGATTGGTTGCTCATTATTTTTTTCATTTTGAAAAATATTTTTTTTCATTTTAAAAATGATATATAAAATTCACTTCTAGCTGGGCACGACATGCCTGTAATCCCCACACTTGGGAGGCCGAGTCTTGGGAATTTTGAGGCCACAGTGAAATATTGTCTTAAAACAACAACATGGAATCATGGTGTGTGTGTGTGTGTGTGTGTGTGTGTGTGTGTGTGTGTGTAGGTTGAAGGGCCACTTCCTGGAGTTGGTGTTCTCCTTCTGTCACATGGGTCTTGGGGTTCAAGTCAAGTCTTGAGGCTTGATGGCATCCTTACCCTCTGATCATCAGAACAGCCCCACTTCTCTTTTTAATTTTAAAAGAAACTTCAAACTCCTCCCCAAGGTGGCTGCATTTTGCTTCCCCACAGCAATACCAGCTAGAATGTTGTAGAATGACTTCACCAGTATCTGGTATGGTCATTTTTGGTGTTGCAGTAGACATGGCATCTCAAGGTGTTTGCAACTGCATTTCAGATGACTGAGGACTTGAAAGTCTTCTGTGTTTATTTGCTGTCTCTGTTACCTCATTGGTGGGTCCCCTGCTCAAATCCTTTGTCCATTTTTAAAATGTATTGTTTCTTTGTCACTGAGCTTCCAAAGTTTTTTATACATTCTGGATATAAATCCTGTGCTAAAATTTTTATTTGAAAATATTTTAAACTATAACTATATTTTCCACAATCATTTTCCTTTATTATTATTTTTTTTCTCATTTTACATATCAATTCCAGTTTCCTCTCCCTCCCATCCTCCCATGCTCCATCACTCCCCCCACCCCCTGTCCTATTCCCCACTCACTTCCCAGGGAGGGTGAGGCCTTCCAGGAGGGATCATCAAAATCTGTCAAGTCATTTGGAGTAGGGTCTAGGCCTTCCCTCCTGTCTCTAGGCTAAGGGAGTATCCCTCCATAGGGAATGTGCTCCCAAAATTCTTTCATGCACCAGGGATACATCCTGGTTCCATTGTCAGAGGTCGCTTAGACTGCCCAGGCCTTCTAACTGAGACCCATGTTCAGAGAGTCTGGGTTGATCCTATACTGGTTTCCCAGCTATCAGTTTGGGCCATGAGCTCCCCTTGTTCAGGTCAGCTGTTTCTGTGGGTTTCTGCAGTCTGGTCTTGACTCCTTTGCTCATCACTCCTCCCTCTCTGCAACTGGATTCCTGGAGTCTTGCTCAGTATTCAGCTGTGGGTGTCTGCTTCTGCTTCCATCAGCTACTAAATGAGGGTTCTATGATGGCATATGAGGTAATTATCAATCTCATTATTGGGGAAGAGCATTTAAGGTAGCTTCTCCACTATTGCTCAGATTGTTAGTTGGGGTCATCCTTGTAGGTCTCTGGACATTTCCCTAGTGCCAGTTTTCTCTTCAAACCTGTAATGGCTCCCTCTATTATGGTATCTCTTTTCTTGCTCTCCTCCATTCTTCTCTTGACTCAATCTTTCTGTTCCTTCATGTTCCTTCTCCCCTTCTCTTTCACCTAACTCCCTCTTCACTCACTTGTTAGGACAGTTTTCCCACCAGCCTTGTCTCACTGCTGTGCCAGCCCTAAATAACACACAGAGATGCTGTATTATATAAAGCTGTTGTCCAGTTACTATCTTTCTTATTGTCTAGCTCTGTCTTAAATATTAACCCATTTCTATTAATCTAAGTGTTTTCACATGGTCTTATCTTACCGAAGAGAAGGTCCGGAACTCTTCCTCTAAAGTCTCTAAATCTTGACTCTCCTACATCTTCCAGAATCCTCCTTGTTTCCTAGTCCCGCCTATCTTGCCTTCCTATTTGTCAACAGTGCTTTATTCATTAACCAATAAGAGAAACATATTTAAGAAACGACATCTCCCATCATCTCTTTTCTGTAAAATATATAACAAAACAGTTATTAAATAAGAACTATAGTTAACAATATTTAGTCCATTAACATTTAGCAAAATTTAAAGAAAATATTTTATCACCTATCCTATCCTTCTGAGTCTAAAGTCTTTTATATAACTTATCTTTAATCCTAAGTAAGGAAAACTATAACCATAACTATCTGTCTTCAGCTCCATCGAAGACCACAGAAGGATAATATATAAACTCTAGAAATGACAGAGACATCTCATTCTTTTGTAATGTTCCATCTTCAGCCCATAGGCCATAGAGTGTCTGGCAGACTCCTCAGCAAAGCAGGAAACTTTAAACTGTCCACCTGTATTGGCAGTTTGTCAGTCACTTTTCTTGGTGTCCTGCAGAATGTCTGGCAGACTCTTCCATGAAGCAGAAACCCTGTAGCACTGTCCATCTTGTTTCAGCAGTCACTGTTTTGTGGGTCCTGCATGTCCAGTTTATGCAGCATAAAGTCAAACAGTCCAGACAAGAGCAGTATCTTGCCCAAATGGCTAGTCTTGCCATATTGGAAGTAAACTCCACAACAAGTTTCTTCTATGTCCATCTTCCTTTCTGACACAGGTGGTGTTGCCAGGAATAGTTGTGCCTCACTGTTAAGAAAAAAACCCTAAACCATTTTAAATGCCATATTTTGTAGGTCTTTGAAAGGTTTGAAGAATGCCTATCCAATTGAAATATATCTCTATATATCAAAAAACCTAACTATCTTAACTATAAGTTTTTACTATTATAGGTAACTATCTATAATCTGCACTAAATTATACATTACATTTTTAAATTAGCTATAAAAATATAATACCTAAACAAAAGGAAAAATATACATATCACAAAATTGACCTTAAATTTGTATCAATAAATGAAAATCCATTCCAAAACACAAAGTATTCATTTCTATACCATAAAAAGAGATTGGTCATGATCATTAACCATTTATAACCAAGCCCATTTAAATAAAAACAAATATTTATACACATTATTTGGGAATTTTGGCGTCATTCTTTCCAAACTGCTTCCTGCTGGTAGGGGGCACTGTCATGGGGATCCTAAGAAGATGCAGAAATCCTGGCTTAGTGGTCTGCAAGGCTGCCTTGTCCCAGCTGTTTTGAATGTTGGATCATCTGGGACACTGCTTCAGGGAGTTTTGCTTGACCAAAACATGATAGTCTGGAAGGAATCCACAGCTTTTCAATTCTTTTCCCCAATAACCTGCCCTTAGACTTAAATTTTGAAGTCAAAGCATTTTTAAAATATATAAATTGTATTAATTCAGTAGCATTGATAATCAAGTGTATTGTAGAAATTGTTGTTCCTTCCTTAGCAATTGAGCAGTTCAAAGACAACACAATAGCATACAGTATCTAGACCTTCTGTGTATTTTCCATTTTTACGTGGCTTTTTTATTACTCTATTTCTTTTACTTTAATTTTTTCATTTATTGAGACAGGTTCCTCTGTGTAACTTTGGCTGCCCTGGAATTCACTCTGTACACCAGGTTTACTTTGAAATCACAGAGAGATCCTCTTGCCTTTGCCTCCCGAGTGCTGAAATTAAAGGTGTGTGCCACCAATGCCCCAGCTACTCTCTTTCTATTTCTTAAAACCATTTTATCCTGTTTCCTTTTCTCTCCAAAGCATACATATATATTTAAAACACGTTGTAAACCTTTAGAGGTTTTTCTTTATCTGAATCTGTCTTTATGTTGAGTCAGAAAACCTTCCTTAAAGGAGCCTCGCAAATCTCTGCTTATTTCTAGCAAAACAAAGTCACACTGAGAAAAATGCTATTACTAAGAAGCCTTGCTTGTCTCTGTTCTTTTGTTTCTAAAACCCCTTATTAAGCTTTTGTTAAATTTTAAGTGAAAATTCTCTCAGGTCCCACGTTGTAGGTGCCATTTTGTTACGAGCAGTTTCCCCCCTGACAGCCTGGTCCCAGCCCCAGATAACAGACAGAGATGCTGCATTAGATATAAAGCTGTTGGCCTGTTACTAGTGTTTCTTATTGACTAACTCTGTCTTAAATATACCCATTTCTTACTGGAGAGAAGGTCCGACCCTCTTCCCTCCAGTCTCTACATCTTGAATCTCCTACTACATCTCCCAGAATCCTCCTTGTCTCCTAGTCTCACCTATCTTGCCTTCCTATTTGCCAACAGTGCTTTATTCATTAACCAATAAGAGAAATATATAGACAGAATGACATCTCCCATCACTCACTGACACACCCCACACCCCCCTGCTCCCAATATGCTCAGGAGATCTTGTCCCTTTTCCCTTCATTGGGGGAGCCTTGTATGTTTCTCTTAGGTTTCTCCTTATATCCTAGCTTCTCTGGCAGTGTGAATTGTAGGCTGGTGATCCTTTGCTCCATGTGTAAAATCCATATATGAGTGAGTACATACCATGTTTGTCTTTTTGTGACTGGGTTACCTCACTCAGGACAGTTTCTTCTAGTTCCATCCATTTGCCTGCAAATTTCAAGATTCCATTGTTTTTTGTTTTTGTTTTTGTTTTTTTCCTCTGAGTAGTACTCCATTGTGTAAATGTACCACATTTTCTTTATCCATCCTTCAGTTGTGGGGAATCTAGGTTGTTTCCAGGTTCTAGTTATTACAAATAATACTATTATGAACATAGTTGAACAGATGTCTTTGTTGCATGGATGTGCATCTTTTGGGTATATGCCTAAGAGTGGAATTATCAGATCCTATGCTAGACTGATTCCCATTTTCCTGAGAAACCACCATACTGATCTCCAAAATGGGTATACAAGTTTTCACTCCCATCAGCAGTGGAGGTGTATTCCCCACTCCACATCCTCTCCAGCATAAACTGTTATTGGTGTTTTTTTTTTTTTTTTATTTTAGCCATTCTGACAGGAGTAAGATGGTATCTCAGAGTTGTTTTGATTTGCATTTCCCTGATGGCTAAGGATGTTGAGCACTTTCTTAAGTATATTTTAGCTATTTTGGATTCTTCTCTTGAGAATTCTCTATTCAGTTCTGTACCCCAATTTTTAATTGGATTATTTGGTGTTTTGGTGACTAGCTTCTTGAGTTCTTTGTATATTTTGGAGATCAGCTCTCTGTCAGATGTGGGGTTGGTGAAGATCTTTTTCCACTCTGTGGGCTGCTGTTTTGTCTTGTTGACTGTGTCCTTTGCCTTACAGAAGTTTCTCAATTTCAGGAGGTCCCATTTATTAATTGTTGATCTCAGTGTCTGTGCTACTGGTGTTATGTTCAGGAAGCGGTCTCCTGTACAATTTGTTCAAGGGTACCTCCCACTTTCTCTTCTCAGAGGTTCAGTGTGGCTGGATTTATGTTGAGGCCTTTGATCCATTTGGACTTGAGTTTTGTGCATGGCAATAGACATGGGTCTATCTGCAATCTTCTTCACATCATCATCCAGTTGTGCCAGCACCATTTTTTTTTCCTTTTTCCATTATATAATTTTAGTTGTTTTGTCACAAATCAGGTGTTCATAGGTGGGTGGGTTAATATCAGAATTTTTCATTTAGATTCCATTGGTCTTCCTGTCTCTTTTTGTGCCCAAACCAAGCTGTTTTCAGGACTATAGCTCTATAGTAGAGCTTGAAGTCAGGGATGGTGATGCCTCCCAAAGTTCCTTTATTGTACATGGTTGTTTTGGCTATCCAGGGTTTTTTGTTTTTCCATATAAATTTGAGTATTGTCCTTTTCTTTTCTTTCCTTTGGTTTTGTGTTGTTGTTGTTGTTGTTTTGTTTTGTTTTGTTTTTTTTGTTTTTGTTTTTTTTGTTTTTTGAGATGAGGTTTCTCATGAGCCTTTCCTGGAACTCATTCTGTAGACGAGGCTAGCCTCGAACTCACAGAGATGTGCCTGCCTCTGCCTCCAGAATTCTGGGATCAAAAGTATGCGCCCCCAGCTCAATATTCTCTTCATATTTCTTTTTCTTTCCTTTCTTTCTTTCTTTCTCTCTTTCTTTCTTTCTTTCTTCCTTTTTTCCTTCCTTCCTTTTTTTTTCTTTCTTCTTTTTTTTTTTTATTTTCATTCACTTATCAGGGTCTTTCAGAGACCAGAAAATCCAATTTATCAGTTTTTCTCTTGTAGGTTTTCTTCTTAGCATCCTTTCTAAAAATTTTTGCTTTATCTAAGGTCACAAGATTTTTCTGTTTTCTTTTATAAGTTTTATCATTTTCAGTTTAAAAATTAGGACTATATTTTTTTAAAAAATGTTTTGAGTTATATTTTTTATTTCATGTCAATGAATGTTTTGCCTACATGTATGTATGTGTACCATGTGGCTGTCTGACATTGGGAATGGGGCAGAAGAGGGTGTCAGGTCTTCTGAAGCTAGACTTACACTAGTTTTTAGCATAACATGGGTGCTGGGACTGGAACCCAGGTCCTCAGCAAGAGCCACCAGTGTTCCTAACCACTGAGCCATCTCTCTAGCCTGGACTATGTTCTGTTTTGAGTTAATTTTTGCATGTGCTACAGGGATGCATTGAAGTGTTGCTGTTTGGGGTTTTACAATTGGTCTAGTGCTATTTTGCTGAAAAGGTTATCTTTTCCCATTGAATTGTCTTTGTTTAAAAGGCCAATTAACCACACATATGTACATCCATCTCTGAACTCCATTCTATCTCGTTTATGTGGATGTTTAGCTTTTCCCTGATAATTTCTTCTCCTGATTTCTTCAGTTTTATAGTAAGTCTATAAATCAGGTAGTATCAGTCCTCCAACCTTTTGTTGTTGCTGTTACATCTTTTGGGGGACAGGATCTCATTAAACCCAGGCTGTCCTTGATCTGTCTCACTATATAGCCAAGAATAACCTTGAACTCTTGATCTTCATGCCTCCACCTGACAAGGCCTGGCTGGCATTGTAGTGGTGTACCACTGTGGTGGTTTGAAAGAAAGTCAGCCACAGAGAGTAGCACTATTAGGAACTGTGACTTTGTTGGAGTAGGATTGCATTTTTGAGGGAAGTGTCTCACAGTGGAGGTGGGCTTTGAGGTCTCATATATGCTCAAGCCACACCATACATGACCCAGACCACTTCCTGTCATCTGCCCATCAAGTTGTAGCACTCTCAGCTGTAGCACCATGGCCGCCTGCCTGCACACCACCACCGTTGTTGCACCATGATGATAATAGACTAAACCTGTGTAACTGTTTGTTTTGTTTGTTTTTGTTTTGTTGTTGTTGTTGTTTTGTTTGTCTTTAAAAGTGTTGCTGTGGTCATGGTGTCACTTCACAGCAATAGAAACCCTAACTAAGACAGAAGCTGGCACCAGGGACTGGGTTACTGTTGTGATAGGCCTGAGCATGTTTGAAGGAATACGGAACTTGGAACTGGATTAGAAAAGCAGTTGACCATTTTAAGTGCTGCTCAATGGGCCATACTAGTAGGAGCATGGAAGACAAGGTGCTGGGGGTGATTTGAATTGTGGGGCCTGGCTCAAGATGTTCCAGGGGAAAAGAATTTAGCATGTGGCCTAGATACTGGTCTTGTGTTATTTTGGTGAAGAATGTGACTGCTTTTTGCCCTTATCCAAGAAGTCTGCTTGAGGCTAAAGTAAAGAGTTTTATATTAATCCCATTGGCAGAAGAATTCTCAAAACAGCTTAGTACAGACTCTGTGGTGTGGTTATCATTGTTAACTGTGATGAAGATTTATAAAAAAGAGCAAGCTGAGCAAATAAGAATACAAAATTTACAGATGGAGAAAAGGGGCACCAGGAAGCAGAATGGAGCTAAACCGTGTGTTCAGAGACATGAATGGATTAAGAAATGAAACAAAGGGAGTGGTGACCTCAGGGCAAGACCCCACCCAGCTAACCTTCCAACGTGTGAAGAAGGATAAAAGGTTTAGAGCCAGGTGTGGTGGCACATACCTTTAACCCTAGTATTCTGAAGGCAAAAGCTGGCAGAGCTCTGAGTTCAAGGCCAACCTGGGCTACAGAGCAAGTTCCAGAATAGCCAAGCTTAGGCACTGAAGAAAACCATGGAAAACACAAAGCTGGTGAAGATGTAATTGAAAGAAGGGGCTATGTTCCAGCTCCAGCAAGCAGCACAATTTGGCAGCTTTGGCCATGTGGTTCTGGCTTTAGATTCCAGAAGAAAGGTTACATAGAAATCCTAACTAAGACAACCCCCATGTCCAACTTCCAGCTTTAAAAAATATGCAATTTTTAATTGCGTACATGTGGGGTATATGTGCACATATTCATACCTGTGGATGTGACAGCCTCTGGTTTCGGTCCTTGCCTTTCTGCTTGCTTTGAGGCAAGGTCTCTTGTTTTCTTGCTGTTCTGTGTGCTCCAGGATAGCTGGCTTCGAGCTTATGGAGGACTCTGACTCCTCCACTGTTGTAGGAGTGATGAGGTCACAATACCACATGCCACTTTACATGGCTCCTGGGGGACTCCAAGCCCGACTCCTGAGTTTTGCACAAGTACTTTTACCTGCTATGCCATCTCCTGATCCCTAACTTTGGTCTTTAAAAAAATGTTTTGGTGGCCGGGCATTGGTGGTACATGCCTTTAATCCCAGCACTCGGAAGGCAGAGGCAGGCAGGTATCTGTGAGTTCGAGACCAGCCTGAACTGCAGAGTTCTAAGACAGCCTCCAAAGCCACAGAGAAACCCTGTCTCAAAAAATCACCAAAAAAAAGTTTTGGTTTCTAGTTTCATATTTTAAGATTAATCTGATGATTTCTACAGGAATCTGGCTGGGGTGTTGGTTGTAAGATGCTGATCCTACACACATCTATCTGTGAGAGCTGACATCTTGGCATTTGGTATCCCAGCTTCTAGCAGGAGCTATCATATTTCCTATTCATCTCCTTTCCCCCCATCAGTGTTTGACAGGTACCAGTGTTCAGACTTGCACATACTTACAAATTTAATTTTGATTTTGGTTTTGGTGGAGTTATAAATGTTCCTTTTAGTCTCAACTTTCACTCTTTTCATGGCTAGTGCAGTGTAAGGCCAGTTTTTAAAATACTGATTTTTGAGTCCAATGTCCTTACAATTTACTAGAGCTAATAGCTCTTTTTGTACAACCCATGGAGTTGTCTATGTAGATAACATGTCTTTTTTTTTTTTTAACCTTATTTCATTAGTCAGGACTCCCAGTAGGATTTTGAGTAATGAAAACACTTTATCCTGTCCCTGACTTTAGTAAGAAAACATTGTTTATTAAGTAGTTGGTGTAATATTAGCAGTAGGTTTATTGTAGATGCCATTTGTTAAGTAGAGGTGATTTCCTTCTAGCCTTAGTTTACTGAGAAGTAATAGGTGTCTTAGTCAGCTTTTGGCCCAACGTTGAAGAGGTTTCTCTCTGTTGCTTTAAAGTTCTAGGCCTGAGGCATATTTGGTAAGAGTGATGGCAGACCAAAGCTATTTACTTCATGATGTGGAGTGAAAGAGAAAAGGGAAGAGACTGGTGTCATAATTAAATTTCCTTAGTGACCTAAACCTGCTGGCTCCCACCACTCGAGCTTTCCAATACCTTCCCAATACTATGAGTGCCAAGCAAGGGGCCAAAGCTTTAACACATAGCCTTCGGGACATTTCAGATCCAGACTGTGTCAGATGTTAATTCTTATCAAATTCCCTTTCTGTATCAAGATGAACATACGGTTTTCTTTCTTTTCTAACTTCCTGATATAAGTTATATTTATTGATTTTTTTCAAATCTTGTGCCAGGCTTATGTGCTTAAAGTAAGCTTGACTAAATCATGAATTATTATTACTATTATAACCATAAAAATTATTTTTGTGTTTGCCTGCATGTATGTATACAGTGTAGTGTGTGTATGGTAACCTGGTTACTGTTGAAGCCAGAGAGGGTATCAGGTCCCCTGGAACTGGAGTTATGGATGGTTTTAAATGCCATGTGGGCACTGGGAATGGAGCCTGGATCCTTTGGAAGAGCAGCCAGTGCTCTTAACTGCTGAGCCATCTCCCTAGCCCCTTACTATTTTTAAAAACTGATTTTTTTTATTTTAGTTATGTGTCTGTGTCTATCTGTGTATGTGGGGGGCATGAGATATGAATGTAGGTATTCTCAGAGGCCAGCAAAGGGCATCAAATTGCCTGGAACTGGAGTTGTGGGTGTAAGCCACCTGACATGGGTACTGGCAGCCAACTCAGGTCCTCTGCAAGAGCATATGCTCTTAAACTCTGAGCCAACTCCAACCTCTATCATATTTTTTCACCCCAGATAATCTTGCTGTATAGTTCAGGCTGGCCTTTCTCATCTGATAGAGTGCTGGGATTACACACTCTTAGCCTGAATAAGCTTTTAATATTGTTACATTCCCTGTTCAGTTCCTTTTTTCCTCTCCTCTACACAATACTTATTTTGCTATCTCTGGCTTTCTATGCTTTGGGATCCTCTCCAATTTTTTCTCATTTCCATGTAAGAAATTTAACTTTATTCTGGCTCCTTGAAGCATAAATGTTCCTATCTATCCCAGCCCTTGCCAGCTAAAGGAGCCCAAAACCAGAATGGGTCTGCTAAGAAAGAAGATGGCAGGAGGGAGGTATGGGATTTTTGTTCATTTAGAAGTCATTATGAATTATTTATCCATTTTTCTGGATAGTTATCAGGTTATTATTTATTTATAAGAGCTCTTTATTAAATCAAAAAAATTGGGGGGGGGCGGTGGCGGTTGAGACATGGTTTCTCTGCAGCTTTGGAGCCTGTCCTGGAAATAGCTCTGTAGACAAGGCTGGCCTGGAACTCACAGAGATCAGCCTGCCTCTGCCTCCAGAGTTCTGGGATTGAAGGCATGTTAACAATTTCTATATAATTGTTTCTATGGAGCAGCAAGATTCTATAGCTTTCTTGTGGCCTGACCTGATGCAGAGATGAAGTTTAGAGAATTTGAGGATGAAGTCTCAGCAGTCTTTACATCTTTTGTTCTCAAATGCACACTGGTCTTCATGATTCTGTGTTTGAGACAGAGTCTCACTTTTTTAAATGGTTCATTATTACCAAGTATGTGGGTGCCCACATGCCATGGTGCACACGGGTCGTCAGGCATGGCAGCAAGCCTTTATCTGCTGAGCCATCTTACAGGCCCTGGAAGTCTGGGATTGAGAAGAGACTGAACCAAGTGACTTTAGCTGTTCTCAGCCCTTTAAGATCCAGGAGTGCTCTGGGGACATGGAAAGCCAGTGCAAATGTCACAAGGGCGAACTGAGCCAGTCCTGAGCAGACAGAAGCACAGTGGAGATAGTGTGGCTCAGGACACCACCCAAAGCTTGAAAACAGACCAAGCATGTGCCTGTCCCCAGTGGTTCTGGCCAGGGAGGCTCACCCTGCCGAAGCTTCTGCTGTTGCTAAGGAAGCATTCTTCATTAATCCTGTCACTTGGAACTCTGAAGTTGAGTTCTGTGTCCAGAGCAACTATGGAATTCAGCTCTGTAACCCCACAAGCTCGGCTCAGTGTGCTGACAGGAAGATAAAATGACTTTGAGGAGGGAGCTTGGTGCTCAGTACCCTTTACTTCCCAGAGAAGGGATTAGTCCAACCCCCAGCAACAGGTACCCATGAGCCATTGAGGACCAGTGGGTGAGGCATCGGCACAGGCAGTTCATCAGGAAACTGGGGGTTCAGTGAGCTGCAGATGATCCAGAACCAACCATGGTGGCATCAAACCTCAGACTAGATTGGCCTGTGGACATTTTCTTGGTTGCTTATTGATGTGGAAGGGCCCAGTCCATTGTGAGGTGCCCCCCACCCCTGGGGCAGGTGGTCCTGGGTTCTATAAGAAAGTAGACTGAGCAAGATAGAAGGAGCAAGCCAGAAAGCAGCGTGCCTCCATGATCTCTGCAGAAGCGCCTGCCTCCAGGTTCCTGCAATCTGTAAGCAATCTCTCTTCCAGTCATGGAGTTTATTACAGCTACAGGAAAGCAAAGTGGGACATATGCTTTGTATTATTTGATGCATATAACCAAAGGGTACAGTGTGATAATCAATGTATGTATACAGTGTGCAATGATGAAAATCAGGGAAGTTGGCACTTCCCTATTCTTTCCCCCACCCCACCCCCACTCCTCCTACCCTTCACTCCCCTCCCCCTCCCATCCCCCCAACTCCCACCCCTGAAACAGGGTTTCTCCGTGTTGCCCTGGAACTCATTCTATAAACCAGGCTGGCCTCAAAATCTGAAATCTGCCTGCCTCTGCCTCCTGAGTGCTGGGATTAAGGGTGTGTGCCTCCACCACCCCGTTCTTTTCTTTTTATCTTCCTTTCCTCCTTCCTTTTTAAAAAATGTGTTTGTGTGTACCCTATTTGCCTGGTGCCCTTGAAGGCCACAAGAGGGCATCATCTCCTTAGAACGGGAGCCACAGACTGTTGTAAGTCACCACATGGGTGCTGGGAATTGAGCCTGGGGCCTCTGGAAAAGCAGTCTTTGTTCTTAACCACTGATGTCTCTCTAGACTGTAACGTCATCTCTTTAAAAGTATTCTCCTGAGGTATTTATTTTTGAGGCAGGTTTTCGATCTGGCTCACTATAATACCCCATGTTGTCTTGAATTCATGGCAATCCTCGTAAATTCTGTGTTCTGGGCACAAACCACTGCTGCCTGGATCTCCTCATCTCAGATCATTCTTTGTGTTTCTTATTAATCTTCTCCAATTCTATGTCCCCAGACACTGTATTTTAACATATATGAGTACGTATATGCAACAATAATAACTGAAGAAAAGTAATGGATCTGAGAAGTAATGTGAGAACAAAACAGGAGAAGTTAGAGGGGGAGGGGAGGATGGAAAGGATAGAAATACAGTATTCATGCTTGAGATTCATCTAAAATTTCAAAAGTTAATAATGTCATTCTAATTCCTTTTTAAAGACACTAGCTTCTCCTTGTTCCTGTCTCTGAGTTCCTGTAAGCAGTTGGAAAAGATTCCCAGAGCTGGAGTTTCAGGCAGTTAGTTAAAAGTTGCTCGGGGTGGGTACTGTGCACCAAACCCAGGTCCCCTGGAAGAGCACTACTCACCAAGTCAGTCCTTCTCTTAGCTTGTTTATCTGTTGGGAAACCTGAACCATTGGAGCTGTAGTTTCCAGCCTCCTGGCTTTGCTGGCTTCACTCTCGTGATCTGACTCACAACACTGCCTTACCCCCTGTATTTACTGCAAAACTGGCAGCTGGACCCAGGGGCTTTTGTGGACTTGGGTTCGGTCTAGTGGCATCATCCTAAGTGCAGTGACGTTCTTGCAGTGAAGGGCAGATAACGTTACCCCGTGTCTCCCTGTGTGACCTCAGCAACTGCGAGTCTCAGTGTCAAGGTCCTGATGCTGTAGTTGACATTCCCTTTTCACTTGCCAGTTGGAGTGCTCGCATAATGAGACATTCTTCTCCCTTACCATTCTGTTGCTCAAATGTAGTCAATGGATGCTAGGACTGCATTCTACCAGCTACTCAGAGCTGAAGGTGTTTCCATCTGCATGTTCACTGATGCCACACCTGTAAGCTCCTCCCCCATGCAGGGGAGAACCCAGGCTTGGGGCCTGCTAGACGAGAGCTCTGCCACCGCGCTGCATCACCAGCCCTCACACTGGCAGCTCGAAATTGAACACAGTATAGTGTTTACACCACGGGAATGGACAGATGACACAACCCAGCCCCCTTCCCCGAGAAAGCCAGTTGTTAAATACTCAACAGCCACGACCAGGTCTATGTCACAGGAGACTAGCAGGATAAATGTGAATCCCTTTCTTCTTCGACTCCTCTCAAGATGATGGAGCTGCTCCCTCCGATCCAATGAGGTGATGACAGGATTTCCCTTATGTCCCAGTGAATTCGCATACCTAAAGGTATCAGGAGCTTTTTCACTCCGGTTCTCTTATTGTCTGTATTTTGGATCTCACAGTCAGTGTGTGGATCTGATATCTGCAGCTCAAGACAGGTCTCTGGGTTTGTGATTAAGTTTATAGTCACTGTCTGGGTTTTCCTTTTTCTTCTGCATGCGTGTTATGTAAGTGTGCGTTTGAGTGAGTGGGTGTGAGTATGTTTGTGCATGCCAGTGGAGGCCATAGGTTGATGTTGTCTTCTTCTCTCACTCTTGGGTCTTTCTCTGAACCTGGATGCACTGATTGGTGAAAACTAGCTTTCCAGTGAACTCCAGGGACCCTCCCATCTCTACCTCCCCAGCGCTGAGGTTCCAGGCATACACCACCATTCCTGGCTTTTTATGTAGGCTCTGAGGTCTTGACCCTTATGCATCAGGCACTTTACCAATTAGTTAAGCCAAGTCTTCAGTCCCATGTCATACCTGTTTTAAAATCTTCTTGTCTTATTTTGGCTCAATCAATTATTTTTCATTCTTTGGGCTTGTTTTGTTTTTTGAGACAGGGTTTCTCTGTGTAATAGCCCTGGCTATCCTGGAACTCTCTCTGTATACCAGCCTGGCCTTGAACTCACAGAAATCTGCCTGCCTCTGACTCCTGCGTGCTGGCTGTCTATGTCAGGTAAGGAAATGGGGCAGTCAGGGATTCCTGGGCACCTGGATTTGAGTAGCGCTGGATACAATACCATTGGATGGGGCCGGTCTTGCAATCCCTGGTTGAAAGTCAGGCACCGCCATGCCACTGCTGCCAGTCTAGGCGAGGAGGCAACTTGAATGAGCCCTTCTGACCTCTGCTTTTCTAGGAGAGGGGCCCCATTTGGCAGAGCCCCTGCCCAGGGAGCCTTGGTGTTAGATGTCTGAGCTTAATACCTGGAGGAGAGTAAAGACTTTCTCTATGTGCCCCATCAAAGGCATCACCCCTTGAGATCACGGAAGCCTGGCTGGATTAATTCAGATCTGTTTCCAGCCATTTCCTCCTACTCTTCACACCCTGTTTCCCCTAGGCATGTGATGGACTAATGCCAGATATACCCAACAAGGCTCATCTCTAATCCTCTTCCCCGCCTATGAAAAACCTTTGAAAAACTTGTTCATTTATTCATTCCTCATTTGTCCATTCAAGACAACAACAAACAAACAAAACCCTCATTTCTAGCTGAGTGTGTTATCACTTAGAAAATAATGATAAAGAAAGCAACGTTGCTCTCATGTCATGACATATACAGTAGAGCCTCCCCAAAATGGCATGCCCATCGCTCTCCATTTCTCCCCTATATCTTCTCCTCAGAACAGTCCCAAGGTGCCTTATATCACAGAGGTTCCCAGAGAGCTGAGAACAACTATTACCTGCCTCTTGTGTCTGATTGAACCCCTCTGTCTGAAACAAGGTCTTTAACAGAGCATAACATCCCATAACACAGTGAAACAACTTCTACTAGGCTGTCCCCACGTGTGCCCCCCACCCCTCTCCCACCCTGGGCCCTATCTCCACAGCTCTTTTTTGGGTCAGCAGAACAGTCTCAACTTTTGCTACTTGGGTCCACATTTTAAAGTTTCAGGGCCATCTGTGAGCAAACCAAAGGCATGTGTCGTGTATTGCAAACGTGGAACCTCTAAGGCACTCTGAGGCAAGCATGAAGTCGGCTTTGTTTTCTGGTTACTGAGAATAGCATGTGTAGTCACCCACAGGCTAGATACTCCAGAGACTATGGTCTGTAGAATCACTTGTTCCAGACCATCCCAGTCCTTGCCTAGAATGGACAAATGAGCCTTCCATGAATAGGACATCAGAACTTGAAACTGACCTCAGGGATGACTGAGTGTATTTCCTTGAGAACGGGTCATCGTTACACCTGTTGCTTGTGTACTCTCTACTCTAAGTGGTCATTGCAGACTAATAGCTTTAACTTGCCCCACAAAGAGCCGTTTCCCTTGGAAACAGAAACTGTAACCTTAGTGAAGGTCTTCTGTCCCAAGAATCTCAGTGGCTTCGTTTGTAAAATGATAGAGATGTCCTTGAGGCATTTGAGACTGCTTCAAATTCCAGAACAAGCAAGTCTGGAGCCAGAGACTGGGCAAACAAACAGCATTCAGGCATTCCAACTCCAGCCCAGAGCTAAGTGGATGCCCTTTGTATCAGTTACTTTTTGTGCCTGTAACCACAATGTCTGATGTGTCCAGGTTGCGGGAGCAAGGATTTACTGTGGTTCAGTTTCAAAAGATTCAGTAGTGGACTTTTGGCACCATAAATTAGGCTTCATGGAGGTGGGACCATGTAGTGGAGTGAGCTGGCCTATTCACTGCCAGTCATCAAGCAGGGAACAAGGAGCAGTCTGGAATAATAGTAGTATACCTGTCCCCAGTCACCTAATTCCTCCAGCCAGGCCTCACTGGGGGAGTTTCTATAACCTTGAAAAATGGCATTACCAGCGGGGTGGGGGTGGGGGTACTGAGATCACAAGCCAGTGGGGGAAGGGGGACATTTCATATTTAAACAGTATATAGCATTCTTGGCCTCTTAACCTGGCTTCACACACAATGAAATGAAAAGTGTCTCTCCAGGCCTTTTCAAATGGTCTGATTTTCTAACTATTAGAGAGCACTTAAAATTCATCTTCTGTAATAACTGCATCCAGCTCTGTTCACCTCCTGAAGGAGCATGGGAAAAAACAAAAACTGAAGCCTGCAGTTTTTAACACGCAGGCAACTGTTTAGACACTTTTGGGTTGCTTCCTCACTGTTGACCACCTGGACATAACAATGCCAGGTACTTATAAACAACCATCGTGACACCTGTGAGAATGTTTCCTGAGGGACCTAAAACTTGACAGCAATCATACTGGGCAGTCCACAGTTTTAATTGTGGTGGTTTGAAGGGGAAATGTCCCCACAGTCTGGGGTGTCTGGACACTTGGTTTGCAGTTAGTGGTGCTGTTTGGGAGGTTTTGGAACTGTGACCTTTTTGAGGAAGTATGACACTCCCTGGAGGTGGGCTTTGAGAAATAAAGGTTGGCACCATTTTGAATTTGCTCTCTCGGCTTCCTGCCTGTGGTTCAGGGTGTGAGCCCTCAGCTTCCAGCTCTAGTCGCCATGCTTACTTCCTGCCATAATTCCCTGCCGTGTCATTCTCTTACCCCCTGGAATCTTAAGCCAAATAAACCTTTCTCCTCAGAGTAGCCTGGGTCATGGCATTTATCACTGCAACAGGAAAGTAACCGACATACAGGTTTCTGAAACCTACCTAACACTTAGTTCTCAGTGATATATTACTCACTATCCCTGACTGCTTCTTGCCTTGCTCTCTGCTTCCTGATTAGACTAAAGACTTATGCAAATAGTTCATATGGCCTCATGGCCTGCATTTGATCCCCCTGACCCCACTGTAGAAAGAAAGAGCCAGCTCCTGAAAGTTCTCTTCTGACCTCCATATGCACACTGGGGCATGAACACACACACACACACACCAAACACAAATAATAAGTAAAAAAAAAAATTTTAAAAGAATTGCAAACATCAGTAAGCACATAAAAATGCATATAGCTTTATTTTATCAAACATGTGTAAATAAAAATTAAATTTATGAGTTATCATTTGTACCTACTTAACTAGCAGCATTTTTAAATGCTTGCCAAAGATTATGTGAAATGGGAATCAATACATGCACAATAAATTCATATATCCCTATTGGAACACACTAACTTAGAGACAGGGTTTCTCTGTGTAGCCCTGGCTGTCCTGGAACTCTCTCTGTAGACCAGGCTGGTTTCAAACTCAGAGATCCGCCTGCCTCTGCCTTCCAAGTGCTGGGATTAAAGGAGTAAACCACCACCACCTGGCTAACAGGTCTTTTAACTGAGGAATCCTGCCTTTAGAATTTATTTCAAAATAATCAGGAAAGCAGATGTTGACATGAACAAAGATGTTCATCACAGTGCTGTTTAGAAAAAAGTAGAAAATAAAATACCAAAATAGTTGGATGGTTGAACCTATAATATATCTTTATGAAAGACCATTATGAAATATTGCAATCATCTGTTTGAAGAAACCATTAATACAAAGAAATGTCAGTTTATGATATTCATCTGGAAGGCTCCAATGTAAAATGATGTTACTCAATTATGTAAGAAAATAAAATAGAAAAATGGTGGTAAGACTTTTGGTAAGACTGAACATTCTTTTCTCAAGTCTTCTGTATTTTCTAAATGGTGTACTATAATATTGTTCCCCCATAGAAATCATATCAATTTGCCCTCCTACCAACAAAGTAGACAGGAGTTTGTGTCTCCAGGTCCTCAACAATACAGTGTGGTTTGGATACTTTTGATCTTTGTTACGACTGAGAACATCTCATCGTCTCTTTTACTTGAAGAAAAGTTAATGTGATTTGTATAGGTGTTTTTCCTGCAGGTATGTCTGTGTACCACCTGCATGCAGTACCTGTGAGGCCAAAGGGGGAGTGTTCTTGGAACTAGTTACAGACAAGAGCCACCATGTAGATTTGAACCTGCATCCTCTGAAACATCTCTCCAGGCCTACTTGTTTATGAATGCTGTTGGGTTTTTTTCCACAGCTAGTAGAGTGCCCCCCATAATTAATTCACTATAAATTACCTATTTCCTGTTGTTTGACCATTTTCCTTTTTTATTTTCGTGTGTGTGTGTGTGTGTGTGTGTGTGTGTGTGTGTGTGTGTGTGTGTGTTTTCACGGACAACTTGTGCACAGACAGTTTGTGGAACTGGAGTTAGTTCTCTTTCCACCATGTGGATCCTGGGAATTGAACTCAGGTCCCCAGACTCAGGGGCAGACCCCTTTACTGGTGGAGTGATCCCGCCAGCCCTGATTGTTTCTCTGATGAATTGGTTGTTGATCTTTTCATTTTGGTCATTGCAAACCGGTTGATTTAAGAGTATAGTAACGTCATCAAGCCACTCTGGACTGCCATTCACAATGCAGAGGGCATCTACAGTGCCCTCTGACCGTTGACTCAATGGAGTTCCACTGGCAAGTTTAATCATAGTCTGCAAACTGTCACAAAATATCATTCCCGGACTTAGTAATTTGAACAGAGTACATGGGGGTAGCTTGATTCCATTATGTGTCATCTAGATCCTCAGCTGGGAAGATCCAGCCTGGTAGTGACTTGACATCTGAAAGCTCTAGTCAGACATCTGTTGTGGAAACTGGCTGTGGAGAGCCAGTGTGCACTCTACCATAAATTCCTCTTGATGGTAACTTTATTGTCTTGAAGCCTGTCAGCTCCATACAGCAAGAAAACTGTCAAAGACTCTTAAAAGCCAGCACTGCATTGCTGGAGAAGTGTGTTCACTCACATGCTGACTGAGGGTTGGGACTTCAGCTGGCCTCTCATGGAAGCTCTCTGGGGAGGCTGGTCTATACCTCACTGATTAGACTCCTACAGTGAAGAGCCTTGGGACACCAGTCAGAAGAGGGATTGCTTTCCCTAGTCCAGTCATGGATGCCACATAGCAATGTTCTAGGCGTAGCCATGAGGCTGATTAGATTTATAGGTGAGAGATGGACATGTTTCTTCTGCTCATTGGGAATGTCAAGTCACATTAGGAGTCTGTGGGTTGGGAAAATTTGCCACAGAAAACTTTCTCTTATGACTCTTCATACTTCTGGAAACTGGTTAATTTTCTATGCGCTGAAGGAAACAATAGTTTGTGACCTTCATACATTCTTTTCTGTGCTTGTATGCTATGCTCCTTTATTTTAGCTACTTTTCTATTGCTCTGAAGAGACACCATGGCCAAGGCAACCTATGAAAATGCATTTAATTGGGAGCTTTCTTACAGTTTCAGAGAGTGAGTCCATGACCATCATGGTGGGGAGCATGGCAGTGGGCAGGCAGCCATGGTACTGGAGCAGGAGCAGGAGCTGAGAGATTACTGATCTGCAAATTAGAGGCAGAGAAAGTGAGAATGTGCCTGGCATGGGCTCTTGAAACATCAAATCCCTCCCTTAGTGGCACACCTCCTTTGGCAAGCCACACCTCTTTATCCTTCCCAAAATAGTCTACCAACGAGGGGCCAAGCATGCATGTGTATGAGTCTGGTGGGGGGTGGCATTCTCACCCAAACCACCATGCCCTCTAATGGGTTATACCAGCTGGCGCCATAGTCGTTAGGTGCAATGGTTAGTGTTCTTCATGGCTGTGACCCATACCTGACAATCAGCTTAAGGGAGGAAGGGTTGGTTTATTTGGGCTCATGATTCAAGGGATACAGTCGATCATGGCTGGGGAGGCATGGTAACTGGTGCAGCTTGTTACCCGGAAGCAGGGAGCCCGGATCAGGAACAGAGTTGGCCTGTACCCTCTCAGAAGGCTGCAAATAGCAGGTGTCCAAGTGTTCAAACATGTGAACCTGTGGGGCACACTCCGCATCTGAACTGTGATAGTGAGAAGCATGCTTGTTTATTGAGGAAACGCCTCTGTTCTCCCTGCCCACCCTTCTTTGTTTTGTTAGTGCCGTAAAGTTCTCAGCAACTGGTAGAGAGAGTTAGGCAAATGTTTGCAAGTCAGCCTTTCCAGGTCTCACTTTGTTCATCTGTAAAATGGGAGCTATGTCACCACACTCCTCTACCTTTCAGATTTCTCAGGACGGGAAGAGAAGCCAGTGTGAAAGTTCGAAAGGCAAAGTGCTACCCGAGGGCAAACAATCGAGGATGAGTGGAAATGGTTTGGGGAAGAGAAAAGAGGTCATTGGATGATGGCTTTTAAATAGACCACAACATCTGTGGGCGTTTTCCTTTTTAAGAACTTTTATTTCACGTGTGCTTTCCTGGTGCCTGTGAGGTCAGAGACCCTCAGCTGCTTTGGGCCTGGTTGTGAGCCATTCTACAGTGCTGGGCACCAAACACCATGCTCCACAAAGCAAGTCCTCATAACCACGGAGCCATCCATCCCACCAGCTCTGAGTTTTTAATGAAGAGACTCCAGGCAGCCCGCCTGTGTGGGGCAAGCCCCCTTTACAGGAGCAGGGAAGCCCCCTTTACAGGAGCAGGGAAGGGCTGTCCACATGTCACTGTGAAGTCCATCCTCAGACGCTCAAAAGTGGATCCCATTTAACAACCTTTCTTGTGTTTAATATCGTTTTGTTTTGCTGAAATCATTCCAGAGAAGGGCTCCAACCTCAGCACTGCGGTACAGGAGGCCGAGGGCGCTATCTGTGACAGCTGCGTGAGCGCTGTCTTCTGAATCTGTGCCACATTGCCTTTTCATAGTCTCAACCTCACGTGTTCACCAACAGTTTTGGAATCGCTCCGCTTAGTGAGGCCTTGGAGTTTTCCCGGGGGAGAGGTGCTATGGTGCACTCTCGCGCCTCACTTCAGTTAGTCACCTTCCTTGGGGTCTCTTGTAGCCCAGGCTGGCCCCAAACTTGTTTATGTGTTTGAGGCTGGCCTTGAACTGATCCTCCTGCCTCCACATCCCATGTACTGGAATTCCAGGTGTGTGTGTGTGTCACCATATCCAGCTGCCTCCAGCTGTTCCCTGTCTTCAGAATCCTGAACCTCCCATCTCAGAGGGGTCTTGAAGTCCCAAGATCACTTCTAAGACTCTAAGATCATTTCATAGACTCCCCAAGTAAGCATACATAAAGCAGTTAGACCCAACAATTTCATAGTAACTTAGTTATTTAAGTCCTAATAACTGTTAGAGAAAACAGTGCAATCCATTGAAAACATTATTGTTTATCTAATTTTTTAATTTAAAAAAACTTATGCATATGTGTGTGACGGGCAGCATGTGAACGTGAGTGCAAATGTCTTTGGGGGGCTGGAGTAACAAACAGGTTGTTGGGATGGAGCCAGGGACCTCTGCAACCTGCTCTTATCTGCTGAAACATCTCTCCAGCCTGGTTGATCTCATTTTAAAATCACCCTTGTCATTTACTAATGGGATTGTGTGTCTGTCAGAGCAACATGCCTTCCTAAGCCCCAGAGTTTGATTGGCTCTTGCTTTTATTTCCTGTTCCATTCTGTCATGGCTATCAACGAGAACCCAGCTTTCACAGAGACATAATGGCACAGGAAAGACAGGCATGTCCCAGTGTTGAAATGGTGAAGTCCCTGGAGCTATTAGTACACATAGGTCCAGTATATTTTGAGTATTGACCTGTTGTCTTTGAAAACTGAAAATTCCCCATAGTAACTGGGTGAATTAACTCCCCTGTTCTGGGAGCCACAACTGTGGTTTGGCCACAGTTCTCCAGTTCCACTGACAACAATAGCTGTATTCTGTCTGCTTCTTTGACAGCTACCTGAAAACACACATTGTATTTCTTATCACAGCCTTTGAAAGGCCAGTGCCATGTCTAATTGGCCTCTGTGTCCTCCATAAAACTTCTCGGCGACAGTAGCTAGTATTAGTGACCTTTACCAGAGGCAGAGCATTCACACAGGCCCCAAGAATCCAAACCCCATTCTCTTCCTAGGACACTATTCCACCTCAGTGAGCTAGCACAGAGCTTTGCTCATAGTACCTAATCAAATAAATAAGCAAGTTAAATAAATGAACTTGCTTGTCCTTACTTTGCTCCACACCTCGGCTCCTGCCAACAAAGTAGAACAATGCATAAGCTCCAGTCAGGCAGGCCAAGTGGGTGCCTCTACCCATCCATTGTGAGGTGTACGCAGCTCCTTCCTTGTTTCCATACTCGGATGAGCGTGTCAACCTTCCCTCATCTATGAAGTGTGATAGAAGTACGGGCAGTATTGTAAAAGCTGAAGGAGAAGTTGCCTGCCCAAGGGCTTGAAGGACATTCAAGTGGTGTGCCTTAAAGGATTGCAGTTCAGTTGTGCACCAACACTCCCTGACACACCCAACCCTTCTCTTCCTGATTGGATTGACCGAGGAGGGGAAGACTAAACAGAACAGACTTGTGGGGAGGGGTGAGGCTATAAGTAGCTATTTCTGATTCCCAAGTGGCCATGCTTTAGGCTTAGGCTGAAATTCCCTGTGAGCTGCACTAATGGAGAAATTAGTATCAGTTGACACAGTAGCATATGCTCTGAAATGTTCTCCCATTAAGCTCCATGAGAAATGGCATGAAGTCCTGGTCCATTATAGGAAATCTGCCTCGACGTTAGATTCTGGGAAAGCACGCCCTGATATCCCTTAGACTCTGGAAAGTCAACTGGTAACTCCAACATCTGGAGGATGCATGAAGTGTTACTAATTTCTAAATTAAATATTGTATTATTTCTTTTCACTTTCATATAATGTATTTTGATCATATTCATCCTCTCTCTCCAACTCCTCCAAGATCCATCCCTACTAACCTGACTCACATCCTTTTTTGTTTGTACAAGTCCAGTAAGGCCCAATTTGTGCTGCCCAAATACTTTTGGGTGTGGGGCCATCCCCTGGAGTGTGGTCACCCCTATAAAAAACTGACTCACCCTCTCACCAAAGCTACCAATTGCCAGAAGTTCCTGGTGATTAGACTTTCTGCCATGCTGGGATTTTGTATAGTGTGAGCTTGGGCAGGTACATGCCAACTACCCTACTGGTGGCTGGAAAACACAGGCTCACTGGAGTCATCCGCTGCCTCTGGATTTTACCATCTTTCTGTCCGTTCTTCCATGGTAATCCCCAAGCGTTGTGGGGTGGGGTGGGGGGTTATAGATGTCTCAGTTAGGGCTGTGCATTCTGCAGTCTCTTACTATCTGTAATGTAGACCCGTTGGAGGTCTCTGTATTAATTGCCATCCACCAAAAGAAAAACTTCCCTGATGAGGGTTGAGATGCACTAAACCGTGGGTATATAATTGATTAGGAATTAGTTTAATACTATGCCCATTTAACAGAATAATAGTAGTAGGCTTGTCTCTAGCACCTTCGATCTGTCTAGTTAGAGGTTCTTAAGGCTCAAAATCTGTGAAAGAAAATCGTCTTTGTTTACCAACACAAGGCTCATTAAAACACCTCTTACTCTTTGGAGAAAAAAATACTGTTTTAGTGGAATTGGACATTTCAAAGCAAATGTTATTCTAACAACTTTGTGAGCACCTGCTATTTGTTTTTAAGCAAATCAGCATGTGTAATGTTCATTGGCCAATACTGACATTTTAAAAGTACATCTTCACTGTCATTGACAAGTGTGTGCTCTTTCATAAACCAACAGTTCTCTTACGGACTGATTTGCAAGAAGGCTCCATCTCTGTTAATACTGGTGAGGATACATACAATAGAAGAGAAGAAGAAGGAAGACCCAAGCTTTAAGGACTGTGCAAGGCAGACAAGTGCCTTGAGGACCCAGGAGCTTGAAAAAGCAAAATATAGATGTCATTTAGGAAAGCCCTAGGCATCCCAGATCTCAAGAGGGTGTGTGCTTCACCCTCCTGAATCCTCACAGCACCCTCGAGATCAGCATTATCTCTATGTTATGATGAATAAGCTGAGCCCACATCCATCCAAGGACACATGCTGGAAAGGGCTTGAGTTAAGATTCAAGCCATGTCTGACCCAGCATCCCAGATCCTTTCCTGAACATTGCTCTGATTCAAAGAACAGGCTGGAACACAGTGTGACAGCACATTGTGGCAACACATGAACAAAGCCTTGTTTTTAAGAAAATCCAGGTCACCCTACTTCCTCCTGTCCTACACAGAAGAAAGAATCCTGAGAAAATGGCATCCTGTGCCAGCCTCCCTGGGTTTAGCTCTCAGAACTTAGGGAGAAATACCAGTCCACACCCCCTTTCAGGCTTGCCGGGTACAAATCTGTCTTTCACGAGGAGGGGCAGGGCCCAGCTCTCTTTGATAGTGGAGACTCTCAGACTTGGGTAGGCTGAGCTAGTCCACCCAGAGAACGGGGTAGAGCCTTTTCTCTTTAAGGGTTTTCTTCCTTCCTTCCTTCCTTCCTTCCTTCCTTCCTTCCTTCCTTCCTTCCTTCCTTCCTTCCTTCCTCTCTTCCTCCCTTTCCTCCTCCCTTCCCTCCTCCTTTCCTTTCTCTCTTCCTGGCTTCCAGCCTCTCTTCCTGACTTGCTTTTTTTATAGACATGTTTTTATTTTCATTTATGGGTTCCGTATGTGTCTGTGTGTGGCGATGTGTACCTGCATGCTAGTGCCAGTGGAAGTCAGAATAGGGTGCCAGAGCCCTTGGAGCTAGATTTACAGGTGACTGTAAATCTCTGGCATTGTGCTGGGGACAAACCTCTGGTCTTCTGAAAAAGTAGTATATGCACTTTTGTTTGCTTGTCTGCTTGCATGTTTTTGAGACAGGGTTTCTCTGTGTAACATCCCTGGCTGTGGTGGAACTTGCTCTGTAGATCAGGCTGGCCTTGAACTCACAGAGATCCACCAAGGCTGTGTGCCACCACACCTGGTATAGAATGTACTCTTAACCACTGAACAGTTTCCCCAGCCCTTTCTTTGAGGCCTTACTTTCTGGGTCATTATAGGGCAGCTAATGTGACAATGAAAAATACTGTGGGAATATACCCCAAGGCCATTCTATCAGGGTGTCGTGTGAGGACCACATTTAAATTGTGACTCCATTGCCTGCTGGCTGGGTGATCTCAAGCAAATTAATAATTGTGAGGATTGTTGAAATATTGAAAACACATACCACACAGTTGAGATTTTTTTCTGTCCTCAGAGCCTCCAATAGGCTCTTTATTCTCTGCCTAGAAGATGTACATCACTCAGACACATTCTCTAGTACCCTCCAGTAAATAGCCAGAAGGAGTGCAGCTGCTTACTAGTTGAATTGCCTCTGTAGGATTGGTTTTATTATCTCTAAAAAGGGGGATTGCTCAATTGGTAAGGCACTAGGTCCAGAGTTTGGATTCCTACATGAAATGCCAGATGTGGTGGCATCTGTAACCCTGGAGTGGGAGGCGGGGTTAGGGGAGTTAGACACAATTTCCTAGAGCTCATTGTTGCTGAGCCTAGCTGAATCAGTGAGCTCCAGGTTAGGTCAGAGACCCCGCCTCAAAAAATAAGGTGGACAGACTGGGTGTGGTGTGCATGCTTTGTTTGTTTGTTTGTTTTTGTTGTTTTGTTTTTCAAGACAGGATTTCTCTGTGTAACAGCCCTAGTTGTCCTGGAACTCACTCTATAAGCCAGATGGCCTTGAATTCACAGAGATCCTTCTGCCTCTGACTCCTGAGTTCTGGGATTAAAGGTGTGTGCCATCACACCAGGCAGTGGTGCATGCTTTTAATCATAACACTCAGAGATAGAGGCAGGTGGATCTCTGTGAGTTTGAGGCCAGTCTGGTCTACATAGTGAGATCCTGTCTAAAAAAAAGGAAAGAAGGAAGGAAGGAAGGAAGGAAGGAAGCGAGGGAGGGAGGAAGGAAGAAGGAAGGAAGGAAGAAAGAAAGGAAGGGAGGGAGGGAGGAAGGAAGGGAGCGAGGGAGGGAGGGAGGGAGGGAGCGAGGGAGGGAGGAAGGAAGGAAGGAAGGAAGGAAGGAAGGAAGGAAGGAAGGAAGGAAGGAAGGAAGGGACAGAGGTGAATAGGTCCGGCATGGTGGCCTCCTACTTAATCCCAGTGCTCAAGTGGTAGAGGTAAGCAGATCTCTTTGCCTTTGAAGGTCTCCTGGTCTATACAGTGAGTATAGTGACTATACTGAAACTCTTCAGGCCAGCTAGAGCTACAGAGTAAGACCCTGTTTCACAAGGTCGGGTGAAGAGAGTAGAGGAAGACAACCAACATTATCCTTTGGCCTCCATGTACATGAGAGGTCATACACAGTTGAACAGGTACATACACCACACATAAAATGAAAACAAAAAAATAGAAAAATGCTAACTATGTATATTTCCTGTGGTTATTAAATGAAATCATAAAATTGCTTAGAACAATGCTTGACAAATGTTAGGAATCAGTACTTTAAAATTTTATTTTCAATACAAAGGAAATTTTGAATAAAGCATTGCTGGTGTTTAGCTTTTGAAATTCTCTGTAATATACTTCATTTTTGAGACAGGGTCTCAGTATTCCAGGCTAGCTTCTAACTTGCTATGTGACTGAGGATGACCTTGTGCTTCTGACCCTCCTATCTCCAGCTCTCAAGTCCTGTGAGTCCAGATTCGCACCACACATCTGGGACAGAGTCCAGGTTTTTGTGCGTGCACCCGTCAGCTCTTGGTCTTCAGACACCAGACACCTTGTTTTTTTTTTTGTCACAGGGTTTCTTGCTGGCTTGTAACTTGCCAAGTAGGCTGGCCAGCCAGGGAGCCCTAGGGATCTTCCTGTCTCTACCTCCCCAGCACCAGGAATGTAAGCACATACCATCACACCAAGTTTTTATTTATCATGGGTTCTAAGGGTTAAATTCAGGCCCTTATGCTCCCAATGTAAGCACTTACTGGTGGCACCATCTTCCAGGCCCACTCCTTAATTATGACCTCTACACACACTGACAATGACATCGACAATGTTATGATTAATTTCCCTTCTATCAAACACAAAATTTAAAAGTCAAGAGGAAAATTATAATGTACTATAATAGTCACTATTTTTAGACTTGTATTTTATGTATACGAGTGTTTTGCCTTTATGTGTGTGCTTCATGTGCAGGCTAGGGTCTGAACCTGGGTTCTCTGAAAGAGCAACTGAGCCATCTTTCCAGCCCCTTGCCCAGTACTTTTTTCTTAACCCTTGCTGTGATTCATTCTCCATTACTGATAATTCAAGTTTGTTTCATTATCATTGTCTTTCTATACCAAGGATTTCCTGTAATCATATTCTACAGAAGGTCTATGGGCCTCAGATTCTCAGGTTTCTTCATCCCACTCTTTGACTTCATTCCTAAAGACTACTTTTGCTGGGCATGAAAATCCAAGTTGATGTGACTTCCCTTCTACAGTGGCAAGATATTGTACCATCTTCTTCTGGCTACCATAATTCATCTGAAAATCCAACTGTCATTTGGCTGGCATCCCTATGTCAGACCTCTTAGTATTGAAACTGTTCCATTTTCAGTGTAATTGTGATATTCTGAAATAGCTTTCTTTGGTTTTATCGCCTTGGGTTTGGTATCAATTTCTTGATTGTAGGCTTCCCCCCCCTCCAAATGTGGGGGAATTTCAGCAATTTGTTTTTAAAGATAGTCTTGCTATGTAGTTGAAGCTGGCCCTGAACACACTGTGTAGCCCTCAAACTTGTGATCTTTTGCCTCAGCCTCCCGAGTACTGGGATTACAGGCATGCACTATCATGGCCTATCAACAGGTATTTCTTAGAATGTGTTTTCAGCACTATTCTCCCCTCTCTACTCTTTTTGGGAATCTGATCTTGTGACTGTTAGTTTAATTATACATCTATCTATCGATCTATCTATCTATCTATCTATCTATCTATCTGTAGCGAGATATTCACCTTGTCTGCACCTATGGCTTAGGCCACGCCCATTGGGGCGGAGACAGGGCCGGATGGGAGCGGAGAGAAAAGGTTGGGAGAGGGTCGGGCCGCCCCTTTTGGGTGGTGGACGCTGGAAGGCTCAGGATCTGCTGGAACCCGCCGCGCGTGCATCTGCCTATGTTGTGAGTTATTTCTCCCTTAATAAACTTCTGTTCGGCCTAATTGTTTATCCTGATTCTTATTAAATCACAATATCTGGTGTCAGAAGTGGGATACGAACCCACGCCTCCAAGGGAGACATTTCCATTCTACTCACCCTGATGCATCTGAACTACAAACTTCACCCTTTAACCGGTTTGGGACTGCTTTGCTCAAGACAAATCCTGACTAGCTAGCTGTAATGGTGCACCTTCTTATTACAACCTGGCCAGAGTTCCAAAAAGAACTTCAGTCAAGCATTTTCTGCCACACTATGAATACCTACATATGTCACAGCCAATTCTGTTGAAAAATTTGGTTGCTAAACATTTTCTCCCTACAGGATCCCATGGAGCAATCATCGTCCCATTTCAGCAGGAAGTAATCTTAAGATAACGACGCCCCTCTCCCCACTCTTGGAATTTAGGGATAATATTCATCTCCATAGGGTTGGTTTTAGTTACTTGGGGTTGGGTATGGAAAGTGATATTTAGACTCGGTTATCTCTTTTAGACAGGAATAGGGTATGGTTGGGAAAGGTATGGTTCAGAATGGTATAGGTAGATTGGCCTACCTTCTTGTGAATTGTTTAGTAAGAGTGAGATATTAGTATTTCAGCTTACACTGTTATATATTCTTATCTGTGGTAATCTATATACTGGAAGAATTGTATATTATATTTTGTCATATTGTGTGAAATCTTCCCATTTATGTTTCATGCACATTATTCTCCCTATATTCTATGTATGTATACTTTGTTTGAGTTCAAGACATTTTGTATATTGATACAGTATAGGATATTTATCTTGCTGCCCTCTTGTCTAGACATTTCTACTCTACCTCTACTTTAGGAATTTACATGTGCATAATTATATTGTTTAGGTATGTATCCTTGCTTTTCTCAAGGAAGTTTTAATCAGGTTTTTAGCTAAGTTCCTGAGTATTATAGATCATCCTCACCCGTGTTTCCTTTGCCTATGAGATTAGTCAGCAATAGATGCTTAATCTCCAATCACTTCATAGACCTGCAGAACACGGCATTTAAATGTTTTAATATTAGTACTCCGTTGACATGAGACACTGTTGCTCCTGACAGCACCATGCACTTTCCCGAAAGTATGTTGGACACTGTCGTTGCTCCTTCTGGAGTTCACCCTCACTTCGGCCATGGCCTCTTGGGCAAGGAACTGCCCCTACCTTGACAACTGATCTGGACATGCGGTCCTATGTGCTTGCAGGAGACAAACAGAAGACTGCTGAACCTTGCCAAGTCAGGGTAAGACAGCCTTTCTTCCTCCCTGCTTTTGTTGTGATCTGTCAGGTACTCTTGGCCTTAGCCAAAACTGGCTGTACCAACATTGCTCTGAGACCTTGGGTGACTGTCCAGGTAGCTTGCTGTTTCTGTCTTCGAGGCATCTTTTGGAAGTTGCCCATCCGCACTTCCTGTCTATCCTAGTATTGCTATTTTCCTTCTCAGGTCTTGATGAGGTTGTAGATTAAACCATCACAACTATTGTTCTCTCTTCATAGTTAGATAGATTAGGTACTAGGCTTAAGCTTTCTAGCTTAGGATAACTCTATTGTAAACTGCGTTATGTCTTCATCCTAGGACTAGATATGTAGGTCGTTTTGTTCTCAATTTTCCTTTTCTTAGAGCACACTTGTTATTCACTGTTTTGTATATTTTTGTATCAAACCCAAATCTTTTCTTTAGACTAAAAGGGGAATTGTAGCGAGATATTCACCTTGTCTGCACCTGTGGCTTAGGCCATGCCCATTGGGGCGGAGACAGGGCCGGATGGGAGCGGAGAGAAAAGGTTGGGAGAGGGTCGGGCCGCCCCTTTTGGGTGGTGGACGCTGGAAGGCTCAGGATCTGCTGGAACCCGCCGCGCGTGCATCTGCCTATGTTGTGAGTTATTTCTCCCTTAATAAACTTCTGTTCGGCCTAATTGTTTATCCTGATTCTTATTAAATCACAATATCTATCTATATCATTTATTTATTTTCTTCTTCATTTTATTTCTTTCTGAATTACTCAGTAGAAAGATTGTTGATCCACTGATTTTCCCCCCTTTATTTTTACTCAGTTATTGAGCCTGAGCAGTCAATTGTTGTTGTTTTTCTTTTGGTTTTTCAAAAGAGGGTTTCTCTGTCTATTTTTTCAGCCCTAGCTGTCCTGGAATTCATCCTGTAGACCAGGCTGGTCTTGAACTCGGAGATCTGCCTGCCTCTGCCTTCCATGTGCTGGGATTAAAGACATGCACCTCCCAGAAAGTTTTTTAAAATTATTTTATCTTTAGTTATATGTATGGGGGCAGTTAGTACACATGAACATAGGTGCCTGCAGAGGCTGGAAGTTGTTGGATTCCCTGAGCTGGAGTTAGTTTTATGTCATTGTGAACTGTCTGATGTGAGTGCTGGGAACCAAACTCAAGTCTTCTGGAGAGCAGAATGAACTCTTAGCCCACACTCCATGCCTGCCAGTCAATTTATAATTTCTACCAGTAAATTTTCTAGTTCTATAACATCTGTTTGGATCTCAATATTTATTGTTTCCCCGTGGGGTAGGGGGGGAAGGGGAGTAGGGGCTGGCGTTGTGTGCTTTCATTTATTTCAGATAAGTCCTAAGTATGTGTTGAACATTTTCATGATAACCCCAACACCTAGCAAATATGCATTTTGACATCTGCTGTCTTCAGATTCAAAGTGAAATCCTTCTTGTTTTTGTTATGATGGGTAACATTTATTTATTTTTCTATTGATTTATTTCATTCCAATCCCAGTTCCCTTTCTCTCCTCTCCTCCTATTTTCCCCTAACCTGCCTCCTCAGAGAGGGTAAGTCCTTCCCTAGGAAGTCAACTAAGTCTGTCCTCTCACCTTGTTGAGGCAGGACCACAGCACTCCCTCACGCCTAGGCTGAGCAAGGTATCTCTTCATAGAGAATGGGCTCCACAAAGTCAGTTTATGCATTAGAGTTAAATCTTGGTCCCACTGCCAGTGGCCTCATGTACTGTCCAAGCCATACCACTGCCACCTGTACTCAGTGGCACCTGTACTCAGTTTGGTCTTATACCAGTTCCCTAGCTGTCAGTGCAGACTCAGTGATCTCTCGCTAGCTTGGGTCAGCTGATTCTGTGGGTTTTTCTATTATGGTTTGACTAATTTGTTCATATTATTGCTCCTCCCTCACTTCTATTGCACTCAGGGAGCTCCGCCCATTGGTTAGTTGTGGATTTCTGCATTTGCTTCCATCTGTTTCTGGAAGAGGGTTCTAGTTTCTCTGTGGTTGTGGATTGTAGGTTGGTTATGCTTTGCTGTATGTCTGGTGTCTAATTATGAGTGAGTATATATTTATTATATTTGCCATTTTGGGTCTGGGTTACTTCACTCAGGATTTTTTTTTTGTTTTTGTTTTTGTTTTTTTCTAGTTCTGTCCATTTGCCTGCAAATTTAAAGATGTCATTGCTTCTTACTGCTGAGTAGTACTCCATTGTGTAAATGTACCACATTTTCCTTATCCATTCTTCTATTGAGGGACATCTAGGTTGTTTCCAGGTTCTGGCTATTATGAATAATGCTACTACGGATATGGTTGAGCAAGTGTCCTTGTGATATAAATGTGCCTCCTTTGGGTACATGCCCAAACGTGGTATTGCAGGGTCTTGAGGTAGATTAATTCCTAATTTTCTGAGAAATTGTCATACTGATTCCCACAGCAGCTGTACAAGTTTGCACTCCCACCACCAGTGGAGGAGTGTTTCCCTTTCTCTGCATCCTCTCCAGCATAAGAAGTCAGTGTTTTTGATTTTAGCCATTATAATCAGTGTAAGATGGAATCTCAGAGTTGTTTTGATTTGCATTTCACTAATGACTAAGGATGTTGAGCATTTCCTTAAGTGTCTTTCTGACATTTGAGATTGTTCTGTTGAGAATTCTCTTTTTAGATCTGTACTGCATTTTAATTGGATTATTGGTAGCTTGATGTCTAGTTTCTTGAGTTCTTTGTATATTTTGGAGGTCAGCCCTCTGCCAGATGTGGAGTTGGGGGCTATTTTTTTTTTTTTTAAGTTTGGCTTTAGAAATTTAAGTTTTGTCCTGTGATGTGAATTTTACCTCTATTGTAGCAGGTGATAATTGACTGTCAGGAAAAGAACATCACACATTGTCACCGGGTGGGAGGGGAAGTCGGCTGCCCCACCAGAGCACCCTAGTGCCGTGGGAAAAGTGGAACTAATTATAGCAAGGCAAGTGAAGTTCCCATTGACTAGAGCAGAGGAGAAGCAGGGGAGGGTTCTGGCCACATTTCCCACGGTGTTTGGCTGGAAGGGGGATATTGTCACCAACCTTTCTGTCTTGTTAGGCTTCCTTTCCTATCTCTTTGGCTACAGAGAGCAGGACCTGTCTCTCTGTCTCTGTGTATCTCTGTCTCACCCCACCTCCTCCATATTTCCTGCTTGTTGGTTTCCTTAGTGCTTTGTCTGGGATTTGTAGGAAAGAATTCGCCCTGAGTGCTGATGTTCTTTGCTCCTTTGCCTTTTCTCTACAGTGTTCAAGGTCTCTATGTGCTCTTTACATATTATGCTTAGGGGTTTTAGCTGAATCTAGAAGGAAAAGGGTGTCTCATTTTATCCGAGACTAGACATGCTAGGGCTGGTTTTTCAATTAACATAACACAGCAAAACAATGACTTTTTATTTGGTAACTAACTTTCTTAAAATGTTCCCATTTTCCTCTTGTGGCCACTCTATGTCCTTGTTAGTTTTGCCCCATTTGAGATTTGTCACTGGTGGGTGTCTAGCTGCAGTGTATTGTCAATATTTGCACTTACAGTTTCTCGTCTTTGTACCGTGCTTGCACCGTGGGTTGCTTCTCCTTTCCACCTTCCAGCTCTCTGAATTAGTCGTCGGTGCTGTCCACTCTGATTTTCACTTCCACATTTCAAGTGGTGAATTTTTATTTTTATATTTTGGTGGCTCAAGTTGAAGTCCCACTCGAGATCCTACTACATTAGTCTCCTGGGTATCTGAATTATAGCTGTGTGTCACCATGAGTTACCTAAATATTTACATTTAAGAATTACTTGGGGCAGGGGGCTGGAGAGATAGCTCAGCAGTTAGAAACACTTGCTGGTTTTACAGAGAGCTCGAGTTCATTCCCTGTTCTCTCACTCCGGCATTTCTTTTCCATCTCTACTTGAATCTCTTTAAAATTCTTAGTTTTTGTTTGTTTTGTTTTGTTTTTAATGTATTCTTTTGCCAGCTATAGTGGTGCATGCCTATAAGCCCAGCACTTGGGAGACAGAAGTAGGAAGAAAACAACACAAATTCAATATCAGCTTTGGCTAGAGAGCAAATTCCAGGTTAGCCTGGGTGGAATGGGATCCCTGTCTCAAGAACAAAACCAAACCAAAGTGTTCTTTTTTTTTTTCTTATGAGACAGAATACCTATCTCCATGTAGTTCTAGTTATCGCCTCTCCTCTAGTTACCTGCTTGACATTATCCCTTCAAGGACTTGAATCCCCTCATTGATGTCTGCTCTGCCTTGCCTCCTCCCATCAGTACCTGTGCGGGCCAGCCTTGTGTGGCCCCAGAATCAAGAGAGGAAGAAAGATACTACTTCTTCAGTGGTTTAGTGGGGAACAAGGTGTTCTTTGGACCCTCCAGGCTGAGACAAAGTAGAAGAGACCTCTAGAGACTCCAGACAGTCCCTAAATGAATGGGGAGGGTGTACCGCTGTATGGTCTGCTTTACAGGGGCTCCTGGTCAAGAGACATCTTTTTCCTGCACAAGAAAGAACCCTGCTACTCCTATAAACTTGGATCTGAATCCCATCATCAAGCTCTGCAACTTCATGCAGACATTTGACCTCTCTGAACTTAGCTCACTTTCTTCATCTGTGAGACAGGGGAAAAGGTCTTGTCCTAAATTACTCAAGGAGCTGGTAAGACTTCGATGAGAGGACAACTCTGACTTGGTGTTGGCAACTAAAGAACTCCTTGGAAGTACAGGAGTTATGAAAGTAGTGCTGGGAGATGGTAGCATTTGTCACTGAGGTTGTAGAGAGAAGGCTGGTGGTATGAATTTGCCATCACCCAGTATATCCAGAGCAGAACTTCCTGAAGAAAAAGGACTTGAGTAGTGGGAAAAATCACATTAAAAACACAAGAGAACAGCCACAACCTCTAGGGCATGCAATTCTGGGAGCTGATCTCCCAAACACCAAACTAGGAGAGGGAATCTTACCAAGAGAAAAAAGGACAGCATAGGAGATGCTGAATCCATTCCTCTGTGTTCAACAATGTCCCCCAAAACCAATCACCAAAGGAATGAGATCAAAGCATACTTGGTAAAGACCATAAAGACCTTGAATATTTTTTTAACTTGTGAGAATCATTCTCAACTCTATGCAAACATCTTGATTTCTCCTTCTATTTCCAAGTCATTAAGTCCATTGCATTAGCAAAAGATTAGAATTCCAGTGTTATCAAGGAGCATCATGGAAAGATATATATATATATATATATATATACATACATACAGGTTTATGTAAGAGCCAAGGAAGCAATACAGAAAGCAGATGTGGCTCCAGACAATAAAAAGAAAGTGCAAGGAGGTCGTTCCGAGTGCATGACTGCAGTAAGTGATTAGGATGATATAGAAGACTGAGCCATCTACTAAGAAGGACATAATGACCAGGCATGGTAGCACGCCCCTTTCATTTCAGCATTGCGGATGCAGAGCCAGTTCCAGGCCAGCCAGGACTACACAGAGAAAGCCTGCCTTGAAAACAAAAAAACAAAACAAAACAAAACCCACAAGAGATATTGGACTGATTATTTTCGTATTGCTGTAACCAAAATGTCGAACAGAATCAATGTGAGGAAGGAAATGCTGGTTTTAACTCATGGTTTCATAAGGCTCTCTGCCCATGGTTGCCACAGTGTGTGGTGGAGGACAGCTGTTCATATCTCAGTGGACCAGAGAGCAGGGAGTATGTTGGAACCATGGGCCAGCCTACAGCATCCAAAGGCCACACTGAGAGACCTACTTTCTAAAGGTTCCTCAGTTGCCCTCAAACGAAATGCTGGGCAATCAGCAGTTAAAAAGATGAGCATGTAGGGAGACATTTTTCATTTAAACCATAACAGACCCTCTAGACCAGCTCTGTTCTTAGGACTTTATGATTAGATGACTCATTCTTTAGAAGTGAGCAGGGATGTTTGCATCTTCATTCTCGAATCTGGGGAGTGACAACTGTTGTATTTAATGCCAACATTTCCCCCTGTGTAGCAATAATTCCTTATCCCCAGGCCATCACACAGTCTTCATGGCAGCTGCCTGGTTGGTTCCGACTGCAGAGCACAGCAGTACCTCTCATTGTGACTAGATAATGTTAACTCTAGATTCCTTAACGGCAAGGATCAGTCAACAAAGGACTCCCAGTGTCTCCAGTCATCAGACAATATTTTTTTTTTAAATAGAGGGGAAGCTGTAGCCCAGAGCAGTGGCTTGCCGTATGGCTAGGAAGGGAGAGCCAGAGTCAAGAACTCTGACATAGATGCCATATAGGGGTGTTTCTTTGGTTGTTGTGACATTAGGCTCCTTATGAGTGCAAGATAGAGGTGTGCTCCTCGATGCTGCCCGGGGACAGGGCTTATTCCCAATGGTCGCCTGCATCACTTAACAGTTTGTGGGTCTTAGTTCACCAGAGTCTTTTTTTTTCAAACTCTTTTGGAGGGGCCTGCCACCCAGCTCCCAAATAAATCACATATAAACGTATTATTACTTATAAATGCCCAGCCTTAGCTTGGCTTCTTTCTAGCCATATTTTCTTAAATTAATCTATTTACCTTTTGCCTCTGGGCTTTGACCTTTCTCTATTTCTGTATATCTTTTCTGTCTTCCTTTTTCCATGTCTGGCTGTGTGGCTGGATGGCTTGCCTCTTCTTTTCTCACTCATTGGTCCCCTCTTTCTAGATTTTTTCTCCTGTTTATTCTCTGCATGTTATCCCCACCTATCCTTTCTCCTGCCTTGCAATTGGCTGTTCAGCTCTTTATTAGACCAATCAAGTGTTTTAGACAGGCAAAGTAACACAGCATCACAGAGTTTAAACAGATGCAACATAAAAGAATGCAACACATCTTTGCATCATTAAACAAATGTTTCACAGTATAAACAAATGTAACATCTTTAACTAATATACTACAACAAGAGTCCCAATGCAACTACCTTTATTATAGTTCTTCATTAAGAAGAATTTAAATATTAGCCAAACTGTTCTATTTCTTATCCAGTTATCCAGGATCTAGTTATCCCAAATCATCCCACTTCAAAGGGCTTATAGGTCCATGATGGGCACTCACCAAGACTGAAGGAGTGAATGAACCACTGTTTGGAAACCCACTGAGGAATCATGCCATTTAGGTCTGAAAGAGACATGGAAGATCACTGCACTCTGCCTGCCTCTCCTTTCCTCTGAGTCCCCCAACATGAGGGGGTTTATGCAGGTAAAAGAACACTGTGCCACCTCTCTTTCTGTCCTACTTCAAGCCACTGTGATTTCTTTTGCCTATCCTGCTTCTCAGTATTTTCATATAAAATGATTATAACTGTCAACATACTTGCATTCTGGCACACAAATTAAACATTTGTAATGTCTAATTTTAAAATACTACTCCATATGAAATGGCAGGGTCAGATTTTTGTTTGTTTGCTTTTTAACCCTATGGGATTTGACCATTCTAGAGAATGCTCTGTGTCCTAAACCACTGTAGACAGTAAAACTGAAATTTGAAGCAGTAAACTATTCTATTTTGGGAACAATAGACTGCAATCAGGAGGAGCTGGGCACTCTAAGGAGGAAATTGTATAGAAACGCTCACTATTAAGTCAGCTCTTAGGAGTATTTGAATGCAAAGAAGATTAATATCGATAAAGGGAAGGTATGGGCACTTAGCAGATGACAAATGGCACCCTCACTGCCACCGAGAGAACAAACTTTGAGCTGAAATGGTACTTATGGGAAATAAATTAAAACCTCAGATGTTTTAGTCAGGAAGTCTCATTAGGATGCAACGCAGAGTCTCATTATGGGTTATTATATGGTGTCACTAAGAAAGGGAGACATGTGAGAGGGACAAGGCCCAACAAAACAACAATCTTGCTGTGTCTGGCTCTGTATTAATACAGCAACATCTGATGCTGTCCTGACATCAAAAATGACTCTTCTGTGTGACAGAGAAGACGGAGTGATTTATATCTAAATGACAGCTGTTAGGACAAAACTCTTCTGAGTACCAATATATATATATATATATCTGATTTACTCACTCACTCAGAAGTATTTATGGCATACTAGGAAGACAAAACCAGTAAGGCATTATCTTTTTCAAGGGTGTCCCAAGAAGATAGACATGCTGGCAAACCACTGTAATTAATGTGTGTGTGGGGGGGGGGGGGCTTTATCTGACAGATGTGCACTTTCAACAGCTGCACAGATGGAGACTAGGGGGGCTTGAGGAAGCAGAAAATAGTCAGAGGATGAGTTTGTCTATCAGGCAGTAGAGGTGGGGAACTGAGGAAGCCTTCCAGTGGGAGGTGCCTAGCCTCTAGCTGTGAGACACCCTGAATCCCATGTGGATCTCAGGGCATGTGCTTTAATTGTAGGTAGGGTGCTTGTGCTTGGCTTCTCAGCTCCCTTCTCTGTGGAGTAAGCGGAGCGAGCCACACTGTTACAAGCAGTTAAGAGCGGTGGCTGTTTGCTTCAGTAACAGTGCTGGCTCTCAGGCCATCCCCCTGCCCCAAAGCTGAATGTGGGTCACTGTCAAGTTGCAGGTGTTCCTGTTATGCTGCCTTTCCTGAGGAAGAAACCCAGAGCTGAGATTCTAGAGCTTTCCTTCAAATTATACAGGTTTGGGATTTGTACCTAGATGCCTTGGCTCACGTCTATGTTTTTACCACAAAGCTCGTGTCTTTTTTTTTTTTTTTTTTTTTTTTTTTTTAATGGAACACTTCATGAAGTTTTGTGTTATCCTTGTCCAGGGCCCATGCTAATCTTCTCTGTATCATTCCATTCTTTTAGAATATATGAAGCCGAAGTGAGCACAAGCTCATGGCTTTTATGTCATGATGTAACCTGGGAACCTAGGTGTTCGGTGGGCAGGTGGGCAGTGTGTGGAGATGGGCCTGCAGCTGTAGTAGGACACTGAGTCTTAATTGCCAGGTGTGGTGGTGCACACCTTTAACCCCAGTACTTGGGAGGCAGAGTCAGACAGATCTGCAGATCTGTGGGAGTTCCAGGTCAACCTGTCCTGTATAGTGAGTTCCAGGCCAATCAGGGCTATGTAGAGAGACCGTGTCTTTAAAAAAAAAAGTCACTAAGTCAATAAGGAACAACAGAAGAATCTTCAGGAGAGGGGACTTGTTAGATTGTGTTTAGAGACTGACAGCAAAAGAAGGATGGAGAAGAAACTGGTGGGAAAGGAGGTGTGTACCACAACCCTGGTAAGAAGCAGTGAGACTGAGCTGGACAGGCAGCTCAGTGGTCATGAGTATATGAGTGTGTACTGCTCTTGCAGATGACCTGAGTTCCCAGTAGCCATTTCAGGCAACCCACAATAGCCTGTTATTCCACCTCCAAGAAGCCAATGCTTCTGGCTTCCATGGGCATCTACTTGTTCAAGTCTTTCTTTGTACCACCAGCCCCCAAATAATGACATGGAGATTTCTTATCAGTTATGAAAGCTCAGCCTTGGCTTAGCCTTGTCCCACTAGCTCTTATAACTTAAATGAACCCATTTCTATTAATCTAGATTTTGATTTGTGGCTTTTTCCCTTTTTTCCATTCTGTATGTTCAGTTCCCTCCATGTCTCCTTGATGTCTCGAAGTACCTCACTTCTACTTCCTTTCTTTGTGCTTGGAAGTCCGGCCTATCTCTCCTGCCTAGCTATTGGCCATTCAGCTTTTTATTACACCAATCACAGCAACACATTTTTACACAGTGTACAAATATCCACCAAAATTTCCTGCTTTTTGTTTAAATTAAAAGGAAAGTTTTTAATTCTAACATAGTAAAACTATATATAGTAAGAACAATTATCAGGTAAGACTTACATTTACAATATCCTCCAGTCTATCTGTATCTGGCAAATTCAGAGAAAATATTCCATTATCTATCCTATCTTGGTGAGTCCAAAGTTTTGTACATAATTTATTTACCTTTTATCTTAACTTGTATTACCAACCCAAAACTATCTTTTTAGACTTAAAATATTTTCTTAGATAAACAAATTAAGCTTTTATGTCTCTTAGTCTTACATATTTTACATCTGTTATGTAAGTTTCTTTTCTGAATTCGGCAGCAAGGAAAACTGTAATTATAACTAACTTACCTTTAGCTCCATCAGAGACCCAAGAAGAATATATTACCTGAGTAAATAGGAAGTGCAGAGCAAAAACTTCCAAAACTATAGAAACAAGAGAGACAGCTGACTTCCTGGGCAGTCATCTAAGGTTCCTCTGTAACACTGAGGTATCCATCTTTGGCCTATAGACCTAGAATATCTGACAAATTTTTCTGTGGAGCAGATTTTTTTTTCTTGAGACAGTGTTTTTTCTGTGTAACAGTTCAGGCTGTCCTGGAACTTGCTTCATAGACCAAGCTTCCTCTGCCTTCATGAGTGCTGTGATAAAAGGTGTGTACCACCACAATCCTGGCTGAAGCAGGAATTTTAAAGGACTGTCCTACCTAGTCTTGGCAAAATCCAGCAGTCATTTTTGTTGTTGTTTTTTTTTTTTTTTTTTTTTTGTCCTGCTGGTCCAGTTTGGACATCATACTGTCAGCAGTTGAGGCAAGGGTAGTTTTTTACCCAGTGGCTAATTTTGTCACAATAAAAGCAAACTCCATATGGAGATTCTTCAATGCCCATCATACTGTTTTGAAGTAAATTGGAGCTGCCAGCAGTAGATATGTCTCACTGTCATGGAAAGCCTTAGGTTATTAAAACATCTTAAATGTCATATTCTGTAGCTCTCTGAAGTGTTGAAGTCATTTGTCTATCTAAAATATATGTTTGACCATGAAAACATACCTAACATGACTACAAGTTTGATTATTGTAGATGACTACAAACCTGTATTTCTTAATTATACATTTTTAAATGAGCAGCATAGGCACAATACCTTAAACAATAGTAGAAACATATATACAGTATAACAAAATAACCTTAATTTGTATCAATATACAAAAACCCATACCAATATAAAATATTTGAGACTATTGGTTATTCAAAAGTAGATTCAACTATCCACCCTTTTATACTATCATTCTATACTATCATTTTATACCATCATTCTATACTATATGCTCCCTTTTTCCCTTGAGAAAGAGATAATTGAACCCAATCCCCAATGCTTAGTTTCCTCCCTTATTATGACCAGTAGCAATTTGCAGCCAACCCCCTAAATGATTTCAAACATCCATATTCCACCAAATGACCAAAAATTACCTACCCCACCTCTTAGGAATATGGGCATCATGTTCCTGCTGCCTGGAGGCCAATGACATTTTTAGGGGATCCTAAGAAAATTAGGATAATGGTCAAGTCCTGAGAAAACTAGCTATATTATTTGTTGTTCAGTCTCTGTGATAGGAAAGTGTAGAGCTTATCTGAAGCCTTGACTGGATAGTCTACGAGGCTGGACCAGCTCAGTTAGCAGCTTTGAAGTTGTTTTGGATGCAGTATTTTGAGGAAACTACAACAGAGGCATTCTGAGAAGCTAGATTATGTGGGCTACTTGCCTTTATTGGTGTCTGTTCTTTTCTTTCTTTCTGAAAACACACAAAGTTTTAAATGCAACATATATATCTGTATTAACACAAGTATGGAATGTTGGTGTGTACAAGTCAGCTAAAGATGATTTTTTTTAAGAAAAATGTTTGAGCAGGAAAAGGCATCTGTCAACTTCATAAACAGTCTATTTGGACTATATAACCAAACCTCTATCCATGTCATATAAAAGCATGGCATGTAATAGTAAGTCATGAGGATTTTGTAGTCAACAAGATTTATCATGTCTCATCCAGTCTCAGAGCTATTCCCAGGTCAAGGGATCTGCTAAAGATGCACAGATTAGGATACACGGGAGGAGGGTAAGATATGGGTATATATATTGTGTTCTGGGAGGTCACTTACATGAGAAACCAATGACCTGCAAGTTCCCACTCCAAGGATCCACACCAACCCGACCAGAACCAAGAGATCAAGCTGGGGTCCAGGACCCCAGACCAGCCTACCCCATCAAGTCCACACCTGTGGCCCTGCCCAAACCAGTGCACAGGTGCAGGCGGGGTGGATATCTCACTACAACCTGTCTTGTAGTTTTTCTTGGTTTATTTCTTTATGTCTGTAGCCATGATTTTCAGGTCTCCCCCAATCAAATCTGGTCTTTATTAATTTCTAAGAAATCCACAGTTTTTCATTTTCCGTGGTAACAAAAGTACAACTTCTCCCCCAATGCAATTTCCCAGCTTACATTCTGAGGCCAAAACATCCCTAAAGTAAATAGACTGTTTTAATTCAGGAGTCTCTTTTATAATCCAATGTCTCTCAGCAAAGGTTGATTTTTTTTTCTTTTCTTTCTTTCTTTTTTGTTCATTAGCATTTTAAAAAATTTAATGCCAACAAAGCAGCATACAAGATCAAGATGCTCTGTGTATTTGACATCTTTATGTGGCGTTTTAAGTTATTACTCTACTCTCTTTTTTTTAAAGATTCCACTTTATTATCTTTAAACTATTTTATGACTGTCTATACCCACTTTCTTTTCTTTCTTCAACACCTAAGCATATTTTTTTTTTCAGCATACTGTATCCGTTTAGAGGTTTTCTCAGTTTAGCATTTTCTGACCTTAAGACCAATCTTAAACTGCTAAGCAGCCACACTGTGTGGCTCTAGCTGCTGGCCACACTGCTCCCTGGTTCTCGGAGGGCCTGGCTTCATGTCTGTGGGTACTGGATCAGGGCTGTGCTTTCTGCCCCAGCTCTGGGAATTTGTTGAGTCTGAGCTGCAGGCATTTTTACCTAGTGTGTTAGCTGCTCCAACGCTCTACTGTACGACACAGCCTCGTGAACGAGCCATGTTTCTGAGTGCTAAGAACAGTGGGCTCTGTGTGTACATTGGGCACCAATTGTAACGAGTCCTTCTCTGTACTGCCAGCCCCCAAAGAAGGACAGGGAAACTTCTTATTGATTATGAAACCTCAGTCTTAGCTTAGGCTTGTCCCACTAGCTCTTATAACTTAAAATAACCTACTTATATCAATCTAAATTTTGCCTTGTGACTTTTTAAGATTCATTCTTTATGTCCAACTCCCTTCATGTCTTGTTGGTGTCTCTTTGTACTCGATTATTTCCTCCTACTTCCTCTCTCTGAGCCAAGAAGTCCTGCCTATACTCTCTGCCTAGCTATTGACCATTCAATTTTTTAATTACACCAATCATAGCAATGCATTTTCGCACAGTATACAAGCATCTTACAATATGGGGTGGTGGTGCATGCCTTTAATCCCAACACTTGGGAGGCAGAGGCAGAGGCAGAGGCAGGCAGATCTCAGTGCGTTTGAGGTCAGTTTGGTCTACAAAGTGAATCCAGGACAGTCAGGGCTGCTACACAGAGAAACCTTGTCACAAACAAACAAACAAACAAACCAAACCAAACCAAACCAAACCAAAACCACATACCCCACAATACAGAATCTTTAAAACAAAACAAAACAAAACAGGCTATAAACTGATGCAAAGGCAATAGAATGAAGAGAAGTGTGTGAGAGATGTCAAGGAGACAGGGTGGGCTGGACCTAGTGATCACTAGGGATGAGGTACAGGAAGAGTAGATGTCCCTTTGGCTTTGGTGCCTGTGGAAGATGACACCACCACAAGTAGAGACAGATAAACATAGTTCAGGAGAAAGGTATGAGTTTGTTCTTGGTTCTGTTGAGCATGGGGCCCTGGGGGGTGGGGGTGGGGGAGCTTGCAGAAGGTTTTCAGGCAGTCATTTGTGTCTGGGTTTGGAGCACAAAAGAGTACCCGGACTTGGGCCACCAGTCCATAGAAGCCAGATGCATTAAGACAATGTGTTCTCTTATGTGATTTAGATTCTAGTACATACAGACTTGAAAATGGAAGACTATCTGGGGAGATAAAGAGACAGACTAGAAGGGAGGACAGGAGGTATTTGACTGAAAATACCATATGAAGTCTGTCACTTTCTACAACAGATAAGTTCTAATAAAATCAAGAAAGACAATTGTGCCACAAGAGTGAAAGGAGAAAAAAAGTCAAGCAGCAAATAGGAACTGTGGGATCTACCAGGCTGGCAGACCAGGGAGAAACAACCTAGGAGGCAGTTGGGGAATGGCAGCCACACGGAATGGGGACTCTGAAGCCAAAGGTAGCCCTGTTTGAAGAACACTTCCGGCCTAAGCAGTTGGGAAATCTGTGATGAGTAGGATCAGACCTGATAGGAAAATTTTGTTCTTGCTGCACAACAGGGTTGAGCTCTTGTTTCCTGTCTGACAGCAGCCCTGTTTGGTGTGTAATCTGTACTATGGCACAATTTAGTTATTGATCTTTGCCTATGGCATAGTTATTCAATTAGACTTTATTACAGATTGTAGGTTTGTAGGCTATTGTGAAATATATTTAATTTTCCTAAAGCTGACTTTATACCCACCACGTCTTCTAAACCTCCCATTTCTACCTACATCCCCCAGTGGTGCTTACACTGGGGCATGACTTTGTACACCCATCTAGAACAGAAACAAGGGAGAGAGGCATCCACCTATGGAAATGGTTCTTCCAAAAATGGAGCTACTCATGAGAGAGTGGCCTGGGTTTGGGACTGGAGGCTAGGGACCTGGTGTGTTGGAGTGTTCAGGCCAGGTTGGTTTCCAAGGGTCAAGGGCTGTTGCTTCCCCAACCTGACCTTGAATTGAGTGAGGATCTCATCTGTCTGTGCTTCATTTTATTCCCAGAATGCTCAAACTTGACAATCTGATGGCGCCCCTTCCATCGTCAAAACTCCTCCCACAAACCAGCACCACTAATAACAAAATGCGATAACTATTAACCAGGAACAGCCTCCTCTAATTCTTCAATGCAACTCCCCTCCTGCCCTTGTTTCTGAAACCTTCGACCTCCTGGGGTCTTCACTCTGGTCCCCTGCCTGGAATGCCTTTCCACACTCTATTGGCCAACTCCAGTTGGCAGTCCAGTTTGTTGTTCAAAGGGCATGCCCCCTAGCAGGTCTTCAGCAGGCCGGATGATGCTACGGGTGGATACCAGATCACCATTTTATTAAGTTGGCTAGGCTGTACCGTCTAGGAAAGAAGGAGCATGTTATTTTTTTGGGGGAGGCCGCTCCTCCAATGTCTAGCACAGCATAAGCCTGGAGGTGTAGCTCTTGCATCCTAGACACTGTGATGGGGAGAGAGAGGTTATAGGGTTGTGACACAGGAACTGGGTGACTTGGGTGCAGAGGATCAAACGAGGCATGAGTGCACAGCCCATTCCCCTCCACTTCCCTCTGCAGGAGATACTAGGGACCAAGGGTGGGGAGACATAAGGAACAATAAAGGTCCTCCGTGTTCCCCAGGGTCTCCTACCTCGAGGTAGGAAGGCTGGGAAGACAGAGGTTGGAAAGGGATCATTCTGGGTTCCAGCTCGAGCTGCGAGTCTGGGTGACCTTGGGGTGACCCTTTCCCCTCCCGGCCTCAGTGTCCCCGTGAGCACGCTGCGTGTACCCAGGCCGGTGAGCCGAGGGAAGCCAGAGGAGGCAGGGCCGGGTGGGAGCAGGACCGCCCACTGCGGCGGGCCAGGACCTCCGGAGCCCGCATGGGCGGCGCGCGGGGCTCCTCCCCCGGGGCGGGGGTCGCGGCGCCAGCAGCTGGCGGCCCCGCAGCTGCAGCCTCAGCACCTGCCGCCGCCAGACGGCGCGGGCGCAGCCGGGCCCAGCGTCTCCCCTTTCCGTCTGCAGCCGCGGCGCGGGAGGCGGAGCCCGAGCCGAGCCGCTGCCCGAGCCCGGCCCGCTACCGTGGCCGCCGCTGGGCGGGGCGCCCCTGCCACTGCTCCCGCCGGCTCCGCGTGCACGCGGGCGGCGCCTCTTCTGCAGGTAAGGGCGAGGCCCCCGCGCCGCCGCAAAGTTTTGGGGAGGACCTGAGTCCCCACATCCCAGGCCTGCGCCTTCGGGAGCTGCCCCTCGGCTTCTTCCGCGCCGCCCTCCACGCTGCGCTCGCCGGTGACCCGCGCTGCTCCTCGTGTCCTCACTCCCGGTGCCCGTGGCTTGGCCGCCGGCTTGCTTGGGACCTGCAACGGTTAACTCTGTACATGGGATCCGTGTGCCTTAAGTTTCCAAGATCTGCACAGTGTAGTTAGTGGGAGGAGCGGCCAGCCGGGAGGCAGACCTGGGTTCAGGTGCGGCCGCCGCCAGCGCCAACTTTCTGAGTGACCTCAGATGAGCTCTCCCTGTCCGGTCTCGATGGCCACACCTGGGCCAGAGTGGGCTGAGCTGTTCGCCAGGGCGATAAGCTGAAGCGTCATGTCTGTATTGCTCGGTTTTGAGTGGAGGGGCACCCGGAGAGGGTTTCAGTTCCAGGGCTTATGGGGCTTGAAGAGGAAGGTTGGAGACACCCAGAAGTCAGTATTGGGGCGAGAGAGCCATGTCAATAACTCTCAGCATCCTTGGCTGAGCTTTAGGACGGGTGTGGTGACTGCTGCTGGATATGGAGGCGCTCCAAAAGGGGCTAGGTGTCCCGGGGCCATCCAGGCTATGTGACCTTGGGCAAGTCCATGGGTTTTGGTTGGTTTTGGCGCCTTCCTAACGAAAGGAGAAAGTGGTGTTCTTGAGATGTACATTGAGATCGATTAGCTAAAGCTCTACAGAAGGGGATTCTTAGAGCTCTACCATGGAGGGTCAGTTTGGGTGGAGCCATTAATTCATCAAGAATCTATCCAGCACTTACAAATTGGTGTTTGGAAAATTAAGGAAGCATTTGGAGTTTGCTACAGGAGTCTCAAAATAGACATGGCAAGGGTTGGTGAAAGAGCGCCTTGCCTCCTCCCGTGCATCGGCCCATCATAAAATATTCAACGGCATAATGATTTGTTTTCAAAGTGGCTTATAGATCAGGAAATGTTTCTGTTTGTGAGGCGGTTATTTTTTTTTTTTGCAAAAACCTCACAAAATTGAGGGAGGAAGTTAATGTACTGTTGTAGGGCCCTGAAGGTTGCTTGTGGAGGATTATTTCCAGCCTAAGGTGAGGTTGAGATGGTTTTCTATGCAGGACATGGAGACACACTCTAAACCAGGAGCCCCCTGGTGGGTGCGGTGTGACCATAGGGCTGGAGAGGTCCACAGTTCAGAAAGGACAGGTCCTGGCTTCCAGGACTGGTAAGTTCTGACACATTGAGCAAAGTTGAGAATGAGGTAGCTGGCCATGTGTGCAGGAAGGCAAGCTTTGTCTTTTTGCCGGCTCTCTTGTGCTGCAATTAGTGTCTCCCCAGTGAGAGACATCTCACGGAAGCAATTTTACTTGATTTCCTCCCTAGACATCCTGGTTTTAGGTTTCATGCTTTATGAAGTCAGAAGGCTGGGGGATGCGTTTTGTGTCTGGGTGGGGTTGTGATACCTAAGTTTGCCTTTCCAGGGTGATACTCTTGAGTTTGAGACTAATTGGCCTGGAGCCTTTTTATTCCCCCTGAGGCATTCAAACATGAGCTTGCCTTCATCCTTTTCATCCTCTAGTGCTTGGCTCTCAGGCACTTTCTCACCGCTCAGTGGGGAGAAATGAGGAAAATTACTGACAGGTTCCCTCACTGCACCAGCCAAGGTTCTTGTGAGGAGTGCAGAAATATATTATGGACTTTTGGGCTCCATCAGCTGGGGCTTGTGAAAATGGACTATGAATTCCTGCTGGAGAGCTGGAGGCACTGGTGTGCAAGGAGGTGGAGGGAAGACGAGGATGGCGACAGGTAGAAAAGGGAGGTCATTTTTAGGTCAAGGAATGGGAAGATCACAAGCTAGCAAAGTTCAGGTCGTGGAAAAGCAGGGCATCTGGAGGAAGCACAAAGCAGGCAGGGTCCCCTGAAACAGTGGGAAGTGCATCAGTTTCCACTGGCTGTTCGATTCGGGTTCTCTGAGTCTCAATTTTCTCATTTGTCAAAGGAGAATAAAGATAATTGCCAATGCACAAGACAGACCATATGTAAAAGCAACAGGCATGGTGTTTGTATGGACTGGAGTTTGGTCAGATTGGTACCTTTTTTTAGCACATTCACGGGCAGCAGGTTCAGTATGTTGCTGTGCACTAGAGGAATGTGAAAATGGTGTCTTTGTTTGAGCTTGTGCATTGATGTAGAACCTTTCTCCTGGGGTAGAGCTCCTGTGACAGGGTGTTCCTCTCAGGGAACCTCCTGATCCCAGAGACAGGCACTGGTTATCTGGAGGGGGCTCAGATCTGATATGGACATCAACAGCTTCCAGTGTCCTGTAAATACTGAAGGTGGTGAAGGCTACAGATGGGTTAATCAGAAGCCTCAATCCCTGCCCTCCCACAAGCTTATCGCTGTGTGCTCAAGGACCCAGGCAGGAGGATTTGACAGTCAGTTATAAATATGTCAGCTTTGTCCGTATATGTTGGGAACTGGGCCCCGACTCCCTTCTGCTTCTATGTAGGATGCCGAACATGTATAGTGGTCGAAGAAGAACAGGATGAGAGAGAGGGAGAAGAACAGCACTCAATACTTTACTACCCTGTGTAGCACAACATAGCATCCACAACACCCCCTCCCTTGCTCATTCTCTAGTTATTCGCAGGATGGCTACTGCGAACCAGGGGATCATTCTAGGATAACAGAAGGCAAAGGTCTCTCTGCCTTACTGAAGTTAATGTTCTGGCTAGAGAAACAATAAACAATTAAATACACAATTAAGGCAATTGCAGATTGTGCCCTGAAGGAGACGCTCAGGGCAGTATGAGAGAAAGTTGCAGGCACAAAGCACGAGGACATTAGGGGGACTTGTCTAGGTCTCTAAGTGCTATAGCAAAGGAGCCAGGAAGGGGATGTGCTGCTGCTTCCTGGGAGAGAATACGGATTTGGGCTACACAGCCCAGATTTGTGTGTGTGTGTGTGTGTGTGTGTGTGTGTGTGTGTGTGTGTGTGTGTGTACCACAGTGCTGGTGTGGCAGTCAGAGGACAAGACAACTTGTAGAAGTTGGTTTCTCCTTTCACCATGTGTGGGAATTGAACTTGGATCTTTAGGCACGGTAGCTGGAGCTATCTCACCAGCTCCAGGTTATTTGATCTTTTGGGAGTCTATTTCTTTATTTGTGTACTAGGGAGAGTGTTGTACCTAGTGTAAGACTGTTGGGAGAATTAAATGTGTTGTTACATGTAAGGTACCTAGAAGCGGGGGCTGGAAAGGTGACTCACCAGGTAAGGCACATGCTGCTGAGCCGATGACCCAAGGAAAGTTCCCAGGACCCACATGGTGGAGAGAGAGAACCAGTTCCCAAGATTTGTGTCTAACTGCCATGTGCATGCCCTGATGCGTATACACATAAGTACACACACACACACACACACACACACACACACACACACATGCACGCAAGTAAAACAAGTCATTTATGTGTTATATATATATATGATTTATTTTGTGTACACTATATGATGTATTTTGTGTATATGGGTGTTCTGCTTTCTCGTATGTATATCTGTGTGCCATGTGTCTGTTTGGTGCCCTCAGAGGTCAGAAGAGGGCATTAGGTTCCCTGAACTGGTGTTATGGTTATGGTTATGGTTGTGAGCCACCATGTGGATTCTGGGAATTGAACCCAGGTTCTCTGCAAGATTATCAAGTGCTCTTAACTGCTGAGCTATCTGTCTAACCCCAGTTTTAAAGAGTACCCAGAAGAGTGGCATGTGTGTGATAAACACCAAATAAAAGGGAGTAAGGGCCATCCCAGGCAGAGGGACCAACAGGCCCCAAAGCTGTCGGTCTAGGCGGTCCCAGTGTGGTCAGGGGTGAGACAGGCTGTCTGCACAGATGTCCCCACAGTTACTGGGCGTGTTCTGCACTAAGCTTCTGGACCTGCAGTGGAGAACCATTTCAGGAGTTCAGGAGAGGGGTCACCAGGCCACAGCATTTGCTCAGAGCTGCTGCTACTGCTGTGCTTTGGGAATGGTCGGCATTCTTTGGGACCTCTTGTCCTCTCTCCCTCTGTTGCCCTTCCTCAGTCTTGGCCCTCTTCCTTTTCTATTAATGCCCTCCCTATCTTTCACCTTCCTCTTTCATCTCTATTTCCCTTCCCCTTTCTCACCACAAGCCCCTCAGAGTCATGCCCTTTACTTGCTCTGATGAATGAAGAGAAAGCTTGAGTGTGGTTGAGTGCCTGCCGATACCATTCCTCATACTGAATCACCTACCCTACCTCCTGGCCATAGGATGGTCATTACTCCTCCGCCTCCCAGGCTAGAGATTTTGCAGCAGGGTAGGATAGTCATCTATCACTTTGAGGATAATCATGGATGACCTTGTCGTTGATCACTTCCTCTTTATTGTGGTCACTGGTCACTGTGTCCTGATATTTAACTCCCAAAGTCTCTCAAACGTCCCATTTTTCCAGTCTCTGTCTGGATACAGGTTTCGGGCGGGGTAGATATCTCACAATCTACCCTAGTGTCTTAACGTCTTTTCTTATAGAGACTTCACTGGGTCCTGTGTTGGAAGTTCAGACTCACAGTCTTGTAGACATGACATACATCTTCCTCCTTCACCCCTGCACTCACCCCCATGTCTCTAGGCCTTTCCACTCTTATCAGGTGTTTGCCTAGCATATACCTAGCCTTAGTGATCTTGGATGTACTTGATGAAGACCCAGTTCAAGTCCTACCTCCCCAGAGAGCCAGCCATCTTTCTAATCCCCTGTCTTGGGAGTTAATCAACCCTGACCTTCCACTGCTCTTGGTGCTCATGGAGAAGCAGTTGCTTGGAAGATTGTGTGTGTAGTCATCTGTGCATGTAAATAGAACCCTCAAGAAGCCCCCAGAATGGCAGGTGCAATGTCCCCACCTCTCCCCACCCCACCTTCCTGTCACAGTGCCTAGCTTTGGTGCTTGTTCCTTCACACACTTGCTGTTCAAGATTGACAAAAGCCTGTGGTTTTCCTGAGATCAGAAGTGATGTGAGTGAAGCCAGAAGCACTCTGCATAGGGACTGCATGTGGTCCTCAGCTGAACTCACGAGTGCAGTTCTCCTGTCTGTAAATTAGGGCCTTATTGGATGAAGAATTGATGTAGCCTTACAACTGAGGAACTTTGAATTTAGCTTTCAATGTGACCTATGCTAAATAAACAGCTGTGCATATTTGAACCTTCAAGCTTTGAACAATAGTATTATAAAAAAGTATTCTTTTTAAAAATTATTTATTATTGTAGGAGGGAGGGGAGTAACTCAAATTACTGAGCTTTCCCAGCTAACACCTTTACCCACTGAGCCATTTTGCCAGCCCATAGAAAGCATTTTTTACTGTACCAAAAGATCTGATCCAGTAATCTTTCAAGTACCATACATGCCCTATGATCAGTGCCATCTAAAGTACAGTTTTGATATATGCACACTGTTGGGTTTTTTAAATAATTATTATTTATGTTTTATATGGATTGGTGTTTTGCCTGCATGTATGTCTGTGTGTGGGTGTTCAGTCTCCAGGAACTGGAGTTACAGGCAGTAGTGAGCTGCCATGTGGGTGCTGAGAATTGAACCCAGGTCCTTTGGAAGAGCAGCCAGTGCTCTTAACCTCTGAGCCATCCCCCCCCATCTCCCCCACCCCACCCCACCCCCGCTGTTGTATTTTTACTATAGTCTAATGCATACAGTGAATAGATGCTCTGAGGCAGAAACAGCAGCTGACGTTTGTTTGGGTGAGTATAGATCCCTTTTTGCAGCTCTGCAAACAGGACGGTTTGTTTTGCTTTGTATCTAGATTAACTCTCTGCCTGAGGGACATTGAGAAGCCTGGTGTGGCGCTTTGCCAATTGATGTGAAGCAGTAGCTATTACTTCACTGAAGTGACACAATGTTTTCAGGGACTCATCTGATATGTGTGGTGGTTAGAAATGGTCCAGGCTGCCCATCATTTAGTAAGCCAGCTGCCGAGTGAAGTTCGCCTTAGTGTTGCTTATTTTTGCTCTCTCTCTCTCTCTCTCTCTCTCTCTCTCTCTCTCTCTCTCTCTCTCTCTCTCTCTCTCTCTCATACACACACACACACACACACACACACACACACACACAAGCTAGAAAAGAGGTGGCAGTGAATACGAAAGTGTATTCTTTTAACCTCTCTTGAGGAATGATCTAAGAACCCAGCAGATTCTGTAAAAGGGTAACATGGCAAATTTTCAAAATCCTGAATGGAAAGAGCTTCAGAGGAATTCATCCGGATGTAACAGCACTCCTTTCTCTGAGCTCTTGACTTAAGAGAAGACAGATGTGCAAGCAGATGAGAAATGCTGTCTTTCCTGTCCACAGTATCCAGAATATGGGCTGGGTGTAGGTCACAGCCTCTTATCCTTACCTAACAACCCATCCCCCCACCAAAACACCCACCCCACAGTTAGACATCTATATGTTCAGTTGATGAGTTACTTCCTTAAGGTGTTCTTAGTTGCAGATGCAGAGTTCAGAAGGACAGTCTGCAGCTGTACCACCCTGACTGTGCATGAACTCATCTTAGACTAAGGAGAGTCAGGCCTGGTTAGTACTTGGATGGGAGAATTCAGAAGGATGGAAAGGAACAGGCAATCAGAAAGAAGAGGGATGCTTTTGATTTCCTCTTAAGATGCTCCAGCCGTTACCTGGAGTCCGTGCTCCCCCTGGCTTTCCTGGGGAAAGAACGTCAAGGCCAGGCTGCACAAGGCTCCCAGGCCTCTGCTCCAGGGCTGTTTCTTTTTTGGCAGCTGGTCAGCTTGGAAAGTGATGTCTGTCTGGAGCTACATGCCTTTCCGCCTCCTTCCTCTCTGGGGTCAGGGAACGTTTTTTTTTGTATATGGGGCAGGAAGAATTGATTGTTTCTTTCTGAGGCTCATTTCTGGGGAGTTTCTGTGCTTAGCTTTTCACAAAAGCCATGTAATAATAAAAGTGAGAGCATGCCTTGTCTTATGCCAAAAACCTACATTTACACACACTTAAAGGATATTTTAGCTGTCAGTCACAGACCCACAAGGACCGCCAGCTGGTCAAGCACACCCTTTGTCTGGCCCAGGAATTCCCCTAGCACACCTAGTGATCTGCTCAGATCTGAACTTCCTCCAGGCACTGTGATCACCCCTTAGTTGACTCTGATTATTAGAAAGTTTTTTTTTTGTTTGTTTTTGTTTTTGTTTTTTGTTGTTGTTGTTATGCCAAGCCAAAAAAAAAAAAAAAAATCTTCCTTCGGCAATGAATGCCCTGTTGCCTTGATTCTACTCTTTGAGTCCATCTCCAACCCCTCCCCCCAATCCATTTCTTCTTTCATACAATAGCCATGTAGGCTATTTAGACATTCAGAGTCTGGGATCAGGCCTCCAAGCCTTCATTTCTTCAGGCAAAGTATCTTTGATTATCCAGTGCTCTGAAAGGACTAAGGTAGGACACAGCTGTGCAGCGGTCTGCTCAATCCCAGGACCGAGGTTGCTGTCACCTTACTTCAGGGTCTGTATTTGTGTTATTATAACTGGAGTTAGAGTCAGATCCTGGCCTCCAGCAGCCCCAGCAAGCAAGGCTCGGCCTCTTGTCCTAAGACTCCAATTACAGAGACAAGAGACTGTGAAAACAGCGAGGTTTATTATGTAAAAGGGTCCAGTGACCTCTGTCCTCTGCCAAGTCCATCATTTAGGTTTAAGTAGAGGTTTAAGTAGAGGAAGAATTGGAGCATGGGGCAAGAGGCACGCAGGAGGTACCATGGTTAGATAACCCTGGGTTAGGGGTGGGTTCAGTGGCCATAGTTTTGGTCTTGCAAGGGTGTCCAGAGAACTTCAGATTGAGAGGACAAGTTGGGTGCTCCAGGGTGTGGCCCCACCCTCATGGATCATGTCCTCACTTGGGAGGTAGACTGTTCCTTGAAGTTCTCTTGTCCTCATAACCCAAGATGACTCTAAAGGAAAAAAGGTCAGTGACTTGTCTCCAACTTCTCAACCCTGAAAGGGGACATTCTTTGAGTGGCTAACACTCCCCAGCTAAGCAAATGACCCACAGTGAAGCAGACAGGCACAAATGAAGTCCTTTATCCTGCTTTTAGTTATCTTGTGGGCTCAAGGGAGGAGTCCATGCTGAGTAGAAAGTCAACTTCTAAGTACTTAGAACCATTGGCTGACTCTGGGTGGCCTGGGCAGCTGACACTGGAACTCAGAGCCTTCCCTGGCCGCTTCTGAGATTTTGTATTAGTTACCTGTGGATGCTATAATACCATCATTCTGGCTTTTAAAAGCTGTGGGGATCCACAGAAGGTCCCAAATGCAAAACCAAGGTGTTGGCTTTGCTGCCTTCTGCGTGTGGTGGCTGGGCCAGAAGTGGGGGCAGAGCAGGGGGAAGTAGCCTTCCTTTACTTTTTTATTTTTTGTTTTGTTTTTGAGGCAGGGTTTCTCTGTGTAACCTTGGTGTCCTGGAACTCACTCTGTAGACCAGGCTGGCCTTGGTGACAGGCCTGCCTCTGCCTCTGGAGTGCTGAGATCAGAGGTGTGTACCATCAGTGCCCAGCTGTTGTTATTTCTTGACTCCTGGATTCGTGGCTCCAGTCTCTGCCTCCTTGACTTCTCTTCTGCTTTCTGTGTCAATTCTCTATCCACTTTGCTCTTAAAAGGACATTCATGATATCCTGGACCATCAATAGACTGCTCACTGAAAGCCCAGCAACAGAAGTCTATGTTGAAAACGATATTTTGTTCCCAAATAAGAGCATATTTATAGATTCCTTGATTTGAGATTTGCACACATTTCTTCTAGGGGATGCAGATTTCACTCAGCCCTTGGCTATTTTATCTACATTCTTTTGTTTATTTGGGAATTTTTTTTCTTTTTTCTTTTTCAAGATGTGGTTTCTCTGTGTTAACAGACTGAATGTCCTGCAACTCACTTTATATATCAGGCTAGCTTCTAACTCACAGAGATCACCTGCTTCTGCCTCCCTAGTGCTGGGATTAAAGGTGTGTGTCACCTCTGCCTGGAGGGAAATTGTTTTTATTACATGTATGTGTGTGTGTGTGTGTGTGTGTGTGTGTGTTAGCTGCATAAGTCTGTACCGCATGCATGTCATACCTGGTGCCCTCTGTGAGCCATCATGTGGTGCTGGGAATTGAACTCAGGTTGTCTGGAAGAGCTAGCTACCAGTGCTGTTAATCACAATCACAGAGTCAATCTCTCTAGCCCCTAGAGGAGATATAGAGTCGGGGGGGGGGGGGGGGTCACTATGTAGACCAGGCTAGCCACCAAGTTTTGATCCTCCTGTCCTGACTCAGCCTCCTGGTGCTGAGATTATAGGAATGCTCCAACATGCCACCCCTGGCCTCCGTTTTCCAGTCCTCATGTTTTCATTCCCTCAGTTCCTTCAGCTTCCTGGCTGTTATTCTACTGGGTGCTTGAGCTGTTCTGATCATCCCTCTCCCTGTTTGGGGGCGTGTGGAGTGGGGGTGGGGCCTCTGAGGATTAGGCTGCCCAGAGAAGTGCAGGTCTTTCTGGTCCATGCCCTCATTTCACCAGCATGCTCCAGCTTGTCGGTGTTTTATCAATGGGAAGAAGCTGCTGCTGCTGTTAAAATATTCATCGGTGGTTCTTAGACTTGCAGCACCCAGTGAGTGCTGTGGATGGAAGAGACGGGTAGGGGGATCATCTTATGTTCTTGTGCTCTCCCCCAATTTAGTCCTTACTGAACTTGAAGAAAATCATTTGTTTTCTCAGGGCCCAAATACACATTTATGTCTACAAACAAAAAAACAAAACCAGGAAGTCTTTGTTGGCAGCCCTGAATAGAATGTCGTTGTGTGAGCTCCCTTCCCCTTCACAAACTTCATGCGAAGCCCTATGGTCTTTTAAATGCAAGTCACAATCTGCTGCTGGCTTCTGGGGCTCATGTGGCAGTCTAGAGCACCCCAAAGGCTTGGGTACAAGCTGGAGTGGTGGGTTTTATATGCAGTTAGCAGAGCTGAGGGGGCTCAGGATGGTGGCCTCACTGGGCCCATAGTCTGAGCAGGTCCAGTTTCTGCTTTGTGCTCTCCCCTTTGCTCCCAAGGTTCCAGCCTCACATCTGCCCAAAGCACCCTCCATGGCTGCTACTCTATTCCCAGTTCACCCATGCTTTGCTAAAGAAGGCCTGCACCCGGCAGGAAGCCGGGAGCAGAGAGGGAGGAGACAAATGAATCATTCAAGTCCCGGCCTCACCCACAACTGACAGTCATTTGGCTCTGGGCAAGGTGCTAACCCTTACAGAGACCCTTGGACAGGCCTTGGGGAAAGATCTAGAAAGGCTTCCAGAAGGGACTGGCATTTGAACCAAGCCCAAGCCGCCATGGGTGAGTAAGACATTTAGAGGGAGAAGCAAAGCAGAACTGTGTATTCAAAGGAATTGGGTTGCAGCCTTACCGGGGACCCAGGGGATATCCAAGACCCATGCATGATGCCCAGGGGTCAGGATGATCGACTATAGCTGGATCATAAGAATCTCAGATTTGAAGGAGACCTTAGGTTCATGTGCTAAGAAAGATAACCACAGAGAGTTGCTTGAAGCCTGAAGGGCTGGGTAGAAACAGGGCAGAGATCTGTTCTGGTTTTGCTTGATAGGTCTATAGGAGGATGTCTTTACATTTTGACAAGCCTTGTTTGCTGTAGCCACTTTGAGGCATCTTCATTTTACCTCTGTCTGGGATGGGACGCCTTTACAGGGCGAAGGGAACCTCCTCTTCTGTCCCTTCCCTGTTCAAGATGATACTCCTAGAATTGCTTGCTTCCGGGAGATTTCTACATAGCCTGTCCCATTTTGGGAGGGGCTTCCTCCCAGGTAGGCACTGAGCCCTCCTTTCGGGTCATTCTGGAGGTTAGAAGCTCAGCACTCTGGGGCACAGGCTCAGCGAACTGTGTTGATTGAAGAAATTAATGAATGATGGTGGTTATGGCTTCTGGCTTAGTAGCATCTGTCTGGCTTCCTGCCACCCCATTGCTCTTTTTATGGTCGCCAGGTATTCACCAGGTATGTTGCATAAGAGCAGATGTGCGCCTCTGGGGTTTTGTGAGATATACCTGCTCTTGGAGTCAGGTTGCCTTGTCAAGCAAGTGCTGGCAAGAACTTGGGTAGTACTGAACTGCTCTAGACTCTCATAGGATGGAGAAGCCGCAGCCCTGGCTTCCAGCCTTCTGAGCTATGCCTTGTTGTCCTGGTCCTGCCATGTGGTCCAACTGGCTCTTCTTAGTGCCCTTTAGCCTTCCTTTTGGCGTCTGGAGTCTGGAGATGTGTGTGGGACAGGGAAAAGTACATGGACTGAGGACTCCATCAGGCCAGGTTTCTCTGGCTTCATGAACCAGGGCCCACTATGTAGTTGATCATTCATCTGATTATCAGGGCATGTTAAAACTATAGAAAAGAAGAGTCAGTCAGTGCTTGCCTTCCTTTTGTATTCCTGAATGAAGAACTGTCATGGAGAAGAGAGACAACACCATTTGGTGGTGGGCAGGGCATGGTGGCTAAGCCCAGGCTCCAGACTTTTCTTTTTTTGTTTTTCCTGAGACCAGGTTTCTCTGTGTAAAAGTCCTAGCTGTCCTGGAACTCGCTCTGTAGCCCAGGCTGGCCTCAAACTCACAGGCCTGCCTCTGCCTCCTGAGTGCTGGGATTGAAGATGAGCGCCACCACTGCCCTGCTTGAGCTCCTGACTTTTCAAGCCCAAAGCATTGGTGATATTTTGGGGATTTATTCTTTATGTTTGCTTGTTTTGTTTTCTGAGACAGTAGTTCTGTTCATCATTCATTTCATCATCATCATTCATTCATTTCTTCAATCAACATAGTTCGCTAAGCCTGTGCTCTGGAATGCTTATTTCTCCCAGAATAAGCTAGAAGAAGGGCAGGTGCCTACCTGCGAGAAGGTCCCAGGAAAACGGGACAGGCGATATAGAAATCCCCTGTGACCAAGCGATCCCAAGAGTGTCCTGTAGTTTTCTATGTAGCCCTCACTGCCCTGGAACTCTGTGTAGACCAGGCTTGCCTGGAATTCACAGAGCCTCCTGCCTCCACCTCCCAGGTGCCTGGGTTTTGATTTTTCACCCATTGGTCGTCACCAACTTCTGTGAATTTGGAGAGCGCTTCCCAGTGTTCTGGTCCTTGCTGCATTGACCCTGCACTTAATGCCTCAACACAGGTTGCCCATCCACTGCCTGGAGAGTTAGTTCTTCTGGGCCTGAGGAACTGTGAGGGTGGGGCAGTTCTTGGTTTTGTAGAGGTCACTGGGGGAAAAAAAAAAATAAACCCAGTACCTTAGCCCAAGGCTCTCTATAATAGGGATGCATCCCTAGCCCAGGGAATCTGATGAACTTAGAGAATGTTCAGCTTTTTGACTCTCGGGGAAGAATTAATCTAGACCTGTTTGCTGCCTTCGTGAGAACATGAATGGGAAGGATTGAATTTTTGCCCTGAACTGGAATTGTCAGTGTGGAAAATCCCAGCGGAGATAGTGTGCTTCAGGGTCCTTTCTTCTTCCGACTAACTGCAAAGGGGGAACAAAATCCAAACCTCTAGAGTTGATTGACCTTTGTGCACAGGGACTCTTGGGATATGTAGCTCGGCAGAACAAGTGTGGCTGTGTGCCCAAGAGCCCGCTGTGTAGATACAGAAGCACACCTGAAAAACATTACCCCATCTTTTAATCCGGTTTTGTTCGGAAACTAATTTTCAAAGACATTTTCAATTTTCCCAGCTGTCTGGGCAACAGCTCCATATAGTCTGTGTCCAGGCATCACCTCTCCTGTGTTTATTCTGCCCGGCTTAAGTTGGTTGGATTCTATACACTTGTATAGGTACCTATTATGTAAGTTCAATCAGATGTTGAGCGCCTCAGGGTGTGAGAGAATACATTTATCAGCAGCTAGCAGTTATCTTTTCTAGGCAGGCTCGTAAGACTTGTGCCCGGAGTCGTGGAACAGTCCCCTGTTCCCTGGGGATTGCTGAGTAGATTGGTATGCCAGCTAGAATTCTTGCCCCAGGCACTGAAGTCTTGATGGATGGGTGCTGAGGAGAGTTCTATGGGAAGGCTCCTAGATGAATCTGCAGTGGAGACAGACCAGGCAGGGATCACAAGTCTGAACTAAGATGCTGGGGAAGAGCGTGGAACAGAACACAGGTGAGATAGATCTGTGTGTTTGGCCTAAGCTAACTTCCCATCTTGTTTTCAGCCTCTCTCCCCATGCCTTGTGGATGAAAATAAGCCCCTCTGTGGCTGGTGCTCTAGCAAGCTGGACTTTGCTCTGTGATCCCTCCACCCCACCCTACCCCACCTCTTTTGCTTAACTCTGTTTTTCTTCCCAAGCTCATTATTGACCCTACCCTGGCTTCTCATACCACCCTAGCTATTCTTTTCTCTTAGCATGGGGCCGGTGGCAGCATCCTGAAAGATAGGATAAAGAAAGGCTAAAGAAAGCGACTGTTACATGTCTGGCTCACCTGCTGAAGCTGAGAGGCATGGAGGAGAGAATGATATGACTGCCTTCTGCGGAGTAGGGAGACCACTGAGGTGTCCTCAGAGGTGGAGAGAGCCCTTTGGAGGAGCAGACGGCCAGCTTTCTCATGATCAGAAGCTCACTATACAAACACTCTGTGAAGAGTGCTGTTGGCATTCAAAGTTTTGGGGATATCTCCAGTAATCAAACAGCTGCAAATAAAAAGCAGTGACACTCCTTTGTTTTCTTGTTTTTGAGAGAATGTCTCATGTAGCTCAATGTCTATGTAGCTAAGGATGGCCTTGACTTCCTCGCCCTTGTGCCTTCACTCCTCCAGTGTTGGGATTGCAAGTGTGTGCCGACATGCCTGGTTCTATTCAGTGCTGGGATCAAACCACCCGCCTTGATCATGCTAGACAAGCACTCTACCAACTGGACTCCCTCCCCAGCTGCAATGTTACCTGTATACATCTATCAAATTAAAGGACAGCGAAGTAGCTTCACTTTGGGGGATGTAGCTCTCCCACAGAGGGAGGGAGTAAGTTTAAGACCCCCGCTCTGCTGGGCATTTTGGCTCTATCAGCTTTTAAAACTCAGCTGGGTTTGGTGCACACTCAGAGGACATGTGCATGTGTCTATAAGGATCAGGATCTAATACCATCCTTGGCTACATAGCAAGCTCAAAGCTAGCCTGGGCTACAGACTGTCTCCCCAAACAAAACCAAACAAAAAAGCTCTTCACCTGGTAGGCCATTCCTAAGAATAACCAGAGCTGTGTTAGGCAGAGATGTCTATCAGCATTGTCTGTAAGACACTGAAAACGAACCAAGTGTCCAGCAATAGGGCATTGCTTCCTACAGGATGCTTCAACCTATAGGACATTTTAAACTTCAGCAGGATAGTAAAGGCACAGGGGAAACCAGGTTATATATAACTCACCTAAAAGATAAGTTCTCAAGTTATGTTGAAAAATGTGTTTTCATACAAAAAGGAAGGATAATTAGTACCTTGGAGATCTTAGAGAATGTTTTCTTATTTCTAAAAGATGAAAAATCCCTGCCAGGCACATGTGCTGCTCTTGGAATCTGAGAGGGAAGATGATCTTATTTAAGAAGAACAGAGACACTTGGGGGAGCATTGTTTGAGCTCGGGTGTACTGAAAGCCAGCCCAGCGCACCATCCATCTTGCAGATTCCCAGACAGGTAGCATTTTCTAAGGCATCGTGGTCTTGGGTCCATTTGTGTGAGTATTTATAGAAGTGAAAGCTTCAGGCAGGGAGGAAATAGATTGATTTTTTTTCCCCTTGAACTTTTGAAATTATTTTCTCCACTCCATTTGTAACTGAACCCACATAGCTATTCTTATTTCTTCCTTTCTTGAGCACTACGTTAGGCCTAAAAATATTAGCTGGCTTAGGATGTGGGTTTGCTAAAATAATTCCCCTTGAAGTCTTCATGGGGTCCCCTCATGATTCGAAATGGGATCTCAGGGAAGACATTTATTTTTCCCTTCTGCTTGATGTGTTTTGACTTTCATTGCCTAGCAGCCTTAGGCTCTCATGCTGGTGACTGATCCTGACTGGTTGGGATAATGGGCTCCATCAGCCATAGAAGGAAGGGACCCAGGGGATGTGTAGCAGGGCTGGGCACTGTGTGCTGGGCAAGTTGACGTGGGGGCCAATCTGGGATCACCTTATCCTGTAGACGTAACATTAGTCTGCAGAAAAAGGGACCAGAGCCCGGGAGTATCTCGTTAAATATTAATTACAGTGATGCCTTTTGCCACGCATCTTCAGAGAGCTCTGGGCGTTTCATAGACATTACCTCATCATTCTTGTGCGAAGTGTTCTCGGGTGAGAAGTTGATGGCAAGGGTATGATCCTTTGTGGGGGCAAAGCATAGCACATATTTTATTGAGTTACTTTATTTATATACAAGGTGCTAATTACCCTTCCAGACTTTTTATGTGTATTTCTAATTTTTTTTTTTGCATTTTATTAGTGTGTGTATATGCATGTGGAGGTCAGAGGGCAACTTTCAGCAGTTGGTTCTCTCCTCCCATCTTGGGATCTAAGGAACAAACTCAGGTCAGCATACATACCTGGCAGCACTTTTACCTGCTGAGCCATCTCAGTGGCCCAGTTTATTTTGGAACAGGGTTTCCTATCAACCTGGGTAGGCCTTGAACTCACCATGTATTCAAGACAATGACTTTGAACCTCTGGTCCACTTGCTCCACCCCCAAAGCATTGGGATTACAGGCATGCCCAGCCACTCTCAGTTCATGCTGTGCTGGGAATAAGGAGTGCCAGGCAAGCACTCTTCCGGGGGAACTGCATCTTACTCCCCTGCCCCCCTCTCCTTTGAGATGGGGTCTTAACCTGAAGCCTTGGATGTCCTAGAACTCACAATCCTCCTGCCTCAGCCTCCCAAGTATGTCACCACATCTGTCCTCCAAAACAAATATTTTAAATTGTTAAACTTGGGAGTGGTCAGGGCTAGACAACACTTGATTAAAGAAAGTAGAAGTATGTTTTGTTTGGTTTGGTATGTCATTCCTCATGAGTAAAATGGCCTCCCTGCTCTTTCTCCCACTAGCACTCACTGAGCAAGGCAGACTAGACTGCTGGGAGTAAAATTTAACCTTCTTATTCCACACTTAAGATGTTTGTTGGTGTGGCTTCTCTGGGTCAACCCTACCCTCATGCCTCAACCCTACTTCACATACACTTTGTTTTTATTTTGTTGTTGTTGTGTTCTTGTTTTATTGACATAGGGTTTCTCTGTGTATCCCTGGCTGTCCTGGTCACTCTGTAGACCAGGCTGGTCTCAAACTCACAGAAATTTCCTGCCTCTGCTTCCCAAATGCTGGGATTAGAGACCTGTGCCACCAAGTCCAGGTCCTTTGTTCCTTACCACTGTGAGCGTTGGATCTTGAGGCTAGCCCAGTGCCATACCCTAAGTACTTTCTCTTTGCTAGCGCCTTTCTGCCCCTGCAGGACCCCCTCTCCTGTGCTGCAGAGATGGGACCCCTCCTGCACAGGGTCTCCCTGCTATCTCTCTCTACTGTGAACTCTCCCACAGACTCCTGGGATTCCTACCAGCTCTGGGCCTTGCTGCCTTTCATTTTGTGTATTAGTGGCTCATGTTTGCTCCTTGATGACATTCTCCAGCTGGTTTGTTACTGCAGAGGCAGGTTAATTATCTTTATGTCTCTCTTAGCGCCCTACACACATTCCCTATGTAAGCACTTACTGAGTAAGAGTGAAATGGCCACAGTTCTGAACTAGAGGTCAGTGGTCTATGCCGAGACCCAAAGGGTATGAAGGACAGAGGTCACCGGTAGAAGCCCAGTTGGCCTGACCCCTCCTTTGATCCCATCCACTGCAGCCCTTGCTGCCTCCCTCCCTGCCTGCCACACCCATGCCCATGTCATTGTTCTTCACTGTGTAGATATCTTTCTTCTCGTGGTGTCTTAGCGCAGGTAAACCGAGACGATGAGAGCAGCTTTAATGTTACCTTACTTTCTTAATTTTTTATTTTCCCAACTCTCGTGCTAGGCATCCATGATGCACAGGATCCTAGAATTATAAAGAACTTTACCGGGAGCCTTCTCTGTTCCCGAGTGCTGGCACAAGGGTTCTGATCATTTCGTGCTCCACCTGGGGCAGGCTGCATGAGGCTGGGCAGGTTAGTTAATCTTCCTGTGTCGTCATTTCCCCATCTGTTAAGGGAGGATAATGTGCTTGGGGGGGGGGTGACCTCCCCCTCAGGGCTCCCGTGAGGCTTAGTGAACTAATGCTCTTGCTATTAACGTCAGCCGAGGGTGCCTGGGCAGAACCAGCTGGGGACCAGGTGTTGGGTCCCCATAGAACTGGTGCATCCTAAGACCTTGGGTGTAATCGTCTGAGTTGCCCTTGGCACAGAGGAAGCCGGTGTGCCAGACAAGAGCCTCTAAGGTTTCCTCCTCTGGTTGGCTCAAGTGGCTGAGGTCTTGGGGATGACAATGGCATCCGGAAGACTTCCGGGCTTGATGCGCTGAGAGAAGGCAACCTTGTACGGAGAGCCCTGCTGCAGCCCGGCAGAAGCAGCAAGGAGGGCCCAGTCCTGGGAGCAGTGGAGCCTGGGCCACAGACGGCCCCGCTGTGCCCGCATGGCCTCACCCTCCTTTCCACTTCACCTCATTGATGAGCTTTGGAACCGGCATTGGAACTCACATCCCTCTGGCTGCAGTCCAGGCAATGTTGGCTTTTTATCATTAAGCACAGCCTGGGAGCAGTTTCCTGGGATGAAGGGGAGGTCTCCTTGTGGAGAAGAGGTGAAGGATCTATGCCTTGGAGTAGCCCCTTCAGCTCAGGCTGACTGGTGAGTGGTCATTTCTCACTCTGAAACAAGTCCTGTTTCCCCTAGACTGCACTTTGCCTTTCAGTGGTAGTATCTGTTCTGTACATGTGTATATACGGCAATAAGCATACCAGGGAAACAGATTTAAATATATGTATGTTTAAATAAATATCCATTTCAATAGCTTGTTTGTTCTCGTGCATTCCTTAAAATTTTTCTTGAGTTAAGGTCCCTTTTTAATAGACAATATAATTATCAAAGTTTCGTCTCAAATATATCTGGTAAATATCTCTTACGTGTGTGTGTTAGCAAACACTTGTGTTGCTAATCATTTGTATATAGACAGCATAATTGTTAAATACTTCTGGCACTAAATTGCTCATAGGTTTTGAAAATTATGGGATTGTAGAATGTAAATACCTAGAAAGGCTCTCTCCAGGGTTCCTGTGTGTGTGTGTGTGTGTGTGTGTGTGTGTGTGTGTGTGTGTGTGTGTGTGTGTGTGTGTGTGTGTGTGTGTGTGTGTGTGTGTGTGTGTGCATGTGTGTGTTGTGGGGGTGGGACATGGGTGCCATGGGACAATTGTGGAGGTCCGTTCAGGGAGTTGGTTTTCTCCTAACAAGATGTGGGTTGCAGGAGTCAAACTCAGGTTGTGAGACAGCAAGCACCTTTCCCACTAAGCTCTTGCCAGCCCCCAGCTCCAGACTTCATGTAGCACATTGGTGTCCTAATTGAGTAATAAGTAGGCTTGGGTTACACAGTGACCTAGTGACAGGACAGGGACAGTTTTTACTGAACCCCTTTCAAGTGAAGAGTCCCCACTCTATTGTGTATACCCCTTTACACATTGGAGACTTTAACCCTGAACTACACATAAGCTGGGGGAAACTTCAGTTTTATTGAACTTTCCCCTACTGCTTGATCTAATTACAGTGAAATTTCTAGTCTCAGAAAGATGACCCTGCCTTACCATAGCTGGGTCCCTTGACCTTGAGTCCCTGGTTGACCTGACAGTCTGTGACTCCCTTCAGTGTCACATGCCTATGGTCCAAGTGCTTGGAATGTGGAAGTAGGAGGCTCAGGAGTTAAAGGGAGGGAGGAAAGGGGGAGAGAACACTTTGCAGACCTCATGATGCTCGTGCTGTGGGGTAACAGTTAACCAGAGCTTTTTGGGTGTTTGCTTGTTTGTGTTTGTTTTCTGAGACAGGGTCTCCATGTCTTCCTGGCATGGCAGGGAGGCCGTGGGTATTTTTGAATGGAGGTTATTTGAAGGTGGTTAGGAAAAAATGAGGCTGGGTAAGTAGGCCAGTACCCAAAGCAAGAGGCTCTTCTTGAACCCACCTAGGAGTCATTCTCCATCCTGAAGGCAGTAGGGAACCATTGAATGGTTTCTCATAAAAGAGGCCTGAGCAGGACTGTGTTTCCAGCAGGGTTAGTGGGCAGTGTGGGGCAGGGGGAGTGTGAGGGAGTCTCTTGTTAATCTTGCTCTGTAACTTCTGCCTCAGTGTGTTGATGGATTAGAAATTGTCTTAATGTTTAATTAGGAGATAATTGCTTTTCTTACTTGGCCATTGGCTTTTGAAAGGGCATAGATTATTGTCTGGGGGGAGGCAGCTCTAATTTTATAATTGGGTGTGTGCAGGAAAATAGAAACTGCTTAACAAAATGGCTTTGTAGGAAACTTCTAGAATAAACTGCTTCCTTCCTTCTCTTCTTCCTTTTTTTTTTTTTTTAACATTTCTGTGTTTGTTTCACCCAGTAATGATCTGGGGATGCCAGACCCCATAACATCTACCGGTAGTGCAGACTGAAAACATGTTCACTTTTTCCAACTCTTGTCTTCCCTCTCACTCAAGACTGACTATTAGAGCGCCTGGATGAAGCTTGTCTTAAAGGCTTTGACGCATGCTGGTGGTGGCTATAATAGGAGCAGTTCAGGAGAGAATGTTACGTGCATCGTTACTGGTGATGTATGCGGGGGCATTGGTCAGTTTGTGCCATTGGCTTTAGTCACTCAACCAGTGTTTACTGAGCATCTATCTAGCACCGAAGAGACATGTGAACCAGAGAACTATGGTACAAGGCTTATTGTCTAACAAGCAAATGGTCAGTTCTGAGAGAGGAAGGTGCTGGGTACCACGGGAGCACCTCGCTTAAGTCAGAGGTATAAAGAGGAACCTAAAAATCATTTGGGGTGGATTAGTAATTGCCAAGACTTGGGGACATAGAGTCATAGGAATGCTTAGTTATGAGTCTGAGGCGTGAGGGGGAGCCATGAAATACCAAGAAGGTGGTTGTGATGGCAGATACTCAATCCCATGGTTGTGCTGAAAGCAGCGACTTGTGTAATCACAGATCAAAACAGCTGTCTTGAAAAGGGAATCATTCAGGGACTGTGTCTGTACCTCAGTGGGAGGGTACCTGACTAGTGTGTATGAGGCCCTGGGTTTGAGCCCCAGCCTTACCAAAACAAGCAAACAGAAAGAACAGAACAATAGCATCAACGATGATGATGAAATCTACAGGGAAGTCGGCAGTGGGAGGACAATACCCGACATTGAAAGGTTCCATTCTGGGAGGAGAACAGGAGGAGCCTAAGCAGGGCTGGAATTCTCTGGAATGTGAGAGTATTGAGAGAGAAGAAAACAGTAGGCTGGGGAGAGAGACACATGGGGCCTGAACAGTTAGGGCCCTGACGACTTAGAAACAATTATAGCAGCTATCGTTTGTGCTGTGCTTCCATGCCAGGCACGGCACGTTCTGAGCGGTTACCGGCATTCCTTCCTTCAAGTGCACCACAGCCTTGTGAGGCAGGTGCCGTTATTATCAGCACTTTATCAGTGGGGAGTTAATCTGCCTAGAGTCATCCATCTATGAAGTAGCAGCGCTGAGACAGAAGTTCAGGCCTGACGGCAGAGCTCACAGTAAGAACCTGATAAATCACCCTCAAAGGTATGGGGTACAGAGAATTTTATGCAGGAGAGTGACAGTCAGATGTACGGCTTAGAAGATTATTCCATGAAATGTGGCATAGATGAGAGATAAGAAATACCAAGGCTAGGGGACCAGTTGCTGCAGCGGTCACCTCAAGGCCATGCATGCCAGCTCCTCCCTGTGCAGTGGTGGTGGAGGCGGGAAGTGGAATCTCAAGGAAGCCATGTTCATAGGAGCCAATGAGTGGCTGGATTTGGCTGGTACTCTGGTTTTTGCTGTTTGTCTTGGTAACAGCCTTGGTAAGGCTGGCAGAGCTCAGACCTAGGGCCTCATGCCTGCTAAGCCGGAACTAACCACCACTGTATATCCATATAACCCCCCAAAATCTGGTGGATGCCCCAAAGTCTGGGTTCTGGGCGTGGGGAGGGATTTTTGTTGCGGTTGGTGCAGGTACCAGGGTCCTGTCCCTGTGTGAGCTTGCTAGCGTCTGCTTATGACAGAATAGAGTCAGCTTCTGACTTCTCTGCCCATCAGAATCTTCATGGAGGTAGCAGGGCTTTAGGATGTGTCTAAGACTTAAGGGTGGAGGTAAGGGTACAGGGAGGAGAGGTTTTCTGGAGCTCCTGCAGAGGGCGGGAGCAGATTTGGGGTAACCTCAGGTGTGTGCCTTCACTTGGCATTCGTACTCTCCAGGGAACCTTTGATCCGTTCCTTCCCAGAGACCTCTCTGATTCCTAGGTCTCCTTGCTGCGCAGGTAATAACAGACACTGAAGTACACATTCCTAAGATTTACTGACAAAACCAGAAACCTACAAGTTAGATCAAATTTGTGTTTCCCACTTGCCTTTGTCCAGTGCCACCTAGAGTTTGGTTCCTCCAGAAGAAAATGGTTTCTTGGATTGTGGTCATGAAGGTATGTAGCCTATGGTTTACAGTCCACATTAAATCAAAGTGTTCGATTTGACAGCAGTTTCTGGAATGCTCGATGGGTTCTGGTTAGTGGTATTCAAGAAGTCAAGAAAGAGGGTGTGCCGTGCCATAGCTGTTCTGCCGCTGTCAGTCACTCTTTCCTTATTCCGTGCCTCAGCAGGCATTCAGTTACATGGCCCTTTCTTTCCCCCCATGGGCAAAACTGGGCACAGCTGAGCCTAGAGACAGAGCAGAATGCTTCACAAGGGCTGGTGTTCTACAGTTCCGGGCCCCGTGGTGTGGGGGTCTGTGATTCCCGTTGGCATCCATTCACTGCCGTGGGCGCCGCTCCTAATGGCTGCCATTGCCCAACAGCTGACCCGATTCCCTGAATCGTTGGCTGTAAACTGCAGTTCTACAAGAGGGAGAAGGTTTCCGGGCAGAATACTTAATTAGGACTTAATTAAGACAGCCAGAGTAACCCTTTGGCCTGAACCTTGTGCAGGGTCCTGATTGGCAAATGGCACCTGGCACTCTTGGCTGTGTGTCAACAATCAGGCCTCATGCAGAGATGAGCCAGACCCATGCTGCCCTGAAGAGTTATTTCTTAGACTGTACAGGATGTGTTAGGCATCCATTTTCTTGAGGATCCCACACTCTTGACTTATTGGCTAAGAGTCATCTGTGTGTTTTATCTTCTCTAGAGCATAAGGAATTATTCAAGGGCAGGAACCATGACTGGTAACCTGGGTTACCACGCCCAGCACAGGTCCCAGTGAAAGAGGGACTTGCCATGAATGGAATGAGTCACACTGAGGTCCCTCTTTAAACTTCACATGGCTGAAAACTCTTCAAACTAGAGTCTAAACCTCAGGATATAGACTTGAAAAATGCAGAGTAAGACCATGGCCAGTACCTCATCTGTGGGAAGGGTATGGACTTTAGGCAAGGGACCACAGGGTAGAATAAAGCCTTGGTGTCGCCAGCCACGGGGCACAGCCCCGAGGAGCATACCTTGGGCCCAGCTCTGGAAGCTATTGTTGATAAACTGTGCTGTGATTGGATAGAATTGGAAACCCACCTCACTTTACTTCCTAGACAAATACATGGCATCACAGCTCAGTCTGCTAGAGTGGCAAGCTGTGGCTCTGGGAACCCTCAGTTTGAATTTCCTAAGCAGTGTAGTTGTGGATTTTGGTTTTGGTGGTCATGGTATCAGTTGTGCCCAGAGATGTTTGGAAATTTGCCAGTGCCTAATGACTGACATCTGATGAATCATTTCACAGTAAAAACACAGATCTAGATTTAGTCTTCACTGTACAATTTGGTTGAATTATCCCCAAATGGTTGTCAATGCTTCTGTCACTAATGAGAATGAAGACATTTGTAATAACCAACCTGTCTATGGAGAAGTCTACTCAGTGCCTGGGGGACACCAGACACCACAGGCTGGAAAGACCTTTGTGCTGGGAAGGTACCTGCAGCAGACTTCCATCCCTGCTCCTGGACACTTTGTGTACCTGTGTAGTATCGAGCCCCTCCAGGGAAGGTCCTGATTGCCAAATCTGTGCTTCCTTATAGGACGGTTTTGTTGGCTTTCTTGTACATATTTGACCTGGTCAGTTACATAATAGAAAATTTACCTTTAAGTTGGGTGGTGGGGACACACACCTTTAATCCCAGCACTTGGGAGGCAGAAGGCAGCCTGGTCTACAGAACAATTTCCAGGACAGGCTCAAAAAGAAAGAAAGAAAATTTACCTTTTATCCATTTTCTCATTTCTCTTTCATTCTCTGTGTGTACATGCCTGAGTCCATGTCATTCTCTGTGTGTGTACGTGTATGTGTCCATGTATGCTCCTGTGCGTGCACGAATGCAAGTGGAGGACAGGGAACAAATTTGGGGAGTCAGTTCCCCCTTTCCATCAAGTGAGTCCCAAGGATGAAACTCAGGTCTACAGGTTTGGTGGCAGCTGCCTTTCCCTCCTGAGCGATCTCCAGACATAGCGTTTTAATGTGTCTAGTTTGGTGGCATTTAGATATATTCACAGTGTTACGCAATCATTACTCTCATTTAGTTTAAAGTTTTTATCATTCCCCCAAGTGAATCCTGTACCCATTAAGCTGCATTTTTCAGTTCCTTTTTCCCACCAGGCCTTGGCAGCCACCAGTCTTTCTGTCTCTATATAGAATTGCTAACTCTAGGCATTAAATATAAATGGGAACATACAGTATTTTATCTTTTGTGTCTGGCTTCTTTCAGTCCACGTGTTTTCAAGATGTATCCACACCATAGTACTTTACTCTTTCAAGTAGCTGGAGCATTGTATGGAAATATCATGGCATTTTTATCCATTTATTCATAGATGCACTTTTGGGTTATTTCTGCCATTTGGTTTTTATAAATATTGCTCCATGAACATCAGTGTACAGGTTTTCATGTGAACATTTGTTTTCAGTGTTTTGGGGAGTATACCAAGAAGAGGACTCACTGTGTCAGCGTTATTCTAAGTTTGACTTACTGAGAAAGATCTAAACTGTTGACATAATCTCTTTGAACCTTTCTTCTCCTTAGGCTTCTCCGGTTGCTCGCAGACCTCCCTGGCTATCTTGCCTCTCTTTCTTTCATAGCATTCCTGGTCCTTCAGCACCTGAAATGACAGTCCCGCCCACTCTTCCCTCCTCTGCTCATTCCACCCTCGTGGTGCCCAGTGCTAGCTGTGCATTGCAATCCCCAGAGTTCCTTTAGGGGCACATGCTCACCATTGTGTATATGATCTAATTCACTGTGGGGTCAGAGAGATGTCCCACTTCACTGGTGACAGGCTTTGGAACGTTTAAGGTAACTTCCCAGTGGCATGGTTAGTGAGAGTTGGGGTCCAAACCACGACATGTCAAAGTCTCTGCTCTTAACCTGAGGGTCACTGGGGTGGACCTCTGAGCCCAAATGGAAGGAGGAGCATCATGATAAGACACCAAATGAGAGCTTCCATGCCTGTAAAACTGCTTGAAAACTGGTCCTCCTGGTCCTCCTGGTCCTCCTGGTCCACTCTGATCTAGGTGACATGTTTCTCTGACTATTCCAGGCACCGTGAGGATTGTGATTGCACGGTCTCAGTATTCCCACTCCCCCACTTCCCCTGCACCCCCTTCCCAGTCTTTCTGGCATCCTGCTGCTGATCAGTGTTTCTTAAAGGAACATGTAGAAATTAGAGCTGCTCGGGGAGGAAGAACGTGAAGGAAGCCGTGGTGCTGGCTTAGGCTTGTCGTAGCTTAGCACCCGAGTACAGACTTGATTCAGAGAATTGGGAAAATGCAGAAGCTCAGGGCTCTCTGGAGATGGACACAGGAGAACCCCTAATGAGGTGTCAGAGTACATGAAATCCAATGTGATTCCGTCTCCACCCCCCTGGCACTTACACTTTCTCTCCATTCTAGATTCCTTTATTGTGCTTAGTGTAATTGGAGCCCCCACCAGAGTGTATGAGGGGCAGGGTTTCATTCCAAATGTGTCCCAAGCCCTAGGACAATATCTAGTACAAAGATTTCCATATGAAAACTGTAAGGGATGGCTTGGTAAGAGTGCTTGTGGGGCAAGCATGGAGACCTGAGTTCAAATCCACAACCCTCACATAAAAAGCCCTATGTAGCTGAGTGTGCCTCTAGCCACAGAATTGGGAGATGAAGACACACACTCCTGTAATACAATCACGATTTCAGAGTTCATTCACACAAGCTCTTCACTTTACAGATGGGGAAACTAGGATTTGGCTATAAAGGGGTGTGACTTCGGTCCTGTGTCCAGCTGGTAACAACAGGGGCCTGATTACAGATCTTGTGTCTCCCTATGGAGAGTGCTCTGTTCCTCATCCAGTAAAGACAATGGGTTTGGCAGCTGCATGTAATTCAACAGTGACATTTGCCTTTATCTCTGAGGGTTGCCTCAGGGGCCCCAGGACAGCTGAGGTGAGGTGCAGGCTGCACTGGTATTGGAGGTAGCCCTTTCCCACATCCTTTCCAGGGCTCATTGTCCATCTGATAAGGAGGATGAATTGTGTGACCAACTTCCCATCATTCTCTTGGAGTGGCCTGGGCCCCATTCCCCCAAATCACTGGAAAAAAAAAAAAAAAAAAAAAAAAGGCACAGCCTGAGTTCCCATCAGTGCTGGCTGCTGCCTTCCTGAAGCTCCCAGAGGGCCATGCAGAGGCCATCTGCAGTGTGCTAGATAAGAAGCTCGGCTCTCTCCAAGATGCCCAATCTTGTCAGGTAGTGTGAAATCTGAGGACATGTGATCCCAGGATACTCTGAACCATCATTTTCAAGAACACTTGTATTTGCACTGTGCAGCACTGAGGATGACTTGGGGTGATGATGTAAACGAATATGTCCTGTTTAAATTGTTGTGTGTGCATTTTTATGTGAGTAGGGGAAAGGCCAGGTCAGACCTGTGGTTCAGTTTAGGGTACCATTAATGAATGGAGGGCACCACACCAAGGTCATTTCCATGTATATCTATCTTGTGCTATCAGGATGGTAGCCGGTAGTTTGCTGACATGGAAAAAGCCACAAAGGCAGTTTGAGATCATCTGTCATTTGGGAATGCTGCCATGGATTGTGGTGGCCCTGGATGCTTTCTCAAGAGCCATCTCTTGTGTCTCGTTTGCACCTGTTCAGTGTGAGATGGCTGAGGATGCTGGTGACTAGGACCCAGGATACTCCAAGTGTAAAATGGGAAATTAATCGCACAGCTTACCATCAGCATCCGATGGAGAATGAGCTCCAGAAAGGATATGGGTGAGGGCTGTATCTAACACGCATGCTACAGGGGCTAGGGTTTCTCTCTCTCTCTCTCTCTCTCTCTCCTTCCTTCCTTCCTTCCTTCTTTTTTTTTTTTTTTTTTTTTTTGAGACAGTGTTTCTGTGTATTGTTTTGGAGCCTGTCCTGAAACTAGCTCTGTAGACCAGGCTGGTCTTGAGATCCATCTGCCTCTGCCTCCTGAATGCTGGGATTAAAGGTGTGCACCAACACCACCCGACTCTTTCTTTTTCTTTTCTTTCTTTTCTCCTTTATTTTTTATTTATTTATTTATTTATTTATTTATTTTCTGAGACAGGATTTCTCTGTGCAGGCTGGCCTCGAACTCACAGAGATCCACCAGCCTCTGCCTCTTGAGTGCTGGGATTAAAGGCATATGCCACTGCCCAGCTCCCTAAGTCCTTTTCTATAAATCAAAAGGTGTTGGGTGAGCTAACTCTTGAAAAGGCAAGTTAAGGAGAGGAAGATGGAGGAGGTATGGTTGCACGGGAAATGAATTAATGTCATTTAGCTTTTCCTGGGCTGTTTTTATGGCCCAGGTGAAATGACTCGTGAACAGATTCTGTATCACACCTGTGTTGACTGGGATCCTTCAAGGGAAGAGATATAAAGTACCTTCGTGGGGTCCTAGTGGCAGCTGTACTAGAGAAGTGTCATGTGATCTAGGACTAATGTCCCTTCCTTTCTCAGAATGACGTTTCCCTGATAAGTGACATATCAATCTGAATTTCTTCTAAGAAATTCAGGTGAATATGAGACACCAGGTCATTATCCTTCATCAAGCCATGATCACTAATGAACCAGAGAAGCATCAACTCCTTTGTCCTAGAGACAATATACAAAACTGGGTGTGGTGGTGCACACCTGGCCACCCAGATTTGATCTCTAGAACCCGGATGGTAGGTAGAACCCTTGAAAATTGTTTTCTGACACCACATACAACGTAATTAAGAACGTCTTAAAAAGCAAGGAAAGTTAATATGGGCTTCCCTAAAATATATACTATTAACTTTTTATTTGGGTTTTAGAAGTTTAAATAATTAAATTATTTTTATTCTGATCTTACCACTGCATTTTAGGTTCCCATGTTCTTGTTATTATTCATCCAACAAATACTGCATGCTACTCAAAAAACTCTGCTAGGCTATGCATGGGTTATATTCTCCATCTCCCTTCAGGGAACTTAGAGTTGAGGGGGCAGAAAACAAGACTGGAACCCTCATGAAGTTAGAAAGCAAAGGCAGGATTGTAGATGAGCTGGTCTCAGCTGGATGGAAGGGCCAGACACTTGAGACTGGCAACAGGGACCCTGTGAAACTGTCCTGAATGTGGTGAGGTTCCAGCTACGTGCCGAAGGTCAAATCTAATTAGATTAGTTCAAGAGAAATGGGAGGTCACAGCAGAGGGACAGTGAAGGGTCACAGAGGGACAAATAGCATGGGGATATGGGACTCTGTGACAGAAATGGAAACCCTCAGCCACTTGACGTTCTTTATCCCCTCCAGACCTCGATGCTTTCAAATTAGCGCATGAATTTGTAGGTACAAAACGTTAGTTTCTCCTCATTAGGCTTTGAGTACTGTGTGTATTGAAGCTTTCATTGCCAGCGGTGGGGTTTTGTCAAGTGATTGGGTCCCAAGGGCTCCGACCTAATCAATGAATTAATCCCTTGATGGAGTCATGTATTGGCATTATTGGGGGGTAGAACCTATTTGGGCTAAGTAGTTGCTAGAGGAGTGTTCTAGAAAGATGTGCTGTGTTCTCAATGAGGTGAACAAGTGCCTCGTCTTCTACTGTGATGTTCAGCCCATCCCGAGCCCATAGCGATAGAGCCAGCCAATCAGGGGCGGAGACTCTGAACCCAAACAAACCTTTTCTTTCTCAGGATGTATTCTTGGGTATTTCATTGGAGTCATGGGAAACTAACACATCCCTTTCCCCCAGATTTGTCACAAGAACAGTCTTTTGTGCAAAAAGCTTAGAATTTAGGGATAAGGAACCCTAGAATGAAAGGAAAATAACAGATTTCAGATCTGAAGAGAAATTGCTGGTGGGGTTAGCAAAAGTAAGTAGTGGGCCTTGTGACTCTTGCATAGCGACCAAGCCGGGTGCCCAAGTCCCAACTCAGGGATCTCTTCAGAAGTCCCCAAATTTTAATCTAAGAACCACGTTAAAATGAGCTTTCTCAGACCCCACGTGACACGGCTGAATTAGTTCTTCCTGGGCTGTGCTTCTCGTTTCTTCTTTTTGAAAAATACTTTTTTTTTTTTTTTTTTTTAATGTGTATGAGTGCTTTGCCTGAATGAATGTGTGTGCACCATGTGTGTGCCTGGTGCCTGTGGAGGGGCTGGAGTTAGAGATGGTTGTGGGCCGCCATATAGATGCTGGAAACTGATCCCGTTTCTCTGGAAGAGCAGGAAGTGCTGTTAACCATTGAGCCATCTCTTCAGCCGCCTTCTCATTTCTTGTACATGTTGCATTTACTCCCTAGCAACTCCACCATTGCAGTGAATATCGTTATTTTGTTTTCTCTTTTAAGCAAAATATTTCAATTTTTCTTTTCAAAAGGGCATAGAATCACATGCTGTTTCTATGTTGAGGATTAAGTCAAGGAAATTGGGTTATGTATAACAAATGACCTACAGCTTATAACCATGTATACTATTCTCGTTTCTATTTATAAGATAAAATATATAATAGTTTTCCTTAAGTTGAAGTTTTATTTCTTAGGATAAATCCAATTTAATTGTAACATGTTATCTTATAATGTGCTGCTGTTGGAATTTGTTGGCAATTTTTAAATTTTAAAACATTAAGAATAATTTTATAGAGAAGACAAACAGGTGCAAAGTACATGATAAATGTGCATGAAAATGGCTTTAGGTAGTCACTTGTAATAAAAAATTAAGAACGACGTAGCCGGGTGTTGGTGGCACATACCTTTAGTCCCAGCACTCGGGATTCAGAGGCAGGCAGATCTCTGTGAGTTCAAGACCAGTCTGGTCTACAGAGCGAGTTTCCGGACAGGTTTCAAAGTCACTGAGAAACCCTATTTTGAAAAACAAAACAAAACAAAACAAAAAAAGATTAAGAATGTGTATTAATTAAAAAAAAGAATAATTTAAATGTACACAAAAGCAGAGAGAGTAATAAAGTAAACTTTTATATATCTATTTCTCAGCTTGAGAAATTAACATCTTTTTACTTGGATCTTATTTCAGAACTGTGTGAATAAAATTGACTTCTATATTCTTTCTTTAGAATAATCTTGATCTGACTTTAAAAGAAAGGTTATCTTTGCATCATTAAGGTAGCCTGGTTATATGCTCTCATTTTCTTTGTTGAATATTTTCTATTAATTCTGAGGACAGGATTTGAGTTCCTGACAGTTTTCATTTTATTGTTATTTCTAGTTCTTTACATGGGGGAACAAGGGCTTCATTGCACTCCTTCAGTTTCAATAGATCAGGCTTAAGTTGATGGGTCTTCATGGAGCTGAAGATTAAAGAAGTTTATGGAAACCACAGAATAAATGAGCCAAGACGCTGACCACCTTGCCAGGCCCCCTTTGCCACTGGGCAGAAAGCAGTTTGAAAGCTGATCTCTCCTGATATAGGAGCTCTAATTTTACTTTCCCCTCTCATTCTTGGTGACCTGCATGGAATGGTTTTTAAACTTTTTTTTTTTTTTATTTCCATGTATGTGTGTACTCACAGACCATGTCCAGAGGGTAATGGAATCAGATCTCCTGAAACTGGAGTTCAGATGTTTGTCAGCACCTGCTGTGGGTTCTGGTAACAGAACCAGGTCCTCTGCAAGAGCAGAAACTGCTCATAACTGCTGAGCCCTCTCTCCATCCCAGTGTGTTCATCTGTCCTGTGTGCCCCCTCATCCACCGGTGAATGTGCTCTTACTGAAGTGGGTCTTTTATGCTACGAGCATCATGTTGAGTACATCCAGGGACGACCAGATACAACCTCAGTCCCTGCATGTCCCCCTCTTTCTTGTTTCTCCCTGGAGACCTTGCATGGAATGTGTCTTCTGTGGTTATTCATGCCAGCAGTTGATAGCAGGGTCTTGGAAGAAATCATCTCATAAAGCTGACATTGTTACCCAGGAATCTGCTTGCCAGGATTGAGGCCTTACTAGGCTAAGTAGAAGGAAACATTGTGAACAGGAAGCCACCTACTGCAGTGTAACTAAGTATACTATTTATCATTACTCATTTTGTTAAGAATGGCTTATAATACAGGTTTGTAGTTTTTGTTGATCTTACATAAAACCATATTAACTTGGTCCCAAGTGGTATTTTATTTTAATTTTCTATCATTTTCTGATTTTATTTTACTTTTGTTCACTTAGGGAATAACTCTTTCACTCATTCAACCAACATTTATTATGGTGATATATCCTGAGAGAAAACAAATGAGGATGTCATGGTTCTTGTGATCAAGTTGCTGATAGTCTGATAGGAAGATATAAAAAATGGTGGGGGAAAAAACAAGCTAATATAAGATCTTTACTAATAGGTTGAAAAACCACACAGGGGGCTGGAGAGATGCCTCTCAATGGCTAAGACCACTGGCTGCTCTTCCAGAGGACTCAGGTTCAATTCCCAACACCCACATGGCAGCTCACAACTGTTTGTTAACTCAAGTGCCAGAATTCAACGCCCTGTTCTGGCCCGTGCACCAGGCACATCTGTGGTATACAGACATACATGCAGGCAAAACACTCATGCATACATACACACACAAAAATAACACGTTAAGAAAGTAACACGGGTGTGTCTTTAAATTTAAAGTCTTAAATAAGATTTGTAAACGTTTTGCCTTCCCTAAAGAGAATAATAAGTTTCCATCTCTATAATATGTTGTAAAACATACAAGCCTAGGGGTTGGCGAGATGGCTCAGCAGGTAAAGGTGCTTGCTGCATGAGCCTGGCCACCTAAATTTGATCCCTGTACCCAAGTAAAGGTGGAAGAAGAGAACTGACTCCAAAGTTGTCCCCTGACCTCATAGGAGCACCATGGCATGCATGTTCATGTCCCCCACATCATTGTGCATATGTGTGAGAGCACGCACACACACACATACACACACACACACACACACACACACACACACACACACACACACACACACACAATGCCTAATCTCTTTCAGGGATGATCTGTTTTTGTTTTGTTTTAAGGGTAATTTCTCCTCCTTTTTTCTTTTTCTTTTTTTCTTTTTTCTTTTTACAAATCAAGAAAGTAGTGTATGAGAATTTTTTGTGTCTTTTATATTTGAAACATTCTTTTCAGCTTGTGAAATTTTACTATGAGTTTTGCATTTCTTTGTTGTGTTTCCCTCTTCTAACCCCTATTGTGTATAAGTTGAACCTCCTCAACCAAGCTCTCGTCTACCAGTCTGCTTGAATTGCTTTAAAGTGGATCGCATAGGTGATCTCTGCCCTTCACTTTCTCTCCTTTTTGCTGCCCCTCTGCTGTTAATCTCTCTGTAGTGCAGGCTACAGAGTGCCACCTCTCAGACCTCCTTTGGATGTTTATTTAAGATGACACTTTTCATACTCAGTCCACCTGTCCATTTGCAAAATATTTTGAAAGGGCATGCCTTTTCATACTCTATTCAATCCATACAACCAGGAATGGGTTCTGCTGGAGAATTTGGGCATTTAAGGGATTTGTGCAAAAAATGGCATGTAGCCAGAGAGGAATGCTCTAAAGCAACCCTGGACTTCAAAGAACTGTTAGAGGAACTGAGGATGCTTAGCGTGAGTCAGAGAAGACCTAAAAGCAGCAAGATGTCTGTGTTTGAATCCAGAGGCCAAAGAGGGAGTGGGTGGGTGTGTATAGAGACGGTGTGTCAAAGGGCAGTACCACTGCAGGAGACCAAGGGAGAGGTGGGGTTCAGCTGTGGGCAAAGACACTTTTGAGCAAGGAGATGGTGCCAGCAGTGAAGGACAGAACCATCAGAGGCCAGATGATTCTTGGCAGTGGGATTGCAGCAGAAATCCTAAATGGTTGGGGATTATCTGCATCTTTGCTTTGTTCCATTAGCCCAGCAGCACTGGCAAATATTAAAGCCATTAGCAGGTCATTCTCTCGACTTTAAATGGTCCTGCGTGGACCTTGCTGAGTCAGGGAGCACTTTTAATGGCTTCGTTGATGTAGCCATCTGTCTGGCCTTTGGAGATCCCTAGATGAAGGCATGGGCTTGCCCACAGTCCAGATATATAATGCAAATTAATTATTTTAATTAGAGTCATATACGTTTATAGAAATCAGTTAGCTAAACTGTATTTGGCAGCAGTTTCTCAGTCTCTGTAAGTAAATGCTACAGTTGGATGACTTTCAGTGGGAAGGAAAGCTGGTTTTGAGTTCTTATGGGTATGTGTGAGATCTCGGAAGATTCTGCAGTCCTCCAGAGACGGGGACCACATGGGAAATTTCACATCTGTGGTGCTGTGGTTACGTCAAAACTCTCAGGCACTTGATGTAGGATTTTAAACCTAAAATGAGGCAACAAGGGTCAGCTTGCCCGGGTCCTGCATCTATGTAATGGGGGCTTCCAATCACACGGCTGAAGGAGCTGTAGAAGCTGCCTGGCCCAGACTCCTTGGAAGTGTCTCTCTCATATTCCTTTTACACTCGTGTAACTATTCAGCTTCTGCTTCAGCCCCGCATGGACCAGAATCTTAATTCTTAAGCAATCTCCCTCCATCCTTGGATCTCTATAAAGGTCTTGATTGAATGTGAACTGCATCTCCTCCCTCTGGTGTTTCCCCATCCTAGACATGTCCTCTCCATAGCAGCCTTTGGCTGTTTGTGAACCCTGATATGCGGGCCACCTCCAGGTTTTGTCTAATAAGAATTTTCAGGTTGCTCTCCTCCCCCTCTTTTCAGGCTGGGAATGGAATCCAGGGTCTTGCCCATATAAGCATTTGTTCCCCAGCCCCAGCCCAGAATTCTCTGATTCTCAGGGAGTTGTCACATGGCTTGATTTTAAAGCCTCCTTCCATCTTAGTTCCTTGAAAGTGTGATGCTCAAAAAAAAAAAAAAGGACAGTTAACACTTGTATCCTATGACTTGCCGGCCAACTTGATCTACTAGATGAATGAGTGGGGGCGATTACTTTTAGAATCAATATCCCGGGACTTCACTGCACATTTACTTTCCTGTCTCTATTGTTGGAATCTAAGGCCTACATTTTTTATCTTCTGTCATAAGTATCACAGAACTCCAATGTGAATGAGCCTTTATTATGAGTGCCTAGAAGTAAGGAGGGCAGGCATTCCAGTAGAAAACCCCGGGAAACCAGCAGAAACAATGTCATAAAGAGTAAATGTGAACAAGCAAGACCGATGAGAAACGTTTAAATGAACCAGTCACGAAGTAATCACACTGTAACAGACCCTTGTGACGTAAGATGAACATGATGTGTTTATAACTTAAAAATGCAGGGCCAGGAAGCAGAGGCAGGTAGATCTCTGTGAGTTTGAGGCCAAATAGGGCTGCATAGGAGACTATCCTATTTTTGTGGAAAACATGCTTTAATATAATAATGGATTTCTGTAAACTTAGGTGGGAGTTTGCATAGTGTTAACAGATGTTGGTCATGTGACCTCTGGGGTGATGCTTGAAGTGGAATGGGTATTTTGGGTTATTTTAATGTGATTGGGTGTTATATTCTTTATTTTTTCCCAAGTATGTTTGAACCAATAGCCAGACATAACTTTCTCCATCCTATTAGAACATATTCTTTTTTTTTTCTTTTGGTTTTCTATTTATTTATTTATTTATTTATTTATTTATTTATTTATTTATTTATTTAAGTTTGGTTTTTTGATGCAGGGTTTTTCTATGTAACAAACAGTCTTGGCTGGGTTGGAACTCGATCTGTAGCCCAGGCTGGCCTTGAACTTACAGAGCTCTGACTCTTCTGCCCCTGAGCGCTGGGTTTAAAGGTGTGTGCCACTACCGCCTGGCCTTAGAACACATTCTTAAGGGATACGTTTAGTGTTTATGAGAATATGAATATTTACTTTTCACTTTCTGCATTACTCAAAATATAAATATTTAAATTTTGTTTCAGTTATTTTTCTTTTATGGGTATGGATGTGTTTTGCCTGTCTATATTTCTGTGTATCCTGCTCCCAGAGGCCAGAAGAGGGTGTCAGATTCCCTGGAACTAGAGTTCTCGATAGGTGTAAGTTGTCATGTGTGTGTGAGGGACCAAGCCTGGGTCCTCTGGAAGAGCAGCCAGTGCTCTTAACAACCGAGCCCCCAGAATATAAACATTTAGATCAAGAATTCAGCACTGTTTTCATCATGTTGATAGCTAAAAAATAATAATATGTATAAATCCCTTTTTTTAGCAGAAATGCGGAGTGGTGCTTTCTTGGAAGCAAAAAAGACTTAATAATTTTTTTAATGAAGATATGGCAGCAGGGCATAGTGGCGCACGCCTTTAATCCCAACACTTGGGAGGGAGAGGCAGGTGGATCTCCGTGAGTTCTAGGCCAGTCTGTGTACATAGCTCTAGGACAGCCAGGACTACATAGAAAGATCCTTTCTCAAACAACAACAAACACAAAGAATATATACTTAAAGAATTTCACTGCTAAATATGTGTCTCAAGAAAATATCTGGTAAGTGGCCATTTGCCATGAATAGGATTATTATTGCAAAGTTCTGTGTATGTGTGTACATGAATGTACAAGTATGTGTACATGGATAGCTGAGGTCAACGTTGAGTGTTATGCTCTGGTCTTTCCACATTAGACAAGGTCTCTCACTGAACTTACACTAGGCGGGCCAGACAGTGAGTCCCAGGGATTCTCTTTCTCTGCCTGCCTTTACACCTGATCCTGCTCTCTTCTGCCTGCTCTTACACTCACTCAGCCCTGCTCTCTACTTGCCTTCACACCTGGCCCTGTACACGGGCACTCACAATAGCATGGTTTGTGACAAGCACTTACCAAGAGACTCATCTCCACAGTTTTGTAAAAGCGACAATTGAAAACAACAAAAATATATGATGATAGATGAGAAAAGACTGTACTATAAAGCCATTTGAAATGATAGCATCAGTACTTACATATGATATAGAATGATGTTCATGAAACTATAAGAGGGAAAAATCATAAAACCTTATTTTAATTTAAAAGTGAGCCACACAGCAGTGGTGCATGCCTGTAATCCCAGCACTCGGGAGGCAGGGGCAGGCAGATCTCTGCGAGTTCGAGGCCAGGCTGATCTACAGAACTAGTTCCAGGACAGGCTCCAAAGCAATACAGAGAAACCCTGTCTCGAAAAACAAAACAAACAAAAAAGTACATATGTAAAAATGAAAGAAGAATGATAAAGCTAACTTTGGAGAGTGGGATTATAGATGATTTTACTTTCACTGTACTTTCTAATGCTTTATTCTAAACCTATATTATTTCAGCCTAAAATCTAAGTAGAAATAATGTAAAATTTAAAAATAATAATAAACTTGTAGGATAAATGGCAAACCTTCACCCCCTTGAAACAGCATCTTTAAACTCTCTAGTTGTTTACTCTGGTATTTTACTGCATATCTCTGAAAACATTTTTTGTCTTTTCAGAGACAAAGTTTAGTCAAGGCTGACCTTGAACTCCCTGTGTAGCCGGTGATGATCTCCCTAACATGAGCGTTAGGACTGCCGGTGTGACCACCATGCTCAGTTTATGTGGTGCTGAAAGCCAAACCCAGGGCTTTGCATGCTAGGCCACTGCTGTACCAACTGAGCCACATTCTCAGCCCCATGGGGAATATTCTCATATTGCTATTGCAGAATTTATTAATAATGATAGCTATCCATCACAGTGAGAGAGGATTAACTCTTACACACTACATGATTTCCTTTCACTGTATTTTCCTGTGTTGTCGTATTATTTTGAGAAATTGTCTAAGTGTTTACATTATTATAAAGATATAAATAGTATCCAGTCCTTTGTAAAAAAAAAAAAAAAAAAGATTTATTTCTATTCGTATGTATGTGTACATATGTGTACGTGCACACGTGTGCAGTTGCCCTTGAAGATAGAGTTACAAGTGGTTGTGCGTCTCCCTATGCATGCTGGAGTCTGAACTCAGGTCTTCTGCAAGCCTGTGAAACATGTAAGCTTTAAGCCCAAGCCTTTTTTCTATTTGCAGTTTTTAGTTTGATCTATTTCTCCTACCAAATGTTTAGCAGATCATCTCTGTTTCTACTTTTTAAATTTTTGCCTAGTATACTAACCTGCACCTTTATTCTTAGCACTTGAAGACAGGCAGGTGGATCTCTTGTGAGTTCTAGGCCAGCCAGGGCTACATAGTGAAACCCTGTCTAAAGAGATGAAATAAAAAAATGTATAGTGTTGTTCCCTGCTGGTTTTTTTTATACAGGATGGCTTTGGAGGTGGGGTGAGGAGAGTCTCACTGTATAGATGAGGCTGGCCCCTCTCACCCCGCCTCTCCATTAATTAGATCACACAGGTGTGATCAGCTGCCCTTGCTTTGGTAGATATCCTCAATCTGGGAATTTTGGTTCTTTGTGAAGAACCTTATTGAATTTTTTGGTAGGTGTCTTAGTCATTGTTCTTTTGCTTTGAAGAGACACCATGGCCACGGCAACTCTAATTGTGACCGGCTTACAGTTTTAGAAGTTCAGTCCATTATCATCATGGTGGCACACAGGCAGACATGATTCTGGAGAAGTAGCTGAGAGTTTTACATCTGGATCCAAAGACGGCAGGAAGAAAGTGAGACTAGGCCTGGCTTGCGCTTTTGAAACATCAAAGCCCGCCTCCAGTGACTCACTTCCTCCAGTAAGACCACACCCACTCCAAGGCCACACCTTCTAATTCTTCTTAAGCAGTGTTACTCCCTGATGCCTAACCCTTTAAATATGAGCCTGTGGGGACTGTTCTTAGTCAAACACCACAGGCAGTGTCCTCATCTCTGTTTCTTCCAACCTCTAGAGCCAACTTTCTGTGACCATTAGACCTCCTACCTTGTTGACATTGCCCATTCATTTATGTTTCTCAGCTTTTGGTATTTGGTGACTTTCTCTTACTGTTATTTAATTCTCTCTCTCTCTCTGTCTCTCTCTCTCTCTCTCTGTCTCTGTCTCTCTCTCTCTCTCTCTCTATGTGTGTGTGTGTGTGTGTGTGTGTGTGTGTGTGTGTGTGATTTCGAGTTTGAGGGCACATGTATGTGTAGGTGTGTGCCAATGCTAGCCTTCATCACTTCTCACCGTTTCATTGAGACATAGACTTTCAGTTGAAGCCAGAGCTCAGCAATATGGCTAGTCTAACTAGTCAGCTCAGCAAGGATCCCTTCTCTGCCTTCTGAGGCTGGACTTATAAGCAGGCCACCACACCCACCACACGTTTACATGGGGTTTGGAGAGCTGAACTTCTGTCCTTGTATGGCAAGCACTTTACCCATGAGCCATCTTCCCACTCCGTGCCCTTGGTTACTCTTTGATGTTTCACAGACTGAGTTTGTTAAATTTTTCATTGAATTTTTTTCAACAGTTTTGCTCTTACCTTCCAGGGGTTCTTCCTTGCTCTGATAGGACTCCTTAAGCCCACCCCCTTCCTCTTGGGGTCTGGGGTAGAAGTTTTGAGGGAGATGCACAGTGTTGTTGGGGCTGAGTATGGGCAGTGACTCTTATGTTCTTGTTGGGTTGATAGTTCAGGGCTCCTCACTCTGGGAGGCCATGTGGACTGTCCACTTGCTGGAGCCATATTTGCTGGTATGCCAGTGGTTGCTGAGGGCAATGTCAGCCCCACCATTGGAGGTGGAAGAGTGGGTGCTGCCGTTAAAGCTGCAGGACACAGCCTAGTTCTCAGTATGGCCCGAGATGCTCTTTAAGAGGCCTTCTGATGCCTGTTTCACCAGCTTCTTTTTTTTTTTTTATTTTCAGACTTTTTATTTTAATGATTTTGAATCAATATGATAAAATAAATAATGTGATTTTCACCAGCTTCTTGATACCATTGAATCTGACAGCTTTCTCTAGGCTGTATGTCAGATCCACAGAGAGCTCTCTGTTCAACTCTAGGATGACCTTGTCCACAGCTTTGGCAGGGCCAGGGGGGTAGGCAACAATGATCTATGCAGTCCAGCAGCCATATGGCAATTTCCCATAGGGGCCATCCACAGGATGAATGGTCATGAATCCCTGACAATGAGAAGTTGCCTTGGATGCCCTTGCCTGGGTAGTTAGGTGATGCAGGAGAGGCCTTGCTGATGGTCTTGAGTGAGTTCTCATACTTCAGGTGTTTGACGCACATCACAAACATGGGAGCCTTGGCAGAAGAGGCAGAGATGCTGACCTTTTTGGTCTCTGCCCTCCATGTGGGCCACAGCCTTCTGTGTGATATTGAAGACACCAGTGAAGTCCACAAAATACTTGGCACCACCATCACCCCTTTTGATGTGGAGATCTTGATCCTGGAAGGTGGTGGCCTTCCCATTGATAACAAGGTTTCCCTTCTCAGCTTTGACTGTGCTATGGGACTTGCCATGGACAGAGTCATACTGGAACATGTAGGCCATGTAGCTGAGGTCAATGAAGGGGTCATTGATGGCAACAATATGCACTTTGCTAGAGTTGAAGGCAGCTGTGGTGACAGGTGTCCAATACAGCTAAATCTGTTTACTCACGACCTTCACTATCATGTCTGAGCCGGCAGGTCACAAGAAGATGTGGCTGTCTCTGGAATGTGGAGGATCACAGAGCCTTTTGTGTCCATGCTCAACTTTTGTTCGTTAGTTTGTTGTTTGCTTCCGTTTATTGAGAAGCATATGCCTCCAGGTTTTCAAGGCCTTCGGTTTTGGGGTGTCCTATGCGCTTTTGGCCCTTCATCATTCTATTTTAGACTGCTCACTTTCGTTAGTCATAGGGGAGTCTGCACTTTCATCTCACTGTGCCATCCTTGTTAGAACTGGTGTTTGTATCATGCTGACCCTACCAACTGGAAACTTTCCTATGCAAAATGGCATTGGGGAAAAGTAAGACGGCTACATGCAAATAGTATCCTGTATTGGATCCTGGAATAGAAAAGGGACATTGGGGAAATTGGTGAGATTTTAATAATGCCTTCGGTTTGGTTAATAGTATTGTGCTGATGTTAATGTCTTAATTTTGCAAAATATTAAAGATTATGTAAGATATTATTTTCCAGAAAGCTGAATTCAAGACCGATGGCAACTCCGTGTTATCTTTGCAACTTTTTATACATCCCAGATTACTCCTAAATGAAAAATGAAGTTTCTGTTTGGGATGTGTATGCATGCATTTTGAGACAGGGTTATCATGTAGCCCTGTTTGGTCTTAAACTTACTGTGTAGCCAAAGATAATTTTGCATTTCCAGTTCTGATTCTAGGCATGTGCCATCCACCACACCTGCTTGTGTGGGATTGAGCTCAAGGCCTTGTGCATGCTAGGCAAGTAGTCTACCAATTGAGCTACATCCCTAGCTCTCAAAAATAAAACATTTACAGAGAACAAAACTGAAGCAATTCACCTGGATGAACCTCATCTTACAGATTTATAAACTCACCTCTGAACCTGTCCTTACTGTCTGTCTGGAGAGGGGGATAAATCTATGTGGTAACTGGAGTTTTAGATTTCCTGCTCCTTCTGGGGTCATCTTAGATGGCTTGTATTTTTCTTAATAATTCTTGTCAACTAGGCAGTGGTGGCATACACCTTTAATCCCAGAACTCAGGAGGCAGATGCAGGTGGATCTCTGTGAGTTTAAGGACAGCCTGGTCTATAAGTGAGTTCCAGGACAGCCAGGAATACACAAAGAAACCCTGCCTTGAAAAAAAATTATCCTTGTCTCCAAGGTTTTCTTTAGTAATTGTATGGCATTAAACAGGATAATTGCTTATTTAATTTGCTTTTATTTGCTTTGTGTACAATTTTGTTTTCCGCTGTTGTATTTTTATTTTGTGTGGTTATTTATTAGGTTATGATGAAATTACTTTGGTGTATTGAGACCAGTGTTTTTAGAAAGTGAAATTGGTTAGACAATAGGAATATCAATATGCATTGATTTATGAAACATTAATCTTGAGGCATATCTCTTTTCTTGGTTACCTGACAACATCTATCAAAGCACAAGTGCATGTGACTTTTGACCTATCACTAGGGAATCTATCCAGATATTCAATTGTATACATGCAGAAATGATGTATGTACTATATAACTCATTGGTGTTGTTTATAATAGCAGAAGATTGGCAACAGCCCAAATGCCTATCAATAGAAGACTACTTTTTAGATTACAGTACAGTGGAATAATCAGTTGGCAAAAAGAATGAAGAATGATTCTATGTCCTGAGATATCCAGGGTAAATATTCAAAAAAGAGAAGAGAAGCCTGGTGCAGAACATTGCATATGGTGTGCTCCCTTCCCAGCTAATGAAGTATAGCATCCTTGTTTGTCTTTACTTGTTCGGTCATAAAGAAGTGCAAGTGAATAGTATGGGCCTAGGAGCTGGGTGGAAGGGGCCGCTTACTGTGTGGGTATTCGTTGTTACAATTGTAAGAAGACTTAAGGGGTACCTTCTTAACAGCCTTTTTCTAAGTCAGGGTCTCATGTAGCCCAGGTTGGCCTATTTGACATATAGTTGAAGTCAAGCTTCTGCTCCTGATCTCCCTGTCTCCACATCCTGAGTCCTGGATTGCATCATCATGCCCAGTGTATGAGGTGCTGGGAATTAAACCCAGGTTCTTTGAATGTTAAGCAAGCGTACTACAAACTAAGCTACAGCCCTCCCCATTTTGTTACACAATTTTTAGCTCACCATACAAAGCCTACATACCTATTTTGTAAGCTGATATGGAATTATGCAAGTGAATTAGCAATTTAAAAATTAAGTATAAAGCATTGAGCAAAAACAGCACTCAGAAGACTGTGCCAGTCATGTGATTTAAGAGTGCTACCATGGGCTATGGAGGTGTCTCGGTGAAGAGCACTGGCTGCCCTTCCAGAGGACTTGGATTTGATTCCCAGCACCCACATGGCAGCTCACAACCATCTGTAACTCCAGTTCAAGTGGATTCATCCCTGTCTTCTGGCCTCTATGGGCACAAAGGCATGCATACATATTGTGTGTACATAACAGGCAAAAGATGAGCTGAAACAAATAAAATAAATCTTAAAAAAAAGAAGGAAGGAAGGAAGGAAGGAAGGAAGGAAGGAAGAAAGAAAGAAAGAAAGAAGAAAGGAAGGAAGGAAGGCCGGCAGGAAGGAATTCTGTCACATTAGGTGTGATGGTACATACCTGTAAATTCAACACTTGAAGGCCAAAGTAAGCCGTTCATTAGTTCAAGGCCAGCCTGGGCACATAGCAAGACCTTATCTCAAGGTAACAAAAACCAGCAAAAAAATCTGGAAAGAATGCAGCCACATGCTGGCCTGGTGGCAACTGACAGTAAAACCTCACCTTTTTAAAAAAAAAAAAAAAAAATTCCGTCATCTGTATGTGTGAGACACAAAGGCATTCTGTTTACCACAAGCCTGGACTCTTCAGACAGGGGTTGCTGAAGTGTTCGCTCTGTGGACTGGGAAGATTGGAGCTAGAAGGGGAACTAGTTAATCCTCGCTGGGTCTTTGGGTGGATGGGCATAGAGAGCATCACAAGGATGTGGCAGAGTCCTCGTATCAGGTTTGGGTTCGTGTCCTCATGTTCTTCTTTCATTCATGCCATTTAGGTAAATGGAAGAGCTGGAGAGCGGTTTATCCCAGACTCGGAAAGCACACAGAATAGAACAAATGGTGTCAAGATGGCTTCGGCGCTCCCGGGACAGCTCAGCCCGGTAAGGCTCCTGGGCTGGCAGAGGGACCTGTCTCTAGAGCTTTGGTGCCCCTATGGGAGGCACTGCCTATTTTAAAAGGACCTGGGGCTTGCTGTTTCTGGCTTTGCTTTGATTTTCTGCCATGTGCAGAGAGATAGGACAAGTAACTAGGCCAGCAGTTTGAGTGGATTGTCTTTCCTGATACCCCTGCCCCAGCATGCACCCATATATACGGTCACACCCCAGCCTCTCTCTCTCTCTCTCCTCTCTCTCTCTCTCTCTCTCTCTCTCTCTCTCTCTCTCTCTCTCTCTCTCTCTCTCTCTTCTCTCTCTCTCTCTCACACACACACACATTCACACAGACATCATACACTTTCTGCACATTTGATATCAGAGTTTATAGTCTTTCCATGTCCTCATTTCCAGCAGCTGTTCCTTTCCCATACTCCCTATTTCTTTCTAAACAAAGTAAGATGATATCAAATTCAGATCTGAAATGGCTGCAATGAGAGAACTTTAAACTTTCAAAGCCTTCATTTTCATCTGGGCTTTCCCATCTGACCCTGCCAAAGAGTTGAAGTGACAATGCCAGGTGTCACGGGACACGCATCCCTCTGAAGGAGTTAGGACAGCTGCTCTGCTACTGACTGACAAACTTGCTATGGCTGTCTGAGTCGGGCTCTCCAACCTTTCTTCTGGAGGTGTGGCAAGCCTGTAGAATTAGCTCCCTCTTATAGACAAAACAGCTCAGGTGCAGAGACGGACTTGAGAAAGCTGAGTAGAAGACCACTCTCAACCCTGCTCCAAGACCTTGGTGACCGCCATTTCATAAATGTGTGGGTGTCTTGCTTGCATGTATGTCTGTGCCGTGTGCATGCAGTGCACACAGAACTGGAAAAGGGCCTGGCACATCCTTTGGAGCTGGAGTCACAGATGGCTGTGAGCCACCATGTGGGTGCTAGGAATTAAACAAACCAGGGTCTCTGGAAGAGCAGCTGATGCTCTTAACCACTGAGCCATCGCTCCAGCTCCTACCTGATAGCTTTTCAAAAAATCCTTTCATATTAAAAAAAAAAAAAAAAAAAAAAGCTAAGTGTAGTGGCACATGCTTTTAATCCCAGCCAGGGCTACATAGTGAGATTTTATATAAAAGAACAACTTTTATCAATATATATTAACTATACATAGCAATGAGTTTCATTATGTATCTTCATGTCTGCACATAATACATTCAATTATATTCCCACATATGTTTCCTTCTTTTGTCCCCTCCCACATCCTTTGATCCCCTTCTTCTTTCCAGATACACTCACATCTACTTACTTTTTGTTTTGTTTTGTTTTTTGAGACAGGGTTTCTCTGTCCTGGCTGTCCTGGAGCTTGCTCTGTAGACCAGATTGGCCTCGAACTCACTGAGATCCACCTGCCTTTGCCTCCCAAGTTCTGGGATCAAAGGATCACCACCACCCAATTACTAACTTTTTTTTATAGGTTTTGTTTGTTTGTTTGTTTGTTTTCTTGTTTTGTTTTGTTGGGTTTTTTTGTTTTGTTGGTTTTTGTTTGTTTTTGTTTTGTTTTGATTTTGGTGAGTCCTTCCTATTGCTAAGATGGGGGTAATTTCCATTTCAGGTTGGACTTGATGCCTTCCTCATTGGACAGAATTCATGCTAGTCCGTGAATCTATCAAAAGCCTCTGGCTGAGGAGGTCATTGGCCTGCTGTTATTTTTCTAAACAGACTTGATGTCCCTGTCAAATTGCTCTTTTTTAATATATATACATACATATATATATATATATATATATATATATATATATATATATATACTATTATTACTGTTGCACCTCCTGTTCCATGCCACGAGGAAGGAGAGAGACAACACATACAGGTCCCAAAGATTTTATTAATTCACCCCATAACCAGGTCACTGGTTGATCAGGGCTGCAAAACAAGGACTCAGGCACCTTGGTTTTCCTGTCAGCCCTGAGCAGGGGCAAAATCAGGGTTTGTAAGTACAAAAATCATAAACATTTGTTGCCAAATTAGTTACAATTTTCTCTAATGAGGATTTAGAGAATTTCTTCTCTAATTTAGAGGCTTTCTTGAATGTTCCGTCACTGTCAACCAATATACTATGCAGACCGGTCAGTCCAGCCAATCAGAGTCAGTTGTTCCTTATGTGGTTAGAAACGACCACAGTGTCGCTAGAGAACTCAAGATGCATAACAGCTATTTCTATGGTTTAGGGAGGAGGATGGTCAGACATTGGAAAGTTCTCAGCTCCCCTAGGGCTTGGGAACCTGAACTTTATTTCACCCTGCAGTTAAAATGGAGTCTGGAGTCAAAAGGCAGTGCTCAGGCCAAAAGGCTTTGGCCTGCTCCCTTCTGTTATTACTAGTATTATTGTTATTATTAATAATTATTATTGTGTGTATGTGTGAATCCTGAGTATCAAACTTGGGTCCTCAGGTTTAGTGGCGGTTACCTTTAGCTACTGAGCCATTTCAGTTACCTTCCTTTCTTTATTTCTTTTTTGAGAGAATCTCCCTGCCTTTGCCTCCCAAGTGCTAGGATTAAAGGTATGCACATTCATATCTATCTAGCATTACCTGTTTCTTTTCTTTCTTTCTTCCTTTCTTCTTTCTTCCTTTTTTTCTTCCTTCTTCCTTCCTTTCTTTTTCTTTCTTTTTTTTGTTTTTGTTTGTTTGTTTTTGTTTTGCGTTTTTTTGAGACAGGCTTTCTCTGTGTAGCTCTAGCTGTCCTGGAACTCGCTTTGTAGACCTGGCAGGCCTCGAACTCAGAGAGTTACAGACAGTTGTGAGCTGCCATATGAGTGTTGGGAATTGAACCCAGATCCTCTGGAAGATCAGTGTTCTTGACTGCTGAGTTATCTTTCCAGCCCAAATATTTTATTGTTTAATTTATTTTACATGTATGAATGTTTTGCCTGTATCCATGTTGTGCAACATGAGAATGTCTAGTGCCAGCAGAGACCAGAAGAGGGCGTTGGAGTTCTCAGACCTGGGGTTGCAGATGGCTGTGAGCTACCATATGATGGCTGGGAACTAAGCTTGAGTTCTGTAGAAGAGCAGACAGTGCTTTTAACCAATAAGCCATGGTTTGTTTACATCTTCATCCCTCCTTCTTCTAAAAGGACATCTTGACAGCTTACAGTTTTAAAACATTAGAAAAACTGAAATAAAGAATAGGGATGTTAAAAATATATTACAAATACAAGACTGGGACTTAGCATGTGAACACTCACATTAGCTCTGGGTTTCCTGGTGGCCATGGCCAGCAGTGAGAGAAATTCCCTGATTTATTGCGCCAACCCAGGAAATAGCTATCTGCAGTCATGCCATTTAGAGTGCATATTCTTTTTTTTTTTTTTTTTTTTTTTTTTAGATTTTTCAAAGACCAATTAATTCCAGTCTTGTATTCACTTTTATTTGCAATTGCCATTTTCTACATAATATATAACCTAGGAGTAAATCGGCTCAAAGTAACTAAATCTTATGACGTAGTGGATAGCTGTGGCACTGTAGTGATGTTATGCTCCTGTAATGCGCCTCCAACCAGTGTTTTACTGTAGGAGTGTCGTCTCTCAAAGCCACTCAGAGTTTCTGAATTTGAAATGAATTCTTGCCATTCCCCAAATCAGCTGTAGTATTAGATTTGAATGCACAAACTTAGACTAAGGGAAGCCCAGGGTGCTTGTAATTCCAGGGATGGGAGAGTATGCAATTACACTGACCACTTGAGTTTATGTTCCATTATGACAATAACATGTTCAGTATCAGTGTTCTTTTAGAGATAGCTAACCCATAGGGCTGGAGCAATGGCTCAAAGGTTAAGGGTGGGTATGGCTCTTGCAGAGAACAGTTCCCAGTGCCCACATCAGCTCATTTGCATCCACCTGTAAATCCAGCTCCAGGAGATCCAGGGCCCTATTCTGGGCCCTGCAGGTACCTGCACTCGGGTACACATACCCACACATATACACATAATTTTAAAATGATAAACACAGTCTTTTTTTAGAGATATAGCTAACCCCTCAAATGGTCCCTTGATATGATTTTTGTCTTGGTTACTTTTTTCATCTTGATGTGGGCTTGAGTCATTTGTGAAGAGGAAATCTCAGTTGATAAAAGGCACACACTGGATTGGCCTGAGTGCAAGCCTGTTGGGCATTTCCTTGATTGATGGTTGATGTGCAAGGGCTTACCCTGCTGTGGATGGTGCCACCCCTGGGCAGGTAGTCCTGGGTGGAACAAGAAAGCAAACTGAGCCACGAGGAACAAAGCAGTTGCCTCTAGGTTCCTGCCTTTAGTCCCCATGCTGACTTCCTGGACTGTAATGTGAAACTGTAAGCTGAAATATAAACCCTTTCCTCCCCAAGTTGCTTTTGATCATAGTAGTTTATTGTAGCTATAGAAACCCTGCTAAAGCTGGGCATTGGTGGTGCATGCCTTTAGCCCCAGCACTCAGGAGGCAGAGGCAGGCGAATCTCTGTGAGTTTGAGGCCAGCCTGGTCTACAGAGCTAGTTCTAGGACAGGCTCCAAAGCAATACAGAGAAAACCTGTCTTGAAAAAAACAAAACCAAACAAAACAAAAAAAACTTATTGTTTGTTTGAAGATAGGGTCTCACTATGTGGTCTGGCCTAGAGCTCATTATGTAGATCAGGCTGGCTTTGAACTCAGAGATCCACATGCTTCTCCTCCTATGCTAGAATTAAGGCATGTTCCACCGCCTGGCATTATATATATATATATATATATATATATATATATATATATATATATATATATATTTCCAAGCAGTAGATAGATGCTTGGAAATCTAGAATGTGGCTCAGACAAAGGGAAAATAGACAGGAGTGTTAAAATAAGGTAGAAATTTCCACTGTTGTTGCTACTTTATGTTGATGGCACATGCCTTTAATCCCAGCACTCAGGAGGCAGAGGCAGGCGAATCTCTGTGAGTTCGAGTCCAGACTGGTCTATAGAGCTAGTTATAGGACAGGCTCCAAACAAACAAAAAAGGAATAAAGGAATAATATATATATATATATATATATTATAGAAGTAAGGCTTTGCTGTCTTAGAAGCTGTCATTACACTTTTTTATTTTTTCCAATAATATTACTATTTTTATATAGTTAAATACACAAGGGGAAACAAAGGGTTCTGAACATTCTCATGGAGAAGAAAGAAAAATTACCTTGATTTGAACATCACATGATGTATATAGGTGTATTGATACACCATAAATGTGTATAATTATGTATCATGCATATGCAAAACTTCATTATTTCAAAATGAAAAAAGCTAAGGTGGAATATGATCCAGGGAGGCACCCACATCAACCTCTGGCCTCCACTCAGACACACATGCAAAGAAAATTTTTAAATCTTGACCTAATGAAAGTTTAGTTTTTATTTAATTCAGTATAGTTTAAGACAATCTATTATTCTATATTTAGTTCTTCAATGTGGAACTTGTTTTAATCTACTCTAGGATATAAAGATAATAGCTTAATTTCCTTTTCCTGAGACAGTAAGCAGTTGTGAGTCACCAGCACTGTGTCTTTCCCCACTTAACTGACAGACTCTCTTGCTACATCCTCAAGTGGGAGATGGGATCCGTTCTTGGGATGTTTGACCTTACTGCCTGCTTTACATGGCTGTGTTAGAATCACGTAGATTAATTGTGTCATACATCTCATTTCCTGCTAAACTAGGCCTTGCTTGGGCTCCGTTCTCAGTGCTCTCACGCTCAGTTGCCATTTCTGCCATGCAGAATAATTCCACTTGGTTATTAAAACAAGCATGAAATTGACTGAATTTCCTAATTTTTGGAGATGAGAACAAGATTAGCCTTATCTTTAAGCTTAAAAAAGACTTCTTTCAACCTAGCTTGACTCCTGGAACCAAGTGTATTGCACCTATGTGCACACACGTAAACATGTGGCATCTCAGTAGCCACAAGCCCTTTCTACACTTTTTTTACACACTTTCTAGATTTATGTGTTCATCTCATTATAAATAGTCTACTTACCATAAAATAGAGGCAGCTTGTTTGTCCTTTACGACATTCCTAGTGACAAATATCCTTTAAGGTACCAGATTTTTTTTTTTTTTTTAAATTACTTCTTGACCTGTGAGCAAAAGTTGAAAAGTTTGAGAACAGTCTGGAAGGCTCCTGGATAAATCTACAAATTACATTTTATTTACACTATTTCCCAAACTCTCTGCTTGAATTTCTTGTGACACATTATCAGGCTGTGTGTGAACTCATTGTGTTGTCCAGATTGGCTGAAAACTTGGGATCTTCTGCCTCAGCCTCCCAAGTGTTGAGATTGCAAGCTTGTACCATCATGTCTACCTCTGGATCGCGTGTTTAAAGTAATAACAGGCCAGCAGATTTAATATAGGAATAGATCACTTTCCCAGAGTGTACAAGGCCCTAGGTTCCATTCCACCTGCCACAGAAATAATGAATATTAATAATGGAAGTTACCCCTCAATAGTAGGGGTGTTATTCTCATGATATCTACATTGACTACCCCCTCATGCTGTCATAGCATAGGAATATTCCCCTGACTTGACAGCATGCTAACTCCCTTCCTGATCCAGACTTGCCTCTGTTCCAGCTTTTTCTGAATACATTTCAAATTATAAAACCTTGTTTATACCAGATTCGGCTTTTAAAATCACTCAAGCTAAACATAATAAAATGTTTAAACATAGATTTAAACAGCTTCTCCGAGAACCGCTAGAACGCTAGAGTGAGTCCACATAGAGGTAAAATATGCTTCCCCAGGTTTCAGAGAACAGAGAGAAGGCCAGAGGGTATCTGAAGTATAATCTGTTTTCACCTGGCATTTTTCTTTTCAGTATTATTGATCAGCTCAGCATGAACTTATGACCCATAAGATTTAGCATTCGCTCTCCAAACTGTTTGTGATAAATCGAATGTGTTTTGTCTGCTCCTACCTTAGGGGTAAATCCGGTTATCTGATGGGAATTTCATTAATATAACGATGCATCTTCTGCTCTTTGAGTGTAAGCTCACAGAAATGACCTTAGATTTATGGTTTGAGTGTACCAGGCATTACCACCGTGGTAGACAGATATTTTCAGATTACCCTTTAGTTTCCTATTTAAAAGATGTCTCAGAAGAGGACATTTTGTTATGGAAGCCATTTCTTTCAGCCACTGTCAAATATTAAATGTTCCCTGCAAGAGAGGCCAGTCTGGTCGTGTACTTAGATAATCCCTTTCCAAGCAAAAGCTAGACGTGGCCTTTGAGGAAAATGTCAACTCCAGACTTTGAGCCAAAGTCGCTGACGCTATCCAGGGATTAATGAACACAGTGGGGCCTTGTTCGTCCACCATTGTTAAAGAGTACATCCTCCAAAGGGGAAGTGTGAGATAACTGAAGCCCACTCATTTGGAAATGGATTCTGGTGAAACCCCATGGTAGGAGTGTATGCTCTTTCTTTTATTTTGCAGACAGTTGCTGAGACTCCAGCTGGCTCTTAGTTCCTCATGTGGATTAAGAAAGGTTCAGCTCCAGCAATGCAAACTGCAGTCTTCTCTTATGCATATGTGGTCTGTTTGAAATAGGGATAGTAACTGGGTGTGATGGTGCAGGCCTGAAATCCCAGCACTTGGGGGGTAGAAAGAAGCAAGAGGATCATGAGTTCAAGACCATCCTCAGTCACATAGGGAGTTTGAAGCCAATCTGGGTTCATAGTTCATAAGGCATGTTCAGAAAAACACACAGAGGTGCCAGGGAGATGGCTTAGTGGGTAAAAGTGCCTGCCACACAAGCCTGATGACCTGAACTCGATCCTTAGAAACTGTGAAGAAGCCTAATGCAGGGCACATACCTGTCATCCCAGAATGCCTATTGTGAAATGGCAGGCAGAGACAGGAGAATTGGCTGGAACCTTGAGGGCCAGCTGGGTGACAGAAACAAGAAGAGAGAGCCCAATTGTCCTGTGACCCGCATACACACACACTATGAAAAATAAGGAGTGGGGGGAGATTTCTGGTTTTTGGCCACATTCAACAGATGGAGATATTACTACCCAAATCATAAGACTGAATATGAGTTGTACAGGTACAGTGCATAGTTGGATATGTTGAGAAAGAGAGCACAGCATGTGTGTGTGTGTGTGTGTGTGTGAGAGAGAGAGAGAGAGAGAGAGAGAGAGAGAGAGAGAGAGAGAGAGAGAGAGAGAGAGAGAGACATTTCCAGGCAGAAAAAAAGAGCTTGCCTAAAGACTAGCATGTTTGGAGAACTCAAAGGAGACCAGTTTGGGTGGAACCAAAATAACACGGAATGGATGACTTGGTCTTGGAGGCTGGAGTGATGGGCAGGGGCTGTATTGAGTCATATTTACAAGTCTGAATTATGCCCATCAGGGGAGACACGGAACAAGACAGGGAAGGGAGAAAAGTGGGGCAACTGGTTAAGAGCCTGTTGGCAGAAGTCTGCCACAGGACTGAAATAGAATGGTCACCGTGGAGATGGGAAGAAATGGACTCTTTTGAGATCCTTTTGGTGTCAGGGGTAACAGCAAGAGAATATCAGACAGGATTTCTGGGAATCAGCCTGGGAAATTGCTGTCACCCCCAGGGTACCATTTACTGAGCTCTGGGACATCACAAAAATGAGTTCTGGCTAGAACAGTAGTCATAGAGCTGAGTGACACCCAAATCAAGCAAGCGTAAAGGGAAATGAACAGCACTGAGTTATCATATTCATATTGCTAGATACTGGTGATTGTATATACATTTACACTTCTTGCTAATTCGTTGGCTTTATCAGACCATTACCATAAGGAATGTCACAACTAACTAATGAGCAGTATCATGCTATATATCTATAGTATTTTGCTCACTGGGTATTTACACACCCAGTATGCCCTGTTGGCTACATGCTAAAGACATATGCTGCTTCCTGTGAATTAGTTTCTTCAAATAGTGCTGTGAGAAATACACAGGTTGGTTTCTGTTTCCATGGAAGTAGAGTCATGATATTTGGGTTAAATGGCTTTCAAAGGTTCAGGTGCTCTGCTGTCATGAAACCAAGACTCTGAGGAGGAGAAGACATTTCAGCTGTACTTGGCTTGTCCTGATGACTTTGTGCTGGGGTTAGCTGGAAGAGTTGAAAGCTAGTGTAGGCGAGATGCTGAGTCTAGAGTGAAGGTCTGGGAAGGGACATAGGCCAATAGATCCTGCCAGCACTTGAAGACTGGGGATGGGGGACACAGAACAGAGTTTGCTTCTGTGCGCATACACGTACATGACTGCAAAACATACACTAGCTCATCCTTAGGGAGTGTCCCAGTCATAGCTTAGAGATTGTTCTCTTTATAAAAGCAAAAATACCTCATGTGTTATCATGAGGGCTAAGTGAATAAGTTACATATAAAAATATATTCAGCACTCTTTTGTTGATAGCTATCCTCCTGCTTTACTATTACTGCTATTATTGTTCCCAAGAACTATTAAATTTTGTTTTCTTCTTTTGGAGTTTTGAGGCAACTTAGGTAGCCCAAGCCAGCCAAATTCACCATGTAGCCAAGGATAACCTTGAACTCTTGATCTATGTTCCTCGACCTCCCAAGCGCTGGAATTACAGGCATGTGCCACCATGCCTGGATTTAAGTTTCTAAATTTACTTTTTAATCTGAGAGAAGTCCTAATCCACATAACATTAAATCTATGTTTTAACCTGGCACTTTTATTTTTCTATATTTAATCCCCCCCCCACCCCACCCCAGGAACTCGGTCTGACCCATACCCGATTTGTCTCCCTTTATGGCTTCAATGACTTTTTTGTCTTCCGCCTTAAGTAACCCTCTCTGACCCTAAGTTAATGAGTATGCACCACTAATTTTGTTAGTTGAATCCTCTGGTGCTGTTTTCTGACTGCCTAGCATTAGTTCATTAGTAATGCCTGGCACCGAATATACCTTCAACTAATCTGTTTTTAATGAGTTGTTGGAGTCTTTCTGTGGCTGTGTTTTGTTTTATACTGCAGCTCCAATGATTTCTTTTGTAGCCCTGGAAAAAGCTGGGGACCAAAGAGATGGCTCAGTGTATAAAAGTGCCATGCACACCTTCCTGCTTGGATCAAGCTTCACAACTGAGTAAAGATTGAAGAGAACCAACCCCACAAAGCTGTCTTCTTACATCCACATGTATGCAGTGAATGTTCTCTCTCTCTCTCTCTCTCTCTCTCTCTCTCTCTCTCTCTCTCTCTCTCTCTCTCTGTCTCTGTCTCTGTCTCTCTCAAATGAAAATGAAGAAAGGTGCTACTTGCCCATTTTCTATGCTTATTTCTCTTATCATCTTCATCCTTGATTGAATGTTCTTAACTTTCTTTTGTTAAATAAGCATAATATCCTTTGCTTTTTAGAAAACACAGATTTTTTTAAGGTTATTTTATGTGTATGAATGTTTTGCCTGCAAGTGTGCATATATGTTCACTGTATGGAACTAGGGTCAGCAAAGGCCAGAGGGCATCACATTCCCTGGAAATGACTGAAGTCACAGACAGCTGTGAGCTGCTATATGGATGCTGGGAACTGAACCTGGGTCCTCTTTTGCAAAAGCAGACAGTGCTCTTAACTGCTGAGCCATCTGTCCAGCTCCAAATGTTGAGAGCTTTCTCTGTGTGTGTGTGTTTATGTGTATGAGTGTGTTTTCATGCAATGCACATGTGTGTATGGAACCAGAAGTTGACATCTGCTATTGCCTTTACTATTAATCTTGATTTTTGATGCAGTGTCTCTCACTGAACCTTTGGCTAGTCTGGCTAGCAAGTCCCAGAGATCTGTTGTTCTCCACCTCTCCAGTCCTTGAATTTATCAGAGTTTATGCTATCTGGCTTTATATGCATCCTGGGGAGCTGAACTCAGGTCCTTATTCTTCTCTCCAGCCCTCAATTATTGAATTTTTATTAAGTGTAAAGGATATTATTTATATTTAGAAAGACCTTTTATAGTCTGGGTGGTGTGTGTGTGTGTGTGTGTGTGTGTGTCTTCCTGTGCTGCTCAGACTGGCCTTGAACTCCTAGGTTCCACTATCTTCCTATCTCAGGCTTCCAGCAGAGAACGATGAATGTGTTCTGTGGCCACTTTATAGTGTTAAAGCCTGGAGAGACAGCTCAGTGGTTAAGAGCACTTGCTGCTCTTACAGGAGACTGGCGTTTGGTTCTCAGTACGCACATTTGGGTGGCTCACAGCTACCTGAAAATGTAACTCCAAGAGCTTCAGCTTCCTCTTCTGTCCCTGGGGGTACATGGAGGTGTGTATAAACAGACAGATATGCACACATGGCACATAATTGGAAATTTTATATTGTTATGTGCTCTTTTTCTGAGACAGGGTCTCAAGTAGCCCATTGTCATCTCAAACTCCTGATCCTCCTGCCCCTGTCTCTCAGATGCTGGCATTGCAGGTATGGGCTGCTGGGCCTGGTGTTTTTTGTTTTTGTTTTAAAGCAGAGTGGTCATATATAGCTCAGGCTGTATGTTGCCTTGAGCCCCTCCTGCCTCAGCTTCCTGAGAACTGGGATTATAGGTGTACTCAATACACTTGGCTTAAAGTTTGGGTTTTTAAATCCAGATCAGCTATGGATTTAAGCCACGCACACTTCTGTGATTTTTCTGTTTTATGTCTCTCTTGTGGTAGGTCTTGCTGCCAATCCTCCCTCATGATAACACATGCACTCCAAGGAAGAAGGCCCCTGCCTCTGAGCAGTGGGGCTTGGGTCATCTCTCCAGAGTTTTGCTGTGCCCATCCAACAGTGGGCTCCTCAACAGAAAGTGCATGGGGTCCAGAAAACTGGCTCAGGGAGAGTGTTTAATACTTCCTGATTCTTGGTGGGACTTTGCAGTCACTATAAATGAGAGTGTCATAGGTAAGGTCCTGCTGCATCAGGCAGCGTTCTGACGGTGTTTAGTAAATAGAGGAGAATCAATTACAGACAGTCGCTGCAGAGATCTGAGGGAGCTGTTATTTCTCCACAGTCCTCTTGTTCAAAGCAATGATAAACACCTCTGCTCATCACTCTTTGCCCTTCCTCAGAATGAACTGCTGAATGTTAGGGTGAAAAAAATCATTTGCTGCAGTCAGATGAAACATAGTTTTGGGATTTGCTTTGTAGTTTTAAGGGGTAGAAAACACAGCTTTCAACTTCCCTGCTTTTAGATGTAGAAAGAATACGTAATTTTTTAGAGATTCATACTCAGGCACTCCTTGCTATCTGGTATTTCATATAGAAATCCTCACAGTTACAAAGTTTAGCAGAAAAAAAATGCATTATAAAGAAAAATAGTCAGACCACCATCTATCTATAAAATAATCCATCACCAAACATCTAAGCAAAGTCCCTCTGGGGCTGGAGAGAGGGCTCCGAGGTTAAAGCACTGGCTACTTTTGCAGAGAACCAAAATCCAGTCCCCAATATCCATGCTGTGTAGCTCACAACTTCCTGTAATTCCAGCTCCAGGGAATCCAGTGCCCTCTTCTGGCCTCCAAGAGTCTCCACACATGTGTGCAAACACACATGGACATGCACAGACACACATCAAAAAATCAAAATGAAACTGTTAATCAGAGTAACTCTTGCTTCTGCATTCCCTGTGTTTTTCCTTCTCTGCTCAAGCAGTACTCCCTACTGAAATGCCTGCCAGCCATCTGTCCTGGTCATTGATTCTCTGTAGCTTAGAACCTGGGCTGTGATTCTCTAGGCGCAGCCTAGACCCTCGCTCTTCCAGGCTGGGTTCCTGTCCCCATCCCTGTGAAACAGAAGCTGCTCTTCCACAGAATCTCATGACCTCACTTCCAGAGTGTGCTGCTGAATCCTGTTTGGTATTGCCACCAGCATTGTGTCTCATCTCTCTCAACACTTAGAAGGCAGAGGGAGAAAGATGTCAACTTTGAAGCCAGCCTGGACTGTATAACCATACCTTATATCCCAGAGCCTAGTGCTGAAGATTTAGCTTGGTGGCCAAGCCCTTGCCTGCCATGGGCAAGGCCCTGGCTAGAGCCTCAGGGCTGAAAAAAAGGAGGCCTGATGTCTTCTTAGCATCACATCTTTCTCTGGCACCCTTTCTCTGACCCAGTTGGTAGCCACCTTTTGGAGTTTCCTCTCCCCCTCCCTTTAACCTACTCCTTCTCTTCTAGGGCTAAAGTCACTGCAGCTGACGGACCACCCGGGAACCCAGCCCAGTCTCTCCAGACAGTGAGACACACAGTAACACTAGACAAAGATGCCCTCCTCCAGAACTATGGATTTCACATTTCTGAGACACTTCCTCTCACAGTGGTGGCTGTCACAGCAGGTAGGGGCTGATGGGGAAACATGAAAGGATCTTGGCCTCTTAGGGAAAGTAGTAGCTTCTCCTCCCCCCTCTCTGGCCGGTAAGAAAAGGCAGAAACAGCTACCTGGGAAGCTGGAAAATTCTGACCTCATTCTGTCTCTGGCTTTTCACCTGATTTTTGTGCCAGAAGGAAGTGGCCCTGGGAGCATTCACCACTCTGAGCCCTAGACTGCCACTGGCCTTGGCCCTGGGTTCTGCACTTGTGGCTTCCAGGCCAGTGTCAGGGGCAGGGAAGGGATTTGGATAAGCCCGCCCTCCTCTTTGAATCCTGCACAGCCTCTAGAGAGAAAAAGGGTGGGGGGGAGGAAGCGAGGGAAGGAGAGAGGGAGGAAGGGAGGGAGGGAGGAAGAGAAGAAGGAGGGGAGGGGGAGGGAGGGAGGAAGAGAGGAAGGAGGAGAGAGAGGGAGGGAGAAAGAGGTGGAGAGAGAGAGGAGTAATAGGATATATTGATTTATTTTCACTTGGGTCTCTGAAACATAGACTGCATGAGATACGGTTGTAGTACATATGTAGAGCCAGAAGGAGCAGAGCAGGCTCAAGAACCCGGTGCTTGCTTTCATGCTTGAGCATTGTGTTAGTGTTAGATTTGAGGCTGGTTAAAATATATTAATTTCCATTTATATATGTAGGAATGCACACACACTCGGTTCCTTGGGGGAATAGAACAGTCCCTTGGGCGGCTGTGATGGTTTGGATGCTTCTGTCCTTTTTCTTTCTGTGGGCAGTCTCCACCGTCTCTTGAAACTGATGGAGAATAGGTGTCTTTCCCGTGGCTTACAATGAGGAAAATGACACTCCACAGGAGCCAGTGCCCAAGGGACCTAGGCTGCTATTCTGAGTTACACTGTGACTTGTGGGATCTCAGCCTCTCTAGCCTGAGCAGTTACCTATTTTCTGTCCAACAGGAGGCTCCGCTCATGGCAAGCTGTTCCCTGGCGATCAGATTCTCCAAATGAACAACGAGCCTGCTGAAGCCCTGTCCTGTGAGCGGGCGGTTGACATTCTCAGGTACCCACCTGTCTCCCAGCATCCAGAGCTGCACAGTGATGGAAGAGCAGAGCTGTCCGGAGGAGTGCTGTGGCTGGCAGGCCCTGTCTCCTTTCAAGCATCAGCAATGGTGTTTAGGCTATGGTTGTAGTATGGTCTGCTGTCTTCCACCTGCCCACAGAACTATGACAGGCTTAGAATGCATATTTATCAAACCTTTACTATGCCAGGACTCCAGGCTAAGCACGGTAGGGAGTACATTGGTCCTGTCCTCTAAGGTAGCATATGCCAAAGCCTGAACTAAATAGATGCCAGTTTGTTTGCTTGTCTTTAATTCTGTCACTGTCTTCTCGAGAGTTCCTTCTGTTACAGCCTGGCTGGCGAATGTGTGATTTCATTGGTGTGACACCTACATCTCTCTCTTTTGTGTCGCTGTGATTTACATGAGTGCTTCCTTTGCTACCTGGACCTTCCCAAGGGCAAGAGAGATATGCAGAAGACACTCAGTAAGATGAGAGACTGCCACCAGATTTAAAGGTGGACAGATGCCAGTAATGGGGGAGTGCTAAGAGACATCACGTCAGGACATGCAGGCCTTGGCTTTTCAATTTGCTACTCAATCCTGTTTTGTGATCTTAATATTAATAGAAATAAGAAGCAGAGTAAAGGGACAGTAGCATTGCTCTGTGTGAGCTGGCTGGCCTGGCTCTGGGGCACGCTCTTCTGGGAGCATGTCCAGGTGATAGTAACACCCACAGCCAGAGGAGGAACTGAAGACGCTGAACCCCACGTCCGCCCTCAGGAAGCGCAGTCTTACTGTGCAGACAGACAGACAGAGTTCAAGTTAAGACTCACAGCGAATCTATGAAGCCAAACCACACAGCTTTGCTTCAGGGATGCCAAAGGCTTATCTGAGTCTGTGAAGCAGGCAGGGAAGGGTTCGATGATTTTAAGTAAATATAGAAACTTCGAAGTTTGCTTTCCAAGTTTCTGGGCTGTCTGCCCAAGGAGCACCGGTCCCCACAGACTTTTCCGTGCCACCAGTGCTTCTGTCAATCTCACACTCCACAGGATCAATCAATGTATTTATAACTTTAAGCCACAGTGTAGAACTGGGTGTTTAGGTAACATTTGGCCCCTGTCTGCTCACTGAGCATCTAGTCTGGGCAAAGGACCATGGGGGGCAGAGGCAATCTGCTCCCCAGCCACTTAAAAGCCTGTGCAGGTTTCTGTGTGTACACCCTTCTGAGATGAGGAGGATGTGCGGGTATGAGAATCAAGACTACAAACACAGGAGACTCCCAACTTAGGAGGAAGCTGCAGTTTGACAAAGCAGAGAAGAGTCCAGAAATATTTCAGCTGTACTTTTTTCTGTTATCTGTTTATCAGGGACCAAGACTCATGTAGCCCAGGCGGGTCTCAAACTCACATGTCCTTGAACTTCACATCTTCCTGCCCCGACCTCTCCAGTGCTGGGAGACAGGTGTGTGTTACCACATCCAGTTTATGGGAAGCTGAGGATCGATTCTGGGGCTTTATGCATGCAAGTCCTTGCCAGCCTCTACTGCAGGACTTCCTGGGTAGAACTTGGGTGATCTAGGTGAAATAATAAGCTGGGTCAACAGGATGGGGAGCAGGGAGTACTGCACACCACCCCTTGCCTCAAGAAATGTTCTGGGAGGGGAAACCAAGATTATGGAGGATCCTGGGTACCAATTCAGCAAGATCCAGTATCATTCTCCCCAAGAAGAGCCATCACGGTGGCCTTCTCACTGAGGTGTGTTATAATTCTGCTCGCTGTGCTTGTGGGAACCCCAGCATGGATTGCTGTTGTATTTTGGTGTCCCGTGTCTGAAAGCAGTATATATTTTTTTCCACTCATTTTTATTATAAAGGGTAAACAAACAAAACTAAAGTAACCAGACAGTAATAGCAACAAAATCTCTGTAATTTCTTCTAAGACCTTTGAGGCCCAAATATTGTTTGTTGGGCACCAAGACCTTGGATTTTTGTGATTTGCCTCTAAGAAGGCCCTGAGCTCACCTGAACTGGAGCAGAGGCAACCCCAGGCAGTGGAAACCCTCAGGTTAAGCTTGACCAAGGAAGGGAATGATGTACCTACCCACCTCTCCACTGGCCTAAATGTTTGCGTTGCAAAGAAGTCAAATAAAAGTTTGCACACTGCTTCTTTTTGTGGGTAGGCATGGCAAGGTGGGTGGAGATCTGCCCCCCTCCTTAGGTCTTTGTTAAAGAAAGTGGAGTTGTGACAGTATGCTTTTGAATCTCCAAGATAGATCTGAGATAATAATGTCTATTCGGTATCTTGATTATATGCTTTGGGCTCACTGCAGTGACACACACACAAAAAAATTGGCTTTTAGCTGATAGATGTTATCGACAGAGGAATGTTTAGCCTGTGTGTTTTGAAATAATTAAATCACCAGTGTTGTCACCATGCTGTTAAAAAAAAAAAAATTACCTTTGGACATAAAACTAGCCAGTATCAACTGCATGAGTTCTACCATATGAGCCTAACAAAGAGCCTTAAGGTAGTGGCTGTGGAGTGTCCACATGGCAGAGGTGGGCGTCCAGGCAGAAGGAGTGCTTTCAGGTTCTCTTTAGCTTTGCTGAGCCCAAAAAGTCTTTTTAAAGAGGCAGCTTTATCATAGTGTGCCACACACACACCACAGCACAAACACCATGCATACATACACACACACCACACACATGTATATACACACATACCACATACAACACACACATACACATACATACATAAGCACACACACATACACACTCCATGTACCACACACACACACAGATACACACACACACACACACACACACACACACACACACACACACACAAATGATTGAATGTTTTTCTTTTATCCTTTTCTATTTTTCAGGGAAACTGAAGATGCTCTTTCAATTACAGTTGTTCGCTGCACATCGGTAAATCTCTCTTTTTTTGTCCTATATGTTAGTTTCACTCTCCGTGACTCGAATACTCTGCTGCTCCTTGAAGATATACCTTATAAAATAAGGCAGAGGGCAGAGGGTGGCAGCTGCCAGGCAGTGGATGGCTAATCAAGATCTCCTGGCCACAGGTGCTGTGGAGGGAACAGATGTGGCACAGACCTTGGGGACCTGTAATTCAGGGGAGGAGACCCTGAGGGCTGATGGAGAGGACAGCAAACTAAAGCTCCAAGGCAGGCTTGCATGGGATTGTTTGGACAGGTTCCTCCTTCCAGTTTCTACTGGGTAAAATGGTGGGTGACAGTAACTGCCTTGTCTGTCAGAATGCATCATCCAAAGCACCAAATGATGTGCCGTGTGATAGTGTTATCAGCCGCGGCCCACCGTAAGGTAGGATGTGGTTGTGATGAGTCAGAAAATGGCAGTCCTGATCACCAAAGGGGCCCTTGATGCCTGGGAAATGACTGGGGTGAGGTTGTAAGAGAAAACTGACCAGGGAGGAAACATTGACAAAAAGTTCACCTGTTGAGAATTTGGCTACACTTAGATCAAAAAAGGAGAAGGGAATTTTAATAATGTATTCAATAACCTAACCCCATTGACCATACATTAGATTAACAAGAAAATGCAGTAACTCCCACCACTGCAATCCCCGCTTCTCCCCTGTTGTGGATGTGTTATATTTGTTTATGCTGTGAAACATTTGTTTAGTGATGCAAAGATATGTTGCGTGTTACTCTGCCTGTCTAAAACACCTGATTGGTCTAATGAAGAGCTGAACAGCCAATGGCAAGGCAGTGGAAAGAATAGGAGGAGCTGGAAGGAAGAGAGACTAAATAGGAGGAGAAGTGTGGAAAGAGAAGATTGAAGAACAAGAAAGAAGTAGAGAGGATACCAGGGTCCAGCCACCCAGCTACACAGCAGCCAGAGTAAGGACAGAAGGAAATATAGAATACAGAAGGGTAAAAGCCCAAAGCCAAACAATAGACAGGATAATTTAAGAAAAGCTGGCTAGAAATAAGCCAAGCTAAGGCCAGACGTTCATAAAAAAGAATCAGTCTCTGTGCTTTATCTGGGAGCTGGGTGATAGGCTCCCAAAGAGCCAAAGGGGTAAAGAAACCAAAAACAAACAAACAAAAAACCACACCCATCCCCAACTAAAAAGATAAAAAAGCATTTATGTGCAGATGTGGAGGCTTACACTTAAAATCCCAGCTCTCAGGAGACTAAGACAAGGGGACCAAATGTTTGAGGCCAACCTGGGCTTCAGAGAAAACTCCAGACTATCTTAGGTTATATATACACAGAACAAAAAAAAATTTAAGGCTATAAAGGTTCCTTTTCCTGAGTATAATTTAAAATAAAAATTAAGCTGGGTGTAGTGGCATGCACATTTAATCCCAGCCCTCAGAAGAAGAGGAAGGAGGATTTGTGAGTTCAAGGCCAGCCTGGTCTCCATAGTGAGTTCTAGGACTTTCAGGGCTACATGGAAAAGGCCATGTCTCAAAACAATAACAAAATTACTGTGTGTTGAAGTTGTGACCAGGGTACAATTCATAGTCTTAACTATTTTTACTATTAAAAAGAAAAAAAAACACCAATTAAGTATTTGGTGAAAAGAAGCTGGAGGGAAAAAAAAATAATGCTAATTGTGGTGGTGCACAAAATTGTCAGACAGAGGCAGACAGGTCAGAAGTTCAAGGCCCACCTCGGCTACATACTCAGGTGAAGACCAAGCAGGGCTATGTGAGATCCTGCCTCAATAAACCAACTAAAATGATTAATGAAAATAATAAAAATCAGAATCTACATCTTATAGTGAATCCTCCTGCCTCAGCTTCCTGAGTGCTGGTATTATAAGTGTGTATAACTACCCTTAATGTTTTTAAATAGTTAGGATACAGGCAACCTTATCACATACCATATGGTGTTAGAGAATATATATATTGCTGTCATGACTGATGACTGAGTTCAATGCCTGGGACCTAGATAGTGAAAGAAAAGAGCTAACTCCTCCAAATTGTCTTCTGACATGACATATGATTACACACACACACACACACACACACACACACACACACACACACACGTGTGTGTGTGTGTGCAGACAGTAAATAAATGTAATTTTAAATAAATAAAAATAGGAGGTAAACAATATGGATGGTTGATGGTCAGGCCATTGGCTGTTGAAGAATTTCCTGTGCATATGGGGATAGGAAGAAATACAGGGGAAGAAATGGCCCTTTAGTTGTGTGAAAATGTAACATTTTTATAGTCCGAACATTCCATAAACAAAGAACTAGTCTCCTCTCCCGGATCAAAGAGTGTTTTCTTTTTATTTCTTGGGAACAATGGGGGTAGGGTGGAAAAGTCACCCAATTAGGATTAAAATGTTTGCTATAAATATGACAAGCTGAATGTTCCATGCACACTAAATGAACACTTTTCTATTCTGACCAGAGTTTGTCTATGAAATAATGTGAACCCAATACAAACATGGGATGGCTAATCAGTGTAAAGCACAGTGCAGGTGGTAAGCCATTCTTTTTATCTAGCTTATTATCATCTCAATGGGAAGCATCTTAATCTTAATTATGTGGGGATTTCCCACAGCAATTCCTTGAAATGGACAAAATGAGGCACTTGGTTCCGTGAGGCAGAGAATGGCACACAGCTGTGTTCCTTAAAAATTAAAAGTAGAGAAGGAAAAGAAGCCTATGTTCCAGTACCAGACTTTCTAGGTAAAATGTGAGTGAGTGCACACTGCGGAGAATCTGAATTCTGGTCACCAGCACCCCTGAGAAATGCCCTGACCATAGCTCACCTCCCAGGCCTCTATCAGAAGTGATCCAAAGCATTTCACAGACATTGCAACATAAGCAGACATGACTTGCTTCAACAAGGAGGCTTGGCATTGCTGTGGTCATGGTAGATTCTTGGGATCCTCAAATGATTTAAATGGGTTAGGAATTATAAAATCCAAATAGAACATTAATTTCTACTTCTCACAGCTAGGACACAGAATTTATGAGAAAATATATTCTGGCTTAAAATTTGCATTTAAAAAAATTATCATTGTTATTTTTCTTAAATTATGTGTGTGTGTGTGTGTGTGTGTGTGTGTGTGTGTGTGTGTGTGTGTGTGTGTGTGTGTGTACATGAATGTGTGCCCAAGGGAGCTGTAAGAGTGTATTGGGTTCTTGGGAGCTGGAGTTACAAACAATTATGAGCCAGCTGATGTGGGTGCTAGGAGTTGAACTCGGGCTAGCTGGCAGTGTATCACGAATTCTTTTGTTGTTGTTTCTGAGACAGGGTCTCACTGTGTGGCTCTGACTGCCCAGGAACTCTCTATGTAGACCAGATTGGTCTTGAAGTCAAAGGGGTCTGCCTACCTCTGTCTTCTAAGTGTTGGGATTAAAGGTGTGCAACACAAGACTAATGGTGGCCTGGACGCTCAACCACTGAGCCATCTCCTCGGCCCAATTCTGAATTCTTATATCAATCACATTAATTATTTTAGTATTAATACTAACAGTTAACATGTTACATAATTTTCACCAGAAGGAAATCCTACAAAGCAGACTACACTCATTATCCATCACTTTGCAGATACGGATGCTGTGGCCATACAAATCACTGTAACACCCAGAGCCCACACGTACTTACTAGGATGATGCTATTTGGTCTTCATACACTCTGCTGTTTTCATAAAATAATACTGAGTATCATTTAATCACCCTTGCCAAGGGCGCTGCAAGAGTACAAAAAAACTTTTCAACTAGTCATTTTTAAGATTCTTTTCATAAAGGGAAAGCCAGAGTCCCCTTTGGAGCATTAGTTTCATTAATGAAAGAATTTAAGAATGGACTCTGATGGAAGCACACGAACAATATTATTATATTAGGGTTTAAAAGGAAAGTCCTGGGACAAGCATGCTGCAAACGTCAGCAGTGCATCTCTTCCCTAGGTGATCCCTTAGCCAGAGTGATTGTTCCAACCCAACTGGAACTTAAGTCTACCAGCCCAGAGAGTCCGTTCTCTTGACCAGCACTTTCACTTCTTGGTTTGTTTTGTTTGAAACAGGGTTTCTCTGTGTAGCCTTGGCCATCCTGGAACTCACCGAGATCCTCCTGTCTCTGCCTCCTGAGTGCTGGGATAAAAGGAATGCACCATGCAGGGGAGAGGCAGAGACAGGCAGATCTCTGTGAGTTCATGGCCAGTCTGGTCTACAGACCAAGTTCCAGGACAGCCAGAGCTACACAGAGAAACCCTGTCTCAAAAAAAAAAAAAAAAAAAAAGCTGGTTGGGGGGGCGCCACCCCCTCTAACTGACAATTTTTTTTCTACTCAAACACTTCTAAGCATTAACTCTTCAACAAAAACACATTTTATCAGTGAACCTAAGAAGAGTTCAGAAGTCCTAGGAAAAATGGTAGTTCACATCCTTCAAATTGGTCCTTTAAAATATGAGTACACTTACACAGGTGGTTTGCAGGGAATAACTAATGCCGGGTGCCTGGTTTGCAGGGCTGACATGCAAATGTGAGAACACAGGAGCTGCCACGTGGCCCCTGTGTTGAGCTTCTCCATGACAGATGATGATGCAGTCTTTCCCAATGCAGCCGGTTTCATGGTTCCAGGAGTGACAGGCCTTGTTTCCTTGTAACTCCCACTGACTATGCTAGTTCAAAACTGTCTATTTTGTCTGAGATAACTCTTCTGAGATTTGTGTCTTCAGATACAACCATTACTTCTCATGGGTGTGTTTTTGTGACTTTTCACGCTGCTGATGGGTTTCTGGATGGATTATAATTTTGTGTTGACCCTTGCTGTGGTAGTTTGAATGCAACTGGCCCCAATAAGCTCATAGTGAGTGGCACTGTTAGGAGGTGTGACTTTGTTGGAGCAGGTGTGGGTCACAGTGGGGGGTGAGCTTTGAGGTCTCCTTTGCTCAAGCTTCACTTAGTGTGACATTCAGTTCACTTCCTGTTGCCTGCAGATCAAGATGTAGGACTCTCAGCTCCTCCTGTAGCACCATATCACACCACTGAACTAAACTCTGAAAAAATAAGCCACCCCAATTAAATGTCCTTCTTTTATAAGAGTTGTCGTGGTCATGGTATCTCTCCACAGCAATACAAACTCTAAGACACTTGCAAATGGTGTCATCCAGAGAGGTCCCTGGTTCCACCAACAGCCAAAGAGTGCCCCTGGGAATGAAGGGTCACTTCTGGTGTGCACCAAGGATGCTAGTGGAGCTCGGGAATGAATTAACACTTGGCAAGGCCAATCACACTGTTGGCTAGGGCGAGGTTTGTGGTCAGTGAAATACTGAGCTGGTTTTCAAATGAATAGCTTCTAAGCTAAGTTCACCATCCCGTGCTTGTCCAATTGATTTCCCCCGCTCAGAGTCACTCTTCCTATTAATCCCTGTCAGGTCATGTTGCCTTGGACAGTGTTTTGGCTGTGCTTTTATAGTCCTGAGACTTAAAAGGCTTATTTGTACAGTTGCCAGCTATAATCATCGTTCTTTCTTGTCAAGAAGCCTCCTCTTCTCAGGTCTCCTCTACTTCTAGTTCTCAGCCAGCTAATTTTCTTATTCCAGCTCTGGGCCTAACTGTTAGGCGGTTGCCTTCCCTAGTGTGAGAAACAGTATTGCTCTGTCTCTGTCTCTGTCTCTCTCTATTTCTCTCTGTTTCTCTCTGTCTCTCTTTCTCTCTCTCTGTCTCTCTTTCTCCCCCTCTTTCTCTCTTTCTCTCTCTCTCTCTCTCTCTCTCTCTCTCTCTCTCTCTCTCTCTCTCTCTCTCTCTCTCTCTCTCTCTCTCTCTCTCTCTGACTCTCTTCTGCTCTTCCCTGGTTGCTCCATCTTCTGAGTCTTTAGTGATGCCACTTCCCTGATGCTTTGAACACTCACTATTGACAGCCCTGTCCCTCTATGCCCTCCTACACCTGCTCTTGGGTTTTCCTGGCCTTTGACTCATAGCTTCTCCTGATTTTCATGGATCTCATTCAATTTCTGTTGATGACCTGTTACATTTGTATGTCCATAAATTCTTTCTCTGCCTTCATCCAAGGCATTGCTAAGCACTAACAAGATGGGTTAAACCAAAGAAAGCCTCAGTTGCTTAGATAGGAATTAGGACTTATAGCTCAGTTTTGATCCTGGGTTTGATCCCCAACACAGAAAAGGAACAAAGAGCAAAAAAGAAACCAGAACTATTTAGAGTGAAGATTAACCATTGCTGAATCCACCTAATGGCTCTGCATCTGGACTTCTCCTCAACAGGGTTGTGGGAGAGATTATTAAATGCTTTGCAAGGATGAAGAAATTCCACTATATTCACAGGACCCTGGCCATCGATCTAGAATGCTCTCTTCTAAAGAGAAATGGACTCAGTTGGCTCTGACTTGTCCTTGGTAACTCCTTAGTTATCAGTGATCAGTGTCTAAAGCTCCCTGTATGTCTTTTAGATTTTTACTAAGAATTGACAACAGGCTTTCCAGTGTGTGCTTTTCTGAATCTTCAGTGTTTGTTGTAGAGAACTTGATAATGGCCATCTGTAGTCTTTAAGGATGTCTTCCTTTCTCTGACCTTGAACAGTGCCAACTGTGGCATATTCTGGTTCCATGAGCACCTAGATTCACCTGGATACGAGTCTTAAACTTACTCAGGTAGTCTAATCATCTCATCGCTAGCTTTGGAGTTTAACTTTTTCTTTACCTGTTTCATTTATTCTTTCCCCCTGGGAGCAGAGCTATTCTTCTTCTTTGTGCTAGAGTTTTTGTTACTGTTGTGGTTTGAAAGCAAGCTATGTCTCTGAGATGCTGAATCACAGTTGTATGTCCTGTCACACCAAGTAACAACAGAATTACCTTATTAAAGTTTCAGAGTTGGTTGCTCATTTCATGTACTTCATGCATTGGTGTGTTGATATCTAAGGCCTTTGCTTCCAGAAAGTTCTCCATTGCTGTTATATATCTCTTCCCTCAGCTACATAGAACATGGCCTAGAGTGCCATCTTGAGATTCTTATATACCACAGACACCCTAAAGGTTGGCCTTAAAGACCATCTATAGTGTTGAAGGGTATGTGGGATGCTAGATAGGAAATACTCCATTGAGCAGGAAGAACATGTCCCATTAGTCTGATTCATGTAAGACACTGCTCAAGTGTCACAGTTTGACCTGATATGCTCTCTATAAGGGTTTATCATTTAATCATACCAACTAATGTGAGTCTTTCTACTTCTGGAAGAAGAGAGTGCCAGTCACATGTCACAGAGGCCAAAGCATCATATGTATGCATACATGTGGGGCTAGAGCTCCCATATGTATGCATGGAAAGACTGAAATTCAGAGAAGGTCCAAAACAGCCAAAGTCATCTGCTTATTTTTAAGGTTTATTTATGTGTATGTGTCTGTCTGTCTAGTGTGTGTGTGTGTGTGTATGCATATGTGTGCATGTGTACACATGGAAACCAAAGGGGCTTGGGTTCAGGCTTTGTTACCTAAGAGCTAGGACCTAAACTTCAGTCCTAATGATTTCGTGATTGCACAGCAAACACTTTTATCACAGGGCATCTACACAAGCGTGCGTACGTGCGCGCACACACACACGCACACACACTTCCACTCAGGAATGTGTGTCTGATGTTTTCACAACTCCTGATGAGGTAGCACTTTGGTGGGATTTCAGGTCTTTCCCTTTGTCTTCATTGTATCACCACTGGTATTTTGCCATTTGGAACTTCCATCTGTTCAGATACACAAGAACATTGTCTAGGTTGGATCCCTTAGATTCTAGGAAAAGAAATCTTTAAATAGGGTGCCCTTTTTTTGTGTGGGCTTAAATGAATCTATAGCAGCATGAGGCTGGTTTTTTAAAAAGAAATGAGGAAATGAAAACAGTTTTGTGAATGTGCTGTTCCAAAATGTGTCATGTTAACATCTTCCAGGGAGTCCCCAAGTCATCCTTCTTGACTGAAGAGAAGAGGGCCCGGCTGAAGACCAACCCTGTGAAGGTGCACTTTGCTGAGGAAGTGCTGGTCAGTGGGCACAGCCAGGTGAGGTCACTGGTCATGGGCAGGAGTGCTTGCTCAAGAGGACAAGCTGTCTTTTAGCATGTTCCTCCCTGAAACTCTGGAATCTTCCAAAAGAATGCATTTGCTGGAGGCTTAGTGTACTTCCTGCAGGAGGTGCCTGCAGACCCTGGACAAGGGTGGACCCTGGGTTATGTGTGGGATGAGCCCTGGTATTCACCAAATCCACCCTCCTGCTGTGACTGCCTACCCATTCCAGTTCTCATTATCAATGAGCTTATACTTGAACGGAAATAGTAGTATGCTGCTAATAATGATGGTGGTAGCTAGGATTGCTGTTTTGATTTTTAAGAGTTCAACATCTGTTGATAAGAGCCCAGCATCATACTGAACATCTGTTATGAACTGTAAATCTTTGTGTCTACTCCTAATCATCACCATACCCTGCAAAGGAGAAATTGTAACAAAAGAAGAAACAGGCTTAGATTAACAGACTTCATTGTTAAATCACACAGTCAAAAAAAGGCAAGGAGGGCTGGGTCTTTGTGGCTTCAGAAGACATGTGTTAAGGGAAATTTGGGCCTTCAGATTGATTGTTTTAATATTTATTTTTATTTTTGTGTATGTATTTGTCTGTATACTCTGTGTGTGTGTGTGTGTGTGTGTGTGTGCGCGCGCGCGCGCGCGCGCATGCGCGCGCACACACACATGTGCTCACAGAAGCCAGGAAAGGGCATTGGGTCCTCTGAAGCTGGAGTTACAGTGGGGAGCACTCTGGGGGTACTGAGAACTGAGCTTAGGTCCCCTGCAAAGTGCAACAAATATTCTTAACCACAGAGCCACTTCCCATCCTGAGGTTGATAGTTTTTATATGGATTTATTGGTTAAAGACACATGTACTTATAATTTATAAAATGCCTGGTAACTCTTGCCATTCTGACTTTAACACTTTCAAGCCTAAACTTTTGTCATCCAGAGAAATGGAAGGAACAGAGTCCATGACCATTTAAACAAGGAATCCAGTTGACCTGGTCCGCGTATATTTTATTTATTTTCTCTCTGCCCTGCTATATGACAGATATCTTCAGTTAGACCTGAGAGTACACTTGTTCAGGAAAGAGCCAATGGAGGCCTAAAACATCAACCAGGAACCCTGGGTAGCTGCCTGCAGACAATGATTGTGTCTCAGTGTGTCGACACTTGTGAAAATGGATTGAACCTCTCTGAAGATTAAATTTAGATTCAACATGTTCATTCATTTAATCTCAGCCTAAAAGCAATGGACTTGCACATTATAGAGTAGCATATCTAATGAATATTGGGGTAAGAAACAGCCTAGGACAGAAAGAATGAGGGCACCACGACATGGTAATGTGAACTGTCACTTTAAAATGGCCGTCATCCCTAATCCCCTGGTGTCTGTCCTGTAAACACAAGAGAAGGTCAAGTTTTGAGACTGAACTGGTTAAGGGTTTTGGTGGTGTGGGAAGTTTAGAGGAACAGGGATCCCCCAAAAGTGTTTCTGGGAAGCCATTTATAGGCATCTATCTGCCCAGTTGTGCACGGACAAGGCAGTGAACCAATGAGTGCCCATCATTGTGACCTGCCTGTCCTTCCTCACAAGCATGTAGAAGCTGATGACACTGGTTCAACTTCCCTTGGAAAATGAGAAGACAGCTGTATGGGTGCACATCATCCTAGAGCAGCGGATCTCAACCTTCCTAACACTGTATTAACCCTTTAATACAGTTCCTCATGTTGTGGTGACCCCAACCATAAATCATCTCGTTGCTACATCACAACCAATTTTGTACTGTTATGAATCATAATGTAAATATCTGATGTGCAGGATATCTGATATTTGACTCCTGTGAAAGGATGGGGTTGCAACCCACAGGTTGAGAACCTTGTTCTAGAGTAGTTAAACCAAGCCTTGGAGTTGGGTCTGGCTTGGCTCACAGTTAAAGAGATACAAAGGAAACTGTTACAAAGTGATGAAGGTGGTGAGCAGCCAGCTCATTAGTAAATGAGCACAAATCAGAAAAAAATGTCAGCCTGGATGCTGAGAAAAGAGCTACAATCGTGCACCCACAGGGCTTTGTGAAATAGTTTATAAACTTTTGGGGGAGGTGGAACAAGACACAACTCAATGTCTGCAGTAAAATATGGCCAAGGCATCTCACTTCCATAAATTTAGAATATAAGGAAATTCAAATGCAAGAAATGCAAATACTAGAAGATAGCTGTAGTGTCAGTATTTTAAATAGCCAAAACCAGAAAGATGCTGTGTGTGTAGAGTGAAGACATGGTTATTTCAATTCTGATATTTCAGTTCCTTAGAATATTTTAAAGCCTTTGCAATAATAAATAGAAAGCCTACATAAAAATTATATATAAAATGTAGAATAAGAACAAAAGAATGTAAAATTGGGTATAGTTGGTTTATTCAACCCTCTAAACTATGTATAAATTTAAATAAAATTTTAAAGAAGCTTTAAAGAAGGATAAATGGCGAGTTCAATGTGATGTCAGGGCTGTATTTTTTTTGTCAGCCTTGTAAATCACACATTGTAACATACCAAGGAGAAATGCCCGCAGGTGGGAAATCCAAAATGAGATTTCTATACCCAGAGCCAGAAATGCAAAATGATAGCAGAGGGCCTGCTTGAAATCCCACACCTTGGCCCATTGTGATTTGGTGTTGGAGCGGGTCTTAGTTAGGGTTTCTGTTGCTGTGATTAAACACCATGAGCAAAAAGCAGTTTGGAGAGGCAAGGGTTTACTTCAGCTTACAACTCCATCACTGAGGGAAGTCAAGGCAGAAAGACGGGGCAAGAATGTAGAGACAGGAACTGAAGCAGAGGCTGTGAGGAGGGACAGCTGCTTACTGTCAAGTTCCTTCCCCTGGTTTTCTGAGCCTGCTTTTTTAAACACCGCGGGACCACCTGCCCACAGGAGGAACGGGCTGGGCCCTCCCGCATCCATCATTAATCAAGAAAATGTACTGTCTACTGTCATTCTGATGGAGGCGATTTCTCAGTTGAGGTTCCTCTTCCCAGATAACTCTAGCTTGTGTCAAGTTGACAAAAAACCAACCAAGACAGAATATGACACTATCCCTTATCTCTATAAATAAAAACACTATATCCAAAAATACTAATAACTGAGCTATGATATTTCATACTAGGAGACTCTAGATTTTCGTGGGGAAAATGCTGTCAGGTGTGTTTTGATTTTTTGTTTTGTTTTTGTTTTTTGTTTTGTTTTTTGGTGGTGGTGGTGGGTTGTGTGTGGGGGCTGTGGCAGGGTGGGGAGTGGGGGTGAGGAACTGCCTTGCTCAGTTGGGATTTCTATCCAGATTCTCTATAGAGATACATAGATAGCCCTGGTAGTCCTGGTTCAAATCCTGGGAACTTGGGAATTTCTCACTGGTTCTCACTTAGTTTCAGCTCAACTCCAAGGTCATTTAGATTCCCCCCCCCCCAAATGCTGCCCTGCTCCCCTGCTCCCAGGAATCCTGACTAGCATGGCGTTACTAAAGCCTAGCCCTATACCTCCACTCCTAGAGCCTTGTATGAGGGGCAGGGTCCCTTGAAGAGGTGATGGTTGGGGCCAGTGGAGGTGCAGGGTTTCTCTCTCTGCCCCCTGCTGCTGATGCTTCAAAGCAGAACTCCAGCTTTAGAGTTGGGAGGGAGGTGCCAAGGAAGCACTCCACTTCAACAGCCACCCTCATTCCACGCCAGCCCCACACACAAGGGTCTGAGAATCTCAGAAAGACCCTATGTGAAGAACACCGAAGACAATGAATACCAGTCATCATTTTTCAAATTGTGCCCCCTAAAGGTGGCAATCAATAGATACCCATCAATGAATGGTTGTGAGCCACTGACAGGTTCCTGCTCTGACAGGACAAGCCTCACCCTTGCTTCCCTACTACCCATTGCATTGAGCAGCTCATGCATGTTCCCAGACAAAGCAAATCTATCCTCCCTGCAGAAATTCCCTAATGCTAACGAGCAGCAATTCTCTCTCCAAACCCGGCAGTTCCAGGCAGCTGTGGATTGGTATGCCATGAGCTAGAAGAATGTGTCAGTGACATAACACCACTCTTGTGTTTTCCAGGGGAACTCTCTGCTGTGCATGCCCAATGTGCTCAAGGTGTACCTGGAGAATGGACAGACCAAAGCTTTCAAGTTTGAGGCAAACACAACTGTGAAGGTATTAATAGTAAACCGGGACCTTTCTTCCTTAGAGAAGTTGCTAGTCCATGGACTGTCAGGCAGCTCGCCCTCTGTTGCATTGATGGTATGCCCACTGCAGTCTGAGTGCCCGTGACAAGATATGTATTGTGCTATCTCACTTGGTTCCAGAGCCACTCAGTAACATGGGGCTTTTGTCATTTCCTGCAGGGGAGCCTCTCGGGATTCCGAGAGGCAAAGTAGCTTGTCCACGGTCATATTATACCTCCTATGCCCTCACCCTTAACCACCAGGCTTTCCTGCTGATTGTCTCTACCTCTACATGCTACCCAAATACCAAGTTAGCTAAACACCAAGTAGACATGTGAGAACAAGCCCAGGCCCTTGCATGCTCTTATACGTAATAAGCTCTCCACCTGAGATTCTCTGAGAGGGGTGATTGAGCCTGGTAAAGATGGCAGGAGCCTTCAGTCAAGTTTAGAGAGGGTGGGCATTCCAGAAAGGCCATTCAGAGAAAGGTAGTGAGGCTACAAGAAATGGGATAAGGAAGGCATGCGTGTGTCACACAGCATGCATCTTTCCCATGCTGGCACCACATCAGCCCAGGCAGGGAAAAGGGAGTGTGGTTGAGCAGCTATGAAGGGCAACCCAGACTCCCACAAGGGCGAATAGAGGGTGAGGTGCACACCAGGACAATGCACATTATCAAGCAAAGCACGCAGTGGGAGTGAGGCTGTTCTCTTAGGCAAGGGAGGGGATGCAGCCATGGCAGCCCCCACTGCCAGACAGCACTGTCCAGACATAGGAGAAATAGCTCCGGTTGTTCTTGAGCACAAAAGGAAGAGGTGTCAGAGGCTGTGGAGAGGAAGCAAACTATTTGAGTTGTTTTTAAAACATTAAAAACCACAAGAGCTGAATTGGTGACTCCTACCTTTAATTCCAGCACTCGGGAAACAGAGGCAGAAGCATCTCTGTGAGTTCAAGACCAACTTGGTCTATATGGTGAGTTCCAGGACATCCAGGATTACATAGACATTTTACACAAACAAATAAAAGACCACAACATACACACACACACACACACACACACACACACACACACACACACACACACACACACACTGAGAGAGAAGATTAAATAAGGAGCCTAGCTCTTTAGGGGCTGAAGAGCAGGTAGAGGTGGGATGATACAGTTGTAGGTTATAGACAGCTCACTCTGGTAATTTGGCAATTTTCCAAGATACTCCAAATTCCCACCTGTTTCTATATTAGTGTACCTTAGTTAGAGGAAGCCATTGGAACCCAGGAAACTCCAAGCCATTGGAGGAACAAGAGGAAGAAATAGATGTGTTTCATTCATGCCAGCTACTCTCCACTTACTCATGTACTCTCTAATTTAATGTCTGGCTGACCTTGGGAGGTCATTGACTAGCACTATCCCCACAGGTCCCTACCTTGTCATGATCCACTGGCTTATGACTGACATCCAGCTGGCTCTGTTGCTGAGCTCTGGGCTGGGCATGCCTGTCCCCAATTATTCTGCTTCAGAAGGGAAGTTTTGTGAGTGAATTAGGCAGGGTTCTACTTCTGTCATCTTCGATCAAAGCAGTGTAGATGAGGGCAAGTAAGCCTTCAGTATTCAGAAATACCTCAAGGGGATCCACAATAAAGGCTCCTATCACAGAGGAATTAAGAAGATAGAGTTATGACAGTGAACAAAGGCTTAGCCAATATAATACTGGCTAATCTTATCTGCAGTAGCCAAATTTGATAAAGCAAGTCTTTTAGTGGTGGGTATAGACAAATCCTATCAGTGGAAAAAAGAAAACCTGGTGAGCTCATCAGGGACCTCTTCTGCCCACTCTCACCAAGGGAAGAAAATTCCTAATCAAAAGACTTCCTTCTTGGGGCCAGAGATAACAGCTCAGTTGGTAGAGTTTTTGCCTGAGCCGACATGAATCTCAGCCCAGAGCTTAGCAACAGAGCCAGCTTGATGTCAATCATAACGATGTCAGTTAGAACAGCTATTCCCAGCCTGTGGGCCACAACCCCTGTAGGGGTAGAGCCATCCTTTCACAAGAGTCAAATATCACATATTCTACATATCAGGTATTTATATTATGATGTTTTCCCCAAGACAGGGTTTCTCTGTAGCTTTGAAGCCTGTCCTGGATCTCACTCAATGGACCAGGCTGGCCTCAAACTCAACAGAGATCCGCCTGTCTCTGCCTCCTGAGTGCTGGGATTAAAGGCATGCACCACCACTGCCCAGCTATATTATGATTTTTAACAGTTGCAAAATTACAGTTACGAAGTAGCAATGAAAATATTTTATGATTGAGGGTCACCACAACATGAGGAATGATATTAAAAGGTTGCAACATTAGGAGGGTTGAGAACCACTACCTAGATCTACAAGATAAAAGACCAAGCGATAAATATTTTAGGTTTTGAAGGCCATTGGGTCACTTACTTAACTTTTCTACCATAGTGACTGGCGTGGCTTTGTTCTCATGAATTTTAATGACAAAATTAGCAGTGAGCTGGATTGGTTTGTGGCTATGTAAGGTGGCTATGGTTCGTGATGGAAGGTGGAAGACTGGGGTGGCAGGAAGGGTCCATTGGACAGCACGTTGCCAAAAATGTGTATGGGCTTTTGAGGCAAGGGAAAGATGGGGAAAGGGACAGTCAAGAGGCAGGCTTGCCAACCAGTCAAAAAGCAATAAGATGGACCAGTGAAATGCCTCAGCCAGTACAAGTGTTTGCCACCAAACCTGACAAACTTGAGTGTGGGTCCATCAGAACCCACAATGATGGAAGGAGAGAATGGATACCTGTAAATTGTCCTCTGACCTCCACAGGCTCACTGTGGCATGTGCACTACCACAAACATGCACAGAAAATGAGTGAATAGAATAAAAAAAAAACAGAAGTTGAGCAGTCAGACTGCAATGCCAAAAGTATGTGTGTCCATATTTCGTCATTGTAGAGTTAAGAAAGAATGTTGTGGCCTTCTGTTGTGGTAAGCACGATGCCTGGCACACAGGTGCTGTGGAATTGCAGATACCTCTTCAGGACTTAGTCACTGGTTTGGTTGAGGAGGGTAATAGAACTGGTGTGAGGGGACTGGGAATCAGGAGTCATGGGGAGAAGATTTGGGGCTTAATAAATCTGAGGTTCTGGTGGGAGTTCCATAGTGCATCATCCACGGTGGTCACTCATCAGGTGGTACTTTGCTGAGCATCTCCTAGGCCCCAAACGTTGGCATTTAACAGACCCCCCCCCAAGCTGTGCTGGCTATTTATGTCAGCTTGACACAGGCTAGAGTCATCCTAAAGGAGGGAACCTCAATTGAGAAAATGCCTCCATAAGAGCCAACTCTAGGGCATTTTCTTAATTAGTGATTGATGGGGAAGGGCCCAATCCATTGTGGATAGGGCCATCCCTGGACTGGTGGTCCTAGGTTCTATAAGAAAGCAATATGATCAAGCCATGAGGAGCAAGCCAGTAAGCAGCACTCCTCCGTGGCCTCTGCATCAGCTGCTGCCTCCAGGTTCCTGCCCTGTTTGAGTTCCTGTCTTGACTTCCTTTGATGATGAACTGTGATATCAAAGTGTAAGGCAAATAAACCCTTGTCTCCCAGATTGCTTTTGGTCATGGTATTTATCACAATAGAAACCCTGACTAAGACTCCAACATAGGTGAGGTTTACAGTCAGCGAGTTGCTGTCTATCGGGGTAAAAGGTAATGAACAAGAAAACAAATGCTAGAAGCGAGCATGTATAGAACACTGCCCACCAGGGAGTGTCCGAAGTGCCTTCTATGGGGAAATGGATGCACACAGCAGTCGGGTTGGCAGGTGTTGATGTCTACCAGCACTTCTCAGGGCCTCTATCTAAAGCACCAAGCCACAAAGAGAGCAAGCGGTGTGTCTGTGGACACACAGTGAAGTGAGGGAGAGTGGTTTCAATCTGGAACCTTTTTGTGTACCTGCTATATTGTCATATAACATAGAACATAATTTGCTAAAGAAATGGAAATTAAATAATGATGGGGCATCCAAACATGCCCCAGAAGCTGGGGACCTAACTCTTGCCTAGTATGTATGAGGCCATAGGTTCAATCCCCAGAATGGAAAGCAAACAAAGATGGTCCTGGAACTAAGAATACTAAGAATACTATTTAGATACAATAGCCACATAGTCCCTCTCTGAAGAGGTGACGTGAGCTAAAATGTAAAGCAATGGTTAAGTCTCAGGAGGACTAGCTGTAACATTTGTAGCTAATCTCTGAGTGGCAGGTGACCCTTGTCTGAAGTTCTTATCTGAAGCTCTGGCCAGAGTGTTATAAGAAGGTGCACTGTCTCAGCTAGCTAATCTGGATTGTCTAGAGCAGCATTAGTCCTAAACTGGTCGTTGAGTGGTGTATACTAGTTCAAAGACATCAAGTTGAATCAAGTGCAATCGATGAAGTGGGGCCCCATCTTCTTTCTGGAGATTGCTGTTAGGAAATTTTATTGTTCAGTGTGGAAGACTTAAACAATATCAGCACAGAAAGTTTAACTTTTATAGGTATGCATACTGGAAAAGGTAACAATAAGGATGAAAATAAGTATGAGGGGCAATTAGGATTTTTGAGAGATAACAGAGTTTTGACAATTTTTGTTCTCACACCAGCATTATCTGCCATTCCATCTTGACAGCCTCCCTGGCAGTCTGTAGGCATCGTTTCCTCCATCTCAGAAGAAACTGAAGTCAATTTCTCATAGTCACATGAGGTAGTTGGTAGGACTCTGTCCAGGAAGCTGTTGATCTGAGGCAAAAGACTGGTACCTCCCCTTGCTGACTGCATCCTCTGCAGAAAAGCAAGATAGACTGGTGCTGTGTGGTGCGGGCATAAAGGCCCAACGTGAGAACTGGGCCCTGCCTGTGTTAGCAGGGATACAGCAGCACCACCTTCTCCCTCCTGGATATTCTGGGGGAGCTATAGGAAGGCCTAGGAAATCTTCCTGCTCATCAGGTGCCCCTGTTCCCCTGTCCCCAGGACATCATCCTCACAGTCAAGGAGAAGCTATCCATCCGAAGTATCGAGTACTTTGCACTGGCCCTGGAGGAGCAGCACAGCATCTCCCACCTACACCTACTCCATGAGGAAGAGCTCATCCAGCAGGTAGGAGGAGCCACCCTGCTCTGGTGAGGCCACGCTCCACAGGTTGGGGTCTACTGCACTCACTCAGCCTGGTGATAGCAGGGCAAGACTCAGGCATGGTTTGCATCTGCTCCTGAGGTAGGCAGGGCATAGTCCAGGACACCAATCTTACAGATGCGGAGATAGAGGCTTACATGGGTAGGTGGCTTTCCTCAGTCACATCTGATAAAGTCTTTCACTTCCAACTCTAATGACCTTTCCTGGCACCTGCTGTCTCAGAACCAATAGGGAAAATCTCTTGCTATGTCCACGACTGTTTTCATGGCACTTGCCCCACAAGGCACACAGCCAGTTCATCTGTGCTACCCAATCCTTTAGCCATGCAAAAAAAGTTGTTGTACTGACTCTTTAAGGTCAAGCACAGGCCAGGCCAACAAATCACTATAGGGTGTATACTGTGAAAAGATCATTAGACACTCTATGGTTCAGAAAGGGAAGGGCTTCTTCAGCAGGGGAATGGAATGGGGAAGCCTTGACCTGAGAAGGCACTCAGCCTTCCTCATTGCAAGTGAGTTATGACCCACTACTGCAAAGTTTGTGTGTGTGTGTGTGTGTGTGTGTGTGTGTGTGTGTGTTCATATTTATATTTGCATTTGCACTGAGGAAGAAAATCAAACTAAATCCCAAGAATAGTTTAAGTGGGTGAGGGGAGAGTAAGGTGCAGAATGATAAGAATTGCATCTTTGCTTGTGGAAATTGACACTCAAGCGTTCCTTTCCTCCTTGCTGTGATAAATTCCCAGCAGAAGCAATTAGAAGGAAAGAGAGGTGCCTTGAACCTCGGAGTTTAGGAGTTGCAACACCCCATCATTGGAGAAGGCTTGCCAGCAGGAGCAGTGCTTGTCCATGGCGAGAGCATGTGGCAGCTGGTCACATTGTGGTGACAGATAGGAAACAGACTGTAGACAGAGCAGACCCAAGAGATGACCCAGGATTTTGCACCCCTGCCTCAGAGACCCACTTTCTCCAACCAGGCCCCACCCCCTAAAAGCTCCACAGTCTCCCAGAGTTACCCCTGCCAACTGAAAGACCAAGTGTTTAAACGTGCTGGGGGGCGAGGGACTCACGTTCAAAGCGAGGAGTCCTAGACTGTCTCTGGGAGGGTATTGAGATGGACAGAGGTTCCTCTGACAGAAGAGACATCTCCTTCTGAATCTTACACATTTTATACTATGGGAAAGAAACCATGCTGAGAGAGAAGGCTGTGCTGTCGGGGGAAAGACAGAAATAGAACAGGGGCCTCCCTTTCTCTCTTTTCCCTTGTGAGGCCACCTTATGGAGAGCCCCGAGGTCACAGTGTCTTTCCCCTGGGCAGGTGGTGGAAAGGGAAGAATCCCAGGACTCGCGCTGTCTCTTCAGGGTGTGCTTCGTTCCCAAGGACCCCCTGGACCTGCTGAAAGAAGACCCGGTGGCTTTTGAGTATCTCTACCTGCAGGTGACTGGGCTGGGCTACTTGCCATGACAGTCCTCAAAGATATATACTGGGTTATCCTGGGTTGGTGACCGCTAAACAACTCTCCTGAGAGATTGCCATTTTCTGGAGGACCGTGGGTCTCATTATCCCTCCCAGTATTCCTGCTCCGAGTTGCTATAATGGGAGATTTGCAGTAGAGTAATCAAATTTAGGTTTAGTCCCCAATGTAGATGATACATTTTTCTATTAGTATTAAGCATTGTTATCATTTCCATTTTTATTGTGGAATGGGGTTTTAGTGCTTCAGAAACTCATGTTAGAGATGATGTAACTGGATCTTATGTGTCTGAGGTCCCCACATAGTAGTATAGCCATACCTGGTTTCTTTATTTGTTCCTTCTTCCTTCCTTCCTTCCTTCCTTCCTTCCTTCCTTCCTTCCTTCATTTTGGTTCTTTCTTTCTTCTTTCCTTTATTTCTTTGTTTTTGTTTTTTAAGGCAGTGTTTCTTCTGTATAGTCCTAGCTGTCCTGGAACTTGCTCTGTAGACCAGGCTGGCCTCAAACTCATAGATCCACCTGCCTCTGCCTCCAGTGTGCTGAGATTACAGTCATGAGCCACCATGCCCAGCTAGAAACCTGGTGCCTTGACTCCCAGCCTGGTCCTGCCCTCTATTGCCTGGGGTGAGATTAATTTTATATTTATTTGGATGGAAAGAGCCATTCAGGAGGTATCACCAGTTTACAGAAGAGGCAGTTCAATGTGGTGGGTTGACTGGCCCAGGTCTTACAGAAATGGTACCAGGAAATAATAGCAACAGCAGCTGCAATGCCACCAATGCATTATATTTGCACTTATATAATACTGGGTGCATTATGCTTACATTCCTGCCATTGTCTTTTCTGTTTTATGTCCATTGGTGTGAGGGTGTTGGATCTCCTGGAACTGGAGTTACAGACAGTTGTGAGCTGCTCTGTGGGTACTGGCAGTTAAACGTGGGTCCTCAGGAAGAACACGGAGCCATTTCTCCAGCCCATATTGTCTTCTCTGAATGCCATAGAAATCAAGCAATGTAGATCAGATAGTTAGCATTCATTTAGCAATGGAAGGCGCTGTGCTGCGAGATTCTTAATAGTGTAACTAAGGTCACAGAGCCAGACCTCAGTGCTGACTGCTGGTCCTGCCATCTTTGACCTGAGGGTGTGCATTCCTTTGTTGCCCAGCAGCTCTGTGTAATCTCTTGCAGAGTTGCAGTGATGTACTCCAGGAGCGCTTTGCTGTGGAGATGAAGTGCAACTCTGCTCTCCGGCTTGCAGCCCTGCACATCCAGGAGCGGATTTATGCCTGTGCCCAGCCACAGAAGATCTCACTGAAGTACATAGAGTGAGTGGCAGGTGGCGGCAGCTGTGTCACATTTGTGACTGTTGGCTCCTAGCCAGGATGGCCAGACTCCACAGAAAGCTGATACTCACCCATCTGCCTTTGCTGTCCATCCATTTCCCTTTACCCAGCCTGGCTCCCCCATCTGGGTAGAAGCTACTTCCACAGGGTCCCTTTGGAAATTTCCAGTCCCTAAAAGGAAATTCAAGGCAGTCAGCTGACAACTTCTAAGGGCAGGGATGTCTTGGAAATACATTCTTCCAACAGGTGTGAGCCAGTTGCTATTGCATTGTGTCTCCCTCCCCCAAATGGGGGAGGTTTCAAGTCCTAAGATCCTTGTACCTCTTTATTCTTAGCTCTGAGAGCTAACACCCTGCAATGCTAGCTTGTTTAGGTAGCAAAATCATGTGGAGAAATCAGATTTTAAGAACAAAGCAGATTCCTGGTTCTACCCCTAATATAATGAGTGAAGGAGCAACTTTAGGTGGATTATGAGGTTCCTAGGCTAATAACATCGTAAAGCTTGGCCTTGGGGATTGACAGGTGCTTTCTGTTGCAAGAGTGTTTGGGCAGTGAACACAGCAAGTGATAGAGAGCTTGCCTAGCATATGCAAAACCCTGGGTTTATTCCCTAGCAGAGGGTGGGAAAGTTGTTCTTGTGTGTGGATGATCGTGCCACATACTTTGTTATTGAAAGGATTGAGAACAGGCCTGTGGGATGGCTTAGCAGGTAGAGACACCTGCTGCCAAGCCTGACAACCTGAGTTCGATGCCCAGGACCCACGTGGAGGAAGGAGAGATCCGATTCCCACAAGTTGTCCTCTGATCACTACACACAAACACACTTGCTAAAAAAAACATCTCCCTGGAAGCTTGACTCAGTATAGACACACACACACACACACACACACACACACACACACACACACACACAAATTAAAAAGATTGAAAACTTCTGCTTTGATTCATGAACTATCAATCACACAACAGCAAGATCAGTCTATTTCCAGGTTAGTCGGGAGGCCCTAAATTTGGAATATGTATAATGTGTATCATGTGTGTCTATGGGGGGAAACCCCCCACTCTCACTCTCCTTTTATAGAGAAATATACATATGCAGATAAGTATAGATATAGACAGATGCCCTTTTTCTTTGTCCTTCTGTGTCTATACCTCTGGCCTCTGTCTCTCTGCCTGCCTGTATCCTCCCACTAGAGAAAGCTGCTCATAACTAGTGTGTGTTCAGAACTCTAGATCTGAATCACGTGTCATTTGCTCTTTGTTAGAACCAAGTGCACTGTAAACATGGGCCCCCTTGTCTCCAATGTCTCACGGCAGGAAAGACTGGGGAATAGAGAATTTCATATCTCCAACTTTACTCCGAAATATGAAAGGCAAAGACATCAAGAAAGCCATTAGTTTCCACATGAAGAGGAACCAGAATTTGCTAGAACCCCGACAGAAGGTAAGGCAATCATGGCCTCTGTCAACCCACCCATTTGTCCGTCTTGAAGACTTGGGGGAATTTCTCAACATTGCCTGGATTTTAGGCAAGTGAATAACTCTGGTTTCAACACTTTTTTTCTATTAAAGCAACTTATTTCTGCTGCTCAGCTACGCTTAAATTATCTTCAGATCCTTGGGGAACTCAAGACATATGGCGGGAAAGTCTTTAATGCTACTCTGATGGTATGTACCAGAGGGACCTTGAATACTTACAGATTGGCAGATACTTATCAGGCCCTGGGTTGATGTTAGTACCATGGAAGATGCCAGAGGAGGCAGAACTGAATTTGTTATGATTTCTGCCATCAAGGATTAAATAAGCTACTCTACAAGACAAGGGCATGAGATAGATGGCCTTGGACACTATTGTGGGTGGGAAGATAGATGCCGCCATTGCATTGGGTCCAAGAAGGCTTTCAGATGGTTGGACGAGGCCTGGCTGGAAAATGGGAGAAAAGCACTGGGCTGAAGTCTCCTGTAAGCAGCACCCTTGGGAGTTTTGATACATAAAGGCTGCAGGGGAAATGGGGAGCAATAGATGAGACTATTGGACTGGCTGCCAGGCTGGGCCCTGATACAGAAAAATGAACTGCGGCATGGACTTGAGACAAGAGAATAAGAGCCCTCTCCCTGAGCCCATCCCTCCTGTTTCCTTCATGGAACCCCAGCCCAGCACATGAGCTTCACAGCCGGCAGTGCTCCCGGTGTGCGTTAAGGAGCTTCGCAGCCGCCAGTGCTCCCAGATGGGTTAAGGAGCTTCACAGCCACCAGTGCTCCTGGTGTGGGTTAAAGGACTATACTCTGTCATGCTACCAGCCCCAGCTACCAACTCAGAGCCAACAAACCAGTGCAGTTTTTTCAAGGATAGTAAGGAGAGAATTGAGAGGTTTTATGTATCTTATAATTTTCAATGATGGGCCAATCCAATGAGACTGCTGCCCTCACAGTACATCAGAAGAGAAGTGGGTAGTTAGAGGAATGGAAAAATGGACAGAATCTATGGATAAGGACAAAGCCCCAAAGAGGGAAAGATACTAGATCTCAGAACACAGGGGTTTGAAGGGACTGGTGTTAGTGTCCCAGCACCTGTACTGGCCTGCCCTTGGAGTTCTGACAGGATATGTCCTCAGCTGCAGTCACTAAGAGCACCCTCTGGGCACCTTTGCTACATTCCCGTATAAAAGTTGGTCCTTGCTCACCTTCTCTCTCTTTCCCTCCCTCCCTCCCTCCCTCCCTCCCTCCCTCCCTCCCTCCCTCCCTCCCACCCTCTTTCCCTCCCTCTGTGTCTCTCTTTCTCTCTCTCCCTCCCTCCCTCCCTCCCTCCCTCCTCCCTCCCTCCCTCTGTGTCTCTCTCTCCCTCCCTCTCTCTCTCTCTCTCCCTCCCTCCCTCCCTCCCTCCCTCCCTTCCTCCTGCCACTCTTGTCCTCAGGGACCAGCCTCTGCCTCACCCTCACCCCAATCTACCTCCTTCCCTTCCAATAAACCTCCCATGTGAGCCTCGTATGGTGTGACTTCTCTTTATAGCGTTTTTTGTTTTTGTTCATTTGTTGTTTTTGTTTTTAATTATAGCAACTGGGAAAGCTTCTAGTGTTCCCACAGGTTCTAGCCCCTCTATACCAAGCCTGCCTTTACTTTTCCTGTGTCAGGAAAGAATTGGTCCCAGGAAAGTACAGCCAGCTATATAGGACTTTCTCAGGGCTTGAATACAAATATAGACTAATACAGACTCTACTGACAGAGAACTCAAATTGTAATCATTGTAATATGAAATCTGAGTGTAAGTAATTGAAATAAATAAGATGCACCCAGTGTACTCAGAGACATACAAAATTGGTGTGAGGTCCATGTGGAAGAGATGGGCTGTTCAGGCTGAGGAGACTGAGGCTTTCCCTAGATATATGACATTATTGTTTGTTTGTTTGTTTTGTTTTGTTGAAACGGGATCTCATGAAGCCCAAGCTGGCCTTAGATTTGTTGTATACCTAAGGATAGCCTGGAACCCTTCCTCCTGCCTCTGTCTTCTGAGTGTTGGGTTTACAGGTAGTGCAACTAATGCCAGATGGCAGTGGGTTTTGGTGGGAGCATTTAAGGAAGGGTCAGGATTTCTGTCAGTAGTTATAACAGAGCCCAGGCAGTGGTGGTACATGCCTTTAATCCCAGAGACAGGCAGGTCTCTGTGAGTTCGAGGCTAGCCTGGTCTACTGAGTGAGTTCCAGGACAGGCAGCAAAGCTACAGAGAAACCCCTGTCTAAAAAAAAAAAAAAAAAAGTACTTACAAAGGGGTCTGAAGAAGATGGCTTAGGGGTTAAGAGCATGTACTACTCTTGCAGACAGCCTTAGTTTAGTTCCCAGCACCTATGTCGGGCCACTGACAATTGCCTGTACCTCTAATTCTAAGGACTTCAACACCTTCTAATGGCCTCCACTTGTACTGAACTCATGTGCACAGAGATACACATATACATATAATTTTAAAATAATAAAAAATAGGTTAAAGATTTGATAGGAGATGGATTTATTTTTAATTCAGCTGTGGGTGGGCCCCATGCTGAGGAATCATCTCAGAGGGGATCATGGTGAGGATGCTGGTGAGGTGCTAAAGTAGGAAACAGGCTTGGCAAAGAGAAGAGCCAGGCATGGCACACCCTGTAATCCCAGCACTCGGGAGAGTGGAGCAGGAGGACCATGAATTTGAGACCAGCCCTGGCTACACAGCAAAATCATATCCAAAATTAACAAAAAGAATTTGTAGGAAGGGAGATCATGTGGTGTGTTTGTGAATGGAAACTAATTTGCCTTCCACTCTTCTGCAGTTACAGGATAGAGAATCCTACATTGCCATTCTAGTTGGAGCCAAGTACGGCATTAGTCAGATCATCAATAGCAAACTCAACATCATGTCCACACTGGCGGAGTTTGCCAACATCAGCCGTGTGGAACTGACAGAAGAATCTGAGAAAGTGAGCGTGGTCAAGGTGTATCTTCAGGACATTAAGGTAACACAGGAAGAATTTGCTGTGAAATTATTCTAGGGTAGTTTATATGCTCCTTGAGTGATAACAAAATTTGCTGTTAAAGTCTGGCTAAAAGGAGCTACCTCAAATAGAGCACAGCAAACTGGGTATGTTATCCGGAGAAGGGGTTGTTCTGTTTGTTGGGTGGATGTTTAAATGGATAAATAGTTCAGGGTACCTCCTGTGCCCTTCTGGGAGCTTCCAAATACATTATCCCTTTTGATTTCATCCAATGAGCTCCACAGTTGCCCTGTGTTTTTAGCACTCATTCTTCATTTTCTACTCCTTCTTCCTCCTTTTCCTGTGAGGTCAGCTCTTTAAGAGAGGAGTTGTATGAATGAGTAGGGTGGGTGGGGCAGGTAGGATGTGGTGGCATTAAGGATAGAAAGGAGATAATATTTAGATTAGGGATGAGGGGCTCACAGTGTGTCAGGGTGTGTATATGTGTTTATGTGCATGTACATGCTTGGTCATTTAGATGTAGCTCCTAGATGTGAAATAGTGAAAATATGGGCCACTTGGGGCCAGTCTGTGCGCCATGGTTCAGTATACTTGGTATCTCTCTTTGGCCCCATAGGCCTTGTTGTTTCTTGACCCTCTATAAACAGAAAGTTCCTTTTGCCTTTACAGGTTCTGACTTTGTTGCTGGAATCCAACAGTGCAAAAGACCTGGCATGCTTGATTGCCGGGTACTACCGGCTGTTTGTGGACCCCGCTAGCTCTGTTTTCGTCTGGTCTGGAAACAGACAGCAGATTCACCGAGTGTCTGCTGAGGAAGGTGAGGTGTTGGGTCCTTCTCCAGTTTATTTCCAACCAAACAGTTGGTTTTTCTTAAATATTAGAGATTTTTTTCTTTGGAATTCTTCTAAATGCATTGGAATTCCAGAAGCTCTATGATTCCCTTCAGTTTCCCAGAGTCATCTGTAAGATCCATTGTATCTTATTTCTCAGCAAAAGGAGATGCCACTTTTTCATAACATGGATGACTTGCTTTCATTAGTGCCTTTGCACTGTTTCTCATTCTCTTGAATTGTGATAGAAATTCACAGCCTTACATGTTTAAAAGGGGCACCTGGGGACAAAAGAGAAATTGAATTTTACCAAACAATGAAAGTGGGGCTTAAAGAGCAGGGAAGAAAAACAGGTTCCCAGGCAGCTCCGCCTTCAGCTGTTCTATTGATGTGGCTTTTCCAGGGGTGTCCTGATAAATGTTTAATAACTGCCTCTGCAGGGGGAAACCCCTGGCCTGCAACAGTTGCCTAGCATTCCTCCCATCATGATCATTTCAAACTGCCAACACGGTGTTAGACAGAGGTAGACAGACACTCTCAGTACCAGTGTGTAGTGCTTCCTCCACAAGGGGAGCATAGGCGAGGATCATCCCAGAAGGACAGATGGTTGGAAAGTGAGATGCAGCCATCCATGTCATCTGCAGTAACCACAAGGGATGGATTCTGCAACACTTGGTGCTTTCTAAAATGCACACATGTCCAGTCATTTCTATGAAACGGTATGTAATTCATACATAACCTGCATATACTTTAAATAAAATTCTGAATTACCTATCCTACTGTCAGTGCCATGTACGTGTTTCATGCAGGGAATGGACCATGATAGCCCTGCTTTCCGTTTTGAATGAGCAAGTTTATTAGTCTATTGCAAGCAAAAGTAAAAGAACAAAATAGCAAGCAACAGTATGTAGTAGGACATCAGATTTGGTGCTAACATCATCCAGCAGGAATGACTGAAGATGCCATTCCTTCTGGGACTGGGTGTGGTGGCACACACTTGCAATCCTAGCACTCCAGAGACAGGTGGATCTCTGTGAGTTTGAGGACAGTCAGGGTGGTCACACAGAGAAAGCCTGTCTTGAAAAAAATAAAAAGTCAGATGGGGACCCTGATCGATAAAGAGTGTTTCATTCTTCATGAATGAGCTTCTGGTTTCTCGTTCCCACTGCCCTTGTTTTTATGCTGTGGGATAAACAATAATGGTCTTGGTTTGAAACAGTCTGCCTTTTAGATGTCCTCAAGATCACAGTTTTTCTCCTTGGTAGTTTGCTGTTCTCCTTTCTCCCTGTGACTGAGCATGGGGTCAGCCTGACCCAAGGAACGTAGTTTGGGGGGAAATTAGAAATAAACACGTTTGAGTGGGACCATCTCTTGTTTCCTGAGTCAGCACATGACAGTTTCCTGATATAGTTTATATTACAGTCAAATGTTCTACCACTGAGCTATAACCCCATAATTTATATTATAGTGTGCCAGTATTATCCTGTATTATTGAAGAAATCATAACAAGAAGAAAGACTTATCCATGTTCAACACAGATACATTTTACTCTAGATATCATGAGACTATGGATAGATGAACCTATGTTTATGAAACCTATAGATTTGGAGGGGCAACTGTAGTTAGGAAGTGATGTGCTTTGTGTACTTTCTAGTAACAAGCCGGTCCTGCCAGCTAGCTCCCAAATAAATGCATGGAGACTTTTATTAATTATGAAAGCTCAGCTGATAGTTTAGGCTTGTTCCTAATTAGCTCTTAAAACTTAAACTAACCCATATTCTTTGTAACCTACATTCTACCATATGGCTTTTACCTCTGTTCCATTTTGTGTGTTCAGTTCTTTCTGTGTTTGTTTGGCTTCTCCATCAGCATCCTCTCTGCCTCAAAGATCCTGCTAGCTATTGGCTGTTTAGCTCTTTATTGAGCCAATCAAGGATCTATTTTATGCTTTACATTTTATTCCCTGTATGATTTTGGTGTTCAGACAGAGCAAGGGAGATTTTTGAGAAAAATAAACTGAGCACACAAGGGACACCCAAGTGAATATTCACCACTTTTCAAGAAACAGATAGGTCTCCATAGAAGAAGAGACCCAGTCTCCTTAGATGACTCAGACAGATAAGGGGCAGGTAGGTAACCTGGTGGCGTGGTATCCTTGGATCTTGTATCAGTCAATCTAGTGTGATTTGGGTTAGTCACTTTCTGTATTCTCCCTCTAGCAGGATGACAGGAAGCAGGACACACAGGTGTCTGTCAGACCTGGATGCCGGTTTGTAACTTTCAGTGTCCCATTTATCCTAGGCTACGAGTCTAGGGCCTGCAGTGACTCAGAGGAGTCCTCTGAAGTGGATTGTGTCCTAGAGCCCCTGTCTGACCGACGCCTGGTGAAGCTGAGCCTCTGCAGACCATATGTTAGAGAGGAGCATCCCCCTGGAGACAGCCCCACACCTGAGGTGACCAGGAGAGGCCCAAGCACCTGTGGGGCCAGCAGCATGACGGACAGCGCGGAATCCGAGGCATCTGATTCGGCCAACACTGAGAGCCGAGGCTGCAGGACCAGCGGCTCCAGTGAGTCCATGGATGCCCTGGAAGAGGATGACTTAGATGCCTGCTCCTCCAGCGGGTCCAGCTTCTTCCATTTTGGCCCACCAGACTTCTCAAAGGGTCTTGATACCAACAGCCAAGAGGAAAAAGGCAAGATCGAGACCAATGGTTTCCTGTGTTTGCTGGACCTGGCCCAGAATGCCAACCCTCAGTGCCAGAAGATAGAGTGTCCCCAAGGGCTAGCTTCAGGGGCCTGCAGCTGGGGACCAGAACTGAGCATGGGCAGGCTGGATCCCAGGCTGTATGAGGGCAGCCGGACTGACTACTATAGCCTGTGTTCCAGCATCTCCCCAGGCAGCCACCTGAGTGACAGCTCAGAGAGTACAGCTTCCCGGCAGGGAGCTGTACCACCACCATGGTGCCAGCAGGGCTGGATGGAGGCTCAGCCTGGCTCCATGCTGGAGACCCTGGCCCTGCACCCACTGCCACCACTGGCTTTTGAGGATGGCAGCTCAGATGAGGAATACTATGACGCAGCTGACAAACTCACACCCCCAGACACACTCTCAGGTAAGCCCCTACCCACCCTCCATCCCAGCAGACCTCTACCCTTAGCTAGCTTCCAAGAGCCCAGGGCCAGCTTGAGAGCAGGATACAAAGGTTTCGTCTGCTCTTGAGGAGGCCGGGCTGGATTCCATGGACCAAATTACAAGCTTCATGACCTTGAGTCATGGCTGCAAGGGAGGTCTGGAGACGTGTGTGCAGGGGGTGATGAGAGGAATTCATCCCACTGAGGGAACCAGGGAAGGCTTCCCAGAAGAGATGTCAAATGGACTGGGCCTCATTGGGTAGACATGCAAAAAAGGACCGGAGTGCCCGGTAGAGAGTAGCTCTGTCTCTGCGGATCCTGGGAGCCACAAGACAAGCCAGCAATGGTGTTTGATGGCCTCTGGGAGTCCAAGGGTCTCTGACATCAGAAGGTTGGGGATCTGTTGGCTGGGTTCCTCACATATCTTTCCCCCTATTAATCCACGATATACCATCTCAAACAAACAAAACCAATGTAAAATCTTTCCACACAGAAAGACTTGCCAAGCTAACTAGAAACTCTTGCAAGACACACATATGTACGCACACTCATACATACTCTTATACTCCATCTCCATGCTCTGAGGTTAAAAACCCTGGCAGACACTGCAGCCTCAGCCCCAGCCCTCTCCTGTGCCTCTCTGATACTGCCCCCTTGTGGGAACCATTACTCTTGACAGAAAAGCTAGCTCAGCTCCTGAGGGCACCCTGTGAGGCTCTCTGTGAGAGCTTTTCCTACTTGCCCCTTCCCCCTGCCCCACCCTCTCCTTGCATCTCAGTAGGCCCTTGCATCTGCTACTGTATGCGGAGACCCTCAGCTGCTGGTGCCCATCAATGGTCTAGTGTCAGCCCAGGGTTCCATTCTGCAGGGAACATCTTCCAGATTTAGCAGACCAGGGTCAGCTCAGCCAGGGCCACCTCAGTCACTGGCTCTTCAGCAGTGACGGATTTGTGCCTCTTATGTGCATTATGCATGTTCTGTTTTGTGAAGGTTCCTTGAATGCACACAGCACCTGGGTATCATCACTAAATGAATGAGTGAACTCACCACCAACTATTTTGACTTGATTTAATTTTGTTTGTTTGTTTGTTTGTTGGGAGCTGGTTTTTGTTTTGTTTTCCTTGTTGTTGTCTCACTATGTAACCTTGGCTGTACTAGAGCTCGCTGTGTAGACCGTGGGAAGGGAAGAGCAATGGGTATGCTGCACTACACCCCACAAGAACCTGGCTAACATCCTCCTGGGCTCTCCCTACCCCAACTCTGCCCTGCTAAGCTAGCCCTTATACTAGGAACAGAATGAGGGGTGTGGCTGAGACTGGCAGATGGGACTCTTTTATGGGGACCCAGTCCAAACTTATTCATGCGAGGTGCCTTTTCACAGGGAGGGGCTCGGTGTGCTAAGTACAGAGCCTAGAACCGAGCCCCCCTAACTGGTTTCAGTGCAGTTGCTGTCTCACTGTAAGCACCACAAATCCTCGCTATCAAAGGATGTTGGTAGCCAGGGCAGCACCTCCCAGTCAGAAACCTTGTTTAAAGTCTGCCAGTTCCTCCGAGTGAATCTCAGCTCTGCTGACTTTGGAGTTCTGAGGGATGGCCTAGAATTCGGAAAGATTTTCGGTACCATGAAAGTAGGTTAGGAATGTTTGGTCTGAGAATCTAACATGACTCGGAATCCCTGCTAATGTGCAATCCTGATTCCTTCTGCCTAAATTCCAAGACCTTTTCACACACTGTTTCTCCTGGGAAAGGTTATCCCAATGTGTGCAAACCTCTCATGACTGACTGAGGGTCAGGGTCCCTGTTTGTCCAAAGAAAGCATCCTCTCCCCCTTCACATGTAGAATAAAAGTAGCAACAGAAGCAGCAGCAGCTACAAAATTGAGTTCACATCACACAGAAAAGCTTGAAGAGAAAAGACCCTTGAGATTTCCAGCAAGCCTGAAGAACTGGGTTCAGACATGCTGGCAGCCAGGCCAGGAGTCTAGGTAGAAGAATTTCTCAACTGTATTGTCAGGTTATTGTGGCTACAAAAATGACTGCTCATTACTATTATTAACAGTTATTGAGTTACAGTCTTAATGTGTAGACCAAGCTGGCTAGAAACTCAAATGTATATCTCAGGCTGGGCTTAAACTTGTAGAGCCTCCTGAATGATGAAATTATAGACATGTACTGTCATGCATTATTTTACTTTTTTCTTAATTTTTAAATGAGGTGTGTGTGTGTGTGTGTGTGTGTGTGTGTGTGTGTGTGTGTGTGTGTGTGTGTGTTCCCTGCATATGTGTCTGTTCATTGTGTGTGTGCAGTGCCCACAGGGGCCAGAAAAGGGTGTCAAATCCCCTGGAACTGGAGTTATAGATGGTTGTGAGTAGTCATGGGAATTCTGGGAATTAAACCCAGTCCTCTGAAAGAGACTGTTAACTGCTGAACCATCTCTATAACACCCCTTTAAAATATGTGTGTGTGTGTGTGTGTGTATGTGTTCTCTAATACCCTTTTAAAGTGTGTGTGTGTGTGTGTGTGTGTGTGTGTGTGTGTGTGTGTGTGTGTGTGTGTGTGTGTTTGAAATTCTGGAGCATTTATAGCTGACTGCCTGGGCTATGAATCGCATTGCTTCCGTGTTGTAGATTAATAGTCTATGGTTTGAGCACATGAATGTTAGAGTATTTGCCCAGCATGCATGGGGTCTGGGTTTGATCTCTAGCACCATCAGTCTCCCCCAGAGTGAATGAGGAGATGTCATCTCCTGAAAAGAAGCTTGGGGTACAATGTGTTTACTATAATCATTATTCCCACTTCCACATGAGGAGACTGAGGGATTGAAAATTTTACTTGCCCAAGGTTTAGAACTTGAGTCCAGGCAACCTTACATGCTTGCCCAAATATGGGCAACCTCTCTGCTTCTCTGTGCTTAATGTGACTTCCCTTGTCTTGACTTGCAGGGCCCAGAGCTGTCTGTCTTAGTGCCGAGAAATTGAAGAGTCAACCTAGAACCTGTAGCTGGGAGGAAAGCCTGCGTCCCAGACCAGAGGGAGTAGAGCCATGCAGGCAGGGAGGGGCAAAGAAGTACGCCAAGACCATGAGAAAAAGAAGGTCCTTCCTACAAACAGACCACACCTCCCAGGTCTCCTTCCCCCTGGAGCCTTCAGCCTCCCAAGAGAACATGGATGATGTGTGCTACTATGACAGAGAGCCCTACCTGACACTCACTGCCCCCTCCCCAACTGTGTCCTCCCTACAGGACATGCAAGGTGAGCCAGGCCTCCTAGAGACCAAAGCCTTGGGGTTGCTGGCTTCCCTGAGGGAGACAAAGAGCAAAAGTCCAGCCTCCAGAATCATGGAGATGGAGCCAGAGACCATGGAAACCAAGTCAGTCATTGACTCCCGAGTGTCTTCTATCTCTGCCATTCGCCTCCGAATTGATCCCAGCAATACAGAGAATCTTGAGGCTACCCCTGTAGCTGTCACCGTTGACAGTTCATCAGCAAGCATCCCTCACAACAGTCAGTATTCAAACCCACGTTCTAGCCCACAGGCTACTCAGATGAGGCCTTTCCAAATTTTATCTCCCTTTCAAGATGGAGATGATACTGCCCCCAAAGAACTTGCCCCAGAGCCTGAGGACAGCACTTTCCCTCTCTCTAGTGCTAACCCTAAACCAGACAGCCCAAGGCCACATTATGTCCTTCAAAAAGACACATCAGAGCTGGAAGGGGTCCAATCAGAAATGGAATTGGGCTCTTTTTTAATAAATCATATACAAGAAGTTACCCCCAGATTCACAGGGTCCTTGTTGCCTGGAGATGGGCCTACACTTGGTAAATGTGGAGTGAGTTCGGAAGAGGAGCAACCAGGAGAGCTGTCTTTGGAAAATGACAGTGAAGTTACTCTCAGAAATGGTGCCAACTTATTTCCAGAGGAACTCGGGAAGGGTTCGGATAATGTTCCACAGGCTCTTGATGTTAGTGCTCCAGTGGGTGAAATAACCGGCCCCCTCCCCTCAGAGGCTCCTGGTTCATGGACAGACCAGACCCAGTTCTATTCCCTCAAAGAATACCAGGAAAAAGAGAGAGAAGGCATAGGCCAAGCCTGCCAGGAACAAGAACTTTTGACGGAATTGGACTTGGGCCCTGATTTCTTACTTGGGGAACAGACGATTCCATCAGCCTTCCCTCCAAAGAAGGACAAGGCAGAGCAACTTAATCATGTGATAGGGAAAGACACAGCCCCTGTGGACATTCCTCAGCAAGTCTGTGTCCAGACAGTACCTTCCCTGCCAAAGCTTTCTCCGGGTCAAGAGGAGCCCCGCTCAGCAGATTCAGGCCATGGCTCACCGGCAGAAAACAAAGATGACAGTCCTATCATTTGCCTTCCACCTGAGAGATCTTTCCTGTGCTTTGCCCCAGAGAGCCATCCTGAAGGCTCCACCAGACTCAGCAAGGACACCACCTTTGGTTTTGCCAGCGTGAATGAAGCGGTGCCTGCCGGGATTGGCATAGAGCATTGCAGATGTCAGCTCTCCTATGCCACGTGCTTCCGAGGCCTGCAGCCTGAGACAGAAGAAGACGAGGACCCACAGACACACCCTGTTGCCCCCCTTACCTCACCACCCTCTGCAGGAAGTCAGGTGACTCTGCCCTGGAGGCCAGCCCGTGCCTACAGCTGCACCACACCCCTACCAAGGAAAAGCCACATTTGGCCAGAGTACTGCTCCAGAGCTCTGAGACAGCTGAAAACTGCCCCTGCAAGTGCCCCTGAGGGCTTTGTCCAACTCACAGAGAGCCTGCTGGAGCTACAAGACATTCTAGAAGCTTCCTGGGGAGTTGGAAACAAACACCCCACTGAGAAGTGTACCTGGCATTTTTCCGAAAGCCGGAGCCGCCTATGTATGGGCTCCCAGAAGCTCCTATCCAGCTGTCAACATGTGATCAGAATGGACCAGTCCCCCGAGGAAATGCAGGGTGCTGTGCGTGTCACCTTCCAGTACCTGGTGCAGCTGGCTGGCCTCTGCTTCCAGTTCACAGACTGTAGCCGCTGCTCCACCCGGCACAAGGAGGTGGCTGGGAACCTGAGGGACGTGGTATATACCTATCACCAATTTGTGGAGGCTGCAAAACTGACCTGTGAGAGAGGCTACCATGACCTCAGTGTGAAACTCTTGGCTCGCCAATGCACAGCCCTCACAGCTGCTGTATTCTGTTTGACCCAGAAGTTCCGGGCATCCACTGCTCTGTGAACAGGTCACCCTCCCAGGGCCCCTTTACCCTGCCTTGGAAGTTCTCCAACAACCCCCTTCAAATGTTTACTATGTAGAGTATTCGAATAAACTGCTGCTTAATCTTGGCCTGTCTTGTTCTGAGTGGTGGTAAATTTGAATTGAAAATGTTTACTCAAGCTAGTTTCAGGCCAGCCTGGTCTATGGTCTACAGAGTAAGTTCCAGGGCAGCAAGGGCTACACAAAACAAAAGTTTCATTTTCATTCAACAGATATTCAGGCCTGTACTAAGAAACTGAGAAATAACAGGCTGTATGACACAAGGGTTTTCTTCCCTGATGAGAACATGCTGGAGTAGGATAAGTAGATGTCCATCCAACCAGCAGGTAACAGGCAGAAAAGTCTCATATTTTGTTCCAATAACTCAGGAATTGCTGAAGAACAGTCTTGATTCCCCTGTTACATTAATTTGGCACTAACCTCCACAAATAGATGTATAGGCATGTTACTGGAAAATTCAACTGCCTCTCTGCTGCAAGCACAGATTGCCACTAGGTGGCAGTAAATTCCCATGTGCAGGGGTATTCTCTACTTTATCTGAAACTGTACCCCTGACTCTTGCACCTTGTATCTGTTTTTGATATAAGACAAACATTAAACTCAGGAATCAAAGTTGCCATTAGGGCAGAAGAAATATAATCAATTTTTTCTGCACTGGCCCCTGCTGATCAAGTTAATCCTACTTAGCCATCCTGGACATGGACAAGCTGCTAAACTCTTCTTGTTTGGGGTTTTCTCTCTTGTACATGAGGTGACTCATGTTGTCCACTTGATAGAGCAGAAATCTAGGAACAATACAGTAAATTATAAGTATTGGTAACAATGCTCTGTGTTTCTCCTAGTCTGAAAATCTCACACACACCAACTGTTTTCTCAAGCCAGACACACCCACTTCAAGAGTTCTTTGGAACACCGTTTGTTCTGGCTTTTCTTGGTCACTGTAGTTTGGTGGCTCACTCTGGGCCGTCAGAGAACATCAAAGAGGTCCTGTTTTCTTCCTGCTACTGACACTCGTGAGGCCAAAGCTCTACTCCTACTAGGCACCCTAATTCCTGGCTTTGTCCAGCAAAAAAGCAGGATCAGAGATGAGTCAGTCACACCAAGCTCTCTCCAGGCAGAAGGGAAGCCATACTTGGGCAATGAGAGGAACACACGTCCCTTCCATCCCACTACCAGCCACTTGTCATTAGTGATTAATCAGTGTGTGTGTCCAGAAAGGATTCCTTTCCTTAGAAAGTGAAGCTTCAAATAAACTTTAAATTCCTGAAGGCAACTTTGAAGTGATTTCCTGACTGAAAAGTAACAGGGCTGGAAAGCAATTTGCATGGTGTGAAACTGGACTTGGATCCTTTGCTAAGAAGATCAAAATAGGTTGTTTCTGTGGACAGGTTCTTCATGATCACCCATGAGACTTCAGTAGGGGCTGGATCCTGACTGACTTAAACCATACTTGTGTCCGATTAACTAGAACCTACAGTATGCCAGAAGCCTTATGTACATAGTTTGAATATTTTTAACACTTTACATTGTTAGACATTTAACCATTTTGTGAGAATTAGTTATGGAAGGGAGGAAGAAGATGGAGGCCTGCAGCTGAGATATTCAACACCATGTTTCTCCACCTTTCTTTGCTTTGCTATTCTTTCCCTCTGTGGTTCCCATGAGGAAGAGTAAGGCCGGGAAACGGTAGGAAGCTCTTGGTGCTCACTGAGAAGCTGAAGCTCGGGGAAGGCATTTAGTCTGGTACTTTTTTTGATACACTCCATACATGAGGCAAGCAAGGTGAGAATCCTATTTTCAAGAGTTCTTGATGGAGGTTGGATGACTCCTAGAGATGGAGAATGACAAAGTTCTGGGTCACCAAAGAGAAGCATGAGACATATAAGGAGACAGGCATCATTGGACATGAGGAGTCATCAGGGAAGGCTTTCCATAAGAGTCAGCACTATTTAGGATGGGGATGACACCACATGTCAGGCCATTTTGCAAGGTTTAGATGTCAAGAAAGAAAAAATTCTGTTAACCAGAATCTTCTATGCAGGGATAGTAGGTAAAACACTCACTAGCACAGTGAGCATGGGCCCCCTTTTTTCTATTATTATTATCATTATCATCATCATCATCATCATTATTATTATTATTATATTTTATTGGCTTTGCCGTGTAGCTCTGGCTGTCCTAGAACTCACTATGTAGATATACCTGCCTCTGCCTCCCAAGTGCTGTGATTAAAGTCATTTGCCACTACACTCAGCTCTCAAGGGACTTCTAATTAATAGGAAAGAGTGGAGAGGAAATAGAGGAAATTGGTGTGTTCCAAGCCTTGAGAGACCAGAGCAGTTAGAACTGATCAACTCCAGGATCAGGTGGTGCAAGGCATTAGGGATAGGGTTGGAATTTTACTACACCCAGGTACCGCTGGAAACTGCTGAGGCATCTTTGGTGGTGGTGGTGGTGGTGACAAATTTGGAAGCGAAGGTAGCAGGAAAAGCAGCAAGACCAGCTAGGAGGTCATTTTTATTTGTGGTAGAAGTGGAATGACGTGGGAGCCCGAGGATGGAGGGGCGTTCAGTATGGCTAACTATGAGGCAAAGGGACTGCTGGTTGTGAGATCTGTTCCTTTGACCCACTTTTCAAGCTGCACCAAAGCAGACCCACAGGCAGTAGGAAGCCAGAACCAGCAGTAAACAGAGAAGACTTGGTAGAGCGGGGTCACATTGGAGAAAGAGATGTTTGTGTTAGCATTTAAAAATCTTGGTGGGGTTCACAACCATCTGTAATGAGATGTGACGCCCTCTTCTGGCCTGCAAAGATACATGCAGGCAGAACACTGTATACATAATAAAGAAACCTTAAAAAATAAATCAAGAGGGCGGCCACGCTGCACCGGCTCCGGAAATAAAATAAAATAAATCAAAACATTGGGCATGGTGGAACACAACTATACTCTAGCATTTGTAAGACTGAGGCAGAAGGATATCGAATTTGAGGTCAATTTGGGTTACACAATAGAATTCTGATTTTTTTGTTTGTGTTTTTGTTTTTTATCAGATTGAAGCACGAATTGGGAGGAATTATGCAAAGAACAGACCAGAAGGAATGTAACCAGGTTTTGGGTTCATGAGAGGGAGAAAATTCTGATACACTTGTAGGATCTCTCTAAAAATGCAACTTCTAGGACCGAATGAGTTAATCAGAAAGTAGCAGATAGTCTATATCAACACAAGGCTGGGGGTCAGGGCCTGGAGAGACGGCTCAGCAGTTAACAGCATTGACTTCTCTTGCAGACGACCTGGGCTTGGTTCCCAGCACCCACATGGCTGCTCATAAGTCTCTAACTCCAGTTTCCAGGGAATCCAACACCCTCTTCTGGCTTCCCAAAGTACCACACATGCAAGAGGTGAGCATACACATGCAGGCAAAGCATCCATACACAGATGATACAAAAATAGATCTTAAAAAAGACAAGACTAGGAAAAATCATTTCGTGTGTCTGAGCCTGTTTCTGGGTTGATATGTGAAGGGAGGAGATACACGAAGGATACAGACAGCCGCTAGACTCTCGCCTGCTAAATCTTGTCTGGGTTTTGAACTTGGACAGCCTGGCAGCAGAGGTAGCACTGTGTGCTCAGGAAAAGGGCTGTGTTAGCTAACCGCCCTTCTAGTTGACGGGAAACCAAGAAAACCTTAAGGGCCCATACTGACACAAGACAAAGCAGATGGTTTGAAGCCGGTGTCCAGCTAGCCAGAAAGCGACTGGTCACCTGCTTGAGCTGTGTAAGGTCTACGAGGAGGCGGAATTGCCACCCTCAACTAACTTATGGGTAACCCAGAGTAGAGAAGCCCCTCTAGCCTACTGGTGTCTTCTATTGAGTTGCCTCATTGAAAACTATAACTCCCAGAATGCTACACGGAAGCTGATCAGGAACCGGAAGTGGTTCGGGGGCGGGGCCACTGGTTTGGTCTCTTTCGAGCAAGGTGTGCTTGTCAGGTAAGCGGGGGCGAAGGGAGGGGGCGCAGGCGGGGAGACGTCACTGGTTTTGAGGGTTGGATAGACTACTGAGTTCCACCCTGAGGCCGCGGCACCCACAGCCTTGGGCTTCTGAGTCTTGCCTCCCCTCGTTCTCAGCCCGCAGGGCAGCGGGACCCGCGTTCTCTGCAGCCTGGGGTCTAGGTAGTTCTAGTGCCGAAGGTGTTAGCTTTGGGGCCCCACTGCCCAGAATGAGAACATGGGAGACCTGAGCGAGCAGAAGATTGGACACGTAGTGATGGCGTTTATGCTCATCCGGTGGGAGTTGAGCTATCAAAGTTCTGAAGCGGGGATGGCGGAGTCAATGCAGAAAGTTTTCATTGAGAGTCTGAGTAAACAGAACATTTACTTGTGAGGGTGTGAGAAAATCAGACAAAAAATAGGTAGTATTGGCTAGTGAAAATATTCGTGACCCGAGGATTATGAGATTAAGGAAAGAGAATCGTGGGGGGGAAAGAACAGTTTATGAAGAGACATCGGGTTTTTAGTATGTTTGGGGAATGGGTAGACCAGAGAGCTAAAGAAAATCAGTGGAGGCGGGCTAGCATGAAAGATTGCTCCTGCAGAGGACAGGAGTTTGGGTCTCAGCATCCCTGTCTGGGTGACACATGATTGCCTGTAACTTAAGATCCAGGGAATCCGATGTCTCCGACTTGCATGGGTGCCTGTACTCACGTGCACATAGCCACATACATATAATAATAATAATAATAATAATAATAATAATAGTAATAATAGTAGTAGTAGTAGTAGTAGTAGTAGTAGTAGTAGTAGTAGTAGTAAATTTTAGGCCTTTAACCCCAGCATTTGGAAGGGAAAGGCAAGGTGGGTCTTGTGAGTTGGAAGTCAGCCTAGTCTACATAACAAGTTTCAGGACAGCCAGGGTTTTCGTATTGAGACACTATCAATTAACCAAATAAAAATAAAAAACAAATAAATGGAATCTTTTAGAAAAGGGAAAATTGACAGAAGGCTGGACTACTGTAAGTGAAATGGAAAACGCTGCTGATCCTATGCAGAAGGGTGGTATAATTTTCAAACATTTCAATACTCTTATTTATATATCTGTTGCTATTTATGGATATATATTTCATGAATTTATTGACCTGTTTGAGACAGGGACTCTGGTAGTCCAGACTGGCCTCAAACTTTGTATGTAGCCAAGGATGACTTTGAACTTCTGACCTTCCTGTTTTCTACCTTTCTAGAACTAGTGTTACCTGAGCTGTCACACTGGTTTATGCAATACCAAGAGTTGAATCCAGGGCTTTGTGCATGGTAGACAAGCACTCTTCTGTGTTACTTGCCCCATCCTGGTATTTTATTTATTTATTTATTTATTTATTTATTTATTTATTTATTTATTTATTTATTTTTGGGACAGGGTTTCTCTGTATATCTCTGGCTGTCCTGGAACTCACTTCTACACCAGGCTGGCCTCAAACTCACAGATTCACTTGCCTCTGCCTCCTGAGTACTGGGATTAAAGGTGTGCACCACCACTGCCCAGCTCCTAGGATGCTCTTACCATGTGAGGTTCAGTACAAGTTCTGAGGTGTGGAGGTAAATGTTTATCATTTCTCCCTGGAAGGATTTGTTGTAGAATAGGGAAACAGGGGGACCAGTTTGAGTTGAACTCAAAGCAATTGAAAATTGGAACCTCATAAATATGGAATGAGTTTCACTTCCAAATCTCCAAGATATACCATTGTTGGGTCAGGTACTTAGCAACTCTGTTGAATGACTAAGGCTCAGAAAGATTTTTTGTTGTTGGTCTGAGATAGGGTATAATCACTGTATAGACTAGACGGGCCTAGAACTCATACTCTCCCTGCCTCAGCCTCCCAGCTGCTGGGATTACAGCTGCTGGAATTATATCTCCTCCTTGAGAAAAGATCTTTTAATTAAGAGGTAAAATGCCAAATCTGGGCATAGGTAATGTTTTGTGCAGGTTAATCAGATCTGTATGTTTCTAAAGATTTATCTTTAATAGTGTGTGTGTATGTGTGTGTGTGTGTGTGTGCTCATACATGCACACACAAGTGTGGTGGGTGAAGTTGGCATCAGAGTCTAGAAGAGAGTATCTGATCTGCTAGAGAGCAGCCACAGGTAGTTGTGACCTGCCTGATAGGGGTACTGGTGCTAGAACTGGAGTCCTCTTTAAGGGCAGCAAATGCTCTGAACCACTGAGCCACCTCTCCAGCTCCCAGGTCTATGCATTTTGATGCTCAGTGGCACCTTTGCCTTTTGAGGGCTCTTAGATGATAACCTCTATTCAGCATTTACTGAATTTCCATTGCGTGCCAGCATTCATGTGGGCCACCAAAGGTTCAAAGCTCCAGAAAGGTGCTCTATGCTTCCAGGTCTGTGCAGGCAGATATAATATAGACTCAGTGTAGTGGTTGGTGTTGTCTTTATTTGACCCCTGGCATAAAAAGCATGTTCATGGACGACAGAACTTAGGAAGGCATGAAGAACAAACAAAAACTTCCAAAGAAACATATAACTTCAATCCCCAATAGGGCCTCCATTGCCCAAATAAATAGTCATATACAGGTAAGAACACAAAATGCCATGAAATTTGGCTGTTAAAAGATAACTTTAGTTTCCTTGGTGTTTCGCTTACTTGGTGTTTCTGGGGCTCAAACTCAGAAGTTTGTGCGTAGAAGGCAAGTGCCATGTTTTAGGCTTGAGAGGTTTCATTAGGAAGAGTATTTATTTATTTATTTTGTGTGTGTGTGTGTGTGTGTGTGTGTGTGTGTGTGTGTGTGTGTGTGTGTGGTTATGTGTTGGTGCATGCACCATGGCACATGTGTGGAGGTCAGAGGACAGATTTGTGCAGTCAGTTCTTTCCTTCCACATTTACATAGGTTCCAGGTCTTATCAGATCAGGTTCCATTTATGGGTTCCATAAATTCAGGTCTTATCAGATCAGGTCATATGACTCCTGTGGCTAGAACTATTCATTGAATTTTGGGTTGGGATTAGGACAGAATTTCCAACAATTCTTGAAATATATATTTCTGCCACTTTGTACCACATACTTATGTGAAGTGGTATTCTCAGCTTTGACAATTACAGAATCAAAATATCAGTCAACTCTAAAACACTGAAGCATTCCATCCTACTGTATCAGATATTCAGCCAAGATTGAATGCTTTATATGAAAATAAAGTCACACATCCATCTCATTGGGATGCAAACTTGCTCTCATCTGTAGTAAATGATAAAAATATTTGTATACTAGAGTTGTTTTTAAATGAATTTGTGATTTATTATCAGTTGTTTGATTTTGTATATATTATATGTTTGTATTTACTGTATACCTAGACTTGCATAAAAATTCCTTGGGTGAGAGCCAGCAAGATGTCCCAGGAGGCCAAGGCACTTGCTGCACAAGCCTGATAACCTCATTCCACGTACAGGGATGAGAAAGCCAACTCCACTCAGTTTTCCTTTGGTGTTCAGATACACTCTGTACATGGATTCCCCACTATCAAATGCACACATGTCATGAACAGTAATAAATAATTAATAAATGCAATAATAATACAATAATTAAGATAATGTAAACGTGTTCTGGGGTGAAAGGGGGTTACAGTAAGACAAAGTATAAGAGTCCCTGAACTAGCAGGACATGGTAGTGAACACTTCCAGTCCCAGCATTCAGGTTCCAGGACAGCTTGCACTAACATCACTGGCCTCTGTTTTGGTAGTTTGAGCACCACAGTTATGGTGCTTCTCTATGTTTTTTTTTTAACCTCAGCCCTCTAAGGGACATTACACATTCTCAGTGGTGACTGGCCTTCTGCTGTAATGCAGATATAGGGTGGACGTGAGACTTACACAAGTAGTTCTGACCTTGTCACCAAATCCCAGGAATCTGCCATTCTTTCTTTTTTTACTGGCTCAGGACCTTGTATGTGATAAATGCTTAAGAAGTATTTGCTAAAGGACTGATTTGAAAGTAAAGTGAATGGTAACGACACAGTACATTCCAAAGAACACAACAAAAACTTGGCTCTCTGTGGGCATGCATTGATTGCTTGGAAGTATCCAGTCTTTGTCCTCCAGGAAGTGTGTCGGCTTCTTTACTGCTGACCACTCTTTGCTGGAATGCTCTGCAGCATGCTTTTCTTTGTTCAGTCAGTACTGTAGCCCTGCCCCTCACTGACACAGTAATGCTGTTTGTCGTTTGGATGTAGGGAGTTTACCTGTGTAAGTGCATGGACTGTAAGTTGGAAGAGAGTGCCCGGAGAGCAGAGTCACTGGTGCCACAGGGACAAGAAGGTTTCCCGGGGGATGGAGGTGAAGATGGACTCTCTGAGATCCTCCAGCTTCTGCAGATGGATGTGGAATATGAACACCGAGAAGAAGAAGCCTGCCCTGCAAACAGTGCGACATGGGGCTCGGTGTGTGCTGTGAGCTTGCTGTGATGAGTGGCCTGTTCTAAGGGTCAGTGGGGGAGATGAAGAATTGAGGATTAATTTTGTGTGTTCTAAGTGTTGAATCCATTCCTTGCTGGCTTCATTAAAGTTTCATTTGAGTCCTAAGAATGCAAATAAAAATTTAAAAGAAATTTTGATGTGCATCTGAAAGGATCAGGGACTCTGTTCTTTATACTCTGTCCCAAATGACTTTTCTATAACCTGAAAAAGTCATTATTGTGATGGTCGGGTGGGGGTGATGTTCTCTCTAATTATGACCTGGGTAGGGTTATTATTCAGTGAGAACTATTGGCCTTGCAGGCCTCAAGTCAGATACCAAGCAGTGCATACAACAGTAATAACTCAGCACTGTGTACAGAGAATATTCACCAATGAAAATAAAATAGCAAAGAAGTCATGGGGATAAAGTTAAAAATAAACACAAGCCAATAGGTTTGTTTTTAAGACAAAAATCCTTTCCCCCCTCTATATGTAAATGAAGGAAGGTGACTCTGATGCCCATTTTCCTTTCTGAAATTTATGGAGTTCTCAAACAATTTTGTTTTCTGGATAATGAAAGAAAAATGTGCAGAGAAAACAGAGACACTGGGAAAGGATAGTCTCCTCAAAGAAGAGCAAAAGGAAGCAGGAAAAAGAAAGAAGAAAAGCCAAGCATGCAGAACACCCAGGTACCAATAACTGTGATTGTGTAATTAAATTATACCATAAATATTATATTATAAAATATAATAAGATAAAAAACTATCATATTGGAACTGGAAAAAATAAACAGAAGGGAAGGAGCCCAAGAGAAGGCACAAGAGTCAAAGACCCACTCAGGAATCCCATAAAAACACTAAACTAGAAGATATATGTTCAGAGATACAGGTGCAGATCTGTCCAGGCCCTGTGCATGCTGACTCAGTCTCTGTGATTTCATATGAGCTATGGTTATGCTGAGTTAGAGGACCTCGTTTTCTTAGTGTTCTCCATCCCCTCTGGCTCTTAGGTTGAGTGTTCCAAGGTCTCTTACTCTGCATTATGTCTGGCTGTGGGTCTCTATTTGTTCCCATCTGCTGCAGGAAGAAGCTTCTCTGCTGATGGCTGAGCAAGGCACTGATCGATGAGTATAGCAGAATGTCATTAGGAGTTATTTTATTGCTGCGTATCCAGGGTTGTTTTTTGACCCAGGGAGGGGGGGAGGAACGCTGTTGTGCTTTTTTGTTTGTTTTAGACCAGTAGTACTTGGTTTCACCCCAGGTCCCTGGGATATCTAGACTCTGATTCTTGGCCATCCAAGCAGTGTTGGTATGGGGTCCATCTCATGGAATGGGCCTTAAGTCAGATGTTCGTTAGTTATTCCCACAAGCTCTGAGCCATCATTGCCCTAGCATGGTGCAATCAGGACACCATTGTACATCAAAGGGTTGTGACTATCTTGGTATTTACATTTCTCTTTTGGTAGCATGCAGAGTACCTTCCTATACCAAAGACACTGGAATGTAGGGGTGAAGACTCTATTTAGGCACCAGCTCAACTTCTCCACGTTCAATGAGTTGCATTCAGCAATGGGACCTTGTCAGTTTGTGGAGAGCAACTTACAGTTTTGGCAACAGCCTGGTGTAGCAAACTTTCCTGTCAGACTATCTTTAAACCGCCAGCCCACAAATAATGAATCAGAGGCTCATTATAATTAGACAACTTAGAGTTGTCTAAACTAGCCCTTATAATTTAAATTAACCCATATATATTAATCTGTGTTCTGTCCTGTGGCATTACCTCTCTTCCATTTTGCACTTTCTATTTTCTTTCTGTCTTGTTGACAACTTTGCCTTTCTTCTTCTGAGTCCTCTCTCTACTGTAGGGAGTAAGGTTTTCCGCCTGCCCTGAGCCGTGCCAGCCCCAAAATAATACACAGAGATGCTGTATTTGATATTTTGTTGTTGGCCAGTTACTAGTTTCTTATCGGCCAGCTCTGTCTTAAATATTAACCCATTTCTATTCATCTAAGTATTTCCACGTGGTCTCATCTTACCGGCGAGAGGACTCTGACCTCTGTTGTCTCTAGTCTCTACATGCTGACTCCTCCCTACTCCTTTCTCTTTCCTTCTAGTCTCCTAGTCCCACCTATCTTGCTTTCCTATTGGCCAACAGTGCTTTATTCATTAACCAATAAGAGAAACATATTTACAGAATGACATCTCCCATCACTCTACCCAGAAGTCCTGTCTAGCTATTGGCCATTCAGCTTTTTATGATACCAATCACAGCAACACATCTTTACACAGCGAACAAATATTCCACAACAGCCTAGGTTGTTTGGGGATTCGGCTGGGCCCCTTTGGCCAATAGCTTAGTTAGATGTAACCTAATTCCAGTGCTGGAAGATCCATTTGGTAACAAGAGATGGCCAGTTAGAACTCTTTCTCCCCATTATTTAGATCACCTTCATGCAATATTTTAGGAAGCTTCTGCTGTATTAGGTTTCCATACTAACCCTCAAATGGCCCTCAACTTTAGCTACACCTCTCTGCATTCCTCCTTTCATACACCTTTCCTTCCCCTCTCCACTTGATTCTCCTGTTACAGCCCCTCTACCCATTCATCCTTCTATAGCTGTCTATTCCATTTCCCTTTCCTAGGAAGATCTGTCTCCTTCTAGTCCCTTACTCTATACCCAATCTCTGTGGTTCTGTGGATTGTAGCTTGGTTATCATTGACCTAACAGTTGATGTCCACATACAGATAAATATATAACATATTTGTCTTTCTGGGTCTAGGATACTTCACCCAGGATGACCTTTTCTACTTCCATCCATTTATCTGCAAATTTCATGATGTCATTGTTTTTAACTGCTGAGTGGTATTGCATTGTGTAAATGTGCCACATTTTCTTTATTCATTCTTCTGTTGGGGGCATCTAGATTGTTTCCAATTTCTAGTTATTATGAGTAATAACTAGCACCAGTGAACATGGTTTAACAAGTGTCTCTGTGGATGAAAGCATTCTTTGGGTATATGCTTGAGTGGTACAGCTAGATCTTGGGATATATCGATTTTCATATTCCTGAGAACCTCTACACTGATTTCCATAGTGGCCAGACAAGTTTGCACTCCCATCAGCAATGGGTGAGTGTTCCCTTTACTCCCCATCCTCACCAACATGAGTTGTCACTTGTTTTATTTACTTACGTTAGCTATTCAGATGGTGCAAGATGAAATCTCTGTAGTTTTGATTTGCATTCGCCTGATAACTAAGGATGTTGAACATTTCTTTGTTTTTCAGTCATTTGAGTTTCCTCTTTTAAGAATTCTCTGTTTAGATCTGCATCCCATTTTTTAAATTGGGTTATTTGGTTTCTTGATACCTAGTGTTTTTTTTTTTCATTCTTTATCTACTTTGAACATTAGCTCTCTATCAGATGTGTAGTTTATAATAATCTTTTCCCATTCTGCAGCTGCTGCTTTGTTCAAATGATGATGTCCTTTGCCGTGCAGAAGCTTCTCAGTTTCATGAGGTCCCATTTATTAATTGTTGATCATAGTGTCTGTGCTATTCCACGCTTAATCCTCTCTGGTATTTCTGTTGCAGGCACCTGCCCCCAGCACAGCAAACGTTTTTTGAAAGCCTTAACCAAAGAGAAACTTTTGGAAGCCAAACACTCAGGACCAAGACTATGTGTTGACTTAAGCATGACCCACCACATGTCAAAGAAGGTAGCATAATCAGCTCTAAGGGAGGCATGGAAGGGAGCAGCCTTGTGAAGTGGGTGACCATCGCCAGCTTCTGTAGCACTCTAGTAATCTAGACATGTCTGGTTTTCTACTCTAGGCTACCAAGTTCCACAGTGGCTGTTGGGAAGGACCATGTGTTCTTTGGCTTATTTGCAGTTTGTCTTCTCTTTTGAGCCTACCACTGTGGCCTTGATGTTTTCAGTCTGCGTGGATCCTTGCTGGTTCAGTTCTCCAGACACTAAATCTTTGTCCTTCTGCTTGGAACAGAAATACTAGCTTGCCAGCATTCTGTGGGGAGGGTTCCTGGTGGGAGGTCTCTTTGCAGTGTTTACAATTTAGTTACTTCCCACTATTTCCTTTAGTAATTGAGGGATTTGCCCTGAAGGGTTCTGCAGATGGCTGAACACATGTCACATGATCCTGGAAAGATGAGATGTCAATTAGTCTTATGGACTCACAGGCTAAGGGGGGAGGCAATGGCATGCTACTGAGAGCTACATGGGGTTAAACTTGGAAAGAGAGAGCAATGGTTTGGCCTTGTAGTATCAAGGATGAGATGTCCCCGGGGTCCCACAGGACAATATGGTTGGCTTGTTTGGATGACTTCATGGGTTGCTGGGGCCAAATAGGAATAAGCAGGAACTGTGCCTCATTCACTTGATAAAAAGGCTTTTTTGGCTAGGGACACTTGTTTCATCTGGAAAGGCAAAGCTGCAGGGGGAGCTTGAATTTGGCTTTTGAGATCATCTCAGTTGTGCCAGAAGTCAGACCAGCACATAATACTGGGCCTGAATTTGAGGCCTTACACCATAGTGAATCTTATTTCAGACATCTCTGTTATGTGTGCTAATGTGCCATGTTTCTTAGAGAAACTAGGAACACTGCATCTCTAAGGTTCTCAACAGACTCTCTAACTCTGGCCTTCTAAAAAGTGAACAAGGAGGCAGGATGTGATGGTGCAACCCTTTAATCCCAGCACTGTGGAGGCAGAAGCAGCAGCCATACACAGGCATACGAAAAATGAACAAGGCAAGTCTCCTCTTATATTAACTGAGAGAGCAGATTAAATCAAACCCAAAGCCTGCTATGCCTTTTATTCAGTATAGCTACAAATCAAGCTAAGGTATGAAACAACTTTCTAGGATTAGGGAGGAAAGTTAAAACTTTTAACGCTGTGGCATCTCTTAAAGTTAGGGTGATGGTACCAAATGTACCTAATGGAGCATGAAAGTGTTGCTACTCTAACCTTTTTTAATTTAAATGCTGAACATCACATAACACAAAGCTTTAGGTAAAAGCGGAAGTAATCTGTCCAAATATCATTAAATACTCAGCGGCAGAGACGGCAGGAGGAAAAACTGTTTTTGCATTCATGAGTATTTCCAGAATAGCATCGTTGTCCTAGCCTTGGTCTATATGTGTGATGCCTTAGAGTATAGCACTTCTCTGTGTGCTAGCTATTTCCTGCAGTAAAGGGGGCAGGCTAGTTCATGAGAGTCTGTGTGTCAGCATTTGGTGAGTGACTGCTGTGTGACTAGAGCTGGTAGGGCTGGCAGGAGTTGTCCTTATGGTTGTTCTGCTGAGTTGTCCTCATTGCTTTGCAGGAATTGAGTAGGTTGGCGGGACAGATTCGAAGGATGTATGGTTCAAACAAAAAAGCCAGCAGGCCCTTTTGGATCTGCCTCACTGGATTCTCAACTGACAGTCCCCTCTATGAAGAGTGTTTGAGGATGAATGATGGATTCTCTGCATACTTGGTAAGAATCCTCTGACACGTTACCTGAATTATCTAAAAGTGCTCATGTCCTAATAGAGAGGCTTTACTCTTTCATTCTTTGGTGTAGAGCTTGCTCTCTGCCTATGGCTTACACATCCACACATTTACTGCCTCTGTATTGCATTTATTTATTTTTTTATTTAGTGTGTGTGTGTATATACATATACATACATACATACATACATACATACATCATGGCATGGATACAGAGGTCAGAGGACAATGAGAGTTGGTTCTCTCTTTCCACCATATGGATCCTGGGATAAGACTCAAGTCAGGCTTGGTGGCTTGTGTCTTTTTACCCACTGAGGTGTCTCACCCCTGGCTTAACCATAGTTTTAAAAAAAAATATTTGGAAAAAAATTGAATCGATAGTGAACACATACTTTTTTTTCTTGTCATTTATTCCCTCTGCAATACAATATAGCTGGGTGTAGTGGCTCATGCCTGTAATCCCAGCACTTCAAAGGCTGAGGCAGAAAGAAGGACTGTCAAGCTTGAGGTTGGCTTGAACTGCATAGTGAGTCCTAGGCCATTGTGAGACCGTGCCTCCAAAAACAATAGGAAACTGAAACTCCAGCATTAGAGCTGTCTATGTGTAGTGGGCATCAAAATAGTCTAGAGAGTGTGTAACTTAAATGTAAGCACTGGCATTTTATGTAAGAGACTTGAGCATGCTTAGCTTTTGGTGTCTGTGAGACCATCTTGGAACCAGTCTCCGTGGGTACTGAGGAAAAGTGTAGTGTCTGAATAAAAATGATGTTTTCACTGTTGCACTCTTAAAAGTCTCAGAATCTTGCATTAATGTTCTTGTATTACATTTTATTTTTCTCATTCTTGCCATGCATTGGCAAACGGATATTCCCAGTGTCTAGGAATGTGTTTTATAACCTGTCTAGTTCATGCTAACCCATATCCTCCAGTAATGTTTTTGGGAAACAGTCAAGGAGAGGCAAGGAACATGGTCGTTAGAGGAAGAGAAATGTCGTTTTTAGAAGCAGTGTGGCTTTACAGTGTCCTTTAGGAAGAACTACAGGACTGTCCAGCTCTTTGCTGATGATCTCATAAAGGTAGCAGCAGATATGCAGTGAGAATCCAGATCTGTCTCAAAGAATGGCACTAAAAAGGCCTCTTCGTGCTGCTTTGTAGCTGGAATAAGTTGTTGCAGCCTTCCCTGGGGAAGCCACGGTGGCCATAGTTTGTGAGATGTGCTATTTGGTGCTGCACAGCTAGCTGTCTCCTGTTACTGCTTCACCAGTCTCTCCTGTGTCCTGTGCCCTTGCCTGTCCAAGGTGGTTTCCTTTGCTCTGACTCTCTTTCTCTCTCACATGTGTCCATCTCACTTCTTTCCAGAAGCCTAGCTCTTGTATTCCTTTCACCAGAATCCCTAGTGTGGTACTCCCTCACCTGTAGTACTGGTGTATGCTCACCGTCCCTCTGGGAGCTCCTGGTCACTTTCTGTCTCCTTTCTGTGGATTAAATGTCTGTGCTTTTGTTTGTTTCAACTAAGCACTTTGCAACAAGCCCTCAGACCTACAGCTCCTCAGGACAGCAGAGCTGTGCCTGACAGACACTAGATGCCCAGGAACTAGTGTGAGTTGTGCGCTGTGCTATTTTAACCTTATCCACCTGTGCGATGATCTCTGTGTTTGTAGCTTGATGTAACAGAAGAGGACTGCTTTAGTTTATTTCCTCTGGAAACCCTTGTATACCTGACTCCCGACTCAGAACAGGGTAGGTACCTTTGCTTTCCTTTCAATGAGTGTTCATGTGGTACTTAGTTCCTCATCTTTTGTTTCATTATTCCCTGTGGCACACTTGTCACTCCATCCAAGAGTGGGGGGATGAACTGACATCTCTTGTGGGCAGATATCCAATGCTGCAGAGATTATTTCCATCTTCAGTTGGACTCTGTATGCTGCCTGGAAATCTGGCATCCTGACCAGCTTGGGGTCAGTGTTTATATCAGTGAGAATATATAATACAGTGATATATATATATGGTGTGTGTGTGTGTGTGTGTGTGTGTGTGTGTGTGTGTGTGTGTGTATATGTATTCTATACATGTATAAATATTATATTACGGACAGAATATCCTGTTTTGCATAATTTTCTCACTACTATTAGGTTGGTCATGGTGCTTTCATATTCATGTCACATTTCTCTGTGTTTTGTTTATTTTCTAGTGTCTGTCGTTTTGAGTATATCACTCATTTTTCAGATCTGCCTGTTTGCTTTGTCTTCAGAGGATTAGCTTTTTGTTGTGTTGTATTAGTTGTATTAATATTGGTGATATTTATTTCCTTTTGCTTTCTTTGAATTTAGAAATTATAAAACCAATTTGAGCTCAGTGACTTTCATTTTTTCATTAGCCCTTGAAGACATTGATCAAAACATGGTTTACATCATTGGTGGACTTGTAGATGAAAGCATTCAGAAGGTAAGTATACATTTTAGCCCATTCATAGATAGTGGAGGCATTTTCCCTGTTATAATCTTACCCAGAAGGCCTAGCAGCTGCATGGGAACAAGAAGAGCTTGTTGTTTCTAGAGTGCCTCTCCTGCCTGGTGACTTAGACACAGCCATTTTTCTGCTTCCTCTCTCTTCCCTTCTTTCTGCCAAGATGACTCTGATCTCGGCTCAGCATTTTTTTCCCTAGCTTCTTCTAGGCTAACTTTTTTGCTGGTGTGAGTCTTGTTCCCATAGAACCTCAAATTAGTTGGATTGTTCAGGCTTCTTCTTTAGATTTTTTTTTTATGTATATGAATGTTTTGCTCACATATGTCTGTGTACTATGTGCACATGCCTGTTCAGAAGAGGGCATCAGATCCCCTGGAACTGTAGGTACTAGGATTCAAACCTAGTTCCTCTGTAACAACAACAAATGCTGTTAACTGCTGAGCCATCTCTCCAGCCCCTTATTCAGGCGTCTTTTGTTGAATTGGAGTTTCATTGGAGTAATTAAGCTCTTACTGAAGTTTTAACTTTTGTTATGCAAATATTAATTTTTATATTTACTAATTAATATACATTGCATAGTTTTTAAGTTGAATAATGATATTATAGTATACATTTGCAAAAAGAAACATAATGAGAAATAAGTATATTTCCCACTTTAGACCCCTCAATCCTCAAGGCACCATGGCTCACCTTTAGGTATATTTGTCGGTGTATTTTACATGTGTTTATCATGTATATAAAAGTATTTTGTGTGAGACACACATATGAAGCACGTTTAACACAGATGATACTTAGTTTTAAAACTAAGTACAAGTTGGGCAGTGGTGACAGGGCAGAGGCCTACAGGACTAGTTTCAGGACAGCCAGGGCCATTACACAGAGAAACTCATTCTCTTGAAACAACAACAATAAATACCTAAGTACAACTAACTAACTGTTTAAAACTAAGTGTTCTGCCAGACATGGCATTTAATCCCAGCATCAGGGAGGCAAAGGCAGGTGGATCTCTGTGAGTCGAGGCCATCCTGGTCTATAGAATGAGTTCTAGGACAGTCAGGGCTACACAGAGAAACCCTGTTCTGAAAACAAAACAAAGCAAAACAAAAAACTAAGTGTTCCATACTGTCATAATAATAATCTAAAAATGGGCAAGGGGTCTCCTAAATAAGAAGTCTGCTAATAGAAATTTGAAAGTTGTTGTTTTTGTTGCTCTCAGTGTAATCACTGATTCAGGCAGATGACTAAGTGAAGCCATTACCACCTATCTGAGGTACATGCTCTCAGAGTGTCCCCTAGCAGAGTACCAAGGCAAAATGTACCATTACAATGAAGCCTTTGTTGGTTATCGTCCCCAAATTTGAGGAGGTGCTACTCTTTCCTGTCAAGTATTCTTGCTCAAATTTTGAAAAATAAAAATTTATGAGAAAACAAGAAGTCTAGGATGAGACGTTCTGCAAGACAAAAGCCACTGTGATAGAAACAAACAAACAAATGGGGGATGTTTTAAAGGAATGTAACAAAATACAGTGACATATCGTGGCCCCATCTACCTGGGAGGCTGAGGCAGAATTATGTGAACCCTTCTTACAAACAAAAACCTGTCAAGCGTACTATGGATGATTGGATTACAGATTGGATTAGAAGAGGAATTTGGGGAATTTGATAATGGTTGTGCATTAAATAATCTTACAGGATTGTCAGAAATGAAAAAAAAAAAAACACTGTGTCAAAGGAGAAGAATGCTGTTGTTCTCCAGTGAAAGGTTAAGTATTAAGTGATGGGATGTTAGATATCTGTAGCTCACTTTCAGACAGACTTGATAATGTTAGCTGGTGAATGTAGATAGCAGGAATGAGAATTAATGATTCAGGTTTCTTAGATTTGAGATATTTTAACATCAGTAGCTGGGAGTGGGAAAGAACTTTATTGCAGAGGCAGGGTCACTACTTACTTCTGCCTTGTCATAGTCTCCTGAGACAGGTGGATGGCCTCTTTAGAGGGGTGAACAGAGTGTGATGTTCTACCAACTAAAAGTAGTAATGTGTAGGAATTCTCAAAATTGGTGGTGTCTGTTACACCATGAATATCTTCACATGTAATTTTTATAACAAGACAATCTGATTTACAGAAGGTGACGTTTCAAAAAGCTCGAGAATACTCTGTGAAGACAGCCCGCTTGCCAATCCAGGAATACATGGTCAGGCGCCAGAATGAGAAAAACTACCATTCAGAAATACTGGCCATCAATCAAGGTACTGCTCACATGGCCCAACCCGACATGTTTTTCCTTCCTGAACATTTATTAGCCATTTTTCTTGGATGACCACTATGTTTTCTGTTCACTCAGATGGCTGCATAGTTTTGAGCAAAGCCCCTTGTCTCCTATGACTCACTAGACTGTTCTTCATGTACTCGCTGGTAGGCTGCTGACCACTGAGGGGTATTCCTCATTTTCTTTTTGTTCCTGGCTGAACGTGTCCCTTTGCCTAGACTACCCTGCCATCTACTTTCACCGGCCAGTATCTTTTTTCTCTAGGCTTCAGTTCAGGAACATCTTAGCTGCCTTGCCTCTCACTGCAGACCATGGTGCTGTGTTCCTCTGTGCAGTGTTATCTCTTCACAAGCCTCTCCTCCCTGTGTAAGCTGAGTCCCTGCTTCTTTCTTCTTATGATCTTCCCATGATCTACTACCACGTAACTCGGAGCGCATTAGGTCAATGAAACATTCCACAATACCCTTTTCTGCATTCGTCCTTCACTGGTCTTTTTTCCTCAATGGTCACCAACTTCTGTTTTCCCTTCAACAGTGTTTGATATCCTGTCCACTTACTTTGAGACTCACAACTGGCCTGAAGCATTGAAGAAAGGAGTTTCTCCAGGAAAAGGCTACATTCTTCGGAATTCAATGGAATGATGGGCAGCCTTCAGCTGTAGTGGGTGAAACACCAGAGGTGTCTTGACCAATGGACAAGGCAAAGGGTGGCAGTGACACACACTTGCCTTTACTCGCTATCATGGATCTTGGAAAGCCATTGATGTCAAGGACCACATTTTATGCTTTGTGTCACCTACATGCCTGGCTCACTGGAAATGCCCTGATAAAACAGTATTATGGTTTTTAAAAGTTTATGTATTAAGGAATTGTCCAAATACATAGCATTTTGGATGTTAATTTATATTTTGTACATTAGTCTCTATTTGTGAAAGGTCTGTTTTTAGAGATGTTTGTCAGTTTTCATTGAACTTGCATGTAAATACTTGCATGAAAGTCACCTGTAAATGTGCTGATTCTTCACCAGCTGGGGCATACGCTGCACATAAGCTTTGCTGTCCTGTCTTAGCCCAGCCTGGCCTGGCCTGGCCTACTTTAAGCCTTTAGAGCACTTTGTTCTTTCCTGTGCCCTCACTCTTTCTCATTCTGATTATGGTCATGGAGGGCTCCTCTCTTCTGTCTGTATAGCTTTGTGTAGCCTTCTGGGCCTTATACAAACCAAATGCTATGCACACATATATACCCCAGACCTAATTTTAAAAGCCCACGTTGTTACTAATAAATTCAGGATAAAGCAGCTAGGAAAGATGCTGCATTCTGACACACAAGGACACTAATTTACCACATTACAGACAGAAGTCTCCTCGCATTCAGATACAACTGTCTCTGTTACTCTCATTTTGGGTTGACTTGAAGGTTAAGCTTCTTTCAAGTTCATGTTTTCTGTATCTCAGAAGAACCGAAAGGACCTCTCAGCTATCATTGAATCTTATGGAGGCTATCACTTGATAAATTCTATGTTAGTATTGAAAAATAGGCTAGGTCTCAGAAAACCACTTAAAGTTTTCAGCATACTGGATGGTTCTCATACTAGATGGGATTAAGTACATAAGCTTCAGGGGTGCATAACTCATTCTCAGAGATTTATAAACCCAGAACCACTGAATTTTTATCACTTGCCAGTCTATGGTTCTATCTGTAGAGGCTTTAACATAAGTAGCATAGAATTTTCTTTCCAACTCAAGTCCAAACCTCTCTTTATCAAAACTCAAGGAGGTACTTATTTTAAGATTGTGGGAATGATGTTAGCTAAATAACATTTGGCCAGACTAGAATCAGAAATCCTCATCATCCTATTACTTAGGAAAAAACTAAAGGCCAGGCAGTAGTGGTGCACGCCTTTAATCCCAGCACTCGGGAGGCAGAGGCAGGCGGATCTCTTGAGTTTGAGGCCAGCTTGGTCTACAGAGTGAGTGCCAGGATAAGGCTCCAAAGCAATACAGAGAAACCTTGTCCCAAAACTAACAAAACAAAATCAAAGAAAACTGAAGACATAAAAAATTTAAAAATATCTTGTAGTACTATGTGAAATACCTATAATGACTGAGTTTTTTGTAATATATCTTAGAAAAAAAACTAAAGGCATGAGGTACACAGTTAAGTTATAATATATCCTGTAACTTCAATTTGAAAGACATAAATATGCAGTGGTTAAGCCTTAGGCCTGTCACACTCTGCATCAGTACTCCTTTATGAGTAGTGTCTTCTGCGGTTACTGGGTGTGAGCTAATGGTGTAAAACACCTGGAACAATACTCTTCAACATGGTAAACACATGAGTATGAGCTGGATATACTCTTCCACTGGCTTTTAGGATGTCAGACAGGCTTTCCCTCTGCAAACAAGTCTTACTTACAAGAAAACAATTTTAATATTGAGCTATAGCCATTATAGAAGCTGTACAATAGCAGAACTTCAAATAACACTATATACAAAATTTACATTAAAAAATTTACAATTTTCTTATCTATGTGAGAATGAAGACCAGTAACTCTTATAAAAATATTTTATTGGATTCTAGTAAGACAATATGCATCTTCTGAAGATGTGATAGGAAGAGATTCATCTGAAAAAAAGATTTCCCCAGGAAACTCAGTCTTGACTAAAATGAGCCATTAAAAGTGTTCATGTCAAAAAAAAAAACAACAACAAAAAAAAAAAACTAACAACAACAACAAAAAAAACCAAACAAACAAACCAGAGACGTTCATGTCAACTTTCTGCCAATCTGGCAAAGATTTGTTTTCTTTGATCTGTTGTCATGTGTTCACAAGCTTCTAAGACATTTGCCAAAATTAAAGTCTGCTGAATTGTTTTTGCCTTGACCCATATTCTTCCATTCATCCCAAATACAATCTCCAATGGATAGAGTTTTCCCAGTTCTTGTATGATTTCACAATCTGGAGCTAATAGCCTGGTAGGAAAAACAAGAAAAGTTAATAGAGCAGTAGGATATGTGTGGCTCTCTTAAAGAGATTCCTTTTCTGCGTAGTTCTCCGTGGCTATCCAAAGTCCCCTCAGCATCATTCTCAAAACAAGGCACATGATGCCATCTGCTGCCCCTTTTCTTATACCAGCTCCTCCCCCAGCCCTTTTTTATTTGGAGATGAAGTCTAACTAGGTCACTTAACTAGTCTCAGATCTGCAGACTGTCCTGTTTTCCCAAGTAGTTGGACTACAGGAATGTGCCATTCTGGCCCATTCAATGCCCTTTTTCTTCTAAGAACCTTCTACCATGCCATGTCACCAATGTTTTGTAACATAAATTTATAGTCTCCTTCCCCTGAACACCTTAATTCTAAGACTTGAGGATCATAGCTTATTATTGTTATTTGGTTTTATGAGACAGGGCTTTTGTTAGCTCTGGCTGTACTGGAATTCACAGAGATCTCTGTGCTAGGATTAAAGACATGCACCACCACCACCCAGCTTAAATTTTCATTAAAGCAGGGCAGTTAAGTGGTATCAGAACTTACTTTCTAATCAGGCCCAAAGTCACTTTGAAGAGCAGACCATCCTGTCCAATCACACCCATTCCATTGGCCCGTCCACAGCTGTCAATACAGACCATTTCTGGTTCCATGTCTTTATTAGCAACCACACACTGGCCATAGATGAGATCTCCAACCTGTAAGATTAAAAGAAAAGCTCACTTCCTATCACCCAGGCATCCTAAAGCTTCTGGTTCTGTTCTGTGGGCAGGAATGCCAGCAATCCACAGTTCTCAGGCTAAGGGACTGATGACACTACTTTGGAGCTAAGTACTCCTTTCACACACCATGAAATCCTCCAACAAGAGCCACTTCAAAGTTAAGAACACCCTTCAAAATTGCCCTGTCCAACTTATATATGATTTAATTTAAATTTATACTTAACCTTATATCTAATTAAGACATAAAATTGAGTTCCACATTGTATTAGCTATTTTTCAGCTGCTCAACAGCCACATGTAACTAATGGTAGCTCTGTCACTGCAGATACAAAAGCAAAACCTAACAACAACAACAAAATAACATGATTGGAGAATGTTCTATCAGTACTTACTTAGAAGAAATTATATATTTGAACAGAAGAAGGAAAAATTCGTGATATCCATATTCACATGAAAAGGGGACAATGGTAATTCAGATGTTACTTCATGGAAGATTTGCTTTAAAATGTTATAAAACTGAACTTTAAAACGATGAAGCTGAGGAAACAGAATGAATTTGTTCTCTTCAACATTAAAAATCATCACTGTTGAGAGCTGAAGAGATGGCTCATGGGTTAAGAGTACTTGATGATCTTGAAGAGGACCCAGGTTTGTTTCCTAGTACCTTCCTAGCAACTCACAACCACTCATAACTCAAGTTTCAGGGGATCTGATGGCCTCCATAAGCAGCAGTCATACAGAAAGCAAATACAAACATGGAGCCAAAATACTCTTGATATGCACATATTAAAAATACTTAAGTACCCACCATTTTGGGTGACTACAAAACCTAGATGGAATGAATCATAACACACTTTATGCCTTTCAGGAACATGTGGTCTTCCACAGGGCAACAAGAATGAAGAAACTCATGAACAAGTTCAAGAATAAATCCAATACCATGGCAAAAATATAGGAAAAGTGATGATGATGAATGACTTTACACAGTCATGCTTAGCCTGGACCTCAAAGAATGGATGTCTTTCTCACAAGCAGAGGAGAAACTGCAATCCAGACAGAGGAGCACCATTAATAAAGATCCAAGGAAACAAAGTTCAGTAGTGTTGTGAAGCTTAAGCATAGTTACATGAAGTACATGAGGGAAGACCCTTGGGGCACAATGCCAATGAATTCCAACTTTTTTTTCCCCCTGTTAAGAAAGGGAATACGGGGCTGGAGAGATGCCTCAGTGGTTAAGAGCACTGGCTGCTCTTCCAGAGGACCTGGGTTCAATTCCCAGCAACCACATGGTGGCTCAAAACCATCTACAGTGGGATCTGATTCCCTCTTTTGGCATAAAGTTGATAAAGCATTCATATACTTAAATCTTAAAAAAAAAAAAAAAAAAAAACCTTCCACACATACAAATTTTAAAAAGAGGAGTATCACCAAGAGGATGTCAACAGATGGAAGCTGGAATGCTAATGAGATTGCTGTCCAGTTTTGTCAAAAGGGAGCAAATGCTTGAACTCATGGAGATGAAGGGATCAGCATGGAAAAGATAAGAGATGGAACAAGCAAGATCAAGTGAACAAGATCTGTGACAGTTGAAAGAAAAGTAGCATAGACACCATCAAATTTCTGGCTCATATGTATCCTCAGGAAGGATATAGCTAGACTACCCAGAAAGCCCAAACAGAAATCCTGTAGTAACAAGATCACTCCTCTGGCTGCTCCAAGCATTTAGAGCACAAATGAACAGATGACTGACAGTACCAGTATCACTTCAGCTAAGGCCACTTTCCTTGTGAGATGGATATGGACCTGACAGGTAACAAGGAAAAGCAAACATAACCCACCCTTCAACCTGGGAAAGAACCAAGAACACAGCACAGGTTCTGGAGCAGCAGCACTTAAGGAACCATCTTGGAGAATGATAGTTTATGCTTTGGAGACAATTCAGGAAACCCTCTGGACAGTTAAATTTGGGGGAGTGGCTATTTTTTCTAATTGTTGAAACCAAAGACTCCCATCATTACCTGCACATTTGGTCTGTTTCTTTTAGTCGCTCCTTCAAATGCCAGATAAGACAAAGAAGCTGGCTCACTCCCTCCAACGTCAACTTTGAATATATCTCCAGATTTAGCAATCACTATACCAATCACATGGTCTCCTTTCACCGGTACGTACTATAAAACATAATGAACAACCATAAAAGACACGAATACTGCTAGGAAATATATTCAGCAAGTTTTGTTAAGGTTGCTCGGGGTAGACCTCAAACAATCCTCCCAACTCATGAACTCCTCTGGTATCTGGAACTACAAAACCACCCTGCACCAGTCCAACTCTGTAGTCTCTCATCCGGAGTTGACCTGGTCAGGTTTCATACTTCAGCATCTTTTATACATCTGGTGGCACAAGAGTCCTTACAGTCAAGGAAGTCCATTAGACACTTCTATATGAAAGCTCTTTCTTATTCTACGAGTTATTTAGACTCATTGCAACGGGGACTCCAAATGGCAAGCCTGCGGCTTCCTACTCTGTAACCCATTCCTCCTGTCGCCCTTCTCTGAATGTGGTTCCTCTAAAGACACAGAGAGGACCTGGAGGCTACCGCGGCTCTAGGCTGGCCTTATCCTCTCCTCCCACTTGCAGTCTTCCCAGAACTTAGATCCCTCTATCCTGCAGCACCGCCTCTCCGACGTCTGCTCACCCGCTTCTGTTGCGAATCCACCCAGTAAACGCCACCGCCGCCTCCTCCGGGCTCCTTGTGCCGCAGGCGGCCACACTTGGTGACCAGCAGGCGGTCCCCGCAGCGCCGCAAACCCGGGCCACACACGACACGCAGCCGCGGGCGCGCCCCCGAGTTCAGACGTAACGGCTGCTCCCCGGCGCCGCCTAGGCCGTCTACGTCCTCGTGCTCCGGCAGCACCAGCTCCTCCCCAGGGAGAACCACCTGATTCAGCACGATGTTCGCTGGCCGCGCCCGGCAGCCGGCCACCGAGTCCGTCGCAACCGACAGTACTTCGGCCATAGCAGGAGTCATCGTAGCTTCCGGTATTCTATTTCCGCTTCCGTACACAAGAGCCCGCCCACTAGGGGTAATCCTTTCCGGTTTGTTGTGGGCTTTCTGAATTAGACTTTCAGCCAGTGAACCAGTCCATTCCTCTCTCCGATACTCCTCACGCCTAAACAGCCGTGCCTGTGCTAGCAGAGCAGCCCACCCACCCTGTGGTTTATCCGCGGGTGGGTGAAAGAAACGCGCCGCTGGAGTCCATTTGCAGCCCTCACATCCCGTGCATGCTCTTTCCGCTTAGTCTCAACGGGTGCTGAACTGAGGGCTGCTGGGAATTAGGTTTGGAGGCTTAACTTTCTATTCTGCCTACAGAAAGGTGGCTGAACTTTTAACTGGGAAAAAGGGTTTTGCAAAATGTAATTTGTTTGGTAGTTGCTACCAATTATTCTGTAAAATATAAAGAAAAAAGAGCAACAGTAGGGGCTGGAGAGTTGGCACAGTGGTTTAAGAGCACTGGCTGTTGTCCCACAGGACCCAGCACCCACATGGCAGCTCACAACTGTCTGTAACTCCAGTTCCAGGGGATCAGACACCCTGGAATAGCAATGCATATAAAATTAAAAGTATTTTTAAAAAAGAACAACGGAAGCCGTGCCCATTTGTCTCTTTTGCTGTGTTTTCAGCTATAGTTCAGATCATTTGTAGCTCACGGTACCTAATAGATTTAACACTTTTATGTATATTACTCCCTAGGCCTCCCTCCACCCCCTCACAACACATGTCACACCTTTTCACCTACATGGCTTAGGAAAATCAATAACTCTGAACAATTCTTGCCCCTACTTCTTTTGGAACACACTAATTGAAGGAGATGGTGGGGGAGTGGTTTCCTCCCAGACCATATTGGGGACAAACCACACTCCTCAGAGAGATTCTTCAATAACCAGGGAAGAAAAATTGCTTCCTGACTCAGGCAGAAAAATAGCAAGTGACTTTGAAGGTGTAGTTTTTAAGAGAAGGATAAAAAGGAGGTCTCTGTCAGAATGGGCTAGGGTTTGGGGGTATATTTGGATTGGGCATGTTAATTAGGTGAACCAAAGGGGGATTTTGATAGCTGCACTTTGTTAGTCAGCCTCAGAAGGAGGAAGTGGCCAAATAAGGGAATAGACTTTGGGGGTTAGCTTTAGGGTTGTGATCTAATGGTTTTTAGCAAGGCAGAAGGAAAAGGGGTAAAGGATAAAGCCTGCCAGAGCCATGCTTGCCATACTTGAACTGGCCAGACTCCCTTCACGAATAACTAGATAAGAAACCTAAATCCCAAACCCACAATGCAGGAACTTAAGAACTTCCAGTTTTCTGGCTTTGGAGCTATCTGAAACAAGCATTTCTCTCAGTTGGTATCTTCAGTGCGTATTTGATTCAATTCTCCAGCAGCATGGGGGGCCTTGACCTTGACCTATGCCAGTTCATTTCTTTGCTGCCAATTCCAAGGTTTACATTTGGGGGGCAGGACAGTCAACAGACCACACTTCCTCCAAATTTGGCAAGATGTGGCAAGCCATTTAGTCCTTGGGTGTAGAAGGGCCAACTGAAGGACAACTTGTCAGGTTGTTAGACAGTTAGGGAGCGGGCCATGGCTAGGTAACAAGTAGTGAATTTTCAAAATGTTTGACTTCTTCACCCTCCTAACTTGATATAAGCCCAGTAGCTTAAAACAAAGGCTATGTAGGCTTTTACATAGAGGGCACAAGGGCCATGTGCTCACAGATAGCACTAGAATTGTTAAACATGCAGACTTTTTTCTTCAACAGAAGATACTGACACCTGTTCACTAGTGAGGCAGAAGTGGATGTTGTTTAATAACTGGTGATTCTGATATTCTGTGTAGCCAGCTCTCACCCGAGTCTCCCTTATCCTGAGCATTGCTTCTCAGTCAACAGAACCCACTCTGTGGAAGAGGTCGCAGATGCTTTGCAAAAGAGTTTCAAAGAAGTCAGACCTTCAGCTTCATTCTGACAATTGTGAGAAGGAAGCATTTTCCAAAAGTTTTACTGCTTAAATATGTAATAAATAAACTGCTCAGGGTCAGATTCCAGAAATTTGAACCAACACTGGCTAAGTCATTTGGAACTGAGTTTCTTTCTTACCTCACAGGGATCTTTCTCTGTTAGCAGCAGAGCTTGCAGGGACCCCTACAGTTTGTCTCCCACCAAAAGATCCCTGGTTCATTTCAAGGCCTGCTCAGGACATGTCAGTTCTGGGCCAATCAACAACCCAAGCTTTCTTCAAACTCCTAAATCAGGGGAGGAAGACTCTTAGAGACTTTGAAACCCCAACCCTCCAAAAGAGACTGGATTTTTAGGCTCTCTTTGTCCCTTCCTGCTCTACTTTGCAAGAGGGTCTTTCTCTGTATGTCTGTTTGCATGTGTGTGTTTCCTCACTCCCAATAAACACCTTTCTGTCACTGCTGATTCTGTCTTCCATGTTGAGATATTTCTGCTAGCACTTGTTGAGTTCCAGACTTCTCTTGCCTTTTAGTTCTTTAGCTGGCAGAGAAAATGAACCCAATCAGTACCTGTAGACTGTATCACTTGGTTAGCTTCTCCCTGGGCAGTGGTAAATTGTGCTTCTTTCTTCCTCTACAACTCAGCTCTCCAAAAGGCTTTCTGTGACTAAGTAACTGAGCCCAAAATGGCTCAACACTGTGTCTTTTAGAGCATTCAATGCTTTCATGCCTCTTAAAGGCAGAGAGGGAGAGTGAATAATGTTAACTGGCCTTCAGCACCTACCCTAGGCAGATTGGAGTCTCCCGAGGAAATAAGAGTACAAAACCTAACCCAAGAACTACACTGGGTGCATTTTTTGAGGGGGAGGGACAGAAAGGGGAACGTAGCGTCCATCATACTCCCGGATGAACTCAACAGAGGATGAGCCATTGGAGCCCCAAAGCTCAAGACCGGAAGGGGCGGGTCTTTGCAAGGACCGCCCACTGGACATGCCCAGAGGGCCTCGCGCTGGAAAACCTGCCGCGCCATGTCTGTGCTTCGAATGCTCGGGGTCCTGCGTCAGCAGGTGAGTGTTAGCTCTCCCGTGTGCAGCAGGAAGCCTGACTCTAAGCCAACTGGCTCAAGACTTCTCAGGACTTCTGCAGCACGAGGGACAGTCCGGAGTCAAGTGGGGGGCGATAGTCCCTTAAATGGTGGAAATGGCTGTGGCCATTGGGGAATAAAGAGGACACTAGAAAATAGTGCAGGCCACGTGGGTATCTGGCTCTCGACGGACCTGGCACGTGTGACTTTCCTCTGAATTGCCGGAGTACACGAGGCCAATTCTGTATTAAGAGTTTGCAGTGGAGGCCATTTTGGTGTTTGAGTACCACAGGCCTTCGTGTCTGCTCAGCCAACTCAGAGTTACCTCAACCCAAGTCTTCCAGACTTTTCCTAGAAGTTTTTTTTTTTTTTTTTTTTTTTTAATCTCAGTCTCTTTTTACATTTATTTGTATAGGGGTAGAGAGTGCGCACTCATGATTGTCGGAGGACGACTTGCGGGTGTCATTTCTCTCCTATCACATTAGTTCCATGGGTAGAATTCAGGTTACCAGGTGTGGTGGCCAAGGCCAAAGTTGGAATGAGGAGGATGCTGCTTTCTTTTCCATTGCTTACTTGTAATGTCTGAAGTAAAAGGAGCTATATGCAGCATCCCCCCCTCTGATCCTCAAGCGACCTCACCCTTATCGATTATAGCACCACAGAAAAGAATTTCAGGACAAGTCAGGCGACACAAAGTACGTTTATTATATATATTAAGCAGAAATGCAAGATCCACTTGAAAAGAGTCAAGTGAGAATATGAGCAGATGGGAATAGTATAAGCGATTTGGGGTCTTTGAAGTTTAGATCTTAGGAAAGTGTGTGCTGGCATATTCTTTTTCCTGCCTTTGAAGAAGATGCTTTTTAAATATATATTCTGGAGAATTGTGGCTGGAGAACTATTAGGGATAAAACAACCAAAACTAGCTTTACTTACACATAGGTCCCAAGAGATTGGACTTAAGACAGTGCATTTGCAATCTTTTAATTGCTTTTTACATTTTTAATGTGTATACTTATGCCTTTACATGTATGTGGGTACAAGTGCTTGTGGAGACCAGAATGGTGCATCTAGATTCCTTGGAGCTGGAATAACAGGTGGTTGTTAGCTGGTGAGAGTGGGTGCTGGGAATCAACCTCAGGTCTTTTTGCAAGGACTGCAAGCACTTTTTACTACCAAGCCATCCCTCAAGACCCTCATTAGTCATTTTTTAACAATCTCATTTATGCTATTTCTTAAAAGGTAGAGTTCTTTTTAAAGGTGATCAGGTCAGTTACATTGAAGATTTTTGGGGTGTCATCTGGAGAAAGAACATAACCAAGAGGATAGGGGGTTTTCCTTTCTTATACCCCTTGTATTTCCCAGCTCTCTATCATGCATTCATGAGATCAGACTTTCTCTTCCCCACCCCCACTTTTTTCTCTCTCTGGTCAGACACTACTAGTCAATGAAAAAAAGAAATTAAGAGGAAAGGAAAGGACATGTCTGCCTCTAGATGTGGTGGAGGATAAAGTTTATTGTAGATATGTGAGAGAGCATAGTCAGAGGCAGGGACATCTGAGGGAGTCCAGAATAGACATGACCACACTGAGCTGGGCTATGTAGAGAGAGGAGAAGAAGGGACGGAGAGGAGAAAAACATATTCAGCTACCAGAAGGCCCAAATTCCAAAGGGGCTGGTAACCAAAATGTCAGGATTATATAGGAAAGAGCCTCTGGGGGAAGTGTAGCCCAGCTCCTGGGCTGGAGAGTTCAGGGTAGAGGGCAGGGTATGTCAACCATATCCTGTAACATATAGGGATTGATGCTAGAAGAACCTGACCACCAGGTCCAGCCTTGATATGTTAAATAGGCATTTCAGCTGTTTCTCCCGGGTTTGAGATGTAACAACTATATGAAGATTTGTTTTGAGCAAGTTATCTGAGTAAGGCAGGCAAGCTGAACCTGGGTCTCTGTCTTTGAAGAATTCATTGACTCCATAGGAAGATGCCCAGTATTATGTTATCAATTATAACATGATACAGGCATTCTCTGTTTCTCTTTTCCTAATACAGGGAGGAAGGTAAGAGTCAGATCAAGATATGTGTTCTAAAAGATGTAACTTTTACAGTTGATCTTTGATGTTTTTAGTTTTCTGGTTTCTAAAATTACAAATGAAGTCCACAACAACAGCAAAAAAAGCACACAAAGGTATTATTAGTATCTTTATTTCAAGTATAGAATTTAATCTGTAATTGCCCACAGTCATCACACCACAAAAGGCATTAGTTGCTATTTAAGCAGTTTTTCTCGGTTTTGGCAGTTGCTCCCAAATAACCACTCAGAGGCTTACTTTTAATTATAAATGCTATTCCAATAGCTCAGGCTTATTACTAACTAGCTCTTGAAACTTGATTAATCTATTTCTGTTAAGCTATGTGCTGGTTCGTTTTTACCTCTCTTGCATGTCCTGCTTCCTTTCTGTCTGACTGGCAACTCTGACTCTGCTCTTCTTCATCCCCACATTTTCTCTGCTCCCAAAATCCTACCTAACTATTGGCCAATCAGCTTTTTACTAACAATGAGAGCAGCACATCTTCACAGTGTAAAGGATTATTCCAAAGGATCATTCCACAGCATTTCCCCTTTTTTGTCTAACAAAGGAAGGTAAAACTATATATAACAAAACCAGTTATCAAGTAAGAATTACAGTTACAGTATTCAACCCATTTATGTTTGGCAACAGTAGAGAAAATACTCTATTATCAATCTTTGTGAGTCTAAAGTTTTATACCTAATATATCTCTTATCATAACTAAGGAAAACTTTAAGTCTAATTATTTAGTCTTTAATTCCATCAAAGACCCCAGAAGGGTATACTGTTACCTAATGACAGGGACATCTGATGGCCTAGACAGTCACCCAGAGTTCTGTAATGTTGGGGCATCCAACTTTGGCCTACAGGACTAATATATCTGACAAGCATTTCTGAGAAACAGGGAATTTTGAAGAACTGTCCTACCTTGTCTTGGCAAAGTTTGGTAGTTGTTTTTGTTTGTTTTGTTTTTGGTTTGGTTGGTTTTTTGTTTTGTTTTATTTTGTTTTTGTATCCTGTTGGTTCAGTTTGGACAGTGTTCTGTCAACATTTGTGGAAAGGGCAGTTTCTTTCCCCAAATGGCTATCTTTTGCCATAAAGAAAGCAAACTCCTTGTGAAGGTTCTTCAATGCCCATCATCCCCCCCCCATCATCTTCTTTTGAAATAAATTAGCGCTGACAGGAGCAGACATGTCTCACTGTCATGACAACCCTTAAATTATTAATCATATAATCTACCCTTTATCTCATCATTTCTATATTATATCCTTTTTTGTTTCAGAAAGAGAACTTTGAATTTAACTCCTTTGCTTAGTTTTTTTTTTCCATTACCATGACCAATAATAATTTGCAACCAACCTCCCTAAAGAAAGGCAAACATCCATAACCCATCTTTTGGGAATATGGGTGTTGTTTTCTCTAGACTGTTTCCTGTTGTCTGGGGGTGTTGGCATCTTTGAGGAACCTTGAGAAAATCAGGATAATTGTTAAGTCTTGACTGGGGAATTCTGTGAGGCTGGAGCATTTCAGCCAGCAGCATTGAAGCTGTTTTGGATGTAGAACTCCAAGGAAACTACAACAGAGGCATTTTGAGATGCTGGAACACCTGGACCATTTGTTTTCATTGATGTCTGGTTCCCTTGCTCTGACTATACATAAACTTTTAAAGGTAACATACAAGTATGGAATATATGGTGTGTACAAATCAATTAAAGATGATTTATTGTTTTAGGTTTAAGCGGGTTAAGTATAGGTTACATGACTTGTAGGCTTTTTTATATTTATGTCTTAATGCTTGTAGTCAGGATTTTTGGGGGTCTTCCTCAATCAAACCTGATCCATATTAACCTGGAATGAATTCACAGTCTCTCATCTCCTGTGGAAATAAAAGAACAATCTCTTTTCCAAAGTAACATATCTTTTTGCTTCCATTTTGAATTTAAGGCATTTTTAAAATACATAGGTTAATTTAATTCAGCAGTTTTCATAATTCAACATGTCATTCCTTCATTAGAAATCAGAAGATTTGAGAGGGAGGGAGGGAGGGGAAACTGGGATCGATATATAAAAATTTTAAATTATATTACTAATGAAAAAAAAGAAATCAGAAGATTTAAAGACAACACAAAAACATACAGAATTCAGACTCTCTGTGTATTTCCCATCTTTGCATGGCTTATTTTTTTTACTCTATTCCTTTTTAAAGAACTTTATTGTTTTTTAAACTATTTTTTTAAATCTATGACTGTCTCTATTCTTTCTCTTTTGTATCCCAAACATATGTATATTTTTAACATTTAGAGTTTTTTTTGTTTGTTTGTTATTTTCATCTAGATCTATCTTTGCTGAACATCTGTGTTGTTGTTTTTAATCACATGAGATGAAACTTAAACTGCTATATTAGTCCCCAGCATGGCTCAGCTTAGTGCATGGCATTGGCAGCCGCCCCACCCCCCAACCCCCCACCCCACACTCACCACCCACCCAGCTTGGTTCCCTGAAAGCTTAGCTTTATGGCAGAGGTACCAATAGGAGCTACATTTTACCGAACCAGCTTTGGGGAGTTTTGGGGTCCACACTGCACCAAGTAGCATGCCACCAGCTGCACACACACACACAAAAAAAAAAAACCCATTTAAGTGTTGATTTGCTGGGCCTCTTAAAAGAGCTGTGCCAAGGAAGCTACCTCTTAAAGGAGCCTTGTCTCTGTAATTAGGATTGAGCCTAGCCAAGAAAAGGCAGTTATCAGAAGCCTTATTTGGCTCCATTTTTTGTTTGTTTGTTTTTGTTCTGACTGCCCTGGAACTCACTTTGTAGACCAAGCTGGCCTTGAACTCACTGACATCTGCCTATCTGGCTCCCAAGGATTGGGATTGAAGAGGCATGAGCCACCAGCACCCAGCTATTTTTGTGGGCTTAGAATCTTTTTTTTTTTTTAATTGAGCTACATTGTCCCCATTCCCCTCCCCCTCTGTTGCCTATGTGTTCAACTGTATTTCCCACTTTCTCTTCTATGAGGTTCAGTGTGGATGGATTTATAGTGAGGTCTTTGATCTATTTGGACTTGATTTTTGTGCATGGCGATAGATATGGATTTATTTGCATTCTTCTACATGTTGACAGTTACACAAGCATCATTTATTGAATATGTTTTCTTTTTTCCATTTTATATTTTTAGCTTTTTGTCAAAAATTAGGTGTTCATAGGTGTGTGGGTTGATATCAGGGTTTTTTTTTTTAATTCCATTGGTCTACTTGTCTGTTTTTATGCCAGTACCAAGCTATTGTCATTGCTGTAGCTCTATAGTAGAGTTTGAAGTCAGAGATAGTGATGCCTCCAAAAGTTTCTTTATTGTACAGGATTGTTTTGGCTATCCTGGGTTTTTGTTTTTCTGTATGAAGTTGAATATTGTCATTTTGAGGTCTGTGAAGAATTTTACTGGGATTTTGATGGGGATTGCATTGAATCTGTAGATTGCTTTTGGTCAGATTGCTATTTTTACTATGCTAATCCTACCTATCCAAGAGCATGGGAGATCTTTTCATTTTCTGATGTCTTTTTTCTTCAAAGACTTAATGTTCTTATGATAAAGGTCTTTCACTTGTTTTGGTTAGAGTTATCCAAGATATTTTATGTTTTTTTGTGGCTATCATAAAGGGTGATGGTTCTCTGATTTCTTTCTCTGCCTGTTTATCATTTGTATATAGGAGGGCTACTGATTTTTGTTGAATTAATCTTGTATCCTGCTACATTACTTAAGGTGTTTATCCTTTGTAGGAGTTTTCTGGTAGAATTTGGGGGTAACTTATGTATCCCCTTGATCTCCTTTGTTGTCTTATTGCTCTACAAATTCATATTATATTGAATAGATATGTAGAGAGTGGACAGCCTTGTCTTGTTTTCCTGATTTCAGTGGGATCAGTTTGTTTGATATTGGCTGTTAACTTGCTATATATTGCCTTTATTATGTGTAGGTATGTTCTTTGTATCCCTGCTTTCTCCAACATGAAGGGGTGTTGAATTTTGTCAAAGAATTTTAGCATCTCATGAGATGATCATGTGGTTTTTTTCTTTGAGTTTGTTTATTGGTGGATTACATTTATGGATTTTAGTCTGTTGAATCATCCCTGCATCTCTGGGATGAAACCAACTTGATCATGATGGATGATTTTTCTGATGTTCTTGGATTCGGTTTGCCAGTATTTTATTGAGTATTTTTGAATATATGTTCGTTATTAGGAAAATTGGTCTGTAATTCTTTTAGTTGTGTCTCTGTGCGGTTTGGTATCAGGGTAACTGTAGCCTCATAAAAAAATTTCACAACATTCCTTTTGTTTCTATTGTGTAGAACAATTTGATGAGTATTGGTATTAGCTCTTTGAAGTTCTGGTAGAATTCTGTGCTGAAACAATCTGGCCCTGGTCTTTCATTGGTTTTGAGACTTTTTAATTATTGTTTTTCGCTATATAGGGGTTAGAAACCTATTTAATTTGTTTATCTGGTGTTGATTTAATTTTGGCATGTGGTACTTATCCAGAAAATTGTTCATTTCATTTTAATTTTTAGTTTTGTGAAGTACAGTTATTTGAAGTATGAGCTGATGATTCTCTGAATTTCCTTTTGTCTGTTAGTCTCAGTTTTCATTTCTTATTTTGTTATCTTTGGTTAGTTTGGATAAAGATTTGTCTATCTTGTTGATTTTTCTCAAAGAACCAATACTTTGTCTCATTAATTCTTTGTATTGTTTTCCTTGTTTCTATTTTATTGATTTCAGCCCTCAATTTGATTATTCCTATGTGAGTTTGCTTTGCTGCTGCTGTTGTTCTAGAGCTTTCATTTGTTCTCTTAATTCACTAGTGTGGAATTTCTCTAGCTTCTTCATGTAGGCATTTAGTGCTATGAACTTTCTTATTACTGCTTTTTCATTGTGTCCCTGTCCCATAAGTTTGATATAGTGTGCTGTCATTTTCATAGAATTTTAGGAAGTCTTTAATTTCTTAATTTCTTCATTGACCCAGTGGTGACTCAGTTGAGTATTGTTCAATTTCCGTGAGTTTATGGGCTTTCTGAAATTAATGTTGTTGAATTCTAACTTTAGGCCATGGTGATCTGATGAGATAGGGGGTTATTTCATTTTTTTGTATCTGTTGAGGTTTACTTTGTTACCAAGTATGTTGTCAATTTTAGAGAAGGTTTCATTGGGTGCTGAGAAGAAGGTATTTTGTTTTGTGTTTCAGTGGAATGTTCTATAGATGTCTTCTAGGCCCATATGAGTCACAACATCTGTTAATTCCTTTATGCCTCTGTTAAGTTTCTGTCTGGAGACCTGTCCAGTGGTGAGAGTGGAGTGTTCAAGTCTCCCACTATTAGTGTGTGGGGTTTTATGTGTGATTTGAGTGTTAGTAATGTTTCTTTTACAAATGAGGGTGCCCTTTTATTTGGGGCATATATGTTCAGAATTGAGACTTCATCTTGGAGGATTTTTCCTGTGATGAATGGTAAATCAGCCTTTTCATCTTTTTTGACTAATTTTAGTTTGCAATCTTAATATCTAATTAGGATAACTATACCAGCTTGTTTCTTAGGTCCATTTGATTAGAAAAATCTTTTCCCAACCCTTTACTCTGAGGTAAAATTTGTCTTTGTAATTAAGGTGTGTTTCTTGTATGCAACAGAAGGATGGATTCTGTTTTATCCAAACTGTTAGCCTGTGTCTTTTATTTTTCAAGACAGGGTTTCTCTGTGTAGCTTTGTAGACCAGGCTGGCCTTGAACTCTGCCTGCCTCTGCCTCCCGAGTGCTGGGATTAAAGGTATGTGCCACCACCACCCAGCTAGCCTGTGTGTTTTTATATGTGAATTGAGTCAATTGATATTAAGGGTTAATAATGACCAGTAATTGCTAGTTCCTATTGTTTTTGTTTTTGTTGGTGGTGGCAGTATTGTGTGTGCCTTTCTCTTAGGGACTTTCTGGTGTGAGATTATCTATCGCCTGTGTTTTTGTGGATGTAGCTAACTTCCTTGGGTTGGAATTTTCTTTGTGGTATTTTCTGTAGGGCTAGATTTGTGCATATGTATTGTTTAAATCTGATTTTGTCATGGAATATCTTGTTCTCTCCATCTATGGTAATTGAAAGTTTTGCTAAATATAGTAGTCTTGGCTGATATCCATGGTCTCTTGGTGTCTGCATAATGCCTGACTAGGACCTTCTGACTTTGTTTCCATTGAGAAGTCAGATGTAATTCTCATAGGTCTGCCTTTATATGCTTCTTGGTCTTTTTCCTTTGCAACACTTAATATTCTTTCTTTACTCTATATGTTTAGTGCTTTCATTATTATATGGCACAAGCGACTTTTTTTTTTTCAGTCAGTCTATTTGGTTTATTGTATAAGTTTCTTGTACTTTCCTAGTATGTCCTTCTTTAGGTTGGAAAAGTTTTCTTCTATGATTTTGTTAAACATATTTTCTGTCTCTTTGAGCTGAACTTTTCCTTCTTCCATCCCTATTATTCTTAGGTTTGGTCTTTTCATGTTGTCCCAGATTTCCCAAATATTTTGTGTTAAGACTTTGTTGGATTTAACATTTTCTTTTACCAATGAATCTATTTCCTCTTTTATATCTTCAGAGCCCGAGATTCTTTCTTCCATCTCTTGTATTCTGTTGTTTATGTTTGCATCTCTCGTTTCTGATTGTTAATTCAGATTTTCCATTTCCAGAGTTTGTGTTTTCTTTATTGCCTCTATTTCTGTTTTGAAGTCCTGACCATCTCCTGCACACATTTGTGTAGCTTTGTAAGGAAAAATCTTGAGTTTCAAATAGGATAGTAAGAAGTAGCAAGACTCTAAATCTTACATGACTGTGGTGGTTTGGTTAGTCCTCAATTGGTGAGCTACTTGGAAGGGTTAGGAGGTGTGGTCTTGCTGATCAGTAGTAGTTCATGCCATTAATTATTAATCCCAGCACTCCCTCCCTCCCTCCCTCCTCTCTTTCTTTTCTGTCTCTACCTACTGACTAAGAATTGGGATGTAAACCTCACTGCTACTTTTCCAACAGCATGGCTGCCTGCATGGCTGGCATGCTCCCTGCCATGATGATCATGGATTAAACCTCTGAAACTGTATCAAGTCTGTTAAATGCTTCCTTTCTTAGAGTTGCCTTGGTCATGGTATCCCTTCACAGCAGTAGAGTAGTAGTAATAAGACAATGAATAAGCAGAAAGCAAATTCTTCCACCACAGCATCACTGGTACCAAAAGTAGATGAGATCTGATGGATCAGGCAAGACGTTTGCATTACTCTTGAGACTGAAAATAGCAGCAGGAACATCAGCACTGGTTCACTTGTCCCCTCCACCCATAGAGAAAATGCAGTGGCCTAGGAGATAGTACGTTTGGGGCTCACTGAGATACAACAATGAGTCTTCCAGTACAACTTTCTATAAATCCACCTTCAGGAATTGCTGGCAGGACTGGGGTGCTGGAGAAAGGTAGTTATTGAACTGTTCTTTGAAAGGGATTTCCTAGAGGCCTCTGTCACAAAACTGCCTGATATATAACTAGGGAGCGGCTGGCTATTTCCAGCCACTAAGTAAAGTGGCAGCAAGTGCTGAGAAAGCAGTCAAGTTGGCATGGAGTATTAATGAGCACACTGGGCCCAGGAAGCCAATCCAGTTCCTTATACAATGCTTTTTCTGGACTTCCTGTATTCTAAGCATATTGTCCTAATAGCAAAGGAAAAATGTTTTACATGCCAGATCTGTCTTATCAGTGCAGGTGAATTTGGAACAGAGGCAGAATAGTGATAAATAATAATGTTAATTCTCATGGGGTTGGCAGGGACAGTAATGAAGAGTCTGTCTAGGCCCATATGATTTCTCTGATGAAAAATGCCAAACATAAAGAATTAATATACAACTCAGTGGATGCATGTATGCCACTTGACAAAGTCCAAGGAAGTCTGGTCTTGGTGCTCTGTTTAACATTGTAATAGAAATTCTACCGAGGGCAATTATATAAAAAAAAAAAGTTAATAAAATTATCATTAGAAGCAAAGATGTATGTATTATGCAGATGACATGCTCTAGCATATAAAAATATCCTAAGAATTCCAGAAAATAAAACATAACTAGTTCAATGAGGGGGCAAAATTAAAGAACAGTACAAGAAAATCAATTGTGTTTTTGTACACTTGAAATAAACAGCTCAACATAATGATTTCAAAGTGAACTCGGGCTATATGAGGCCCTGTCTAGAAGGAAAATAAAGGGGGGGGAGGGAAATGGCCTAAAAGTGAAGTTTGGAAATGATTCCAGGAAAAGCAACATCAAAGGGAACAAAATCCTGAAGAAGAAATGTAACAGAGTAAGCTAACAGCTTACTGGGGGGGGGATTCCTGCTGCCATGGAGGCACCAGACACCGTGGTCTCCCTTCCATGACGACTGTGAACTGCACACCCTCAAACATTGAGGCAAAATCAACGTTTTACTCCTTAAAAACTGTAAATACCATTTTAACTTTACAACTCGGCCAGGCATTAAGATCTAATGGTTTAGCGGTGTACAACTGCACTGCTAGCACTTAAGAGGCAGAGACAGACTTAGGAGTGCAAAGTTGAGGAACCATAAAACATCAGAACTTCTCACTGGCTTCACTGCAGAAACTGAGAAAGTACTTTCAAATTCATGGGAAAATTCAAGGACCCCAAATTGCAAAACAACCATGAAGAACACCAGTAAAAGTCGGGGGGTTGCCCTTCTGGTTCACACTGACAAGGAAGACTGGGGAGTACTGGCATAGTGACTAGACATAGATTATTGGAACAGGCCAACACAAGAAACAAAGATGGGAGCACTCAGGAGGCAAAGGCAGGTGGATCTCTGTGAGTTTGAGGCCAGCCTGATCTTCAAAGCAAGTTCCATGACAGCCAATGCTACACAGAGGAACCCTGTCTCAAAAATACAACTCAACCTTCCTGATCCCTCACTTCTCCTGCCTCCCCTTATTCCCTCCTCTCACTCCTACCTCCCTCCTCCACCCCCCATCCCCCGTGCTCCCAGTTTGCTCAGAGGATCTTGTCCCTTTTTCCCTCTCAGGGGTCTATGTATGTCTCTCTTAGGGTCCTCCTTGTTTCCTAGCTTTTCTGGGGTTGTAGATTGTATGCTGGTGATCCTTTGCTCTGTGTCTAATATCCACTTACGAGTGAATACATAACTATGTTTGTCTTTCTGTGTCTGGGTTACCTCACTCAGGATGGTTTCTTCTAGTTCCATCCATTTGCCTGCAAATTTCAAGATATCATTATTTTTTTACTGCTGAGTAGCACTCCATTGTGTAAATGTGCCACATTTTGTTTATCCATTCTTCTGTTTGGGGGCATCTAGGTTGTTTCCAGGTTCTGGCTATTACAAATAATGCTGCTATAAGCATATTTGAATAAATATTCTTGTGGTATGAGTGGACATCCTTTGTGTATATGTCCAAGAGTGCAATTCTTGAGGGGGAAGGACAGAGGAGAGCAAGGAAAGAGAACCTTGATAGAGGCACTAGGGAAATTCCCAGGAACCCACAAAGACGACCCCAACTAAGAATCTAACCAATAGTAGAGGCTATCTTAAATGCCCCTTCCCTACAATGAGATTGATACTATCTTAAATGACATTATAGAGCCTTCATCCAGTAGTTGATGGAAGCAGAAGCAGAGATTCAAAGCTAAGCACTGAGCTGAACTCCTGGAATCGAGTTGTAGAGAGGGAGGAGTGATGAGCAATGGGATCAAGACCATGCTGGGGAAACCCACAGAAACAGCTGACCTGAGCAACTGGGAGCTCATGGACCCCAAACTGACAGCTGAGGAACCAAGATATGACTGAACCAAGCCCCCTGAATGTGTGTACAGTTGGGGGGGGGGTGGCTTGAGCAATCTATGGGGCCTCTGGCAGTGTATGAGCGTATGAGTGGGCTTTGGGAGCCCATTCCCCATGGAGGGATACTTTCTCAGCATAGATACAGGAGGGAGGGCCTTAGTCCTACCCCAAATAATGTGACAGACTTTGATGATCCCCCATGGGAGGACTCACCTTCTCTGAGGAGTGTATGGGGAGATGGACTGGAGGGAGGGGGATTAGTATGTAAAATAAGATTGTTTTTAGTTGAAAGTTTTTAAAAATTTAAAAGGGGAAAAAGAACCGAGAGAGAAAAAAGAAAGAATGAATATGAGAAAGCCAGGTAGAGTATCATGTATACATCATAGCATTCAGAAATTGAGGCAGGAAGATTATGAGTTTGAAATCAGCCTGACCTACATAGACTATATTTCAAAAAAAAAGAAAAGAAACCCTTATGTTTAGGATCAACTGGTTTTATTTATTTATTTATTTATTCATTCATTCATACATTCATTTGAGATATGGTCTTGCTGTGTAGCCCTGGATTGCCTGGAACTCACTATGTAGACCAAGTAGCTTTAAACTCTGAGATCTGCCTGCCTGTGCCTCCTAGGTGCTAGGATTAATAGCTGTACAACAGTTGCACCTGGCCCAAGATTCAGCTGATTTTTGACAAAGATGCAAAACAATTCAGTAGCAAATATATATATATATATATATATATATATATATATATATATATATATAAATACACACACACACACACACATATATATATATATATCTTTTCCAGCAAATGTTAGGATACCTGATACATGCAAATGAATAAAGTTGAACCACTGTTTCAAATGGCATACAAAACCTCAGTAGAGCAAAGACTTTAATATCAGAACTCAATTAAAACTCTTGGTATACATAATAATAATCTGACAGTAGATTCCTAGATAGGAAGTCACCAAAACCACAAACACTCAAAAAAAAAAAAAAAGGAGAGGACTTTATCATAATTAACACAGAAAACACATAGAGTAGGAGAGAATATTTTAAAAATTGAGTACCTGGAAAAATGTCATGATGAAATCCATTATCTTATATAAACAGTGTACATTAATAAAAATGTTAAATTATCTGATAAAGGAAAATCCTTCTTAAAGTTGCCATTTCAGTAAAAAGACGATTTTCCCAACTTAAAAGTGGACAAGAGGGCTTGAGAGATGGCTCAGGTACTTTTGGCCAAGCCTGACAACAAGAATTCAGTCACCAGGACCCACACTGTGGCAGAAGGAAATCAGTCCAGCAAATAGTTGTCCTCTATCATCCATATGTACACTATGTTGTGCCCACCTCCCAGCCCCGTTACTCAAGTAACTGCAGAGATAGCCCAGCAGTTAAGACCATGTATGGTTCTGCAGAGGACCGGGTTTAGATCCTAGCTCATATGTTGAGTGGCTCACAGCTGCCTGTAACTCTAGCTTTCGGAGATTAAGCATCCTCTTCTGACCCCTCCATGGGCGTGCGTGCGAGCCCACGTAGGTGCACTCACACACACACACACACACACACACACACACACACACACACACACAAATTAAAAAATCTTTTTAAAATATATGTGGGCATGGGATTCAAATAAACATCTTTTTCAAAGTATATATGGATGATGACATGGATAAATGCTTAATGTTGTAAATCATCTGGTCTTAAGGGCACACTTTAGTGTCCTAACTTGTTTCCCACAAGGCTATATCTTTTAAAGTTCTACCGTATTCCAGTCACACCAATCATATCCATTAACACTGTCTTTTGAAGGCATTCCAGATCCAGGCTGTAGCAGCAATATCACCTGTTAGGTTTGGGCACCTACCAGTAAATGGTGAAGTACTTAAATGAAAATTGTTCTTTTTTATGATGTTGCAGATTTAGAACTTAATTGCTTGAATGTGTTTAGGGAAAGTAGGAAACGGACTTCAGGTTTATAGATGGGATTACATTTAAAGGTAGAGAGGCTGGAGAGATGGCACTGTGGTTAAGAGCATGTGCTGTTGCAGAGGGCTAGAGTTTGGGCCTCATTAGGACCAAATTCTAATCTCAGCTCTAAGGGATCTGACACTTTGGTCTCCACAGGTACCTACAGTGCCATGCACATAATTCCTCCATACACATAATTTTTCAAATGATAATAAATCTTTTAAAGTTTTGTTGTTTTGCTTATTGAGACAGGGTCTCTTTCTGTAGCACTGACAGTCTTGGAGCTTGCTACGTAGACCTTGCTGGCCCTGAACACACAGATATCTGTCTGCCTCTGACTTCCAAATTCTGGGGTTAAAGGTTTTTACAACCACACATTGACTTTGAAGGTCCTTTTTGGTTTTGGTTTTGGTTTTTCAAGACAGTGTTTCTCTGTTGCTTTGGAGCCTGTCCTGGAACTCCCTCTATAGACCAAGCTGGCCTTGAGCTCACAGAAATCCCCCTGCCCCTGCCTCCCAAGTGCTGGGATTAAAGGCATTTGCCACCACCACCTAGATAAGGGTGTTTTTTTACTTTTATATGAAGACTATGTCATTACTCCTAAGTACATTGTATTGAGACTTAGACATCTCCATAGTTGAAAGGACAGTTTCTTGGTTTTTAACTCTGATTCTTGTCACTGCATGAGTCCTGTTTCAGGTGTTAAGCCCAGCGATGTTGTCATATGAAAATGAAAACTGATTAAGTCATTCTGGGCCTTCAAGAGACCTCAGCAGCAGGGTCCAGGGACTCCACCAAGAGAAGACCCAGCTGCTCCTAGTTCTTGTATCTGTCTGCATCTTTCCTTCCCTAAAACTTTCTTCTTCCCTCTACTCTGTGAGTCTTGTCTTCCTCATAGTCCCTGCCATCCTCTTATGTGCTCCTGGCCCATCCTGACTCTTACAGACTTGCTATACCTTGTGAGTTTTAAAACTGCTATCACTGCCATCTGCCTCAGCATCTGACTGCTCATATAACCCTTCAGGTGTATGAGTTATAAAGACAGCACTTTGGAAACCTCATAGATCAGTGGCTATTTACCCCATCCTGGCTACTGGGTAGGAGAGCTGAGTGGCATCTGTAAGACCTCACAGCCTGAACCTTCATTTTCAGTAGGCTACATGTGAGCATAAAAATATGGGGTGTGAAATATGTATGTCAGCAACAGGCTGGAACCCATGAAGAACATTCTTCACAGAAGAAAAACCAATAGGAGACTATAATTGACAATGCCATATTTCATGATGGGCCCAGGATCCTTTTCAGGATAGATATGACATCTGAGGCTTGCTCATATGAGTATACAAGTCCCACTGTCTGTGACTTGTTAACCAATTGGAGAGCAAGAGGTAAATTCAATGCAAGGCTACCGGCTGAGAACTGAGGATAGGGCAGTGAGAACTGGTAGCTGCAATGCCTCAGGGCAAGAGGAGACAGATGTTTCAGTGTAAGAAGGGAGCTTGAGCCAAGCATGGTGGCACATGCCTTTAATTCCAGTACTGGGGAGGCAGAGGATCTCTGTAGCCTTCTTTTCCTATTGGTTCTTTGTCAGTGCCTTCTTAGCACAGTAGGCAGCACGTCAGTCTCATAATCCTATATGTTCCTTGTCAAATAGGATTCCTCCAACAAGAGTAGAGGTGGTTACTCTGCCTGCCTATTCAGATAATCTCTTCTAAAATACTAACAGATGTTGACTAGGACAGTTTGAATGAGATGTCCCCCAGAGTCTTGGGCATTTGAACACTTGATCCCCAGTTGGTGGCACTGTTTGTGGAAACTTAACAAGTGTGGCCTTGTTGGAGAAGGTATATCACTGAGGATAGGCTTTGAGGTAAAAGCCTCACCTACAGCTAGTTCGTTGTTCATGTTTGCAGTGCAAACATGCAGCTCTGCTTCAACTGCCATGCCTGCCTCAGCTCCACCATCTCTAACCCTTAGAGCCATAAGCCCAAGTAAGCTCTTGTTCCTATAAGTTGCCTTGGTCCTAGGATTTTATCCCAGCAACCAAAAAGCAACTAATACAACAGTTATCTGGGAACCACTTACTTGCCCAGTCAAGCTGACCTGACTAGGCTACATTAAAGTAGCCATAACAAATATAAAGGTGAATGTATTAGTTGCTGTTCCATTGATATGAAGAGGCACTATGACCAAGACAACTCTTATAAAAGAAAGCATTTTATTGGAGACTGGCTTACAGTTTCATTTTATTCAGTTCATTTCCATTATGGCTGGAGCATAGTGGCACACGTGGTGCTGGATCAGTAGCTGAGAGCTGCATCCTGATCAGCAGGCAGAGAGAGACTCTGGGCTTGGCATGGGCTTTCGAAACTTTAAAGCCTGCCCCCAGGACACACCTCCTCCAACAAAGTCACACCTCCTAATCGGTTTTTTGGTCTCTCTCTCTCTCTCTCTCTCTCTCTCTCTCTCTCTCTCTCTCTCTCTCTCTCCCTCTCCCTCTCCCTCTCCCTCTCCCTCTCCCTCTCCCTCTCCCTCTCCCTCTCCCTCTCTCTCTCTCTCTCTCTCTCTCTCTCTCTCTCTCTCTCTCTATCTATCTATCTATCTATCTCTCTCCCCCCCTTTTTTTCTTTTTTGAGACAGGGTTTCTGTGTGTAGCTCTGGCTGTCCTGGAACTCTCTTTGTATACCAGGCTGTCCAGGAACTCAGAGATCTCCTGCCTTTGCCTCCCAAGTGCTGGGATTAAAGATGTGCCCAACCACTGCAGGGCTCCTCCTAATCCTTTTAAGTAGTGCCACTCCCTGGTGAATAAACGTTCAGATAAATGAACCCATGGAGGCCATTCTTACTCAAACACCACAGTGGGGAACTGGAGAGAGGACTCAGCAGTGAACAGTGCTCGCTTCTCTTCTAGGTATTTGAGTTCAGTTCCCAGCAGTGGAGTCAGGCAGCTCACAACTACCTGTAATTCCAGCTTCAGGAGATCTGACACCCTCTTCTGGCCTCTGTGGCAACTGCACTGACGTCCATACAGCTACGGATAGACACATCCACATCCATGTGATTAAAAAAAATCTTTGCCAGGTGGCACATGTCTTTAATCCCAGCACTCAGGAGGCACTGTAGCACTGTAGCACTGTAGCACTGTAGCACTGTAGCACTGTAGCACTGTAGCACTGTAGTGTGTGTGTGTGTGTGTGTGTTTGTCATGGTGGTGGTGGGGTGGATCTATTCTGTGGGACTAGCACTTAAACATGTAGGCAAATATAAGTTGATATAGTGTCCTATAATAGACTTAAAACACATCATCATTATTAACCTGTAATTTTATTAATTATACTCTAGGAGGCATAGCTATACAAAATAAATAGCTAAATGCAAAGTTGTGTCTTAAGGAAATTAACTCATTCAATCCTTATAATAGCGCCATTGCTGATTTTATTATCATACTTCACAGATGAAGAGATTGAAGGGCGGGGAAGTAGCCTACCCCAGTCACATCATGGATAAACCACAGTGGGTCTGACCCAGGCAGCCTGATTCAGACAGCCCTGCATTACATTTTCATAGCTTCTGCTTGCCTGAGCAGACAGCTTTCAAGAAAAACATAATTGTGGTGTTCTACAGTCTTCATATAACATTTTGTGGTAAATGTACAGGGTACACATTCAGATTTTTGTTTGCTTCCCTCTTCTCAGTTTATAACATTTTGTTGTTTGTTATTGTTGCCTTTTGTTGGTTAACTTTAAGAAATTTTAACTTATTTTAAACTTGATTTTTACTTTATGTGTCTCAGTGTTTTGCCTGCATGTATGTTTGTGCACTGCATGTGTACAATGTTCATGGAGGCCAGAAGAGGGTGTCAGATCTCCTGGGACTGGAGTTACAGATTATTGTAAACTGCCATACAGGTCAAACCCCAGTTAAGAGCAGACAGTGCTCTTAAGCACTGAGCCATCTCTTAAGCCCCTATTGACTAACTTTTTTAGGATACAGGACTATATCGTGGGAAGAATGCAGACTCTAGAATCTGACAGTTCTGGATTTCTATACAGATTGAAACAGTGATCTCTGTGTGACCACTATAGCCTTTCTGATCCTTGATCTTTCATATTGGTAAATGAAACATTTTAGGAGTACTAGAAATTGTGTGTAAAAGCCTGATGCTTGGTTGGTGGCAAGTAATATTATTAGGGTTATCCTGGCATCACTTAATACACTTTGCTGTTGGATGGTACCTCACATGGACTTTCCTTTTTTTTTTTTTTTTTTTGATTTTCTTTTATCCCCCACCCAGTACCTTGTAAATGCTAACCCAGGGCCTTATAAATACTAAATAGAAGCTTTATCACCTGTCCAAGCCTGAACTGGACTTCAAGTCAGGTGTTGCAAATATAAATCCGAGAAGCACCACATGTCCTCCCTACATCAAGCATTACTGGTTAAGTATTGTTACATGTTGGGCCCAGAATCCTTGTCACATTACTCAAGGCAGTGACTTCTAATCAGTGAATTAACACAAGAGATGGATCAGTGTGTTATCTCTCCTTTAAGACCAGACAGAGTGGCGGCTCTTCTAAACTTGTCTTTTTTCCTTTTAGCCTCTTCATCTTTTGACAAGTAAGGTTTGGAAAAAGTTGCCTGTGATGACCCTGAATTCTTACTTTTTTGAGGATAAGAAAGAAGAAAATTCCAAACCTATTGGTCGTTACCCTGTCCCCTATAAGAAGGACCTGCCCTTTGACATTGTAGAGCTCATGGACGAGATGGAGAGAAAGGTGAGATACACCCTGCTGCAGGGGTCAGTTCCAGTACAGACCTGTATTGGTCTCAGTGTGATTGCCAGCACTGCTTGCCACAGTCTGCGTAAGCTCACCACTGTGGTGGCCCCTTCCTGGGTCCAGGTGCCTTAGTCCATATTACATATGCTCTCCTTCTTGGTTTCTAGTCTTTACTGTGTTCCTTAGCCTTCTGCCCACTATGACTGAAGCACACTCTGTAGTTCTCTGTAGCACTGTAGTGTAGTTCGGACACATAACCAGTACACCTCAGCGAGGAGGATACATGCTAGTTGCTAAAGTGAGTCAAGCAATAAAGTGAAAACAATCTGATTCTGTTACACAATTAACCATTATTATGTTGATGTATTCTACTTCCCTATTTTCTTTGTAAAAACATCCATGTAAATTTCTTTAATGGAATTTTGTTATCTTGAATATGTTTCTAGATAAAAAACATAATTATTTTTAGTGATGCTTTTTTATGAAGCCAGTTGTATAAAGATACTGTATTCATCTCAGCAAGCTACCATAACTGAACTTGAGCTTGTGTATCTATCTTTGTATTGTATATATGTTTATCCATATATCTCTTTATACATCCATGAAATGCTCTTTGGTAGTAATTTAATTTTTGTTCCTTTTTCCACTTTAAATAATTTGTTTTCCCATTAGTAGAGTAACATTGTAAAATCCACAGTATCAAATCAACTGCATTGCTTAAACTAATTCCTTAAAAATGTTGTGAAAATATATTTTAGTTGGGCCAGAGATACAAAATAATGTATCTCTGTACATACATGTAATATCTTCTATATAAATCAATAATAATTACATGACCTGAGTTTTATCTTTAAGGATTTTGACCCTAATATTCAAGATAAATTCATGTTTTAATGTTCTTTGGAAACTAGGAAAAAGAAACAGCAAAATATACATGGCAGGAATCTGGCAGCCCTGTAGCATCTGTGTGGTAGGCCGATAGTAGATTTTAGTACTGGGATTTATTTGACCTAAATGATAGATTGAGCCAGGTGTTCCAATCTTTAAATTTCAGAATGTTAATTACTAAAACCATCATATGCACTTTAGAAGTAACAGTTACGTCTTAAAGGGTGAGGGATGCATAGGAGAAGTAGTAACTTTCCCAAGATTGCATTTAACACAGGAGTACCTAGTTACTGTTGCTTAGTCTGATCCTAGTTTTCATTTTGTGTGACTCTGTCTTTTTCCTTTCCTACAGATGGGATTTTTACCAAATATATTTAAAGTGTTGTCTCACCGGCCTTTGGAATTCAGAGCTTTCTTTGCTTATTACAATGCCATCTATAATAAAGAAACAGGTAAATGAAAAAGCAGTACTGACACATTCTTGGATAAAGCCCAAATGCTTGCCTTCTGCCTCTAGCGTTTCTAACCCAGGCATAGGTTACTACATCAGGGAGCAGCTCAGCTTCTGGGATATCTCTGGATTCTTGTTCTCTTGTTTGTTTTTGTTTTGTTTTGTTTTTATTATGTATACAGAGACCCGAGTGCATGAATCCCTGCAGGCCAGAAGAGGGCACCAGATCTCATTTCAGATGGTTGTGAGCCACCATGTAGTTGCTGGAATTGAACTCAGGACCTCTGGAAGAGCAGCCAGTGCTCTTAACCCCTGAGCCATCTCTCCAGCCCTTGTTTGTTTTATTGTTAGTGGTAGGCGATGAGGGGAGGGAGGGATGAGAGAGAATGAGAATGAATATGTGAGCCTGATTATATATCCTAGCTGACCAGGGACTCATTATATAGCCCAGGCTGGTCCTGAACTCACAGCATTCCTCCTACCTCAGCTTGCCAAGTGCTGGGATTATAAGCATACACCACCTCATCCAGAAGAAACTTAGATTTTGAAGCCAATGTCTGAATGTAGCTTAATGACTATAGTGCTAGAACTTAAGTGAATTAAATAATAATAATCTTTATTTCTTAAGGCATAAAAGTCGTCTGTGGTTCTTTATAGCCTCTGAATAAAGTCATGAAATCAAGGACTTATTTCTTAGGACTCAGCTTGAGTTGCTCTACCTAGGGTGAAAGTATACATTTGTTTTAATGTGCTTTTTTTCTCTGTCACTCATCTGATAGTTTTCATATGATCTGCTAAGGGTTGATAATAATATTTTCCTTCTTTTTTTGGTTCAAGAGAGGGTTCCTCTGTGTGGCCCTGGCTCACCAGGTGATCGTGGCATACACCTTTAGTCTCAGCACTCAGGAGGCAGAGGCAGGCAGATCTCTGTGAGTTAGAAGCCAGCCTGGTCTACAGAGTGAGTTCCAGGACAGCTAGAGCTATATAGAGAAACCCTGTCTCAAAACAAAGAAAATAGAACAGGGCTATGTTTACTTCCCCTTTTAGCACTGGGACCTCTTCTGGTGTAGATCTGTGCAAACCCTGGATATGTGCTAGGGTCTCTGTGAGTTCATATGTGTCAGTCCTGTTGTGTCTAGAAAAGCACTGTTTCCTTGTTTGTAGCATGACTTTTAATTGTTTTTAATAATAAAAACTCAGAGTCAGACATTGGAGTTAATGCTAAAGATCAGAGAAGCAAAAGCAGCCAGTCACTAGAGAGTTCTTACCTCTACCAATGCTCAGACCAAAGGGGTGAACCTGTCCTGAGACTGCTTAGGCTGCACTCTTTCTCAGATTGCACTGCTCCTCAGACTGCATCTCTCTCGTCTCTTCCTGCCTTATATTCTGCTCTTGACCCAGCCATAGCATTCCTGTCTCCACCTGCTTAGTGCTGGGATTAAAGGTGTATGACTCCCAATTGCTGGGATCACCTTTGTGTGAGCTCTATTTCTCTTTTAGACTGGATCAATTTTGTATAGCCCAGGGTGGCCTTGAACTAACAGAGATCTGTCTGCCTCTGTCTCCCAACTGCTGGGATTAAAGGTCACTGCCTCACCTCTATGGTTAACTAGTGTGGCTGCTGGGATTAAAGGTGTGTGCCACCACTGCCTGACTTCTTTAGCTAACTAATGTGGCTAGCTTTGTACTCTAATCTTCAGGCAAGCTTTTTTTTTTGTTAGATCATAAGCATAATATTGCCACACTTGGTGTCTTGCATCTCTACTGACTCTTAAAATCTTTCTGCCTTCCCTTCCACATAGCTCCCCGATCACTGAAGGAAGGGATTTGATAAATATATCCCATTTAGGTTTGGGTATTATAAAGTTTCTCACTCTCTGCATATTGTCCAGTTGTGGGTCTCTGTATTAGTTTCCATCTACTGTAGGAGGAAGCTTCTGATTATGGCTGAGTGAGACTCTGATCTACAAGCATGGCAGAAATATCCACTAGGAGTCATTTTATTGTTATATTCCTTTAGTAGAACAATAGTATGTGGTTTTCCTCTTGGTTCATGAAATATCTAGTCTTAGGTTCTTGTCTACCTGAGCAGTGCCAGGCATGGTTCCAACCTCACAGAGTGGTTGGTTACTCCCACAACTTTTGTGCCACTATTGTACTATATACAGACAGGTCACCATGTAGACTTAAGGGTTTGTACCTGGGTTGGTGGTTACCTTTCTCTTCTGCTAGTGTGTAAAGTAGTACCTTCCAGTGCCATGAACATTAGACAGTAGGAGTGAAAGCTGTAGCTAGATACTAGCACAACTCAGTGTTCAATGAAATATGTAGGTGTTATCTTCAGCAATAGGAATTTGCTCTGTAGATCTGCCTGTCTCTGCCTCCTGAGTGCTGGGATTAAAGGCATGTGTCACCACCATCTGGCTCAGAGAGGAGAAACTCTTGAGAGGAGAAACAGACAATAAAAGAACAAGTTGACTTTAGGGAGAGTCAAGTGATAGGAAGACAACGAGGAACTAGAATGAATGCATAAATAAGGATAGGCAAGTAGGAAGATGGACAGAGTTGTTGATAAAGCATGCCCAGGCCATATAGGTTCTTTCTAAGCAGCTGTTTGGGGGTCTGTAGATGGGTCTCTTCTCCTTTTCCTCTCCAGGTCGGCTCAGCAAAACTGACAAGGAACTCATCATCGTAGTGACCAGCCTGGATGTAAGGTGCCTGTACAATGTTGTTGTCCACAGTGCCCAATATAGGCTCTACTCGAAGAACCCAGTACTGTCTGACCAGGTGGGTGCCCATCTCTCCTGTGTCAATTAGGACCTCTTTGTACATGGAAAAGGAGCAAAACCCATGTCTTACAGTACAGGGCACAAATATATACTACTTAAAGTTCTTTCCACTATTTGAGTTGGCTTCTAGATCCCATCACTATTCCCTGCTTCTATATACATGTGATTTGGATGTAGGAAGTGACTGAACCTCCCAGCTTTATGCTAGATGTACTGGTTACTTGACCTATATTCTCTTTTCTCTAAAGTGAGTCTTACTTTTACCATTTTATATTATCAGTTCAGAGGCTGCCCTCAGCACTGAGCATCCCCACTGTAAGATGACAGTCTTATTTCAAAACTTTTCTTTTTTTTTTCTTTTGTTTCTTTTTGTTTTCCAAAACAAGTGGTACTGTCATGGCTGTCCTTGAACTTTCTTTATAGACAGACTGGCCTTGAACTCACTGAGATCCACGTGCCTATGCTTCCCAAGTGCTGGGATTAAAGGCGTGCACCACCACCACCACCACCACCACCACCACCACCACCACCACCACCACCACCACCACCACCACCACCACCACACAGCCAAAGCTCTTCTTTTCTGCCATACTGTACCGCTTGCATTTTCCAGTGTTAAGTGATATATCCACTGATTATTCTAAGAACCAAGTCAGCTTATTACCTTTAAAAAAAATTTTTTTTAATGCTGGCCTTAGGCTTTGAGCCAATCTATTTTATGTTTCTGGAATGGTCTCTACCCTTTCTTATCACCAAAATTGATTATGAAGTTGGTCCTATTTCCCCAGAGTGACTTACTCTGTCCTTAATTCATCTCAAATCAGGCTTTTGGTCATCAGAGGTCATCATAATTATTCAGAAAATGGGCTGAGGATAGAAATAGCCAATGAGGGTTTGCCACCAAGCTTCCCCAGTTCTAATTTCTACAATGAAATCCCTTGTTTTTGGAGCTGGAGAACTAAGAATATTTTCTTTGAATTATTCAAAAGTTGAGATTCATCAGTCTTTCTACTACTCCTGCAGTCTTCTCTCCTGACCTACCTGGGTGAAGATTGTGTTGCTTGCCTTCAGGTACCTCCTGTATCAGTCCCTGTGTGCTTCAGGATGCCTCCTCCAGTCAGCTGGTCCTTGCTCATTTAGGCTTTGTCAGGCATTGTCCCTTGGTTGCCATTAAGCATGTTGTTATACTGTGGTTGCTAACTTGGTCTAACATCTTTAGTGTTTAGTGGATTCCAGTATTTTACACCAGCAGAAAAAAATGATTATTAATGCAATCTGTGGAACCTCACATACTTGGGACCTGACCCCAGCTCTACTATGACGTAGCCATGTGATGGTTTCTTTGTGTCTATGAACTGCAATTTCCTCCTAGTAAAATGGGGATAATACAAATATTGCTGCTCAGAGAATGTGATAATAAATATGAAATGTCAAACACATTCTTAAGGCATCCATGGCTAAATGTGAAGGACTTCTTGTTTTTGTTTTGGGATTTAGCTTTGTGAGACAGTCTCTTGTGCTGTAGCTCAGGATGCCTTAGGATTCACTGTGTAGCCTAGGTAGACTCATACTCTCAGGGAGCCTCTTGCCTCAGCATGAGCCATCACATTTGGATAAATAGAAACTATTAATTTCACAAATACTATGTTTAGATTGGGCATCACTAAGGATAGAGGGGTAGCCTTTGGGCTCTACTGTTCTCATCTGGAAGGCAAGCTCTTCACATAATAAAGTTTCTGTTCTTGACTCTAAGATCATTTCAGTCATGGATGTTTAGAGGAAAAGGGAAGGTTTGTTTGTTTCTTTAAGAGACACAGTCTTGCTTTTTTGCCTAGACTTTTACCAAACTGAATTTCGGCAATCCTCCTGTCTCAGCTTTGAGTAAAAGAGATTGCCACTGTGTTCAGGTAGAAGAAAAAAGAAAAAAAAAACAGAGTTGGTTTTCTTTTTTAAAGTTAGGGATATGTCAAGAAGGATTCTAAGAGATTCATATAAGGTCCCTCACAGAAGGGGAAAGGGACAAGATCTCCAGAGCATATCGGGAGTGGGGGGGTGCAGTGAGTGGAGAGGGAACTAGGAGAAAGTAGGAGAAAGAGAAGGGGAGGAGAGGAAAGCATGTGGGACTAGGAAGATTGAGTCAGGGGAGGAACAGATGAGACATAAAAGAGGGAGTCATTATAGGTTTGAAGAGAAAACTGAACCTAGAGAAATGTCCAGAGACCTACAAGACTGACCCCAATTAACAATTTGAGCAACAGTGGAAAGGCTACCATAAACGCCCTTCCCTGAAAATGAGATTGATGACTAACTTATCCACCATCATAGAGCCCTCATCTAGTAGCTGATGGAAACAGAAGCAAACACCCACAGCTACACTGAGCCAAACTGGAATCCAGATACAGAGAGGGAGGACAAGACCAGGCTGCAGAAACACATATAGAGACAGCTGACCTGAACAAGGGGGAGCTAATGGGTCCCCAGAATGATAGCTGGGAATCCAGCATGGGACTGACTCAGATCCCCTGAACATGGGTCTCAGCTAGAAGGCCTGAACAGTCTAAGGGACCTCAGACAGTGGAACCAGGATGTATTCCTGTTGAAGAAAAGGACTTTGGGAGCACATTCCCCATGGAGGGATACTCCCTTAACCTAGAGACAGGAGAGAAGGCCTAGTCCCTACTCCAAATGACTTGACAGATTTAGATGACCCCTCCTGGAGGGCATCACCCTACATGTGGAGTGGTGGGGGGAGGGAGTATGGTTGAGAGGGGGCATGAGATAGTGGGAGAGAGGGAAAAAGGAATGAAGGGAGGGAGGGAGAGGGAACTGGGATTGATATGTAAAATAAAAATAAAAAATAAATGCTATAAAAAAAAGTTAGGGGTATGTGTGCAAGCTTACATGAGTATATATGCACCAACCACATGCATGCAGGTATTCTCAAAGACTAGAAGAACATGTTGGGATCCCCTGGAACTGGAGTTACTGCAGGTGTGAGCCAGAGTGTGGGTGTTGGACACAGAACCTGGGTCCTGGGCAAGAGCAGTAAATGTCTTCAACTGTTGAGTCACCTTTCAAGCTTGAAAATAAAAGTGGTTTTTGACGCTACGACAATCAAGAAGACTTTTAAAAATTTACTTTTATGTTTGTATGTGCTTTGCCTGCATGCATGAGTACCATATGTGTGCTTGGTGCCCTTGGAAGTCAGAAGAGGGTGTCAGATCTCTTGAAACTGGAGTTACAGATGGTTGTGAACTGAATCTAGATCCTCTGCAAGAGCAAGTACTCCTATCCACTGAGGCATCTTTCCAGTCCTGCAAAAACACTTCTTGCTAGCCATAGCTTTGAACTAGATTTTCAGGTTTATATTTTATTAGGCTTGACCAAAATCTTTATCTTTTTGGCCTGACTTTGCTCCCTTTATTCTAGAGTAATCTTGAGAGCCTTTTCCCATTGATGTCATTGGACCTTGAATTATATTATCTGTGCTCTAATGGACTAAGATTCTGATTGTGTGCTTCATTGTAGGTCTGTGTAAACTGGAGAAAGTCTGACCTTCCTGCTCGAGAAAAAGCAATGGTAGAATTTGCACTTGCTGTTTCCCAAGCTGAGGACATAACAGATGACCATTTCAAAAAGCTTGAAATGCATGGCTTCAATAGAGAAGATGCCTGGGACATAGCTACCATTACAGCTTTCTATGCTATGGCCAACCGCCTTGTTCATTTTATTGATATCATTCCTAACAAGGGATACTATTCATTGGGCAGAAACAATGATACTAAACAGAAAGAGAACCAACTTACTGCTCCAAAAGTGTAAAAGCCTGACAGGAAAGGCCAGTATTTACCATTTCAGTTATATTGTAGTAGAAGACAACAGTTGGATAGCAACTAAAAATTAATACAAAGACATCTAGTTATTGGCTACAGAAAAAAAAAATTGTCCTTAACCTTCCTGATGAAGTCCCTGCATGTTCAGGGATGTGTTATACTTGGGGCTTAGGGACACAGATCAGAAAACCTTTGTTGATAATTTACTTCCTTTGTAATCCAAAAGGACTAAGGCAAAGAAGTTCTGGTGATGCTTTAAATGTGAGTAGTCATCCAATCAAATTTCGGCTACTAAAGTTGAAATTTTTTTAGGTTTCCACAAGATATTACTTAGAAATTGGTTAATATAAACTGATTTGAAGTCAATTCCTTATTAACATGGTTATACGTATAAATTCTCAAAGGTAGGGACAATAGGAACAGTCATAACTAAATTTTAGTTCTATTTTTAGTGCTGTCTCAATTTTTTTACTGACATCATAGATTTTTTATATAATATTCTCTTATTTTAGGTCTTAGTAAAAAATATTTGGAATGAGTATTCACATATTAAATACAAATGTTTGAAAAAACAGGCATTACTAAATTACTTATTCTCTGTGTTACCACTATTGCCTTAATTTCTATCAGTGTTTTGTCTACAGTACTAGGGGTTTCAGTCAGGGCTACACACATGCTAGGCAAGTTTGCCACCACTGAACCATCACCTCAGCCTAGTGAACAGCTCTTAAATGGCTTTGGGACCTTGGTATGTTTTTCATGTTGAATCCCTGAACTGTGAAATCTGATTATCTGGAGTCAATGCAAACTAAATGAAGACTTACTGATTTTCTGTTGAAAGTTCAAACATTGAACATCTAATTACCACCCCCCAGACATCTTGCAGGTGTGTCTTCACAGGCGAGATCATCCTCCAGGTTTACCGTTACAGTCACCAAATGTGAACCTTCTACAGCGCTGCCCTTAACAAAACCTACACACTCTGTCAGTTCTTTTATCTATCTGCTGTTCCTCTTACTCAAGCTCTCCTCTTTGAGGACTAAGATTCCCTGGCACTGAAAACTTCATTCCCGGTTAACGCTTTCAGTGAAAACAGGTTTATTTGTTCTCAGCAGCAGCAGTGAGAAAGGCCTATGCTTGGGGGTCCTTCGTGCAATGCTCAGAAGATGTAGTGTGAGCAAGACTGACAGTGGGCTCTTGCTTTGTGGGGTGGAATTGCTTGGTGCTCCAGCTCCCCTCAGTTACTCCTAGCTGCATGTACATTCTTTTTGCAGGGAAGAGAAGGCGGCTCTGACTTTGATAAAGATTTACCTGACTGCAGTAGCCGAGATTTGGGCAGCGATTTATGGCACTGATAGGTCTCTTTATTCTAGGCACTGTACAGTCCAGTGCTGTTCTTGAATCTTTAGACTTCTAGGTTGAGTAGGCAGCGCGTCATGAGATTTGCAGTGTGACCTACATATAAAACAGTCATACACCCACCCCCTTCACCCCGCCCAATCTCGGTGTAAGGACAACGGTAGGTAATCCTGGCTGATGAGGCACACGGCCAGTCAGTGCGCACTGACAGCTGCCGGTCGACTCTCGGCTGCTTGTAGCTGGCCTTACGCGTCCGACATTGCTCACAGAGGGCTACTGGCTCCTGACCTCACAGACCTCTTGGGCTGCGGCGCTCCCTATTCGGCGGTGTCCTTTCTTTTAGGTCCCCGACGGAGGGCAGCCTAGCGGTGACGCGGGTTTCCCAGCCGGCGGGTTTAGGACGCGGCACCCGGAAGTGGCGGCTGGAGCGGGAGCGCTGAGTTGTCGGGCGGCGGGACAGCGGCCCGGAATAGGGGGCGGGGGCGTTGGTCATGTTTCCCTTCGGGCCCCACAGCCCGGGCGGGGACGGGGCGGCTGGAGCTGAGGAGCCGCCGCCTCTCGGAGGGCCGGCGGCAGCTTCCAGACCGCCCTCTCCAGCTCCGCGGCCGGCGCCTCCACAGCAGGGAGCTGACGCGGCCCCTCCCCCGCCGGCAGCCCGGAGCCCTCGCCTCCCGGGCGGCCCCGCACTGCCTCCGGCCGAGTGCGCCGGAGAGCTCGCGGCCCCCGGAGCTCTGGAGTTGTCCGCTGCTGCAGTGCAGACAGAGCTGTCACCGTCCTCCTCGCCGCGCAGGCGCTCGAGGCCAGACTGCAGGGCAGGCAACCGGAGCCGGCAGGGCCTCAGCGCGGGCCTCAGCGGCCCTGGCGCCAGACTGTTCGGGTGGCTGAGAGAGCGAAGCCTCGGGCGCGGGCTGTTCGTGGACCCGGCGCGGGACAATTTCCGCACGATGACTAACCTGTATGGTTCCATCCACCCCGCTGACTCCGTGTACCTCAGCACCCGCACCCACGGTGCTGTCTTCAACCTCGAGTATTCGCCCGACGGGTAAGCGCCTGCGCCTCAGCTGGCTCCCTTGGTTCAGGTCGGCTTGCGGCCGCTGCCCTTCGTGCCCCTGGTACTTTCAGAAGCACCTTGTCGCCTATGAGCCCCGTGCTGGCTTTCGAGGTAGGCAGTCCCAGTGCTTCCCTGCGGGGTCCTGGAGGCTCGGTCAAAGAGAAACGCCTTAAGCATCATGCACGTCTGTCAGAGTCGGTCCACAAGTAGGACTTTCTGCTACACAGTAGGTGCTCAGTAAATATCTTTTAAATGAATGCCCAACATTTCGCTGTTTTCCTCGGTTGGCCTTTCCCCGAGCTGAGCTTGTGTTAAAGTGTTCAAGGTAGGAAGCTTGCAGAATCTTGGGACCTTGTGCCAGATCCTGCGGTGAGGAGACACTTGGAAACTCTGAAAAGGTACTAAGACACTGCAGAAATGCGTTTCTCGGTATTTCAGTATTTGATTTGCGCCATTTGTGGGATAGACTAATGCTTGGGTTAAGGATATCCAGCTTTTTTTTTTTTTTTTTTTTACATTTGTTTGCTCTTGGTTTACTTCAAGCCATAAGAAAACTTCAAAAACTAACCGGGGTCGATTTAATACTTTATATTCTTGTGAGTGCACAAGTTCAACGACAAGCATTGCTCATGATCTTACCTCAAATGACATCATTAATAGCAGTCTTATCACATCGGGCCTGTGTTACTAGTCTTTGCTTCGTTAATGCATTCGTTCATTCAATCCCTCATTAGCCATATGCTCCTGGAACACTTGATAGGTTGCAAATGCATGGATAACAGTGGTTCGTAAAACTAGTTAATGACATTTCTTTTACCGAGCCTGGGCCGTATTAGTTTAAGTGGATGTGAGATTCCAAGTAATGCACAGTGTACACCTACAAACTGAGATAAAGGCTCAAAGCCCATTTAGCTGGGTTACCCTAAAAATGTGACACCTAGATCCAAGATCAGAAAAAAACTTCAGGACATAAATGAATCAAAACTGCTGGGTAAGGAATAAAAGTAATTTGTAAGACTATGAACCCATGCTGAAGGGCCACATTAGAATATAATGTTAAAGGAAATGGAAATAATGAAACAAAAAAAATTCAAGGGAGAAAGACCTAGAATATGCTGAGAACGAAGCATGGGAACAGTTACTGAGCAAGTAAAAGCTGTTGTAGCTCATTGACTAAAACGCTTTTTCCTGCCTGGTACTAGAATCTCTAGGGCTGGAGTTTTATCAGCGGGTGCATACCTGAATTGAGAAGAAAACTGATGAGAAGAAAACTTAAGTTAGCTGAAGCTTATTCATGGAAACTTCTTTCCTTTATATACTATCCTTGAAGCATCCTCCTCTTCCCCAAATACTGTCCGTGCTTCTCTTTCCTGTAGCCCAACCCCTTTTATCAAACCCTATATTTTCAAGACTTAAGAAGTAGTTGTGTTACTGGGTGTGGTGGTATACACCTGTAATTCCAGCATTCAGGAAGCAGAGGCAAGTGGATCCCTGTGAGTCTGAGGATAGCCAGGGCTACACAGAGAAACCCTGTCTTGAACCCCCCCCCCAAAAAAAAGAGTTGTGCCTATTCTTTGGAGGTACAATTTTTTAAATGGGAAATGGTGATTCTAGAATTATGAAAAATTTAATTCAAATTGCCAGAGCTGTTAGAATGAGGGATATATTATATATAGTTCTTATTTGAATATGGACTACATTCTTCCAGGGGAATTTTATTTATTTATCTGTTCATCTATCTGTCTGTCTAGATATTTATCTATCTTTCTATCTAGTCTCTCAAGCACTGGTTGCCATGATACTCACTATGTAGACCAAGCAGGCCTTGAAGTCACAGAGATCCACTCCCTCTGCCTTCCAAGTGCTAGCACTAAAGGAATCACATAGTCATACAGGTTTCTGTGCATTCTGTGACTTGCATGTGGATGCACTTGTATGAAGGTCAGGAGACAACCTATAGCAGTCATTCTTTTCTTCCACCATGTGGGTCCAAGGGATGGACCTAAGGTCCCAGCCTTGGTGGTAAGTGTTTCTACCCACACATCTATCTCTCCAGCCCCAGAAGCATTTTTAAAAAGTAGTTATTCTGGTACTGAGCCCATGAAGTGATCAGCAAGTTAGGGTACTTGCTGTGCAAGCCTGGTGATCCGAGTTCTGATCCCTGGAAAGTAAAAGGAGAGAAAAAGTTGTTTTCTGTCCTGCACATGCATCCATATCTCGCTCTCTCGCTCTCTCGCTCTCTCGCTCTCTCGCTCTCTCGCTCTCTCGCTCTCTCGCTCTCTCGCTCTCTCGCTCTCTCGCTCTCTCGCTCTCTCGCTCTCTCGCTCTCTCGCTCTCTCGCTCTCTCGCTCTCTCGCTCTCTCGCTCTCTCGCTCTCTCGCTCTCTCGCTCTCCTCTCGCTCTCTCGCTCTCCTCTCGCTCTCTCGCTCTCTCTCTCTCTCTCACACAAATATTAATAATAATGATAATAATAATAACTTTAATAAGTATTATTACAATTTCAAGAAAGCAAAGAATAGATAATTTCCTTCCGAGGAAAAAGGTATGTAACAAGGAAGAAGATTACAAAAAGAAGGTAAGGAGATGTGGCTCAGTGAGTAAAGTGTTTGCTGTGCAAACATGAGGATGTAATTTTTTCAACCCTAGCACCCATGTAGAGGCTAAATGTGGTGTCTCACATCTCTTACCCAGCACCTTGTAGAAAGAGAGAGACTGATCCCTGAGCTCACTGGCCATCCATTGTAGTTCAAACAGTGATCTCCATGTTCAGTGAGAAATTCTGCCTCAAAAAAGTAAAGTAGAGAGGCTGAAGAAATGGCTCAGTAGTTAAGTGTACCTGCTGGTCTTGCAGAGGACCTGAGTCTCATCACCCCACACGGCAGCTCACAACTCTCTGTAACTCCAATTCCAGGAGATCCATCATGTACATATGTGGTACATAGACATGCATACAGGCAAAACACACATTTAAAAAGTGTGTGTTTTAGAAATTTAAAAATTAATAAGATAGAGAGCCATAGAGGAAGACACTTAATGGCAGCCTCTGGTCTATACATACACACATTCAAGATTATTCACATATGAACAGACATGAAAAAGTAAGAAAAAGACAGAAGAAAAACAGCTGTTGCTGGCATGTGGGTTTAATCCCAGTACCCTTCCACATGATGAAGGGTACACATGATAAAAAGCACAAACAATGGCTGAAAATAAATCCAAATTTTACTAAGTGTAATAAATATAAATGTTCTAATGAAAAAGCAAAAACAAAACAAAACAAAAAACCACAAAACAGTTCCAGCTACCAGGAGTCAGAAGGCAGGAGGACCAGGAGGCCCAATTGGGCCCATTGGTTTGAAACAGGCTTTGATAATATACCAAGACCCTATTTCAAAGGGATGGGCAAAGATTGCTGGATTACAAGGGGAAATAATTAAAAGAGTATAGAAATACATATATAAATACATATTTCTAAAAGGAGAATAAAATAGACTTGAATGAAAAAAATTACTAAAGTGACTAAGTTATAACGGTGAGAACTCAGCTCTACCTAGATGCTTGAATGGGTATTTACATAAAGATTAAACAAGTATTAGATTTAAAATGTAAACATCAGGCTAGAGAGATGGTTCAGAGGTTAAGAGTGCTGACTGATATTCCAGAGGTCCTAAGATCAATTCTCAGCAACCACATAGTGGCTCACAACCATCTGTAATGAGATCTGGTAATGAAGAACTTTTAAAAAAATATTTATTTTATGTATATGGTACGCTATCTGCAGGCCAGAAGAGGGTATCATCAGATCTCATTATAGATGGCTATGAGCTATTATGTGGTTGGTGGCAATTGAACTCAGAACCTCTAGAAGAGCTACCAATGCTCTTAACCACTGAACCATCTCTTCAGTTTCTCCCCTCTCCCCAAAAACTTTTATTTATATGTGTGTGAAGTTTTTTGTTGTTGTTGTTTTGATTTAAGATAGGTATTTACTATTTGGCTGAGGCTAGACCCGATCTCACTATGTATTCCAGGCTGGATTTAAACTTTGGGTAATCCACTTGCTTCAACTTCCTGAGTGCTGAATTACAAGCATACACCACCATGCTCAGCTTCTAAAATGTATTTAAATAAAAAAAGTTAGTTATAAACAAATGTGTATGAGAAAATTCAGGATAGAGGAGGAGATAAAAACCAAATTCTGCATTTCTTCATCAGTTTCTATAAAATGTGCTGAAAGGGTGCTGGCTTATACACTACCAAGATAATTGGATAAAATCAGACATAAAACTTTCTTTTATAGCTTTTTAATTTGGTCTCATCTTTCATGCAAAGCCAACTTTTCATGAACTGCAAGTCCACAGACTCTAAGCACCTTGTAGCCCAGCTTGTGGAAGTCCTCAGTGTGGTTGCTAAAAGTGATGATCTCCATGGGTCATATGAAAGTGAAGTCTAGCAATAGAAAAAGAGGACCCTGTACTTCCCTCTGTAGTCCAAACACTTGAATTTTTGTGAAGTCTGGGGCCGGCTTCCTGATATGCTATATGTTCCTGGAGGCCATGACTCCCTCCCTCCCTCCCTCCTTCCCTCCCTCCCTTCTTTCATTCCTTTCTTCCTATTTTGGTTTTTGAACACAGGGTTTCTCCTAGAACTCACTCTGTAGACCTGATTGGGGCCTTGAACTCACAGAGATCCACCTGCCTTTGCCTCCCAAGTGCTAGGATTAAAGGCATGCACCACCACTGCCCATCACAGCTATTCTTAATTCAAACTACCACACTGCCCTTTTGTTAACATCTGAAAAGTAATTTCCCATTATTCATGACTTCACTTTGCAGTTACTTCTAATTAACCATAGTATACAAAGGGCATATGAAAAATTCCAGAAATAAATAATATGTTTTACATTTTATGCCATTCTTCATAGTTTGATGAAATCTGTTATTATTCTACTCTGTCCCACCTGGAACATAAGTCATCCCCTTTTACTGTATCCATACTGTGTAAGAACACATTGCTAGTCACCTGGTAGCTCTCCCTTACCAAATCAACTCAGGTTCATAGTGCTTGTGTGTGTTATTTTGAGTAATAAGACTTACAAAGCACAAAAATAATGGTACTGACACTTGGAGTATGCCAGAGAGCAGCCATAGAGTTCATCCTGCGTTGAAAAGATTGGGAGTTTTCCACTTGACAATGAAAAAACAAAACAACAAAAAACAAACAAAAACATGAAGACTAAGATCAGCAGGATAATATGCTTTGGGAGCAAGCACATTTGTGTAACTTGCACCACAGTGTAATTATGATGTTATGCTTGATTATACTTGTTAATCTTTATTGAGTCTAATTTGTAAATAAACTTTCTCATGAGTAGGTATAGAAGGGAGATGGTATGTGCAAGATTCCTTACTATTTGGAGTTTCGTATATCTGCTTAGAATTTGAGATATTTCCCTCATGAATAGGAGGACAGTTATGATGCTCCATGGTTTATAAAATATTCATTCTCATGTATATTTAGGTTGCTTTCAATTTCTCCTTTTTACAGTGAAGCATATTTTTCTATATTTATTAATAATTACTTCTCTAAATTCCCAGAGAAGAATTTATCTAAATATGTATAATTATAAGTAAGTGGACCAGAGAGTATTAGAAAAGTAAACAAGAGAACTGTGTTCCTTCCTTTCAGGTCAGTGCTGACAGTTGCTTGTGAACAGACTGAAGTTCTGCTTTTCGACCCTATTTCTTCAAAGCACATAAAAACCCTTTCTGAAGCGCATGAAGACTGTGTGAATAATATCAGGTGAGAGTTTTGGCAAATAGTGAGCTTTCAGTGTGATTCAGAATCTGGTTTGCAATTTGTGAAAATATGTCATGTATTACCCAATTGCAAAACTTACCTTATAATTACAAATTTTACTATTAATGATTTTTTATTGGAACTTTTTTGCAATGTATTGTTTATTTCTGTGCAGTTTTTTTTTCTTTCCTCTTTGTGTGTCAAGGTCATCATTATGAACCTTAGCTATGTACTATACTACTGCATAACTACTACTGTTTAACATCTCCCACAGTCATACCACACCCATACCCAGAGTATTGAGAGGAAAAAAAAACACATGCAGAGAAAACATCCTTGTAACATTCTTGGATACTAACTCCTTCCCTGTTCAATGATTTGGGAAGTAAATTACAGGTGAACAGTTTGGTGGATTAATATGCAGTCCTTAAAATGATGATTTTAAAGACTATATAACACTATAGACAAGTGTTTGGAATTATGTAAGTTAAAGTCATACAAATACAGTATGAAATGACATAGAAGATTAAAAGATTGTTTTTAATTTCTAGCAGTAGTTTAAATTGGGTAATTTACCATTAATTTTCTATTTTCTAAACTATATGAAATGAAATTGTTTTATTATTGTTACTTTCAATGTTATTTAAAAAAACAAACATGAGAATTACTTGTAGTTTAGGTAGCAAATTTGTTTGCATGTAACTCCACTGACACATACACACAGAACCAGATAATCAGTAGTACGAAGTTGCAGTTAGGTCCCAGAAATATCAGCATCTCTGACCAGAGAGGACAGGCCTGAGGTTTGCAGAGGGCTAATGCTATAGGGTCCTGGGCTTGCACTGAAGCACTAATAGCTGGTAGTTATGATCCTATCAGTTAAGACTAAAAGCACTAAGGAGCTTTGTGTGAAGAAAGACCCAGAGCCACATTCACCACATGAAGCCATTAGCTGAAATGTCTGTCTCATAAAGATACAGCCTCATGACAGAAATCAAGTCAAGATACTTGCCAGGTTAGTGGCTGAATGTGTGTGTGTGTGTGTGTGTGTGTGTATGTGTGATTTCCAATAATAATCATGAAACTGGAGCCCTGAAATATCATTTGTGTGGTTGTGTGTGTGTGTGTGTGTGTGTGTGTGTGTGTGTGTGTGTGTGTGTATGTGTGATTTCCAATAATAATCATGAAACTGGAGCCCTGAAATATCATTATAAAACCTGGTGATAGACTAGGGGCCCAGATGGTCAATTAGAGGCAATTCTAAAACTCTTAAATAGGAAGGGAAAGAAAAAAGTTAACTTCTTCTACTCAAACCTATAACTAAAATTTCAACATTCATGAAGACATCTAATATTAATACAACAAATTCAAACCATCAGAACAGGGATTTCTCTGGATGAAATTAACTTATGGAGTAAGTAGTCCAACAAAGACTTTATTTTTAAAAATAAATTGTATTTTTTTTTTGACTAGGTAATACATGCACGTGGTACAAAATTCAAAGGTACAAAAGGGTAAACAGTGAAAAGTAAGTCTATTTCCACCTCTGTCGCCTAGCCACCCAGTTTCCCTCCCCAGAGGCAACCACTATTACTAATTTGCTTTCTTTTCTGAGATAGTTTATGCATGTGCAAGCATAAAAATACATACATACATACACATACTCCACATATACTTTTATATAAATGGTAACATTCTACACATACTATTACATGCCTGGCCTTTTTAACAGAACATATTTAGAGATCATTTCATATTAGTATCCATGAGATGATCTTATTCTTTTTAACGGCTGCATAGTATTCCATTGATTGGGAGAAAATTTAAAACATTTTCTAGGATGCTTACAGAGATAAAGAATACTCTTCATTAAAGAGAATGAAGAGTATAAAAGAGGTGAAAGAAGTGAGTTTATATAGTAAAGAACTGACTAGAACTCGTGGAAATAAAAAATGTTGCTATATAATTGTATTTTGAAAGGGCTTCAGCTCATTGGTAGGGTACTTGCTTAGCATGTGCAAGTCCTGGGTTGGATCCTGCAACATTGCTGAGGAAAACAACACAAAAAGGCTTGACACTTGAAGGGGCATAATTCCAGTTTGGGGCTGGGAATGTAGCTCAGAAGTGAAATGTGTGCTTAGTGTGTGTGAGGCCCTCAGTTCAATCTCTAGCACCAAAATTAAAAATAAAAACTTGGGTCTGGTAAAATAGCTGAATTGGGAGAGTTCTTGGTTAATGTATGTGACGCCCTTGGATTTAATGCTACAGAGAATTGGATATAGTTGGTGGCTCAGACCTATAATCCTAGTAGTTGAGAGGGAAGCAGGAAGACTTGGAGGGATTCAAGGTAATCTCTGGCTGTATGTTGAGTTGGAGGCCAGCCTGGGCTACATGAGACCCTGTCTCAAATATAAAATAAATAATAATAATACATTTTAAATAGATTTAAAAACATAAGTTTAATTGATCAGATGAATTTTATTCTTCAAATTGTTGATGAATAAATTGGAAGTTGAAAAATACCAAAATATTCACTCAGTACGTACAAAAAAAGGATTCAAAGGTATTAAAAGTTCGGAGTAGATAGGTAAAATACAGGATTAACTCAGAGACTACAATATCTGTAAAGAATTGCAAATTATTTATGGACATGGTAGTGCACAACTATAGTCCCAGCATTTGGGAAACTATAAGATCCCAAATTTGAGGCCAGCTTAGGCCTCAAGTGGAAGCTTATTTCAAAATTAATTAATTAATTATAAATAATAAGTTGCAGAGATTTCTGGGAAATAAACTTGATAATTATTCAGACTATTTAGTAATGAGGGAGAGCCAATTTCTTTAAACTATGAAACAGGTTCAAGGTAAAACTCTAAACAGGTTGTGGTGAAAGTCTAAATTAAATCTTAAGAAGTGCGTGGGCTGGAGAGATGGCACATATAAAATTAAATATTGAAAGTATTTAAAAAGCTATAAAGTTAGGAGACAATTACTTGTAGACGTACTATAAGTAAACTGACAAAGGGTTTCTTGTTGGCTGATATGAGAAGAAAATGGAGTTTATTTGGTAAGGCAAGGCCATGTACCACATTATGTCAGCTTAATATAATCCAGACTGAAGCATTTTAACTAGGAGAAATGTTCACTGTAACTATTAATAGTACAGGAAATATAATTCTTGGGGGCTTTCTTTACTTTGCTTTTGATACATTTAAAATAAAACTAAAACTAAAACAGTAAACTAGTTGTTACAGTGGCAGGTGCCTGTAATCTGCGCTGTTTATGAAGCTGAAATGGAAAGATCACTTGCAGCCCAGAGTTCTGAGCACAGAAAACCTCATCTACAAACTGATAAACCATGCTAGAGATATAGCCCAGTGTCAGGGCTCACTTAGCACCTAGCATGTGGAAGGCCCTGGGTTTGACTCTCAGCATTTCATTGCAAAACAACAAAAGAACAAGACAGTTAAAATCTAAAGATAAGCACTGTCCAATAGAGTGTAATGCTAGTCACATGTGTAGTTATTAGTGAGCATATTACTAAAGAAAAAGGCAATATTAATTTTCATGTTTTAGCCCAATATTTCCAAAATACTATAATTTCAACATATAATCAGTATAAAATTCTTGAGATATTTTACTTACTGTTTAAAAATTCAGTGTATATTTTATATTTAGAACATATCTCAATTCATACTGTTCATACAGCAAATGTTTGAAAGCCAGATGGGGCTTATAGATACTACATTTGACGATGTGGCTTTATACAGTGGCAACAATAGGGTAATGTAGGAAATTTTTGTAGTGTGGGATGGTACAATATAATAAGACCCACATCATGTTTAGGAAGAAGACAAGCATTAAGCAATTACAGACATTTTTAGATTAGTGCATAATTAATGTGTGCATTCAAAAAACACTTAAATAACTAAGACCTTATAATTTATAGCTTTCAGACCATCAGAAAGGGAAGAAACATGGCCAATTCTATCGAAGTAGGAAAGCTTAAAATTTTTTTTAGATTTAAAGCAAAGGAAGAATAAGAAATAGAAGTTCAAAATATAGATCATTCACAGAAAACATACATAGGTCAGTATTAATTAAAAGACAGCCTGGAGCTGGGCCTGGTGGCACTTGGAAGGTAGAGGCAAGAGGATCTCTGTGAGGTCTAGGACAGCCTGACCATAGGATGAGTTCCAGGACAACCAGGGCTACACAGTGAGATTGTCTCAAAGCACAGAACAATAAGAACAACAACAAAAATCCAAATGAACAATCTGCAATTTGAATAACAAAATGAATAATTTATATGTATTATGTATATATTTCTGACAGAGCAATATCCATAAGAAAATAAATGAGAAAGCTAAGATTATCAATATTGGAAAGATGAAAGAGCAAAGACATTAAGAGTAAAATGTAATAGTATTTGTAACAAAGGGAAAACTCAAGATAACCACAAACTTTTATGTACCTTAAACCCAGCCCTGATATCACAAAAGAAAATCAAACCTCAGTCCATAGTGATGATGAAGTTTTAATAACTATGTACAAAACTAGTCAGTGTAAACCAAGCTGTTGAAGAATCAAGACTGCACATTTATACACAGAGAAACCCTGTCTCAAAAAACAACACAAAACAAAACAAAAGACTGCACATTTAGAGTGTCCTGAATAACATTTCTAATAAAACAAGTGCTGAATAAAGTAATTAAATACATGTATGTACATTTTAATAGAGAGTTTAGGGGCTGGAGAGATGGCTCAGCAGTTAAGAGGCTCTGGCTGCTCTTCCAAAGGTCTTGAGTTAATTCCTAGCAACCACATGTTGGCACACTACCATCTGTAATGAGACCTGGTACCCTTGTCTGGCCCGCAGGGAGACATGCAGACAGAACACTGTATACCTAATTAATAAATAAATATTAAAAATATATATACAGGGTTTAATGAATAGGAAAGAAAAGAACTCTTGGGCCACATAGGAAGTAGAAGTAGGAACACTGAGAAGTAAACAGGCTTCAGCTTTTACCCTGTAAGATCTGCCAAGTGCTGGTGACCCTGAGTTTTGTTTTGATAGAAATGAATACAGGGGACAGAAAAGCTGATTCTAGAAGACTGTAAAATCTGGAACTTAAAAGATCTCACTTTCAGCATAAACCCCTCTAAATCTAGTCTAGCATCAAGGAAAGGGGTTAACTACAAGCCAGTGCTCATACAAGCTGACCCCACTGTACAATCCAGCACCTCCAGCCAATGTCAGAATCAAGACTGGAAGGACTTTGCAAGATACCTGTAAAACAAAAACATGTAAGTCAGCCAAGTGTGATGGCCCATATTTAATCCCAGCACTCCAGAGGCATAGTTGGGTGGACCTCCGAGTTGGAGGCCAGTTTGGTCTACATAGCGAGTTCCAGGCTGGCTGGGGCTTAAAAAACAAATGCTGGTTGTGGTGGCACATGCTGGTGGGATTTGCTGAAGGAGGTAGAAGCAGAAAGATCAGAAGTTTGAAGCCAGCCTAGGCTATACATCTAAAACAAAACAAAACAAAAAGTTAATGGTGGCTGTGCACACCTTTAGTCCCAGTAACTGGGATGCAGAGGCAGGAACATTTCTGAGTTCAAGGCCACCTTGGTCTATAAAGCAAGTTCCAGGACAGCCAGGGCTATACAGAGAAACACTATCTGGGAAAACAAATGACAACAACAAAAAAAGCATGTAAATCCTCCCTGAAGCAAACACAGTACCATAAAAAAGTCAACTCTCCCCAAATTTGTCTATTAATACAGTAAACTTTTGACTAAGATACATACTACCAGAGGTTTTCATAAAACTAAATTTAAATATTTTTGTTGAGTAGTGTGCCATGAACAGCTGAAGTTGTTTCAGAGAAGACTCGAGTATAGAAATAACAATGGTTCTGAAAGACCTGCAGAGCGTAGACCTTCACACTCCCATGCAGGAAAGGTGACACCCCAAATGACTCACGAGAAGCGGTCTTGATGCAAAAGCATGAGAACTTTTAATTCCAAGTGCACTGGGGTCCAAAGTCATACACCACGCAGGGGTAGAGGACTGAGGACCTCGAGGGCAGAATTGAGACAGTTTTTATACAGTTTATAACAAAGCCCACACATAGGTCAATGGGGCAAGGGTTTCACAAGCAGTTTACAAAGTTAGATATGCCATTAGTTAGCTCATTTTCTGTTATCTTACTAGGCCAGGATTACGTACTCAAGGGCCTGTCTGTTATAAGCAGCAAGGAGTGTGACCTTGCCTATTTACTGGCAAAGGACAGGATCTGGAATTTTAGGTTTTTAGGGCTTTTTAGATAGTATTTTTAAACTTCTAGCTTCCTGGGGTCACTGAAGACTTAGGCTGTATTTTCCATCCTTACACTTCCTGATATGTAGTCTTGGGACAGAACTAGAGCAAGTGGCAGTGGAATGAAATAGATCATCTATTTCATCAGAAGGCAGATATATGAAATCCGAACATTTTACATAAGAGCGGAAGCACTGCGAATTGACCTAAAAGATGACATTGATTACATACATGAAAAGTAAAACAAAATCAGATCCTTATACCATGACTGAAAAATAACTTCCAGTTAAAGACCTAACTATGAAAGCAAACCTTTAAAGTTTCAGGAGAAGATAGAGAATATACTTATGCCTCAGTGTGAGAAAGTATTTTTCTAATTTATTTAATTCTGTTTTATGTGTATTGATATGAGGGTGTGGATCCCCTGGATCTGGAGTTACAGGCATTTGTGAGCTGCCATGTGGGTGCTAGGTTCAAACCTGGGTCCTCTAGAAGAGCAGCCAGTGCTCTTAACTGCTGAGCCATCTCTCCAGCCTAAGAAAGTATTTTTAAGACACTAAAAGCATAAACCATTGATGATTTATGAGTTTAGCTGAGTAAAACAAACTGTCATTGTAGTTTTGTTACAGAAACCCTAATAGGGCCAGTCAGTGGTGGAGCACACCTTTAATCCTAGCACTTGGGAAACAGAGGCAGGTGGATCTCTGTGAGTTCAAGGCCAGCCTGGTCTACAGAGGGAGTTCCAGGACAGCCTGCAAAGCTACAAAGAAACTCTATCTTGAAAAAACAAAAAACCAAACCAACCAACCAAACAAAAACATTCAAGAATCACAGTGAGCAATTCATTTGGAAAGGTTTTCAAGTTCATCACTTGTCAGTGAAGAAATACAAGTATTGGCAGTGATGAGACATAACCCTTAGGTATATTGATTGTCTAAATGGGTAACACAGTTTTGAAGCAATTCAGTAGCGCCTGCTAAAATTAGAGATCATTATACTTTTAAGAAATTAATGCACACCTAACCATGTGAGTTAGGTGCATAAAGGAGGAAAGGTTCATTATAGCATTAGAGTAAAAAGAAGGTGGAAATGACTTAAATGTTAAGAGGAAAGCAGACAAAGTTTAGTGTACAATGGAATACTATACATCAGTTAAATGAACCAAAAACATCTCAGAAGTGTAAGGATGAGACAGAAAAGCAAATTGTAGAGTGAGCTGTATGGTGTGATACCATTTATATAAAATTTTAAAGCTTCATAAATGTAAGCTTGATGAAGGCATGCATTTGTTCTGTTTTATCCTGGCACCTAGAACCGTGTCTTGTGCATGGCGGGTGCTCATTAAATATCTCCAGAATAAATTGGATATAAAAAGTATGGAAAATGATGGATACATACATATTAATTCACGGTATTAAACATGTGCATGGGGAATGACAAATTTTTGGATAGTGGTTCCCTCTGGAGAGGGAGGGAGGGGAATGGGCTTGGGGAGGGACTCATGATGTACTTCAAAATGTTTGTATTTTCAGACAATTCTGAAAGATAATGAAATGTTAAAATTTGATAAAGCTGGGTGGTGGGTATCACAGGTGTTTGTTATATTTGTTTTAATTGTCTCTATTTCTAATATTTTACAATTGAAACTTTTTATATCTCAAAAAGAATAGACTTGTACCAAGTTGTTTGCCCCTACTCAAAATGACATTTTACTAACCTGTTTGAATTCTTTATCAGTGTCAGCTCTCATGTGCTGTTGTCAGCATGCTACTACAGCATATGTGCCTACAAATTTGCATTTAGGAAAATGGAGTTTGAAGTTTGTTTAGAAGCACAAGCAACCTAAGAGGTTAAGGATCTGAAAGGTCGCATGAACTTGTGTACACTAGTTCCATTTCTTGATTATTTACTGTGTGTCAAGCCAGTACATGTTTAATATGCTATATTGTTAAAGATTTTAAAAAAATTTGAGTGAGTGGGGGACAACAGGTGCTTTGCTGTCAAACCTGACAACCTGAAGTTTAGTCCCTAGGACCACATGGTAGAAGGAGAGAACAGACTCCACATGTCTCCACATGGGCACCAAAGAGTGAGTGTATGTACATGCGAGCGCGTGCACACGCACACAACCACACACACACACACACACACTCTAATAAAAAAATTTTACATTTGGCTTTTGAGGTAAGGTCTTGCCATGTACAGGGCAGGCTGGCCTGGCAGGCCTTTTCTTGTGGTCTTTCTGCCTCAACTAGTTTGATGTCTTCATGGGAGATAGATGTCATACTTGTTTTAAGCAGTAAGGAAATCATGGCTCTTATGAAGAGATTTCTCCAAGGCTTCATATACAGGGATTAGGAGAAATCATACATGGTTCCATGAGACCACCTCACTGTGATCGTCCAGGGGTATGGGCATACATACATATTCTGGTTTCATTTTGGGTTGTCATTTTGCACATTCTTGGTAATGTATTCTAGTTTATTTTTTAGTTTTGATGATTGTTAGTCTTGTAAAATAACAATGATAGTTGAGAATATTTTCTGTTCATGTTTTAAGAAAGAAAACTGTTTATGATTTAAATACAGGCATACTTCTTATTCCTGAGAATTTTATATTTAAATGAAAGAGTCCATATAGCAATCCAGATCCCTGAAATTAGGAGGTTTTAAAGGAGAAAGCCCCAAAGTAAAACTATATATATTCACTGATAATGTGACAAAAAAAAACCAATGTAGCACCTACTTACTAATCCATAGTCTTTGTTGGTCTTGGGCTATTTTGTGTATTTCACACAATATAAGACAAATACAATATTTTCCAGTTATTTCATACATGTGTATTTCCACAAAACCCTGGAAATGATATTGGAGAAGAGGACAAGATACATACAAAATCATTGCCAATATCGGACCTGATAGAGAAAATATCAGAAAAAAACCAAGTGATGGAAATGATGGCACAAGAGACACCTAGGATTTCATGAACATCTCATTGACTCTTGAGACAGCTGATAAAATCTGAGATTTATGGGAAAAAATGATCTTCATTATAGTTCAAACTCAAATATAAAGGAAAGAGATAATATTCTATTATAATTCCATTGCAGAGATTAAAAAGAAAAAAAACCACCCGAGATTTAGAGTTTTTTGAGATTTGTTTTTTGTCTAATTTTATTTCAAATATCCAACAATATTTTGACTTGGACAGTGAGATGTAGGTCCTAAAAAAATTCATTTTCAGTTGCCTTTGCCCTTTTCACTGGAAAAGAGAGAGCTTAGGACCTCCAGACAGAGGTCTACCCAGAGCTTTTATAGCCAACTCAGTTGTGTGGACACAGTTGAAAGGCTCTGGTATAGACAGATTTCAGTGTTTGTGCAAGAAGAGCTCCTACTTGTTAAAGAATGTAGAGTTAGAACCATCTTATAACTTTTCTTTTTCTAAGACAACGTCTCATGTAATTCTGGCTGGCCTTGAACTCACTCATAGCCACTTCTGCCACCTAAGTGCATGCTGGGATTGCAAATCCAGGCAAGCACTCTACATCCCAGTCCAACAGTTATAGCTTTCTAGGCTATTCAAAGTTTTAGCTGGAGAGGAATGGGACACATATACAGGGGCTTATTTAATACTTTATATTCTGTATATGTATGTATTTGGGGATAAAAATTGCTATAGATGATGTGTTCATCTACACATTATTCTTATTACTGTATGATTTATTCTCTTTACCAATATAAAAATTTGTCAGTTAATGCTTTGGGGGAGAAAATGAATAAACTAAAGTCAAAGTATTAAATTTTCATTAAGGTAAACTTAATTCAAAATTATTAGCTTTTACTCCAAGATTTTTTGTACATTTTGGAGATTAAAATATTCTTTATGCAACAGTTACATTTTAGTTATTTTATTTAAAAATACTGAAAAGCTGATGTATTCACCTTACTTAACTTTTAAAAGAAAATGGGGATGGAGAGATGGCTCAGCGATTAAGAGGAGTGGCTGTTCTTCAGAGGTCCTGAGTTTAATTCCCAGCAACTACATGGTGGCTTACAACCATCTGTAATGAGATCTTGGCATGCAGGCATATGGGCAGACAGAATACTACATAGTAAATCTTTAGAAAAAAATAAAACCCAAAAGTTTGGGGACTTGGTTATCAAAATGATCTTAAAAATGCTATAAAGTCATATTACTCTCTTCCTTAAAACCCTTGAAGTGAAGGGAGATACATACCTTTAATCCCATCACTTGGAAGGAAGAGGCAAGAAGAGTCATGAGGATCTCTAAGTTTGAGGCTAGCATGGTCTGCATAGTGAATTTCGGGTCAGTCAGGACTATGTAGTGAGATTCTTTTTAGAGTAGGCATGGATGGAGGGAGATGGAGAGAAAAGCCACTGGAAATCACTGGGATAAGTTAAGTTCCCCATTTGATGTTTCTTACCTCGGGGAGTTCCTATTCATTTTCAGTTAGTTCTCATTGTACTTTCCTAATACATCCTTTATTTTGCTTATTTCACATAATTATTTAACTGTGTTTTTTTCTTCTGGGTAATGAACTTCTTTAATTAATTCATCTAATAAACATTTACAGGTAGAACTGGAGATTTACCTTAGTTGGCAAAGTGCTTGCTTTTCATGAACTAAGCCCTGGGTTTGAACTTTAGCACCACATAAACTGGGCATTGTGGCCCACGTCTGTATAGAGACAATCCTAAGTTCAGTGTTGTTTGAGGCCAGCCTGGCTATATGGCACCCTGTCTCTTAAGTAAATTAAATATATAAGCATATGTGCTTGGCACTACAGCTCTGATCATGTGGTAGGTACTTCCTCCTGTCTTCAAGGAGTTTATAAAGCTTCATAAAGTTGCTCCTTACCCTACAGCGTTAAATATTACAATATAAGTTCAGAGGCCAGCCTAGTCTATAGAACAAGTTCCAGGACAGCGGGGGCTACACAGAGAAAACCCTGTCTAGAAGAGCAGAATGCTGGAGTGGGAAAATAGCTCAATGGATAAAGTACATGCAGAAGAATCTCAGTTCAGTTCACCAGCATCCACCAAAAAGTTGGGCTCAGTGGCACTCATGTGTGACTCCATTCTAGCAGAAGTACAAGCTTCAGCTTCAGTCAAGAGGCCCTATCTCAAAAAGTAAAGTGAAGAACAATAGAGGAGACAGCCTCTGACTCCATAAGTGAACCTGCACATACATGTGCACATACAAACACCACACACGCACCCCAAAAATTAGAGTGATCAGGGAGCTTTAGCGTATTTGTAAACTACCCTAGACTAAATAAAGGAGGCTGCATTTAATGAAGAAAAGAGGGGGGTGCTGACTTCCTGTAGGTGACAGCTAAATATTAAAAAGAAAACAAAATTGAGGAAAAGGAGGAAGATGGGCCTAGAATTAAAGCCATGATAAGTTTATAGCATACCGCCTGGACTGTGCTAGGCAAGTTCACATGCAGACCTTTTAAGCAGAAGCTAGGCCTGCTTAAGTACTTGGATGGGAGACAGCCAGAGAATAGGCTGTTGTCTTATAAACAAGAAAAAGACAGCACCATGATAAATTGCAGTGAGGTTTGTGATGTTTGTGGATATTGATGTTTATTTTATAGAATTATATATAATTTTATATTGGAAGACACTCCAAAATTGATTTGTTCTACCAGAGACTATGAAGTTATATGTAACAGTGTTTCCTAAAGGCACTACACTACTACTATTAAATTAGAAAGAAGCAAAAGTGGTCAGCTATAACTGTGTGTTGTTACTAAGGATTAGAAAATTAGTTAAAAAAAATTATAAAATGTCTATATTATAGCCTAAATTTATCTTACAGTCTTGACTAATAAAATGTGGCCTTGGGAGGTTATTTGGGGAATGCTTTTGAATTAATAGATGTAAATGATGGCACTTTGAATTGCAAGTTTTGTATGTAAATTTATTGTAAGTAGGAAGAGATATGACTTGTAGCAAATCTCTATTATTACAATCTGTTGTCTAATACAATGTCCCCTGAGCAGTCAAGTCCTTAAAATCTGTTTTCTATTACTTACTTACTTACTTATTTATTTATTTTCATTTTTTGGGCAGGTTCTGGAGTCCTTTTCTCTTCCTTGCTTTCCTTCCTCTCTCCCTCCCTCCTTCCCTCCCTTTTTCCCTTCCTTCCTTCCTTCCTTTCTTTTTTTCTTTTTTTCTTTTTTTCTACAAACTGTGCTCCAGACACCTGTTCACAATTTCTAGTTTCAAATAAAATCAACAAGTGACATAGGCCACTTATAGTATGTCTCCATTACTTAGTAGTCTGGTTGTATGAACAAAGGCACTATCTATTGTGTCAGAATTGCTAGGGTTCTACAGGGAGATTGCAGACCTTTGATTCCCATTGGTAATATAGAGATTGTTTCTAAAGTCATATTTTCTTTAGTAGAGATTAAATGAACGAGTTTTTCTTTTCTGCTTTTGTAGATTTCTTGATAACCGGCTATTTGCTACCTGCTCTGATGATACTACAATAGCACTGTGGGATCTGAGAAAATTGAACACCAAAGTATGCACTTTACATGGTCACACTAGCTGGGTGAAGAACATCGAATATGATACTAATACAAGACTCTTAGTAACATCAGGATTTGATGGAAATGTCATTATTTGGGACACTAACAGGTTTGTAAATAGGAGACCATGTTAGGAATGTAATACTGTAAAACTTCTTTTCTATTTACAAGTTCAGTGTTTTGATCTAGAGCTGGGGAGTGGGGTGTTAAAAAGTTAGCTTTATGGGGGGAGAAAAACAAGGGACTGGGGACATGGCTCAATTGATTCAGCACTCACTTAGCATTCATGAAGCCTGGCATTTGCCCCTCATCACCACATAAAACCAGACATAGTGATGTAAGCATGTTATCCAGCACTACAGATGTAGACACAGAAAGATCAGAAGTTCAAGGTCATCCTTGATTACATAGTAGCTTGGAGGATAGCCTGAGCTATATGAGATGCTTCTGGGGTGTGGGCAGGTGTGGTGGCGCATACCTTTAATCTCAGCACCCAGGGAGGCAGAGGCAGGTGGATCTCTGTGGGTTTGAGGCCAACCTGGTCTACATAGAGAGTTCCAGAACAACCAGGGCAACCAGTCTAAAGGAAAAAAACAAAAACAAAAAAAGAGGAGGAAGAAACAAAACAAAACAAAACAAAAAAACCATGGTTCCTACTATTATTACATTTAGTCATATATTAAAACTAAAGATTTTGGAAATCAGGGTGAATATATCAGTGGCAAAGAGCTTTTCTAGCCTGCAAGGACCCACCACTGCAAAAAAAGAAGTGAATGGGGGAAACTACTTAGGTAGGAGACCAAGGCATGTAACTAATGAAGAAAATTGGTTTATAAAATGAATTTTGTAATTATAAGGGAAAGTATTTTTATTTCCTATGTGAAATAAAAATATTCCTCATTCTTTGGTCCTTTAATTCTGAACTTATTTTATAGTTTTTAAATTTTATCTTCATGCATTAAAAAGCAGTTCTCATTTGGAATGATTGTGACATAGAAGCAGTGTTTAGAAACAATGCACAGGATCATTTGGGTTGTCTGTGGTTTGTATTGTCTGTGGCAGGGACCACAGCATCTCAGTGTCCTGTGGTACACAGCACAGTTTATACAGTACCCTCAGCTGTGAAGCACTGCAAGAAGGGGTTTTCTTACAGAGGGGTGGTCTACAGAGTTGAAGCTTGGGTTGTTGTTAACTGAGGTGTGGTGAATTGTTAATATAGTGGACATACTAGAGTCTTCTATTGTTATGTTTAAAAGGAGATATTCTTAGTAAAATAATTTCTAGTACACCCAATGTTTGAGTGAAGGACAGTCATTGTTTTTCAACATATACAAACACACCTTTTAAAATGAAAATGTAAATATGGGGGGTTAAATTTAGGAAGAAAATTTGAATAGGAATATAAGTAATAATTTCCAAATTAAAAGAGCGAAAACCTAATAAAACAGACCAATAGAAGCATAAAGGTGGGTGGATAGAGTCATTTCAAATGCAAACAGGCCACAGTGATAGTACATTTCTTTGATCCCAGTGCTTGGGAATTTGAGGAAGGAGGAATTGAAGGCCTGCCTGGGTTTACATAGTAACACTTTTTCTCAGAAAACAAAGACAAGCTGGATCTGTAATCCCAGTTACTGGGATTGTTGAAGGGGGTGGGGCAGGAGCTGTAAATTCAAGACTAAACTAGGCAACATAGTTAGACCTTGTCTCAAAATAATGTAAAAATGTAATAAAAGGGCCAATGCTCAATGGCAGATACCTAAAGTAGCCAATTAAAACATGGTGGTATATTAAACAGTAAAGTCAAACTATGTGTTCTCTAAATGATCTACAGAAAACAAAACCAGACAACAGAATAGGAACTGATCATCAGAAGAAAGCAGTTGTGACCACATTAGTAGCAGACAAAATGGTATTTAAGGCAAGGAGCATTATAACCAGTAAAAAAGTACTATATTAAAAGGCTAGCTTTACTAGAATATAAATGAATTCTTATATTACATAAAAATAAAACTTACTAGAAGCAAAACTTAACAGAATTACAAGAAAAATAAGCAAGAAATCAATAGAAAAATATCAGGCCCATTTTCTCATTTTTCTAATAGATAAAGGTAGACATTTAAAAAGGCCAAGGATGTGGATTAGTAGATAAGGCATTTGTTCTGCATGTCTGACGATGTGAGTTCCATCCCCAGAACCCACATAAGTGTGGAAGAAGAGAACAAATCTCTGACCTCCACACATATGCCATGATACACTCCCCTTCACACACACACACACACACACACACACACACACACACACCATGCTTTTTAAAAAGGTCTTAAAAACTGAGTTAGGCTTTAGAAAATTTAAATATTACTAAGCATCACACATACATTTTTCTTAGAATTCTGCTCCTCAAAACAGTAAGATATCCCTTCAAACAGACCTAAAGCCAAAAAAAAAGAAAAAGAAAAGAAAAAAAGAACCTTGAATTAAACTGTACTGTAGCTATCAAAGAAATGCTGTCATACAAACCATTTTCTCTGAACTCAGTAAAATTAAGTTAATGCAGTTATTAGAAGTTCCCACATTTAGCTTAGCATGGCAGTTCACACTGTAATTCCAGCATTTGAGCATTCGAGAGTTTTAGGCAGGAAGAGGATGAAATTGAGGAAAAAAAGAGAAAGAAATTGGGGAAAAGTGGGGTAAACTCAATAAAAGATGTATGGAAATAATACAATAGAAGTATAAAAATCAGTATTGAAAGTAAAAATACTGGGCTGGAGAGATGGCTTAGTGATCAAGAGCACTGGCTGCTCCTCTAGAGGACCCAGGTTCAATTCCCAGCACCAACATGGTACTTCACAATGTCTAACTCCAGCTAAAAGGGATCTGACACTTTCACACAGACATACCTGCAAGCAAAACACCAGTGCACAATTTTTTAAAAGATAGAAGAAAATGAAAATGCAGCCAGGCACAATAGTTCACACCTTTAATCTCAACACTTGAGAGGCAGTGTGTTCCAGGACAGCCAGAGCTATATAGTAAGAGTGTGTCGGGAAAACAAAACAAAACAAAACAAAACAAAACAAAAACTGCTGGGGCGGGGTGGGGGGGGGGAGGAGGGGAGATATACAATAAGATTTTTAAAAAGTCTGTTCTCTAAAATGCTAATCAGATTGGGATGGGGCAAGAGTCTTCAAAAGACAAAATTAAATACTAGCAATGAAAAAAGAAGATATAACCAAAGTATAAGTTAGATGTGGTGACATACACTTGTTTTCCCAACACAGAGCCTGAGGCAGGAGGATCATAGATTCAGGGCCAGGTTGGATTACATAATAGGACCCTGTCTCAAAACAGCAACACTGTGTGACCAATGAAATGGCTCAGTAGATAAAGCCTCTTCCCACCAAACCTGACAACTTGAGTCAATACCCCTACCCCCAGGCTTACATAGTAGAAAGAGAGAACCCACTTCTGAAAGTTGTCCTCTGTCCTCCACATGTGCCCACACATACATGCACATTAAATAAGTAATAAAATACTTTAAAGGTTAAAAATCTGCAGCAACACATTTATATCAATATACTTTAAAACTTTGATGACCTAGACATCTCAGAAGCTAAATATAATGACACATTTGTATAGTCCTAGGATTTGGAAGACTGAAGCAGGATGATTACAGGGTATTTCAGGCGAACTGCCTGGGCTACATAGTGAAACCCTGTCTCAAGCAAATCAAATCAAATCAAATCAGAACAAAAGCCAGCACCTTAGCAAAAGTGACCAATGAGAATGGACTTCTTACCAAGTCTGATATTTAACCAACCTTCGTTGGTTCAGCAGAAGCTGCTGTTAGAAGTTTGAACTTGCTGGGGCCTCAGATACTTAGCTACACTAGTTCTAGGTTTGGTTTCCTAACACACACACATAATGAACTTCTGTTCTGCTAATTATACATATTCATGCTCTGGTACCCACTCTTTACCCCATGATCTAGAAACTGAATTCCTCTTATACAGTAATATCATTCAAAGACCCTGTTCCACTCTCATTTATTCTAACTACCAGTGTTTGTTTATATAGGACTGAACATTACTTTTGCTATGACCATTACAAAATGACAAAAATTGGAGCCTGGAGAGATGGCTCCATAGTTAAAATCTCTCTCTTTCCTTTTTTTTTTTTTTTTTTTTTTTTTTTGAGACAGGGTTTCTCTGTGGCTTTGGATCCTGTCCTGGAACTAGCTCTTGTAGACCAGACTGGTCTCAAATTCACAGAGATTTGCCTGCCTCTGCCTCCTAAATGCTGGGATTAAAGGCATGTGCCACCAACACCCAGTATCTTACTCTCTTTTGAAGGATACAGTTTGGCTTCCAGCACCTACCTACGGTGGGCAGTTTAAGGCTTGCAACTCCAGCTTCAGGGTCTCCAATGCTAATCTTTTCTTACCTGCATGGGCACCTACACTCACATGAATATACCCACACAAGACATAGTATGTATATTCATAATTTTAAAAAAGTTTTTGGTTTTTTTTTTTTTTTTTTGAGACAGGGTTTCTCTGTATTGCTTTGGAGCCTGTCCTGTCCTGGAACTAGCTCTATAGACCAGGCTGGACTCCAACTCACAGAAATCCGCCTGCCTCTGCCTCCCGAGTGCTGGGATTAAAGGCGTGAGCCACCAACACCCGGCTAAAAAGAAATCGTAATTAAATGATAAAAATTAAAATGTATTTACTAAAAATTAAATTGATTAAAACCTATTTAATAAAAAGGCAGCATAGATAGTTTTATAGGTGATTTCTACCAAATATTGTAAATAACATTCTAACTAAACTGGTCAGATTCTAGAAAAGGGATTTGTGCCTCATGTATAGAGCTATTATAGTATGACCTAGGTAGCCAAACATAGCAAAGATAATGTTAGAAGGAAAAAAGAAAATCCAGTATGTAATATGAATACTGATAAAAAATGTTCTAAATAGAAATTAAATTGTAGAAGATATTACTCAAAATACCAAAACCAAGTTGAATTTATTCTAAAAATGAATAGATATTCTATTAGTTTAATCATAGTAACAAATAAATTAGAAACATTTATACGATTCTTTGTTTTATAGAATTCGACATTCAGTCATAATTTAAAAACTAAAGAGTATATCACCACTAACTTAACAGAAATTGAAATACTGGCACCCACATGTCAGCTGAAACAGAAGGATCATGAGTTTTTGTCCTGCCTGTGTTACACATAGCAAGGCCTTGTCTTAAAAGTAAAAATCAAAAAAAAAAAAAAAAGTTGTTAAATAAAAGATACTTAGAAATTAAAGGATTAGAAGGGAGTAATGAACATCTCTTGGCAACAAACTAGACAATTTAGGTAAGCAAATACCCAGGACACATATTACTAGAATTGACTTGACAATAAAATTTTTAAAATTTAGATATACAGACAGACTTGCAGGAGCTAAGGAAATTGAACTGAAACTGGGTGATGGTAGTATACACCTTTAATCCCGGCACACACCTTTAATCCCACACTCTGGAGGCAGAGGCAGGCAAAATCTCTATAAATTGGAGGCCAGCCTGGTCTACAGAGGTAGTTCCAGGACAGGCTCCAAAACAATACAGAGAAATCCTGTCTTGAGAAACCAAAAAAAAAAAAAAAAAAAGTCATTTAAAAAGAAAATTAAATTTAGTAGCATATATAAAGGATTATGTGCTACAATCATATAGAATTTATTCTATGAATACAAATTGGCTTAATATCCAAAAATCAATTAATGTAATATATCATATTTAATAAAGTTCAAATCCCATATAATCATCCTAGTGAAGATAGAAAAGCACTTTTTAAACAAGACTAACAACTTTTTTGTGATACAATTAATAATAAAAGGAACTTCCTCAACATGACAACACTCATGAAAAATCTGTGGCTTAAGTCATAAATACTTAATGTGGAAAGCCTTGAAGCCCCATAAGATTGAGAACAGAACTAGCATCACTTTTTCCAAATTATACTGAAGCAACAGCATAGCTGTGGAGGTGCAATCACACAGGAGAAGTCAAATACATCCAAGCTGCAGAGAAATCAGTCAGTCTTCAGTTGCAAAGATCTGCATGTTATGTAGAAAATGTGATGGGTCCACAAAATCCCTAGAGCTAATTTCAGCAAGTCCACAAGATAAAAGATTAGTACACAAAAATCAACTGCATTTTATATATGAGTAAATATACAAGATTAATTAATATACAAAATCAAATTGTATTACTGCCTATGAGCAAATATACAAGATTAGCATACAAAATCTAATAATACTTCTGTGTGTGAGCAGATACAAAAGATTAATCAATACATGAACCCAACTATATTTCTAATTGTGAGCAGATACATAAGATTAATATACAAACCCACTTGCATATTTATATATGAGTAGAAAAAGAATCCAAAGGCGAATAAAATTAAAAAAAAAATCCATCTCTCTATGGTATCATAAAAAAATAGGATAATTTAGGAATAAATTTAACAAAAGTATAAGATTTGGGCTGAGAATATCGCAACGCAGGAGAGCACTTGCCTATTTATGATGCCTTGGGTTTGATCCCTATCACAGTAGATAAATTCCTGTGCGTGTACATGTATATGTGTGTGATGTGTGTATGATTTGTGCAGTAAAAACTAAAGCATTGCTGAAATAAAAAGTGTAAATGAATGGAGAGATAATATGTTTGTGATTGAAAGACTCAATATTATTAATAACAATGGCAAAAATGGCAAGCTGGAACTCATTACTGAAAACCTCATTATTAGAATTCCCATTACTGGAATTACAGTTTGCCACCTTGCTTTTGTTTTTTGTTTGTTTTGGTATAGGGTCTTTCTGCATAGTCCTGACTGTCCTGGAGATTACTATGTAGAACAGGCTGGCCTCTAACTCATAAAGATCTGCCTATCTCTGCTTTCAGAGTGCTGAGATTAAAGGTGTGTGCTACCATACCTGGCTCAATTTGCCAGCTTTATGAGATACTAAGTATAGTTAGCCAGAAATTCTCCCTCCTAGGTGTGTCTACTCAAGAAGATGAACCAGAAATTCCCCCTCCTAGGTGTGTCTACTCAAGAAGATGAACATATATATATGACTTGTACTTTAAGGTTTACAGTAGCTGTCTTCATAATTGCCTCCAAAAAATGGAGCCAGTCTGATGTCACTCGAGTGGTAAATAGATTAATACAAGGTAGTGTATCTGCTGGGCCTGGTGCTGCATGCTCTTAATCCAACACTTGGGAGGCAGTGACCAACATGATCTACATAGTGAGTTCAGGACAGCAAGGGCTATGTAAAGGGACCCTGCCTCAAAAACAAAATAAACAAAAAAGTAGTATATCTAATTTTTAAAAAATATCATTTAGCACTGCAAAAGAACCAAATAGGGATGTGTGCTACAGCAGGGATAAACCCCTAAAAATTACAAGTAAAAAAGAAGCAGAATTTTTTTGTTTTTTGGTTTTTTTTTGTATTTTGCTAAATTCAATGTGCATTTTATTATAGAAAACTGAAGGACAATCAAATTGAAAGAATCAGTAATAATAACTTTAATTTATCTTGCATTTTACAGAAGTCTATGAATGATTTTAAAAAGTACTTCCTTACTCCATCATGTTTCTTTGACAGTTGTTAAAGTAGGCAACGAGTATTGTCAACAGCTTGATTATCAGCATCTAGAAGCAGAATTTTTTAAAAAGCACTTATTGTAAGACTATGTATATAAACTAGGCAAATAATGGAGATGAAAAGTAGATTAGTGGTTGCCTAGGTCTGGGAATTGGGACAAGGAATGATTGCTAGTGATGGTCAGAAAGATTATTAAGATGCTGAAAGTGTTGAAATGCTATATTGTATTGATTGTGCAATTCTAAATTTACTAAGTCACTTAACTGTACACTTAAAATGAGCAAATTTTATGGTGTATTAATTATTCCTCAATAAAACTTTATGAAAACCAAATGATTACAGAAGTAGAAGTTCACTAAAGTATACAAGTATTCAGCACTTTTTTTTTTTTTTGAAACAAGTTTTCTAGCTCAGGCTGGGGTGAAACTTTGCTATAGCTGAGGATAACCTTGAATATCTTTCTTATCCTCCTACCTCCATCTTCTGAGTCCTAGGATTACAGATGTGTGCATCCATAGCCAGTTTATGTACTGCTGGGGATCAAACTCAAAGCTTTGTGCATGCTAGACAAGCACTCTACCAACTGGATGATGGCGCAGTACCTCAGGACAGTTTTTAATGGTAGAATCTCCAGGAGTTTCTCTATAAAATCAGGAAAGAGAATATGCTCACCATTACTACTGTTATTAATTAGTGTCATGGTTAGGATGGTACAATAAAAGAAAAATCATCCTGTGTGTACATAGACTGGAAATTTAATATTATTCACAGATTATGTGACTTGCAGGTATTGTTAAACTTTCTGTGAAAGACCAAGTGTGTGGTTTCTGAGCAGCCAAACAGGATCAATACATGAGTTGGTATGGCTGTGCTCATGCATACTGTATAAAAATAGCCAGTAGACCAGGTTTAGTCCATAGCCATAGCTTTCCAATTTCTTATCTATACCCCAAAAAGGAAAAAAAAAAAATCCTAGAAAGTCTTCAGAAAAATAATCAAATTAGTAAGCATAACCAAAATTATTAGATAGGAATTGAAAAAAGAACTTCCATAAATCTAGCAGTCTCTCCATTAGGTACAAGTTCAGAGGATCTTAAGTCAGCTGCTAAAGATCTGTACTCACTCACTCATTGTACAGAATCCAACAGATGAGTGGATTTTTTAAATGTGGTACACACATAATATTATTCAGCTCTTAAAATAAGGAAATCTTTTTCATCAATATAAATAAATCTAGTGGACACATCTTAACTGAAATAAGCCAAACATGGAATGACACATTAGAAAAGTAGTCTTGGAGAAGCAATGATTGGAATAATGATAAATTACCTGACGAGCTGAAAACTGGTGCACAGGGGAAAGGTTGATCAGCAGATATAAAATTTCAATTAGGGACAGCAAATAGTGGCCATCGTTAATAACAGTGTGTAATACTTGAAAATCCCTTGGTAGCACTTGCCTTTAATCCCAGCACTTAAGAAGCAGAGGCAGGTACAGCTTTGTGAGTTCAAGGCCAGCCTAGTCTACATAGTGAGTTCCAGAACAACTTGGGCTATGTAGAAAGATACTCTCTCAAAACCAACCAACCAAATAAATAAATAAATAAAGATTCTTGAAAGTATATAAAGTAATACATAAGTTAATTAGCGTAACAATGTAGACATTACAAAACATGTTGTGGGCTGGGAATGTAGCTTAGTAGTAGAGCACAAGTTTAGTATATGCAAGCCCCAGATTTGTTCCCTAGCACCACAAAAAAGAAAAATGATGTATACTGTAAGAGCACATGATTTTCATATACAATTTTATTTATTTATTTGGTAATTTGTTTTTGTGTTCATTGATGTTGTATGTGCATGTATGTCTGAGGGTGTCAGAAGCCCTGGAATTGGAGTTATAGACAAGTGTGAGCTGCTATGTGGGTGCTGGGAATTGAACCCAGGTCCTCTGGAAGAACAGTCAGTGCTCTTAACTAATGAGCCATATCTCTAGCCCCTCATACAATTTTGTACACCACATTTTACTTAATTAAAAATAACTAAAGTCTGGGTAGTAGTGGCACATGCCTTTAATTCCAGCCTCAGGAGGCAGAGGCAGGTAGATCTCTGAGTTCAAGGCCAGCCTGGTCTACAGAGCAAGTTCTGGAACAGCCAGGGATACACAGAGAAATCCTACATTGGAAAAGCAAAACAAACAAAAACAACTAAAAATTACTAGGTATAAGATAATGTACAAATCATGTTTTTATTTTCTTGGGTGAATGTATCCTTAAAAATAGTTTAAAATTTTTCTTTTTTTTTGTTTTATTGTGAGACAGATCTCACTTTGTAGCCCAATTTATCCTTGAGCTTGCTATCTTCTTGCCAGAGTTAGTATATAGGCATATATGCCTGTACTTTGGAAATGAAGTTTATATGTGTGTTTCATATATAGACTTATACGTATTCACAAATATAAATACATAAATTTTAGTTGGTTTATTTGATTGGTAGTTGGGTTTTGTTTTTGAGATAGTATCTCTTACAATTCACAGTGGCCTTCAAATTATGCAGTAACTGAGCATGACCTTGAACTCCTGATCCTCCAGCCTTACTCTTCCAAAAGCTGTGATTATAATCATGTGCCACCACATCTAGATTGTTATATATAATGTGAGATTGGGTTTCACTGAGTCACTAAGACTGGCCTGGAACTTACTATGTAAACCAAGTTAGGCTCTAACTCTAGATCCTCTTGCCTTAGCCTCCTAAGTGCTGGAACTATAAGTATGTCTCCACATGAAGCTTCAGTATATAATTTCACAACAAATAGATAACTTACAAAATTGTAAGACCTACATTTAAGTCTTTTGAACTCAAGAAGTTCAAAAAAGCTAAATCCTCTGAGAGATGACTCAGAGTTTAAGTACCTACTGCTCTTCCAGAGGATATGAGTTCTGTTCCCAGCACTATGTCAGGTGGCTCACAGCTGCAGTAACTACAGCTTCAGGGGATCCAACACCATCTTTTGGCTTCCCCAAGCAACTGCACGCATGCATATGCACACACACACACACATAAACAAAAGTTATGTTAAAAAAGAAAACTAAATCCTAAGTTGCAGAGGGAAAAGTTTAAAATTTTAGTTTACCAAGAATTCTCAAAAAGCAAAGGGATTGGCAACTCTGGGTGTCCTGTACTGAAAGGGGTAGCTAAAGTGAAGATTTGCATGAGAAACATTTAAGAACTTACTACTCTCCACCCCTTCTAATGCGCATCATTTTTAAAATAATATACTTTTATGATTTATTTTTATTTTGTGTGCATTGGTGTTTTGCCTATATGTATGTTTGTGTGAGAGTGTCAGGTCTTAGAGTTACAGACAGTTGAGCTGCCATGTGGGTGCTGGGAATTGAACCTGGTTCCTTTGAAAGTCGGTCAGTGTTCTTAACCACCACGCCATGTTTCCAACCCCTCTAATTTTTCTGGAAGTTTCTATTTCTGCAAAGAGGGCAATATAGAAAATAATGCCATATTGAAAGATGCCAGAAACAGTTGGAGGCTTCAGTGCCTTGCCAAAACCAAGGTGACTGAGTGGTAATACACACTGAATGTTGAGGTCAACATTTCTTTCAGTTGTTGCCTCCAAAGTTCTAAGCACTAGAACTAGTTCTAAGCACTAGTTCTAAGCATTTCTTTCTCAGAAATGGCTTCATTCTACCCTGTACTCATAGTTCCCAGTGGCTTGAATCCCTTGCTCTTAAACTATGAGCAGGCATTCAATGATAATCAGATGATTAAGAAAAACTTGTAATAAAAGAAACATAAGTAGGAAGTTATTTGGAGGATAGAGAGATAACAGGGAGAATAAAACAAAATAACTAGTTACCCATATTCTCTTCTTTATAATACTTGAGCGCTTGAAGCAAAAATAAGATACAGTAGAAAGAGAAGCTTTTTAACAGACTAATACTGTTCAGCCTCTTCATTTAAAAATTCTCAATGTGTTTTGACAAGGTGGCTCAGTGGGTAAAGGCATCTGCTACCAGGTTTTAATCCGTGGGACCCACATGGTAAAAAGAGAGAACCAATTCCTGCAGGTTGTCCTTCACAAGTGTGGTTATTACATGGTTCATGACTTTTACAATAACCAAAACAGGAAATTTAAAAAGGAGTGAAAATCTATCAAAGAGACTAGGCAGACAGATCTTGAAAAAGAACCAAATATAATTGAGGAAGCAAAAAAGGTTGGATTGTGTCTCATTGGTAGAGTGCATGCTTAGTCTGCTAGAGGTGCTGGGGATTTTTCCCCCACAAACAATTTAAAAGAATAAATTAGATAGTTGGGTAGATAATTAAAAAGTTACCTAGGGCACATCATAAAGAAATGAAAAAATAAGAAAGATGAAAAAATAGAGTCATCAAATGTGAATGTTCCAAACATCTAGATCTGCAAGCAAAAGAATAGAAGAAATGCGTGAGAGGCAATATTGATGATGACTAAAATTTTCAGAATGTTTGAATAATACAGTTAGTAAGATTTAGAACTTATGAATCTCCATAAAGATAAATAAAAATCTAAATTCTTATGTGTCAAAGTAAAATTACAGGATTCTAAAGACAAAAAGATCAACCAAAGGAAGTGGAGAAAAAATATCTTATCCTAAGTAACAGGCTGATAGCAGACTGACAAATAGCAGCTGTGAAACAATTTCCTCACATTCATAGAGGAGCCATCGTCATCCTTATGTTGTATACTCAGTGAAACCTTCGGTCAAAAGAATGAAAGGCGTAAGTGAGAGTTTACTTCAATAAAGTTTTGCTTAAAAATTGTGAAGGTGTACTCAGAAAATGATCTCAAAAAAAGGGTCAGAGATTAAGATGGGGTGGTAAGTAAAGCAGCATAAAGTATGTGTGTGAAATATTCATCAGTTCTCTGTTCTGCTTTAAGAGTAAAGCAGTTAGACTGCTGCTCTGCTTTAAGAGTAAAGCAATTAGACTGCTACCAAGAGCCATTATACCTGTAGTAACACTAGGTGTGTTGGTCTGATTTCTTCTTAGGTGCACAGAAGATGGGTGTCCACATAAGAAATTCTTTCATACACGTTTTCTCATGCGAATGAGATTAACACCGGATTGTTCCAAAATGTTGATCTCAACATCTTCTGGATATCTTTTGATTTTGCACGATCTGGACTTAACTAAGTCTTTAGAAGTAGGCAGCTATCCCATTTTGAGAGCAAGAAGAACTACTTCAAGTTCAGGTAAGATTTTCTGGTTAAAACATTTAAGAGGTTAAAGCTGTTCCTCAGGAAGATTACACGTAGCTTTCCAAGGACATTCGATGATCTGTGTGTACCTCTAACAACAGTAACGTATACCTCTAGAAAGAGTCTTAGCTCTAAAAACTGTTTGGTTTCTACTTGTCAGGGTTAGGCTCAGTGGATTAAGGTGCTGGCTACCAAGCCTGAAAACCTGAGTTCCATCCCTGGAACCCACATAGTTGAGAGATCCAACTTCTACAAGTTACCCTCTAATCTCCCCATTCATGCTGTGGCATACATGATAAATAAATAGTCATAGGGATTTTAATTTTTTTAATCCCTTGGGGAAATACAGGTAAATTTGTATAAAATTTCTAATTTGGAATTTTAAAAAACTTTTACCAATTTATAAAGTTCAATAGTTATTTAATTCTAATGCTTTTTAGGTTCAAAATCACCCTTTTGTAAAAAAAAAAAAATTAAACATTGATAAGCAACTTAAACTTTCACAGGGGAGGACAGGAGCGTGCAGGAACTGGAATTGACATGTAAAACAAGCTTGTTTTAAATTTTAAAAATTAATTAATTAAAGAAAAGTTAGCTTAAACTTTCTTGACAGGGCTTCTCTGTAGCTTTGGAGGCTATCCTGGAACTTGCTTTGTAGACCAGGCTAGCCTCGAAAACACAGACATCCACCTGTCACTGCCTCCCAAGTGCTGGGATTAAAGGCATGTACCACCACTGCCTGATGATAATCAACTTAAACTTAATGAGAAAGTGATTTAGAAGATGCAGTTGGCCACTTTTTTTTAAGGTTTGAGACAGGGTTTCTCTATGTGGTTCTGGGTGTCCTGGAGCTTAGTAGGTAGACCAATCAGGCTGGTCTCAAACTCAGAGATCTACCTGCCTCTGCTTTCCAAGTACTAGAACTAGAGGTGTGTGAATAATACCCCTCAAGTTGTCTATTCTTGACTTAAATACCAAAAAGCTGTCCAGTCTCCTAAGGGTGGAGATTTTAGTAGCAAATGTTACAGGGAGTTGCCGGGTGGTTGGTGGTGCCTGCATGCCTTTATCCCAGCACTTGGGAGGCAGAGGCATTCGGATCTCAGTGAGTTTGAGCCCAGCCTGTTCTACAAAGCAAGTTTCAGGACAGCCAGAGCTATTACACAGAGAAACCTTGTCTCAAAACTAAATAAATAAGTCAGAGGGAGTCAGGCTGTCAAGGACTCCCTGGAAGTGCACAGCTGCCAGAATGCAGGGTGAAGTAACGTAACATACTCAGGTAGCTGATGTTCATTGTCTCACACATTTTCGTTTTTTTTCTTCTATTTTAGAAATGTTAGAAAAGCAAAGATGTTTGCATGCTTATTTGGCTTTTTATCTTATTTTACACAAGTCTTTACTATGAAAGGTTTTAAAAAGAATGCAGACCCAAAACAGAACCAAGAGCTGTTGTCTTCATCTTAGTCCAGTTTACATGCCTTTTTGTTGGTACATTTTAGGTGTATTTTAAAAGTTCAAGTAGATAATTAAAAAATTAAAAGATACTACAGGAGCTATGCTAGGTTTATTTGTTGGTTTTCTTTTCAAGATTTGACCACTTCATCAAGTTCTTCTGGTTCTAGAGTTTCTGGTTCCCCTTGTCATCACAGTGATTCTAACTCATCTGAGAAACACATGTCACGAGCCTCTCAACGAGAAGGTAGGTTGAAAGCTGGGTTTATAACCTTACAGCAATATATTCTGTCAGATAGCTTTCTTTGGTTTAGTTTTAGTCCATAAAAATAAAAACCAAGAATCAGGCATCATTTGTGAAGGTCAACCATCTTGTGCTTTAACCTTGATGAGAAGTGTTGGTTTTATTGCCCTGGCCCAACCTTAATTTGGTCTAGTTTGAAGATAAAGTAGTTGGGAACTGTAGTTAAGAAATGGGGATTCTTGATACTAAATTTCTAGGCTGCTTTCTTATGACATCTGTGAAAATGGTTCCTTACATATTCTGATGAGCAGCAGTGGCATATTAGGAAGTAGGCTGAAGGAAATGATGCAGCTTATAGCAGAGTTACCAGGAAGATGTCTCTCACCTGTTTTATATCTACTTATAGTATGGGTAGAGGCTTTAACTTATAATTTTATTTCAACTTACAATTTTTCCAGTTTCACAGTGATATAAAGTGGCATGCATTTAACAGAAACCAAACTTCACATTTTGAATTTTGATCTTATTCCCAGTGAGCAATATGCATAACTTTTTCTCATGGTTCTGGAAAGAAACAGGGCATCTTCCAGTCAGCCACACTGTTATAAGAATAAACAGCTAATACTGTACAGCAAGCTGTGTCAGAGCTGTGGTGTCCAGTGGGTTGAGTATATTAAATGCATTACAACCAAAATATTTTCAACTTTCGATGAGTGTGTTAATCCCAGCATAAAGGAGCATCTGTACTGTCTTTAGGGGCCATAAGTCCTGATCTTTTTCTAAACGGCAGTCTGGATTTCAAGTATTTTCGTCTTTGGTCTGTAGACTAGTAAGTGCTCTGAGTTGAGAATTGTGAGCTTAATTTTGTAGATTCCTCTTATACACATGACTTCAGTTCTTAAATAAAGAGCCTTTATTGAGATAAATATCTAATGGAAAAAGACCCCACTCAGCTTTCATGCTTCAGATCACTTGTTATTCCTGCTGCAAAATTCACATAAATTGTGGTTAGGGGAGCTAACCATGTTTTTATGTGTGGCATAGTATAAAGAGCAAAGCTAAGGGATGAAAGCAAGAAGGTGGTTGCCAGGAAATAGGGCTCTGCCTTAGTCCTAGGATAACAAAAATCCAAAATCTTTAATTGTTTTGTATCTCAGGAGTTTCACCACGAAATAGTCTTGAAGTCTTAACCCCTGAAGTTCCTGGTGAGCGAGACCGTGGAAACTGCATCACATCATTACAGCTGCACCCCAAAGGCTGGGCCACCCTTCTTCGGTGCTCAAGCAACACCGATGATCAGGAGGTATAGGCTGCAGTGCTTCCTATTCAGCAGGTCATGGGACAATTTGCCCTTGCCCTGTGTGCAGACCTCAGGCTGCTAACCAGGCTCAGTCCCTGCCCACAGGGCATACTACTAAAGCCTTGCTTCTCAACTCCTCTACCTCCCCTCTGTTGCTTTACCCTTTACAGTCTCTTCTTCCTCTCCTGCCTTGGTGTAGTGAGCTGAGAAGTACCCTAAAGACCACATCAGCTGATATTATGCCTAGCTTCTTCATTCTTGCCCCCATCATGGAAAAAAAAAAAAAAAAAAAAAAAAAAAACAAGGAAAACCATGTTACATGCTATACCAAGCTGTAAATGTAAGGTTTAGGCTTTAGTAAGACAGTTATAATCACTGTGTCTTTAAAATCTGGGGGAAACTGAGAAAGAAAGGGGCTAAACTGATGCCTGGAGGAAGAGTTAAAAGACCTTAGGTTCATCCCAGCACTCAGGAGGCAGAGGCAGGTGATCTCTGTGAGTTGGAGGCCAGCCTGGCCTACAGAGTGAATTCCAGGACAGCTAGGGATACACAGAGAAACCCTGTCTGAAAAACAACAAACAAAAGACTTTACCATCTCACCACTGTGGTAGCCACAGGAGTCTACAAGGAGTTCACTGGCTCTACAGACCAAACTGAAGGATGGCAGAAGGGTCTTTGAAGTATGCAGAGGACAGACGTACTCTGGGCCCTGGATTGTTGCTGCCCTCAGAAAAGGAGATGTATTACTCCCGAAGTCATAGCCAGCCTCAGGAACAAGAGGTCTTAAAGCATTATAACACTATAACTCTAGCTTATGAAGAAAGTACACATTAGGTAAGAGGGGTGATACTCATCTAACTGATTTCTAGCAACACTCCTGTGGTTTTGGCTCTCTGTTGAGCTTCTCAGAAATAAGGAGTATCTCTGCAGTACTACTTGGGGGTCTATAACCTCGGTTTTCTCCTTTCTCCTCCAGTGGACTTGTGTCTATGAATTCCAAGAAGGAGCTCCAGTGCGACCCGTGTCACCTCGCTGTTCCCTTCGGCTGACTCATTATATTGAAGAAGCCAATGTAGGCAGGGGCTACATCAAAGAACTTTGCTTCAGCCCTGATGGACGAATGATTTCTTCCCCACATGGCTATGGGATTCGCTTGTTGGGATTTGACAAACAGTGCAGTGAGCTTGTTGACTGTTTACCCAAAGAAGCCAGTCCTCTACGGGTGATTCGTTCTCTGTACTCTCATAATGATGTGGTCCTGACAACAAAGTTCTCTCCAACACATTGTCAGATTGCCTCAGGGTGCCTTAGTGGACGGGTCTCTTTGTATCAGCCAAAGTTTTAGGCACAACTTACATCAAATAAGGAACTCTTCTAGTGTTTGGCTTATGAATTACTTCAATTTAGGTGAAGTATTTTCTTTTTTAGAAGATCTTTTAAGTTTGGGTCAAGATCTTGTTCTTATAGGTTGATGAACACACAAGTGACTCAAGTACTTGGCCATCTGGCATCATCCGGGCATCTCCATTTCAACCATGCAGCGTTGTTCTGTCAGCATTCCTTTGCTCCTATTGTCTGTGCCACTGAGCTTGGGGTTTTCCTGATCATTTTGCATGTGGCTCTTGTTCTCTCTCCCATCCCTGTTTCTACCACTCCTCCCTGCTCCCCCTCCTCTTTTTTGATTTTGGTATGAATTTTGTGGACATTTGACAAGAGTCGTGGTTGGGATGAGGAAAAACCCATGGCACCAGTACTAAATAAAACCCAAGAAACTGGATGTTGGCACACAAGTTGTTGAAAAAAGAAATGTTCATCTTCATTTATCAGTACACTTGGCCTTTAAAGTTGCTGTCAAATATTGAGCACAGATAATGGCATTATTCTCATAACTGAAACTCTTACAACAAAATATCTTTTTTAAATTTCCTGTTAAAATTATACAAATTAATTAATGAGATTTTTTTGTTGTGAAATTCTAGAAAAATACTACAACCTCTTTGTAATTCATTTTACTTGTATGAATTTAAAATCTCCAGCATGTGTCTTTGTTATTTTGTTTCTGTCCCCAGCATTGGAAAGGAAAGGAAAAGGAATAAGCTTGGTCACTTCTGTTGTCCAGAAGAGTTCTTCATTAGGTTGATGCAGTGTCTGGCCATAGAGTGAGAAGATTAATGTGGCTTAGGTTGGCTGTGATTCTTTGAATCATACACATGAGCTATTCCTACTAATGGGGTGGAGTGAAAGCAAAGATTTTATTGTTGTTCCTTCATCCAGAGATTATAAGCTTAGCTCTCACCATTAGTAAGAAGGGAGCTGTAGTCCTTTTTAAGCTGTTGTTATAAAAGTGATGGTCTGACTTGTGTAGCACTGTCTTATGTTTGGTTATGGAAAGTATCAGGCAAGGTGTGAAAGCAAGGTTACTCCTATCTTGAATGGACAATATCCTTCTAGTCTCTGCTACATTGATTGGCACTGTGTTGAGATATGCTAGAAGCTGGACAATTTAAGACATGCAGTAACCTTGCTCTCTTTGGTCACATGCCCTTTAAGCCAGTGTTTCTCAAATATGAGGATGCAGTATAATCCTTGAAGGATTTGTGAAAAATGCAGGAATCTGTGCCTGACCTTAGAAGATTGATTTAGGCAGGGAAAGGATGGGATTCTATTTAAACAGAACCATAATCATCTGTTCTCCAGGTGGCCTCCAGGTCATAGCTTGAAAACACAACCTGAAATTGCAGTAGGTATTTCTGTATCCATTTGGTGCTTAACATAATTCCCACAAGATGTTTCAACTATTTAAATAGTAATAATAATAAATCAACAATAGCAATTTTAGGGCAGCAAATAACTTGAAGTGGTATTCATTTTATTGTTGGACAAATGAAAAGTTAAATGATTTGCCTAAGATCATACAATGTTAGTGGTAAAGTCAGGGCTTCAATTCAAGCCTCTTAATTCCTTGCTCAGAACAGTTTCTACTGTATTATGCTGGCTGTTAAAAACATCAGTGACTATGGGCATTTTGTCTTTAGATTATGTTGCTGTGAATAAAATGACCAGATTGAAGAAGGCAGGTGTGGAAGTAGATGCTAAGAGTTTTATCCATAGCAAAAAAAAAAAAAAAAAAAAAGTATTTTAATACATGAATATGTACACAGTTCTTTATAGTGCCCATTAGCTACTCCAGGACAGTCTTTAAAAATTAGATCTTATAATAGATGTTGGAAAAGCTGGGAATTTTGTAGTCATTGAAAAAACAACAAAGCACACCGAAAATCATAGGCTTGCTTCCATAGCTTTGAAAAAAATTTCCCCAAAGAGAATAGTTTAGGAGGAAAATACTATAATTAAAACTATCACAACTAAAAACTATTAAGTTTAAAGATTAAATTGACATTCAAAAGAAGATCCCATGAATGTTAACAGTTTGGAAAGAGTTCTGTGTCAGATGGTATACCCTCATGTCACCTAACTCAAGCCAGGGATTCTTGAATCACTGTTTATGAATACCTACTATGTGTTAAAGAATGTGTCTGCTTTACAAGGTAGGTGGAGTGAGCCTCAAATCTTGTTGAAGATAGCAATGGGTCAGAAAAGTCAAATGACTTGCCTGAAGCCACAGAGTGGGCAGTAGGGGAAGCACTGGATGCAGACCCAGGTTTGGCTGTTCATTTTATCACTAAGTCTGTACTTACTCCTCCACTATGTTTCCCCTTAGTTCATGAAGGATGAGTTACACTGATCTGTTCATTTATATGCTCAGTATCATCTGCAAATTTTTATTACAAGGCTGGCCTATTCCCTTCACAACTGCATAAAAGAACATTTCAAACACTGATGTTTCCATGAGACTAAAGATCTTAACCCCAGGCATACATGTGAAAACTAAGCAGGACAAGCTCCTGTGATTTGGGGGGGGGGAAGTAGAGGATAATCAGCCTTGTGTGAAAGCAAAGCCACATAGATGAGAACTGAAAAGAGCCAACAAATCAGGAAACCTTTGCCCTCTCTGAGGTATAGTCAAGGGTCAAGACAAAAATCATTATTAACCAAGAATTGAAGAACCTCAGAAAACCTGTACTATTGGAAAAAGTTGCATATTACCATCTTAAGATCTCATTTTTAACAATCTAAAAATCTGGTATGTTTTACTGTTTTATTAAATCATTTTTATTATAATTGGTAGAAGTATATTATAATTGTTAATGAAGTTATTACTGTTGGAAAATCTTGCTAAGTAAGTCATTCTGGCTAAATACTTCCTTCAGAACATCTATTAATGGGAATGCTATGTTGAATGACTTAAGTGCATCAAATATACAGTAGTTGCTTTTTTCAATCAGGAAATGAAGGGCTAAAATAAGAGACTTTGCTTTCAAAAATGTGTGATAATGGGGCTGGAGAGATGGGTCAGCAATTAAGAGCACTGGTTGCTCTGCCAGAGGGCCCAGGTTCAATTCCCAGCACCCACCTTGCAGCTCACACCTGTCTGCAACTCCAGTTTCAGGGTTTGACACGTCACACAGATATACATGCAGGCAAAACACCAGTGAACATGAAAATTATTTTTTAAAAAGTGTGATCAAAACTGGGGGTGGTGGTGTATGTCTGTAATCCCAGCACTGGGGAGACAAAGGCAGACGGATACTCAGTGAGCTTGAGGCCAGCCTGGTCTACATACTAAGATCCCAGGCTAGACAGTGAGACCCTGTTTTTTTGTTTGTTTGTTTGTTTTTTTAAAGTGTTGTCTTTTTTTCTTAAAGCCCAAATCATATGCACATTTTGTTATTTCTCCCTGTTGTATCCCTCAGAAGAAGCCACAACACAAATTTTAAGGAAACAATGCAAGAAAAAGATAAATTTCATGTTTCCCTACTCCTGTACCTAAGGCCAAATCACCTCATAGAATCTTGAAGGTTGTTGTTCTAGAAGGTGAGTACAGGGAAAACATCCCAAGAATCTCTTAGAAGACTGATATGTCTCATGTTATCGTATGCAGCATTATGTCTGTAAGCGTCTGTTACACTTTGCTTTTAGTTTGTTTTATTCAAGACAAGGTTTCTCTGTGTAGACCTGGCTATCCTGGAACTCACTTTGTAGACCAGGCTGGCCCCCAACTTAGAGTTCTCTTTGCCTTTGCTTCCTAAGTGCTGAGATTAAAAGCATGCACCATCATGCCAGGCTTTCATCTGGCTTTTATAAAAGCAAGAGATATGGCCTGGTAACTTCCTGATGACAATCATCCTCATTCAGTGACCAGTGGTCCTTGGGTGCTCTATAGGTCCACTTAGTAACTTTGGTCATGAAGGAATCCATATATATATGAATTCTGTTTGGATAACTAATGCATATCTCTTAAGTGCCAAAATTTTAAATTTGTAGTTATTTTTGATGCTAGTCTCTTACGTATGGTAGTCTACCTCCTTGCCTTTTTAAGCAGCATGCTCAATCTAATTCACTTTATCATGGTGAAGTTACATTCATGATGTGTTATTATGAATACCCAATAAGCTCTGATACATGTAGAACATTTCATAGAACACAAAGGGCTATAAGAAATGTGAGGAGTATCTCTTAGTAAGTGATTGCCTCAACTATGTAATTATTTGCTTCATTGTTAGCTTTTTAAAATAATGTATTGTGAAGTAATATATTCTATCAACATGCCTGTTTCTAACAGGCTCCTACTTTCTTTTGTGCTGTCTTCAAATGGTGGGCTGTGACATGAGTTAACCAGTCCTGGTTGCTGCCTACCAAAATAATTGGGCAAACTCTGGGCACATAATGAGGCAGCTCCTTTGGCTGTGTTCTACTTACCATCTGAATAATGAAGCCCCTGGTTAAAGGTGGGGGCTACTTTTCCATTTCAACCAAGTAAGAGATGAATAAACTAGAGCTGTTGCTGGATTAAATACTAGCACTGAACTGAAGCAGAGTATGGCAGCAACAACAGTTTTGCATCTGCAAGGAAGGGGTCCTTCCTGCTTCTAAGCACAGAAGAGTGCAGAAGAAAAGGAAGTTCCAGGTAGGCTTAAGACTATAGAGATGCCATTGAAACATTGAAATATATGCTTGATTATCACCTTAAAAGACACTGCAGAGTAAGAACTCACCAACATCCACATCCACTGGAGTTAGAGATAACTCCCAGTGATGTCCTAAGAACTGCTCCCATTCAAATAATAATGGAAATTATCATCAACAGGAAAATCTCCAGTTTGCCTTTATGCTGCTGTCTTGAGTTGCAAATGACCTGATAGAGGTTTAATCAAAAGCCCCAAGGAACACATCTTATGCACACATCTTTTGAATGTATGTATATATAAATCACTATAAGTCATACCCCAGGAGTGATAAAAATCATGTTCAGGATCTAAATCTAATCACAGTCTTTAAGATAGACCGAATCTGTAGCTTTCCTAAGGCTCTGGCTCACAGATTTCATGGCTTTTACACTAAACTCTGCTTGCTTGCTTGCTCCTCCTTCCTTCCTTCCTCCCTTTGTTCCTTCCTCCCTCCTTCCTGATGTTAGGTTTGTATTTTTGGCAAGCTTGGAATATTCTAATTAATATGCTGTCAACCAGAACTCTTTCTCACAGGGTCTAAGGTGCTATTGGTCCTTCTGCTAGATTGTGCGCTCCTTGAGGGCAGAGCTATCTTCTTTATTCTGTATCCACGGTGCCTGGGAGAGGATCTGACAGAGTAGTTGTTCAATAAATACCTGTTGAATGAATCAAATGAACCTTCACCATGTGTGGCCTCAAGTTCTCATGAAGCCGGAGTGTGATGGAAAAATTATTGTGCCTCAGATGCAGTATCAGGTGGCAGTTGTTGAGGTTTGGGAAGTCTTTGATGGTTGGTGGGGGGGGGGAGGTGTTGTTTAGGGGTTGTTTTGTTTGTTTTTAAATAGCAGGCTGTCTTCATCTGGGTATTTGATTTTGAAAACTAAATTAGGACTCTATTTTTTATTGAACATGAACTTGAACCCCGATATGCCCAGTTTAGTACTAAGTACCCCAGGTACAGAGAAAAGCTAAGGTCTTTTGTAGAAGCATGTGGAACAGACAGTAGATCCGGGGCTGCCATTCCAGGGCTGTGGAGTCATGAAGTCTCCATAATTGTTTTGTGCCTGGTTTAAACTGGGAACAGCAGCACTACGTCTCCATGTGGCTCTTGGCTCACTCATTAACAAGTTCTTACTTAGATGGCCATGGTAGGAACTGTAAATTACACATCTCCCACCTCCCTCAAAGATAGCTACAAAGTGCATGATTTCATACCTCAATTTGTAATTTATAATTAAAGCTTCTTCCAGGTTTTTGGTATGTGAAATGTGCATTTCAGAATAGAGAAGCTTTCTAAGACTATAAATGGCTTTACCTTTCCCAGTGAATTGTTTTCAGCCTTTGAGTGGATAGACAGACTTATAGATGGCCACCACACATACCTACACACAATCTCCAGGTTTTACTAAACCTTTCTATGTGCACTGAATATTCTGGTACATGTCTACCTCATTATGTAATTTTAAGAAATAAATATTAATTGCAAACATTTGACATACTTTTGTTTGTGATTAACATGTTTGAAAAGCCAATGGAATATCAAATATAGTGGCTTGAAATATTTTTGCTTTTACTATCTGAGTGTGCATTTTTATATCAGGATTGACCATAAGGTTGAGACAGATGCAACAGCAGAATAATTTGCTACTGATATTAACTTTTCTGGCCATGTAACCTACAGATAAAAAAAAAAAATATTTAAATTTATGCCAAATTTTTTGTTTTGTTTTTTCTTTTCTTTCCTTTTTTTTTTTCTTTTTTCTTTTTTGTTTGTTTGAGAAAGGCTCATAATGTAGCTCTTATTGACCTGGAACTCACTATGTAGACCACACTGGCCTCAAATCTGTAGAAGCTCACCTGCCTCTGCTTCCTGAATACTGAGATTAAAGGCATGCACCCTCAGCATGGACCTGACTCCAGATTTTGATTATTTACCAATTATGCTATTATATTAATCTATTGCCATTTAGAAACATATGCAGAACTGGGCAGTGGTGATACACACCTTTAACCCCAGCACTTGAGAAACAGAGGCAGGCAGATCTCCAAGTTTGAAGCTAGCTTGGTTTACAGAGCAAGTTCCAGGACAACAGGAATATACACAGAGACAGCCTGTCTTGAAAAACAACAACAACAAAAAAAAAAAAAATGTGTAGAAGAAAAAGTCAAAGTTCTAAGTTTCTCCCTGCACTTGAGAGGTAAGGACACAATTATCTAGCCAGGTCAGTGACACAGACCTGTATTTCCAAGCACTATGGGAACTGAATACAAAGATCTCTTGTGTGGGGCCAGCTTGGATGATCTATCCATAATGCTATCTCAAAACTAAACAAGAATGAATTTCATTCAACTAATATTTTTTCCAAAGTAGATGAACTGATTTGTCAAATTGTAGCTCTGATTTTCACTGTTACTCCTTCCGCTGACATATTTGGGGTTACTTAATAACTGGAAGTTTTAGCTGGGCATGGTAGTACATGCCTATAATCCCAGCACTTGAGAGGTTGAGGCAAGAGGATAACAAGTTTAAGGCCAGTCAGAGTAACATAGTGAGATTAAAAAGAACAACAACAAGAAAAATAAATAAAAATAAAAATGGCCGTTTAAATTGGAGAAGAAATTGGCATTCTCGTGCATATAAATAATATATATTAGTTTCCTATTCGTGTTGTAACAAGCTCTCATGACCTTAGTGGTTTAAACCAGTACAAAGATGAGTTACAGTTATATGTCCAAAATGGGTCCCCTTTGCAAAAGCCAAAGCACAAGTGGGCTATATTTCTTCTGAGGACTCTATTGAGAATGCCTTGTATTCTTTAGCCTGTCTCTCCCCCTACAAAACCAATGACATAGTATGTTCTCATGGTTTCTCTGATAGATTTTTTTTTAAGATTTATTTATCATGTATACAGTGTTCTGCCTGCATGTATGCATGTATGCTAGTAGATGGCACCAGATCTCACTGTAGATGGCTGTGAGCCACCATGTGGTTGCTGGGGATTGAACTCAGGACCTCTGGAACAACAGCCAGTGCTCTTTAACCTCTGAGCCATCTCTAGCCCTCTGATACAGATTTTTGATAATCATGACCAATATGTATGAGGGCTCTCTTTATTGTTTTTGATCTATCCAGACAGGGTTTTTCTGTGTAGTAGCCCTGGCTGTCCTGGTAATAAATTTGTAGACCAGGCTAGCCTCAAACTCACAGATCTGCCTGCCTCTGCCTCTGGGGATTAAAGGCATTCACAGCACAACCTTGGGGGATCTGAGTTTCATCTCCAGCATCCATATAAAAATTTAGGTGTGCTGGTGAATCCCAGAGCTGGGAGACAGAGACAGATAGATCCCTGGGACTCACTAACATCCAATCTAGTCTAAGCATGGAGTTCCCAGGTCCCAGTGAAAGACCATGTCTCAAAAAATAAGGTGGATGGCTTGAGGACAAGTACCCGAGATTGATTTCTGGCTCCCACCTATGTTCATATGAGTGTACACACACACACACACACACACACACACACACACAATCAATCAATCAATCAATCAAGAGATTTTTAGTTTTTAAGATGATCTCCTTATGTAAATCAGGTTTGTTTCAAACTTGTAATCTTTCTGCCTCAGCCCTTGGGAGTTACAATTGTGCACTACTCACCCCTGTCTCCGTAGTCCCAGGGGCACTTAGCCCTGTGGTAGTTTGGGTCTGCAGTGTACCCTAACCCATGGCACATTTGGGAGGAGGTGGTAGAACCTTTAAACAACAGAACCTATTTGGGAGTGACTTCAAAGGGAATTTGGGGATGGGGCCCCTTCCCCTCTTTGCTTCCTGGCTGTCACCCAGTAAACACTTGGCTATGTGACACCATAGGTATACTGCTTCACCACAGCCTCTAACAATGGCGCCAGCAGACCATGAACCAGAAACTCCAAAACTGAGTCCAAATAAACCTTCTCACCTTTTGAAATCTAAGTATTTTATTACATTATTATGTAGGGGTAAGGGGTGTGCTTGTGCTGTGGTGTAGGCCCATGTTCTCTTCCTGACATTCAGCTCTGGATATTGAACCTTAGTCATCAGGGTTGGCATCAAGCACCTTTACCTGCTGAAACATCTCAATGGCACCCTTTCTGCTTGTAAAATTGATTTGTTTTGTTCAGTAATGGGAAGCTTACATGGGCCCCAAACAGCTTTTCCTTGCTGTCTCTCACAATTAGGAATCTGTGCTAGAAGCTATGTTGATTAGCTCTGACTTTATCCTCATCACTGCAATTCTCACTGTCTGAAGAGGCTTCATGCTCTCTCCCAACCCATACTCCGCTGGGAAAATCTGAAGATCGAGATAGACCAGCTGCCTTTTCCTCCAAGTCCCTCCCATATAGGGAGGATTCTAATGTACATTAGAATCTTCTAGAAGAGTTAGGATACACTTGTTAGCCCTCAACTTGACTATCTGTCTTTGCTGGTCTAAAATCTCTGCCCCTTGTCTATTCAGTCTTCTGCTGCTACTGCATAGAGACAAGTTAGGATGTAAATTTTTTGTGGCCAATGGATGGATTGCTGTATAAAGTCAGTCAGAAAACAACTTTAAAGTTTATGTAAGCTTTTTATTGTATACGTGAGAAAGGTATGTGTGTGTAGAGGTCAGAGTAAAACTCTCAGGGAGTTATTTCTCTCTTTACATGGTTTCTGAGGTGATCAGGCCTGCTGAGTCATCTCACTGGCCCAGAAAACAATATTGGGATTGACAGTATGGATGGACAACACTGTGTTCCATCAGCTCCATCATCCTCAGAGTGTTGCAGAGTGGCACTCCTTCAGCTGGAGCTAAGATCTCCCGTCTAACATCTAAATTACTAAGCAGTTACTCTGAGATCACCTTCCTAGGAACAGACTTTTCTAAATAGAGAGGAAAGCTGCTGTTAAAACACTCTGCTAGGAGCTGTTAGTAGATATTCCTGTTGTCGTCAGTAACAATGAAATAAAACAGCCAGGAATACACAATTCAAAACATTTCTTTAGGGCTTAAGCAAAGCCTGGAGGCAGAGTTGCATCCCCAGCCTTGGAAAATAAAATTATATATATATATATATATATATGTATATATATATATATATACATATATATATATATATATATATATATATAGTATTTACATTAACTAGTAAGTGCCCTTCAATAAAACAATGTTTTTGCTAGAGTTCAAATCTCATTGTGAACAGAATGCTTTTCAAACATTAAATACTAGGTAACAAGGGGGGGGAATTAAATACAAAATATCAGTTTTTTTATAAATAAATTGATAAATTCATTGTAATTCATTGTATTTATTCTTTTTTGTTTGGTTTGGTTTTTCAAAATGGGGTTTCTCTGTGTAACAGCCCTAGCTGTCCTGGAACTAGCTCTATAGACCAGACTGAACTCAAACTCAGAGATCTGCCAGCTTTTGCCTCCTGAGTGCTGGGATTAAAGTCATGCATCACCACCACCCAGTCATTGTCATTGTATTTATTCTTAAGGCGTTATTACCCAAATTGTTCTTTGAGTGGGTTGTTTTTCTTTCTCGGAGACAGGACTTAAACTGGCTACCACTAGACTGTGGTCTTCAATTTGTAGCCAATTTCCAGTCTCTGCCCCCATAAGTGCTGGAATTTTGGCCATGAACTACTACTCCCAACCCAAAATCATTTTTGTTATATAACATTGAGGGGCTGAAGAGATGGCTCAGCAGTTAAGAATGCTGGCTGCTTTCCCAGAGGACCAAAATTCAATTCCTAGCACCACATGGTGGCTCACAACTGTCTATATGACTCCAGTTACAAATGGGGGCTGACTTTCTCTTCCCAGTCTCTGCCGGCACTGCAAACACACTCAGCCAAAACAGCCACACACACAAAGTTCAAAACAAAACAAATGGATCTAATCGAGGGAGTTCCTATCGGATCTTAAAAATTACTGTTCCTGACAAGAAAGCCACAGCTCTTACCCCAGTGCTTTCTGGTCAGAAGTGGACAGACTCTCATATTGTGACAGTTTTAAGGAAGAATAAATTGGCCAAGCAGTAGTGGCAAACATCTTTAATCTCAGCACTCAGGAGGCAAAGGCAGGCAGATCTCTGTATGTTTGAGCCAGCCTGGTCTACAGCGTTCCAGAATAGCCAGTACTATACAGAGAAACCCTGTCTTGAAGGGGAAAACAAAAAACAAAAAACTGAAAGAATAAATTGAAAGTACACATTGAGGAGCTGATGGCAGAGTCCATCCCTGCCTTGTATGCCTGAGTCCTGAATTTGATCCCTAACACCAAACACAAATGAATGGTCACAATCAAACTGAGGAACTCCAGGTCTTTACTGGAGGGTGGCTCTGGGTCGGTTTTTGTTTGTTTGTTTTTCAATTTTTGTTTTTATTTTACATATGGACCCCAGTCCCTCTCCCTCCCTCTCTCCCACCCTCCCATGCCTCCCACCTTCCCCTCCCACCTCACCCCCCCACTCCACATGTAGGGTGATACCCTCCAGGAGGGGTCATCTAAATCTGTCAAGTCATTTGGAGTAGTAGGGACTAGGCCTTCTCTCCTGTCTCTAGGTTAAGGGAGTATCCCTCCATGGGGGATGTGCTCCCAAAGTCCTTTTGTGCAACAGGAATACATCCTGGTTCCACTGTCAGAGGTCCCTTAGACTGTTCAGGCCTTTTAGCTGAGACCCATGTTCAGGGGATCTGAGTCAGTCCCATGCTGGATTCCCAGCTATCAGTCTGGGGACCCATTAGCTCCTCCTTGTTCAGGTCAGCTGTCTCTATGTGTTTCTGCAGCCTGGTCTTGTCCTCCCTCTCTGCATCTGGATTCCAGTTTGGCTCAGTGTTTAGTTGTGGGTGTTTGCTTCTGTTTTTATCAGCTACTAGATGAGAGCTCTATGAAGGTGGATAAGTTAGTAGTCATCAATCTCATTTTCAGGGAAGGGCATTTATGGTAGCCTTTCCACTGTTGCTCAAGTTGTTAGTTGGGGTCAGTCTTAAGTCTCTGAACATTTCTCTGGGTTGTTTTCGCTTCCAACCTATGACGACTCCCTCTTTTATATGCCCCCCCCTCGTCTATTCCTCCCCTGACTCAATCTCCCTAGTTGCACGTGCTTTCCTCACCTCCCCTTCTCTTTCTCCTAGTTCCCACTCCACTCAATGCCCCCCCCCGCCCCCGCCAACTCCCAATATGCTCTGGAGATCTTGTCCCTTTCCCCTTCTGTGAGGGACCTTATATGAATCTCTTAGAATCCTCCTTGTAGCCTAGTTTCTCTGGCGGTGTGAATTATAGGCTGGTGATCCCTTGCTCTGTGTCTAAAATCCATATATGGACAAGTACATACCATATTCCTCTTTTTGTGACTGGGTTGCCTCATTCAGGATGGTTTCTTCAAGTTCCATCCACTTGCCTTCGAATTTCAAGATTTCATTGTTTTTCCACAAAGTAGTATTCCATTGTGTAAACGTACCACATCTTTATCCATTCTTCAGTTGAGGGGCATCTAGGTTGCTTCCAGGTTCTGGCTCTGGGTCTCCACTGGAGGGTGGGATGCGTCTTGGTTTATCATTACTGGAAAAGAAGTTCCTAAGCCAGCTGCCTCTTTCCTTCTAGCATTTCCATAGCACTAAAATTTCATGGATGTCTTGCTTATTGTCTCCATATCTACAACTGATAGTCACAACTTTGAAATAAACAGCATATTCTAACATTATTGAAATGCTCACAAAAGCAGAAAATATTCTAGTGACCATCCATTAACCAAGATTCTCTGGCAACATTTAACTGCTTCTATCACCCAATATTCATCAATACATTTAATTTAGACACTTTTGAATTGCTCAATCTGTACCCATCCTTCACCCAACACAATTACAGTGCAATTTTAAAATAAAATTTACACACAAAATACAAGTATTAACTATACACCAGCTAAGTTTAGATAAATGTATGTACCTGTGAACTGCAACACCCTAAACAGAGTACCCCAGCCCCTTTTCCTGTCTCTGCCACCTCTCCCAGAGCAAACAGTTCCTCCCAATATAGATATGGGTGTGTGGGATAGCTTTCTGTGTGTTTCCTCTTTTCATTATTCATCATGGCTAGACATAAAACTTTGCTTGTACTTTTAATTTATGTGACTGTGAGTTTGAGTAAATCTGTTAAATATTTAACTTAAAAAAAAAAACAAACCAAAAACAGGGTTTCTCTGTGTAACCCCATCTGTCTTGGAACTCACTTTGTATACCAGGCTGTCTTTAAACTCAACAGAGATTCATCTACATCTGTCTCCCAAGTGCTAGGATTAAAATGTGTGCCACCATGCCCAGCTTAAATATTCTACTTTTGAGAATAACTGATTTAAGTCTAATCTTGTATTAATGGGGCCATACATTATGTAGCCCTGATTTTTAGAAGAAATGGCTAAGCAATTAAGAGCACCTTTGAGATGAGGGACATACAATAAAGACAACATCTGGGCTGAGATTGTGTTTCTCATATGGGCTATGAACCTTAGTGGGTTCAAAGACCTATGACAGACCCTGTCCCCCAAGCTCTTGCTCAAGCACTACAGATTGAACCAAGTGTGCAGTCATCACATACTGTGAGAAGCCATCATGCTCATTTCATCATAAGAGCACTGCTGAGTGTGCCAGAATGAATGAAGCAGCTTACTCAACCACTTAGCCAAGTCATATGTCAGCCTAGAGAATAGGAAAAATGGCTAGCATTTCTCTGTGGTACACAACAGTGATTTTTATGTTCCTAACTATATTTCCCTGTCCTTTGAACCCCTTATCATCTGGGTTCTTTAGGTAGGTACAATCTTTCCTGCTTGTGTAGCATGGCTCCACTCCAAACACCTCATCCTCTGGAGACTAGAGAGCTCCTTTTTTTCTGACATGAGTTTAGTCCCATAGCAAATTATAGCTGTTCAGCCCTATGGCAAACTAACCAGCACCCAGGCATCCAATGGAGCAGGTATGGCCTGTCAGCCGGGAAGACAGGCCTGGTGTCTAATGTTCATCTGTGATTTCCTGATGAGCTCTACATGCACCTACAGAACAGGGCTATCTGTGATTGATTTCTCACAATGGCCTCGCCCCACCGAGGAGCACACAACATAATTCAGCCTAGGAGGCAGCACTCAGTAAGAGCTTTCCATTTTCCTCAGAATTTGTTAGGCAGCCAGTGTTCTGTGGTTAAGTGAAGACTCAATACTCAGAATGCTCTGCCCTAAAAAGGGCAGTATCTACAATACTAGGTAGGTACATGGAACTTTCCTAAACAAAACCAGAAATTATAATCCTAGAATTGGGTCTCCCTAGCCTAGTCCTTATGGGACCTCAGCTTTTTCCAGTCAGAGAGCCACTCAAAATTGGGCATGTCATTTGCTCCCTGGTTGCTGTGACAAAACACTAACCAAATGCAACCCAAGGAATGGTTTACTTCACTTTATAGTCCTCCATGGAAGGAAGGCAGGACAGGAGCTGGGAGCCAGGAACCTATGTGGAAAACAGGAAGGGAGGCTGCCAACTGGCTTGCTTCCAAGTTCTCATTCTGTTCCCTTACACAGTCCAGGCCTACTTGGCTCTGCCCACAGTGGGCTGGGTTCTTTTTAGATCAATTAACAATCAAGAAAATATCCCAGCACTCAGAAGCAGGGCCAGGTGGATTCTGGCAAACAGGGCCTACATAATCAGTTTCCAGGCCATTTGGGGCTACACAGTGAGACTCCATCTCCAAAGAAGGAAAAAAAAAAATGTCCTTACAGACATACCCACAGGCCATCACTGATGGATGGCAGCAATTTCAGTAGAAACCAAAGATGGTAAAAAGCACAAATATCCAGACCATTTATCCCCAGGAAGCATAATTTAGAGGGGAGGATCTAAGCAGAAATGACTGACAAACTGAATGACAAGTAAGTATGTTACCGCAGAGAGAAGCATTTAAGAAAGAAAATGCTGTGAAGATGAGTCAAGCCCTCCTCCTAAACACAATGTGTGGTGCCCTAGCTGAGCCTCCGGGTGAATTGCTGAGCCAGCCTGCTAATGTTTATCAACAGAAAGATAGGTAGACTACTATACCCCTAAAAAAGCACTAGTGGCAAGAGACCACCAAGCTACAAAACACCAAATTGTATTCTATTTCCCAAAAGTTAACAAAAATATTTAACAGATTTACTCAAACTCATGGTCTCAACTCAAAAGAGCAACCAAAGCTTTGTGTTTAGCTACTTTTTTTTAATATAAAAAGAATGTATGTAGACCTGCCTCCATATCAATATGGCAAGCAAACAGCATAAAAAGTCAGAAATCAGCTGGGAGGAGGTAGCACTTGCCTTTAATCGCAGCACTCATGAGACAGGCAAACTGTGAGTTTGAGGCCAGCCTGGTCTACAGAGTGAGTTCTAGGACAGTGAGGCTTACACAGAGAAACCCTGTCTTGGAAAACCAATAAAAGCCAAAACCAATAAAAAAATTAGAAAGCTGTCAATCTCAAGAGAACATATTTAATTTTTTGATATGCATTTATTTGTACATTAAGAAAAAAATACAATAAACATAAAGAAACCAAGTATAAGTGCCTTACTGCTAAGAGTCTGTGACCACACCACACACATCTGTGACCACACCACACACTGCACTGACCTCCTTCCAACCAGACTTCATCTGATGGCAGGCACTCATTCAAAGCCAGCTCTCTGCACCTTACAACTTTTGTGGCCTTATCTAGATTGTAACTGATCGTAGGGACTTCAGGGACCCAAAGATAATTTTATATATATATATATATATATATATGTACAATTCTGCTTTATTGCACGGGGTCACAATATGTAGCACTAGTGATTATATAATCAACCACAAGATGGATGTTGATAGGCACAGGCATCTGATTCTAGCCACAAATGAAATAAGATAACAACTTGCCACCATGCAAAGGCTGTGTTGACACTGGTGCAGTCCTGAAGCTTCACAACACTCAAGGGTGTTAAATGCAAAACTCAAGTGCCTGCCAGCATCAGATAAGAAGCACAGGACACGAGAGTCCCGAGCTCATGAACCACCTGTGCCACACATGTAACATAAAGGCCACTTTAAAGCTTTTCAGAGAGTTCTTTAATCAGGTTTGCCTGTAAAAAATATCACCACACTAGTTAGATTCTATCAATTACATTCCAGCATAAACATTCAGACAAGTGGGTTACAAATTATGAATTTTTTTTTGTCAAGCTTAAATTTATAGGAGACAAAGCCATCTCTGTAATACACTGCAGTTTAGTCTTCAAGAGTGACAAAAATGCTTAAAAGTTAAAAATCATATAAAAGTTTCTAATTGTTTTAAAATGCACAAAATTGAAACAGCAAAAGCCAAAGCATTACCCTCATAGCCCTCATGTGCTTCATAGGAGTGCTTTACAACTTAAGCCTCTGCCGCCTGCATGGAGTGCAAAGAAAACAAGCCTATCACTGGCAGCAGTGAAGCTCACACCCAGGGCCAAGGTTGAAGCCCTGTAACTTAATCCCTCATTAACTAACTCACCTTCCCCATGCTGTGGGTGCTCATGCTGCCATCTTTCATTTGTGAGTTCACCCCCTTCAAATTTTAACAGAAGCCACAGTACCGCTCAGATTTATCTGGGTCAAATTCTTGACTTGAGTCCTCACACCTGCATGTCTACACTGCACTGCACAAAATCTCCCTTCAAAGTAACTGCCACACCAACGCTTGCTATGCTCCCAACCTTTAGAGCTTTAGTGTAGTTAAGAGGTAAACAGCTGTTTTGGATTACCTGCCCCAGAAACTTCTAGCAAACTCCAGTAGAGGGTCTGATTTCAGTTTGTAGATATGAGCACATACTTGTCTGCAGTTACCCAGAGAGATGAAAATCTCTAAGAAACCTTTAAAGACTGGAGATGCTAGGCATGGCAGCTCATGCCTTTAATTAATCCTAGCACTCAGAAGGCAGAGCCAGGTAGACCTCTGTAAGTTCAAGACCAGCCTGGACTTCATGTTGAGATCCTGTCTCAAAAAACAAAACCGGGGAGGCTGGAGTGTAGCTCAGTGGGTAGAATTTGCCTAGGATGTACAAGGCCCCAGGTTCAATCCCTAGCACCATGGAAAGAAAGACAAGCTGACTCTCTGATGACAAATCCTGGGAAATTAAGTGTAACTATCTAGGGTTACAGACAACTTTTTTAAAGATTCAGAAACTACTTCTCCAGAATGCATTTATTTCAGGTGGATTGTGAGTCATGTTACATTTGTCCAGAATATAAGTATGTGATTCCTTGGCCCCATGTGGGCCTGTTAAACCCTATGTGAGCTCCAGGTATCAGGAACTTGCAGTCAGACCAGACCCTCTGGTGCTGTTCTAGTGGCTCCTAGAATGTCAGAATCCCGAAGAAGTCTCTTCCCAGAGAAATAGAAGGAAAGTGAGCACTGGAGAGAGCGCCCTCCACTTCTCACCTCACCCTGCAGCACTGAGAAACCAAGAAACAACCTGGAATTGTATTAATAGACTCTCCAAATAAAACTGTATGGAAGTGTTTATTTTCATTTAAGTCTAGTTCCAGAGAACAGATGATGAACATGACAGTTACTACTCACAAGGGACAATGCCCCCACTGGCCAGCTATGCTGGCACCAGTAGCACAAAGAAGCCAAGCAAAAACAGTAGATACTGCAATGAACAGCTTAACAGGATGAAGCCCACGACAGAGGTTACCTAGGGCAGCCTGTCTTTTGGCAATGAATTCAGCAAAGAAGCCCAAGGGCATTCTTGAAGGGCTTAAAGTCACATTCAAAATTAAACAGACAATGCTCAAAACTAAACAATGAAATGGAAGCTTCCCTTAGCTGCTCAGTTCTATCAAATCTAAATAAAAGGAGTTTGGATAATGACTATCTCAACAGCACTTAGTTTCAAAGCTAACTCCAACAATGCATCATGGAACTATATAACTAAGACGTTGACTTCTGTCCGCTCTGCTCCGGTCCACCATGCAACGCTTGGGGTTAAAGAAGGTGACCCTCCTAATAGCAGAGAAGCAATAAATGAGGTGAGAACGTGAGCCTGAGAAGCCCTGGGACAGGAACACATGCTCTGGCTGCTGATGCCATTGTCTCCATAAGAAGGCCTAACAATTCCTACCAGGAGGAATAGGAATCCATCTTGGCTAACAGCTACCCTGAAAAGGTCATCAGATACATGGCTAGTTACCAAGTAACAGCCTAAAGCTCTTGAGTAATGATCAAACCAAAATCCTGACATCTGCCCATTGAAACCTTTTATTGTTTTTGTCAATGATTTGTAATTTATTATGGCCTGGACTTACTGACACCAACCTGTATTTAAGCCAATTAGGAGCAAAGCCAAATTGCATTCTCTTTAAGTCTCACTGGTCGAGAATAACATTTCATGTGGTGACCTCATCATACAATCTTTAACAAAAATTCATAAGTTGCATTGATTATTCCCCAGGAGATGAGAGAGCGATGGTAATTCAGATGGGCACCTCTGAAAAGATTGATCAGTTTCCTGTCCCGTTCTAGCCAGATTGTCTTGAAGACCATGGGGAAAGACTGGAATGGCCCACCAATCTGAGACTGTATTCGGGCTTTGACAACATTAATCGGGAAGCTTAAGAACCCCAGCATGGCACCTAGCACACCTCCACAGATAAAGTCGTTGACCAAATGCGCACTATTCGTAGTGGCAGTAGGCAGATGCTCCTTAATTGGCCCTCGAAGGCCAAAAAAAAGGACATTACTGAATCCATTTCGGAAAAGGATAGGTACCAAGCCTCGGTAATACTCTGCAATTCCATGGCATCTCAGGGCCCGGAAGGCCTGGTAAGTGTTTGTGAATTTATCATGATGCTTGTGGTCCTGAAGCAAAGTCTGAACCCTTTCGAATGGAGTGAGAATGGCTTCTGTTGTCCCAGCAAGCAAGGCTGCCACACTTCTGGTGGCAAACTCAGGAGCGGTGCTCACATGTTTGAGGAGCAGGCATGACAGGTCTTCATACAGACCAAACATGAGTGCCAGCGTGGTTGTCTTCTGCATCAGTGGGGGCAGGATCCCACGATACAAGTTTCGAAACCCATCCCTCCTCAACTGGAGTATGGCATCCCTGGTTTTGATGCCATACAGCTGCTGGCGGAAGAGGATCTTCTGGACCGGGTATGTGATTGCCACATTGTTGAATGCTGCACAGCAGCCACAGAAGTAATGTTTGATCTGACCCACGTCTGCAATGTGAGAAGACAAATCCTGGTTTGAAGAGGTCAGCATTGGGGGCCTCTTATCATGAGCTCCTGAGTCCATCATGGTGTTTATGATCTTTCTTCTCTAGGAAAAATTTTTAACCTATAGATAACAAATGACGAAGGTGTAACAAAGAGTAAAACATAAACTTTGCCCCAATCCTTTCTCCAATTTACAGACTCTGCATTCTCCCTTTAAAACTGAACTAGTAATACTGTATCTTTAAATTAAAAAAGTACTTTTACTAATTGTATATATTAATGAGGTTCAGTGGGTGTGTTGTTTCTACATATGCATATAGGTACAGTAGATCAATAGCTTGTTTTCTGTGGGGTTTGTTGTTGTTACTGTTGTAGTTTTGAGACTTACCAGGCAAGGCTTCACCTCACAATCTTTAGGACTAGACTCAGAGGCCCACTCTAGCATGCTTAACTCAGATCTCTGATGTTTAGAGCTATTTCAGAGTGCTAGGAGTCCTGGGGTCTTCCCTTTTCAACAGCATATTTATGTAAGACTGACTTCCACCCAAACAACCCCTATAAGTAGACTGAATGAAGGAACAGACAGAAGACTGTCTATCTGTTAGCCAGACAGGAATGAAGTAAGGAAAATTATAAAACAAATTTGCCTCATGGAAAAGAATGGGGTACAGAATGTAATAGTTATTTTTCATAAAAATGTAATATTAATAGGCCATATGTTTATCATTGCTTTGTTAACAGTAATTATTATTTAAAATTTATTTTAATCCTAAAACCTTGAATGTCAATCCATATAAAAAAAGCTTACTGAGGTTCACAATAATTCTTTGAGATGTTAGAAAGTCTTGAAACAAGGGATACCAAGATCCACAGTTCCTAAACACTGGCCATTCTACCTAACAATACCCCTCCATCAGCCTACTGAAACAGACTCACAGTTCTCCTGGGGACCACCAGGTTCATTTGTAATTCCAGTACCACAAAACAGAGGCAGGATGAACACTGAAAGTTAAAAGCCCAGCCTACAGCCAAGTTTCAGGCTAGCTAGGGTTTCAAGTGAGACCCTGTCTCAAAAAAACAAAACAAAACAAAAAAAAAAAAAATAAAAAAACAAAAAAAAAAACCAAGGCAAAGTCCTTCCAAGAGCAGCAAATCATTCCATTCACTCAACTTGTTCTACATTTATTTCGTACCTGTGAACTTTGGTCTTCTGCTAGACATTGGATCCTCAAAGACAATAAAGCCACGGACTAGTCAGAATCTGCCAAGTAAGCAAGTCCATAATAGTGCATTAATGTTTATGATAACTAAGTGTCTGTGGGCACAGGTTGCATACTTTGGGATATGAAGGGTTTATAAGAGAATGAAGTTAAGGTATATACTATGCTCTATTTTTTCATTTAAGTTTTCAAACTATAAAGTGATTTTTCTAGTTTTATATGTGAAAAAGAGCCCCAAAGATCCTCATCATTCAAGACATCACTAGTAACGGGTAGGGCCAGAATACTTTGATGAGTCTGTTTGACACTAGTTTCTACCTTTCCACACATGGCAATGACTTTGGAAAGCTGTCACAGAGGGTCTGTCTGATAGATGGAGATCTGAAGATACATATACAATTTTGTTCTCATGGAAAGGAAGCAAAGTCCTAGCTCTATGTCTGTTTCCACAAGATGCAATGTCTCCTCCCAGTCTGAACCCCATGAGATGGCTCAGCAATAACGAAAGGTGCCTGCCACCAAGCCTGATGGCCTGAGTTTGATCTCTGGAACCCACATGGTACAAGAAGAGAACTGACTAGCACAAGCTGTTCTCAGACTTCATCATAACATGTGAGTCATCCACACACAAGGCAAACACAAATGCAATTTAAAAATATTTAAGAAAACTAACAACACAAATAGATAGCTGGCTCTAGCTAAGCCTGCCGGTTTCCTGTAACCCCAGCACTCAGAAAGCTGAAGCAAGAGAACTGCAAGTTTGGGCTAGTTTGGCTACAAAGCAAGATTTCACCTCCCACCTGCATCCCAAGGACCACCCTTTTATTTGGGGATAAAACAGTAATTTGACTATATTTTACATTTTCGGTATTTTTAAATTATCTTTTGTTGTTTTGTGTTTGCCATGGTAAGGTTTCTCCTGTGCAGCCCTGGTTGTTCTGGAATTCACTCTGTAGACCAGACTGCCAGGCTAGCCTTGAACTCAGAGTCCATCCTCCTCTGCCTCCTGAGTGCTAGCATTAAAAAGATGCTCCACCATGCCCTATTTTGTTATTTACCTATGTACGTGTGTATGCACTTGCTGGCAGGTGCTTAGGAGGCTAGCAGAGTATGTTGGATCATCCCCTGGACCTGGAGTCACACAATTTAAACGCTATCACCATTTCATTATTTGGTACTTCATGTTTATAAGAATTCACCTGTGACATCCACTGAGGATGGCACTGATGAGGACAGCTTTCTGGTAACTTTCCCAGAGTTTTCCATGGTTAGCTTTCTTTCTTCTGGAGCCAATACTGATAATTGCATTTCCCTAAAAAAAGAAAAAAATATGGTTTAATTTCTAGACTCGTTTAAAGTTCTTGTTTTTAAAGGATATATCTGTATTCCCTTTTTCTTGAGCACAGTAGCCAGTTGTTAATGTCCCTATTACCAACAAAGAACCAACTCTTCATTGACTGCCAACACTCTTACCCATATCCCCAGTCCCAAAACAAGTATTTCAACAATATCTGATGTGATTCCAAACCTCTATCAAGGATGAGATAATATCATCTTCCTTTCTTTTTATTTTTTAAACTTATGCGTCTGTGGGGGTTTACGCATAGAAGTGCAGGTATCTGGAGAGGTATCAGACCCCCCTAATAGTTAGTTTTAGGGGCTGTGAGCCACCTGATGTGGGTGCTAGGAGTCCAAGTCAGGTATATGCTTTCAACCTCTGAGGCATCTTGCCAGAGGTTTGTAACTTAATGCAGTGAATGTAAAATAATGTTCTTCTATAGGCACTGGAAAGTTAGGTCTGCCAAATGCAGAGTCTGTTAATGATTAGGTGTTTGATCTTCACCATCCACGCTTTTTACTGTTCCAGTTGATAGGCATGAGGCAAAAACTTTTGTTAGTTTGAGTCCAAGTCTTATTTTATAGCCTGGCCCAGCTTGACCACAAACTCATAATTCTCCTGTAATTATAAGTACTACCAAGTCTGTATAAGAACTAGCTTTTGTTTTGTTTTGAGACAGGGTCTCTCTATGTAGCTCTGGCTATATTGGAACTTTCTATGTAGACCAGGCTGGCCTCAAACTCACAGAGCTCTCCCTGCCTCAGCCTCCGAAGTATTGATTGAGATTAAAGATGTGTGCAATCACACCTGGCTAAAAACTCTTAGTAGCATTATATTTGACAGTATAAGACTAGCTATTGTTGCCAATCTTAGACTAAACAAGATTTTAAAACTTAATAGCTGGCACAGAAATGCCTGATACTATATAATGTCTTGTTTGATTTTTTTGTTTTAGTTTCACAGTTAACATTAAAATCAACAAAAAAAATTCCCCAAGTATGTGGCTGGCCAGATATTTAATCTCATCATTCAGAGGCAGAGGCAGGTGATCTCAGTGAGTTTGAGGCCAGCCTGGTCTACAGGGTAAGATCCAGGACAGCTAGGACTGTTACAGAGAGAAACCCTGTCTCAAAAAACAAAAAGACAAAAAAAAAAAAAAAAAAACAAAAAAAAATTTTTTGTTCATGTCTGGGGATGCTTACCTACTGTGTGTTTAATCATCAACACTATAAAACAAAGGCCATATTACTTTTTGTTTTTATAGAACTGGGTCTTTCTGTTACTTAACAAAATTTTGCAGGCTGATCTCTGAGTTCAAGGCCAGTCTGGTCTACAAACAAGTTCCAGGACAGCCGGTGCTACAGAGAAACCCTGTCACAGAACTACCCACCCACCCCCCAAAAAAGTTGCTCCATTCAGTCAGTTATGGCCATAGTAATGGGCCTTGTTAGTAAGCAAACAGAAAACAGCCTAGGCAGTTATTTATGGACCTCTATACAAACCACATGAGAAAATTTAAGAATATTGTTGAACATTTAGGTTATTAAATATTGAAAGTCCTATACAGAAAAGAAGTATTTTTTGTTTATTTTTCAAGACAGGGTTTCTGTGTACCCCTGGCTGTCCAGGAACTTGTTCTGTAGACAAGGTTGTCCTATCTGCCTGCCTCTGCCTCCCAAGTGCTGGGATTAAAAGGGAGGGAGCACCACCATGCCTGGCAAAGAGTAATGTTTAGAAACTTCCCACTCTTAAAGCTCTTCCTGTAAACTATACTATACTCCACCTCTCAGGGTGTGACTAGTTTTAGCCTAGCCTTTAACAGCTGAGCCATCTCTGCAGCCCAGGCCCAGGTTCTTAAAGCAGCAATAGAAGGAAAGACAGTGTGCTGGTAGAAGTTTAGGATATGGGAGCAAGCAAGGCAAAAGAGCTTTCTGCCAAGGTGATAACCTCAGTTCAATGCTTGTAACTATTATGGAAGAAAGAATGATTTTTGGAAAACTGTTCTCAGACCTTCACAAGAGCACAGTGGCACACTAGAGCCCTCTCCCCAATTGTTTTTTTCTATTTAAAACATGGCATGTTTGCTGGGCGGTGGTGGCAAGAGCCTTTAATCCCAGCACTTAGGAGGCAAAGGCAGGTGGATCTTTGTGAATTCAAGGCCAGCCTGGGCTAGAATGAGTGCCAGGATAGGCTCCAAAACTACACAGAGAAACCCTGTCTTGGAAAACAAAACTAAGCCCTGCTAAACTGGCTTCTACTTAAATTTGTAATAAAGATAATCCTTTGCAATTTACTACAAATGTTATTTACTATAACTGCACTAGTTTGCTTCAGTTAGTACTTAACCTATGAGGTTAACAAGATAAGGAAGCAAAATTAACTTTCATCCAACAATGATCAAATGATCAATGATCATTACTTCTGTGATGTAAGAAAAGGTGTAAATTCTAAACACTCTGTAACTTGCAGCCCACAAGGATATGCAAAACCCAGAAGTGACCTTAATACAAAGGTCTTTGTCCGAAAACAGGGCAAAGGGTGACTGTAATTCTCAAAGGATGTGAATTTCCACTAGTCAGCAGGTCTGAGTCAGCATTTAAAACCAAGGTTAGCCGGGGTTCAAGTACTAGTTACTGCATGACTTTGCCATAGCAAATACAAAGCAACATCTGTGACGAAAACCCACTATCTTAGCTCAGACCAGAATCAATTCTTGTCAGAAGTGTTACGTCGACCTAAGAAGTGCTAAGGGTGACTTTGAACCCGATTCTAGGAATCCTTTCAAAGCAAAGGCACCGAAGGTCCATTTTGGCATGCCCACCACTCCACATACATCTCAGTATTCAGTTCAATAGGTAAAAACAAACAGCAGGTGAACACTAGGACCAGCTGGCCAGCCTGTAGGGGCCAAGACAAACGTTAGACTAAGAGGTGTAAACATGGCTGAGGCGCTGACACCCTCTCCCTAAACTTGATCCCAACAATCCATACAGAATGAAACCATTGACGCTCGCACACCCGCCCAGCTCAGTTTGACTGTTTCCTGCCCCATGCAACATGGTGTCTCAGAACGAGCATTCTCCAGGCTTCCCTTTGCGCGCTCCGGGAGGACCGGAAGGCGCCGGGCGGAATCACCAGCGCCACGGGGAAGCACGGGCCGCCGCGATCCCGCGGGGCGCAGACAAAGGCCGATTCCCGGGCCTGCAGCTCCCGCGCCCCCGGCTGTGGGCGGGCGCCTCCCGGGCCAAGCGCCGGAGCACGACAGGCCCCACGGCCGGACCCCGGGCGCGATGCGCGAGCAGGGCCTGGAGCTCGCTCGGCCGCGGCCCTGCTTCCAGCCTCCCTTCTGTCTCGCTAGAAGCTGGGGCCCCCAGGCCGCCGCTCCCCTCCCCACCCCACCCCACCCCACCCAGGACTCACCCACGGCCGCGGGCGCCCGCCCGCAGGACGGCCGGCGAGCGAGCCCGCGCCCGCGCAGGCGCAGACCAGGCCTGACCCAGGCAGGGGTGGGGTGAAGCGTCGTCGGACCACGTGATCAGGACACCGCCTTGCTCCGCGTGTGGCGACCGCTGTGGCTACCCTGTGCCGCCTTGGGCCGGATAGCGACTGTTGCACCTTTCACCGGGCTTTGGGGTGCCCTAGCCCTTCGCTTTAAGCTGAGGTTCTACGGTGGCCTCACTGTGCCAAAACAGCCAGCGCGTCCTCTAGCGTGGAGCCTGTGGAGTTCCTGGAGTTCCACGGATGTATATAGCTCGTGCATACGTGAAGGCTCGAACGCACCTGGTCCAGTGTTCTCCAAGCCTGGTGGAGAGTTCTTTACTTCACAGGACACCTGTGTGTGCATGCGGTCACACACCGCCGCTTTTTCCTTAGAAGCGCACAGTTTCAGGGATCTTGGAAGGAGCACTATGCCGCGAGTTAACGGAGACCCAGGTTATTATAGCCCTGGCACTTCTTGAGTGTCTTTGGGCAAGTTACTCATCTCTTTCGAGATTGTGTTCCTCGGTGTTGTGACGTTCGTACAATGGTTCTGATTTGTACACGACCACAGGCGACAAATGTGAGAATTTGACGGAAGGGACGAGGTCAGCTTGCTTGGGGGAGGTTCCTTGGCAGACTCGTGGATGTTTGACGTGCATGCCACATAGGACTGGCGTTATCCTACCACTATGGATCATCTCTAGCTGGGTGTCCCCAGCTTGCCCAGAGTTTGTTTGCTTCTGAAAATGTCAGAGACCACACCTCCCTGGAGACCACGCCTCCCTGCGTCAGTAAACAGACATATCAATCTTTTGGTGTTGCAAAGCATCCTTATCTTAAACAGAGTTAACCTAAACAACCAGTCAATCGAGTTTCTAAGGGAAAAAAAAATTACAAAACACTTCTTTTTTCAATAGATTTACTTTAATGTTAGTGCGTGTGTGTATAGGTGTCCCGGACGGCCAGAATAGGGCTTCAGGCCCCTTGGTGCAGGAATTACAGCCTGCTGTGAGTGGACCTGTGTGGGTACCATACTCAGGTCCTCTGTAAGAGAAGCTTATGTTCTTAACTGCGACCTCTCCAGCACCCAACCCTCAGCTCTTAAAACAAGTTTGTCATTTTGTGTTGGTCCACACTGGCAGTGTCCCCTGCCACAGTTATGGGCACTTCAGTTGAACACACTTTTTTTAAGGAGGTAAATACGTGCTGTGAGGCAGGTGCCTCTAAGGGAGTTAGTTTAGAGTCTGATGGAGGTTACAAATGAAGCCTACAAATACTGAAGTATGAATGGCATTTCCCCTGGAGAGGGAACCAGGAATGACGGACTCAGGGTAGGAGGTGTTTGAACTGGCCTCAGAAGATGAGTGGATGAAATGTGGGCCAATAGGGGAAGTCACCATAGCGGCAGGAGGAGTTATGATTTTAAAGGTCAGATGGGAGGGGGGCTGTTCGTCCATGCAAACCTCCCCTGGCAGATACACAAGGAACAGGAATTTTTGGTCACAGAATAATGACAAGACCAAACTATGGTTTAGAATCAGGCAACAAATGGGGAAACAGCATTTACCTCAATTTACATTTGCCGTGGCTTCTGTGAATTTCTCTTCAAATGTATTATTCAAAAAGCAAAGAAAACAGGCAGGTATTCAGTATGTTCATAAGCATAAATCATTAATTTCAGTTTGTAATGTGAAGGTTATTCTCCTGTAGGGAGACGATATAAGGAAAAGAGAAAGACTGAAATTAAACATACAGATGGATGTAACTGATTCAAAAGAGTGAAAGAAAATCCCACATCACTAGAGTGTCTGGAGTGGAACCAGCACGTTCCTGTTGTGCTACGGGCCCCAGTACAGGTATCTAGTGCCAGGAGCCTCCAGGAACTTTGCTTACTGTTCTTGCAAACAGTTAAAGATCAGACATCCTCTTTTTTAAATTCAGAATTCATCATTAGGCTAGCTTTCCATTTCTATCCTCACCCTTCACTCTTCTGTCTTTTGTTAGGATGCTCAAGCTGTCTGCATCTATCCCTGCAGCCTCCATATAAACAGTCAGACATATAGTGTGTTCACATCATTCCTAGCTTATCACTCCTCAGCTTAGGAGTCTTCCCAGTATATCCACACTCCTTACTTAACTTGGCACACAGGACAGTCCACCATCTGGCTCCTCTGCCTTGCCGCTGACCCTATCCCTAGGTAACATTTAGGGATATCACCCTATGCAGTCTCTCATGGTTTGCAAATGCTTGTGTTCTATAAACTTGTTTGGCCTTGTCACTGTCAAAGTTTCCAAACCTGATAGCTTGGCAAGGTCCTATTGCCTCCTCCACTGGTGGCTTTCTCTGATCACCTCTTGTCTGACTCTTCCCAAACACAAAGAGGTTAAATGTTAATGGTCACTCATAAAAGTGTCTCTTTCCCACAGCCAAATCACAAGGACTGAGCTTTCTGATGCCAATGGCGAGACTATGTTTGGCAAAATAAAATGGCTGTATAGAGCAGAGGGTTTTTAAAAATTTATTTGTAGACCAACCTGGTCACAGAGATCCACCTGCCTCTGCCTCCCGAGTGCCGGGATTAAAGGCATGTGCCACCACCGCCCAGCTAGAGCAGAGGTTTTAGAAGAGTTTCTAGGGGGCTGGAGGCTAACTTGGTGGTTGCATGCTTGCCTAGCATACTTAGAATCTGGGTCTTTGGGAAAAGGTATGTTGTGAGCAGATTTTTCTGTCCCACTAGCTAGCTCCCAAACAAACAACACAGAGACATACTAAGAAAGCTTGGCCCCTAACTTAGGCTTGTTTCTAACTAGCTCTTAGAACTTCAATTAACCCATTTCTATTAATTTACTTTCTGCCTTGTGTCTTTATTACCTCATCTCTGCATTGCCCATCCTGCTCACTGTGTCCCCACCCTTCTTCCCAGAGTTCTCTCTGACCTGAAAATCCTGCCTAGCTATTGGCCATTCAACTTGTTATTAAACTAGTCAGAGTGACACATGTTCAGTGCACAACAAGATTATTCCACAACAGCACCTGGGGATGCTGCTGGGGGGCTCTGTGTTTTAAGCACTCTACCTGCCCACCCTCCCTGCTCCCCATGCTTTCTAGGAATATGCCATGTGCCCCCAGAGTCTATCAGTCCAATTTAACAACTAGCTTTACCCAAACTAGCAGCAAAGTCTCAGCTATTATGAGTAGCTCTGCCCAGATAAGGTCACCTCTGGTCATCCTCTAACAGGGGTCAGCGACCTTCCTTTTTGTTCTGCTGTATTTCCAGTCTTCTACAATCATCCAGGCCTGTCTCTGCCACTCCCCTGTACACCCCCAGGCTCTGTCCCTACGCCTGATTCCCTCCTGAACTGGGAAACATGTACGTTTTGTTCCCTGTAGCTTTGTCACCCCTCAGTTCCAGCAGCCTCCTTGTCCCTGCTGTACCTCACCCGATGTCACTACCACACACTGCAGAGTCCTCTGCTGGCAGCCCTTCCCCTGAAGCTGCGTGTCCCAGTCTCTATAGTCTGGTTGTCCAGATGCTGGGTGTGTCAGCTCTGAGACTGCTCCTCATGTTGGTTCATTTTCAATTTTTTGTTTTTCCTTTGAGGAGCTGGAGATGGAGCCCAGGGCCTTGCACAAGATAGGCAAGCGTTCTCCCCCTCTGAGCACACCCAGGTCCATTGGCTCCTTTCCAAGCCTGCTTCCACCAAGTATTTATTTACCTGTATCTGTAAAGAGAGATCAAGGTTAACTGAGGATAGTCAGTGAGATTGTCTGTTCTTTTTTATTCATTCATTTATTTCCATGTGGATAGGACCCCAACAAATTGAAGATTTTTTTCAAATGTGTGCACATTAGACATCTCTAAAAAAAAAAAAAAAGCTGGGATCCAGATGTGGGGCACACCTTAAATCCCCACACTTGGAGGCAGAGGCAGGCAGATCTCTGTGAGTTCAAGGCCATCCTAGTCTACAGAGAGAGTTCCAGGACAGCCAGGGCTATACAGAGAAACCCTGACTTGAAAACAAACACAAAACAAGAGCTGGGTTGTAGCCCAGTTGTAGACCATTGGCTTAGTATGTGCTTAGTGCTTAATCTTGGGTACCATTCCCCTGCCTGAAGATTCAAATTTAACTAGTCTGTAGCAATGTTAAGCTCAGAATCATCTGAACTTGGCAAGCACCACAGACATCAGTGGAATCTCCAAGCAAGGTGGCCTTTGGAAACAGGTTGGTATTTAACAGGCTGGGGTGACTGAGTGCACAATACCAGCTAAAGGGACTGCCTGGGAGTCTAGGTCTGGAGGTGTGGCCAGACAATTCTGCCTCGAAGGGATGGGGGAGCTGAGGCAGGATGATGAGAACTGAACCACAGATCAAATTCAAGGTTAGCTAAGCAAATAGGCACACGCAAACCGAGCTTCCCCATCAAAAGCCAATGTACTCCCCGAACAGAATTTGTTACCTGTCTCCAACTATTCTCAGGTAATTGGGGGGAAACAATAGCTCCAAATTGACATCCTGACCTAGGAAATAGGAATGTGTATATGAATGAGCTCACAGCCCACGAGAGGAGGCATGAGGCATTCTTTGAGGTGGATGCTACCAAGTGCAGAGAGTAAAGACATCAGAAGAAGCTATACCAACTGCAGTCAGGGAAGGCTACCTGGAAGAGGCAGTCACAAAGGCCTCAGGAAAAGCATGGCTTCGGAAGAAGTGTTCAAGGAGGAGACAGCAAGCTGCCCCTTCCAGCCGACCTTGTTCTGCCCTTCAGTGTTGCTTTTCTCTCAGGCACACCTAAGTGCCATGCTTAGTCCCCGAGAAAGTTTGCTGACCTCTGAGTAGGACCAGGAGACAACCTCATTTGGTATCTGAGTGACACATACTTGTGAAATACGAACACATTTTTACCTAGTAAGAGGCTGGTCAATACAACAACAAACATTTGCATAATACTTTGGGCTTTCCAAACAGTTACACAATGATTATTCCCTCTGATTGTCACATGTTGTGTATGTTCAGAGAAATCCCTTGACCTGTTTTTACCTAGCAGAGGTGACACAAGCATGCACGCAAGGGGCTGCGCCACCTCCATGGCCTGGGGATCGGAGTCACAGAGGTGCGATTTGCTAGCAGTTGTTGATGGCTCACACTTCTCTGGCATTATTATATAAGGCCTAGGGCAAAGACGAGCTCAGGGGCAAACTGCCCTTTGCCCCAGAGAACTATCCCCAAACTCTGATGCCCTAGGGGAGCTTGTGGTCCCCGAAGCCAACCTCAGATCTAAATGGAAAGTGCCAAGGGCCCAGGGATTTGTAGCATTACAAGAAGCAATAGTACAAGTTATGACCAGGCAAGCCGGGAACACTGAATTAGACAAGTCTTCAGTGAGATCAGACAGCTAGGACCTGAGGACCTCCTAATGTGCCACCAAGTGAAGCCTTTGCATCTTCAGCTGCCATGCAGGGTGCTTCCTGAATGAAAAAAGAAAATAAAAGGAGGACATGACTGCTCCTGAGGGGTTGGGGTTTTTTTTATTATTATTATTAAAGATATAAAAGAGAGGGCTGGAGAGGTGACTCAGAGGTTAAGAGTGCTGGCTGCTCTTCCAAAGGTCCTGAGCTCAATCCCAGCAACCACATGATGGCTCACAACCATCTGAATGAGATCTGGTGCCCTCTCCTGGCCTACAGGCAGACATGCAGGCAGAACACCGTATATGATAGATAAATAAATAAATAAATAAATAAATAAATAAATAAATAAATACATATAAAGATATTGAGGCGAGCCAGAGAGAGGCATCTCGAGGAGTCCAGAGTGAACATGACCAGCAGACTGAACTAGACTATGTCAGGAGGTAGGGAGAGAAGAATCTAGAGCCATGGGGTCAGGAGACCAGGAGAGCAAAAGGACCCATAGGCAGAATGGCTGAGGTAACATAGGGAAGAGAAGCTGGGGGATGGGCAGCAGGGTTGAGGGCGCACCAGCCTGTATGACTGACTGTACCAGCTGCTGGGGTGCAGATAGGCTGGCGGCCAGTGTGGGCTTCCGTGTTCATAGTTGGCTTTTGTTCCTAGGTGTTAGGTCTCAAACCTGTGCTCGGGTTTGGGAGCCCCCAGAGGGCGGGAGCTGACTTTGCTCCTATCCCCTTGCTCTTGGGGGTCACGAGTGCCTACAGTTCCCACCAGTGACCTTCACTTGGGGACCTTGACATTTCCTTGGGCCTCCAGTCATGGCCACTTTGCTTTTTCTACTATACTCTCTCTCCACAGCAGCGCCCTCAATACATGGACGGTGAGCTCGCCATTGCTGGGACCCTGCGCGGGAGCTGTGTCACTTCTCAGTCCTTACCGCCCGTTATCCTGGCCTCTGCTTGTGTGGGGCTGACATTCTAGGTAATACTCGAGTAAGTAGGGGAAGACAGGCAATAAATAATGAACACGGTGCATCTTTAATATTCATAAAATAAAGATGCAGCAAGTTCATATTTATACAATAGAGATAATAAAGTGTTGAGAAATAAATATTAACTGGGGGTTATTCAAATTGTAAACACACATGTATTTATCACTTAGATAATAGCTATAATGTGTAAAGCTAATATGTTTTGTTTCTGACCCCCCCCATTTATTTAATGTGTTTATGTGTGTGTACAGGCATGTGTGTGTCATAGTGTGCGCAGAGGTCAGAAAACATCTTAATGATTTGGCTCTCTTCCACCATACATATTCTGGGGTGTCAGGCTTGATGGCAAGTGCCTTTACCCACTCAGCCATCTTGCTGGCTCCTTCTTGTTTATTTTTGAGGCAGGGCCTCATGTAGGTCAGGTTAACCTCAAATTTGCTATGTAGCTGAGGCTGACCCTGAACACCTCTTCCTCCTACTCCACCTCTGGGGTGCTGGGATTACAGGCATGGGCTGTCATGCTCAGTTTATGTGATGTTGGGGGACAGAATCCGGGGCTTCCTGCATGCTAAGCAAGCATTCTATCAACTGAACTACATCCCCAGGACCGCTGTCTCTTAGAGTTGAGTCTTCTGTAGCCCAGGCTGACTTCAAAACCAGTATGTAGCCAAGGATGATGTTGAACTCTTCATCCTCCTGCCTCCACCTCCCAAGAGTTGTGATTATAGGTGCGTACTACCAAGTCATCTTGGCAGAATGGTTTTAAACAACAAAGATGGGATGTTAGGGTGTGCTGCTCCCAGCCTGCATCTCCAGGAGGACTTATACTGTCCTTACTTCAGCTTGTCATTCATAATTCAGGTGAGAGCACCTTTTATTTGTAAAACGGACCCCACACTCATGTTTTTGAAACTCTATGTATTCTAGATCTAGCTGTTGAGGTTGCATGGCTGCCATGGCCTCTGCTATCTATCTTACCATATTCCTTTTCCCCTTGGTGTTATCTGGAGGCTGTATGTGTCTTCACTCCTGATAGCCCATGGGATGGCTGCTGTGGAGCTGCAGAGCGATGGGGGCAGGACATGAACCTGTGATAAAGGCTCCTCTCCTGTGCCTCTGCACCCTGAGGGCACAGCTCTTAAGTGCCTCTGGGTCTCCAGTCACACTGCTGCTGTGATGGAAATTAAAGGGTTCCTAGAGGCCCACAAAGAGCTGGCAACCAAGATGACATAGTTAGTGTCTTCCTGGATTGAGCACTGAGTCCTGTATCCTACCAACCCCTCAGCTGGGGACAATTGGTGACTTCACCACTGCCTAAGCCCAGGCAGTCTAGCACCAGCTGGAAGATGAGTTCTCTTTGGTAGAAGGAAACTGTCAATCGTGTTGTCTCCTGCTTTAGGAGAGCCTGGGTGATTAAGCAAAGTCTTCAGATGTAGGTTGCATTTGGCGGCATTTCCAAACATATGGTGAAGGACGACAAACTGATGCCTCCCAGGAGGACAGAAACACTTGGAGGTGGTCTATCCTTTGACCTCATAATGCTCTTCTATATATTTCTCTTTGAGCCAAAAACCAAAACCACAAGATAAACAATCAAAAGAAGCCACCCAGGATTCTGGATGGTGATTTCTGAATGAAGATATTTCCCCACAGGGCCAGTTATACAAAAACTCAAATATGTTAACTAAATTAAAACAGTGTACCACAGGCCTTTGGAAAAGAAGCTCAGACCTCAGAGATTTAGTAACGGAAAGGACAGGACCCAGTTAAATGGAAAGTGAAGGGTATGAAGCCACAAGCACAAATAGGCTCCATAAGTAAAGAAATTCCGTGTGCGCGTGGGAGGCTGAGGAGGTGCTGCAGGAGGCTGCTCTGAGCTGACTTTTCCTCAGACTGCTTGCTCTCCTTCCTCAGCCATGCTTTTTCTCTCCAAGTGAATCTACAAAGCTTTTGTTGTCGTGCAGTGGCAGTGGCAGGGGCGGGGCTGAGGTGGGAGCAACAGGCAGCCTCTCAGCTCCAACCACCACTTTCTCTAGCTGGGATACCAACCTCCCTCAAACAAAAGCCAGTGCTAGAATACCCACCATCCACCTCTCCACACTGTTCACTCTGCTGCCTCTGCCAGGGATTTTAGTCTCAACTCCCGTTTGGTTTTTTGCTTTGCTATTTGCCTTTTCTGAGGCTCAGCTGTAATGCAAACAAAACCCACACGAGGGCACCATAGCCATGCTAGTAATTTGCACCCCGTTACCTGTCTACGGAAATTGTCCTCCAAAGCAGGGGATGTCATGGGGCTATGGCAGGCCTGAGGAGTTCCCACTCAAGAGGGAGAGGGAGGAGACCTGGCTCCCACGCTCGGAGGGTAGGACGGTGATGGCCAGAGATCCCCAAGCTGTTGGTTCAAGGATCCTGGAGCATCTACTTGCTATGTGGCTTTCAGCACACCTCTGCCTCTCTGGTCCTCTCCTTCCCTAGCTGACCCTCTGGTCTGTGTCTATTTCATGCCTGGAGTTTTGTTACACACACACACACACACACACACACACACACACACACACACACACACACACACCAAACAAACAAAAACCCCAAAACACCTCTCCTCTCCAGACAAAAAAGTCAACAAGGTTGAGGTGCTTTCCTTCCCCGTAGGACTTCCTGGTTGCAGATCAGTGGCACTTGGGTCCTGGCTCAAGGTAGTAACATTTTGTCTCTAGGTCCCTGTGCTAGGGATTGCCTTTTCCAGACCAGCATTTCCTGTGAGTGCTTGGGGGCCGCCACTGTGCCCAGAGAGAATAAGTCCTTGGGGAGGTTTTTTTGGGGGTGTGGGGACACATACCCTTGAGTAGGAAAAGCTGGTGGGTTCTTCCCCTGGGAGCTGAGGGTCCTAGTCACACTAGGGTCTTCTGTGCTGCTCTGTGGTGGAGGGGCTGCCTTGCTTCAAAGATTCCAGGCTACAGGATGATGTCATTGTGATTATGGTGTCAACGCAAACAATAACCCAAGACCGAAAGTGGCTCAGCAGCACAGCAGTTGCCTAGCATGTTCAGAGCCCTGGATTCCATCCCAGCAACACACACACACACACACACACACACACACACACACACACACACACACACACACACACCTCCAGTGAAGCCCTAGGAGACCCTGCAGTACTGCTCTGACACCACACCAGCCTGTCTCTCCCGATGGCCTAACACCTGACACCTTGACCTGGAACAGTCACACCCCTCTAAGGCCCCTCAGGGAACTCTTGCTTCTTCTCCAAGGCCCACCCTGTCCTAGCTGCTGCAAGCAGATCCAGTCACCCACTTGTTCCTGCCCCAGAATCCTGCTATGGCTTGTACTGAGTAATTTCATGTTTGTTCCTCCTTCACATCCCCCACCAGAAACCCCTGATCCTGCCCCAGGCCAGAAGTGGGCTCCACGCATCTAAATTCCCACAGGGAAGTAGTGTCTGCTGAGCCAATTTGTTTGGTTCCATTTAAGAATCTCACTAGGGATAAGGCTTCCTCATCCTGAGGGAGATGGTAAATTCCTTCTCACCTGGAAATGCCCCTTTGAGGGATGAGGTAGCTCACCCCTGGCAGGCAGGCATCTAAGGAAAACTAAACATGGATCATGGGCCCGGGGTGTTTAGAACACGGCATTCAAAGTGAGTCAGCTGGAATAGAGTCATCAGGGTCTCAGGGTCTCAAGGGTGCCTTTGAGATGTGAACACACTGTCTTAGGAAGTGCAGATGTGACAGCTTTTACTGAATCACCTGGGGCCCCTTCAAGAGCATCCATAGGTCGATTCCAAAAGCCAGCCTGTCTATCCCAGTGTTTCTGATGAGCTGTCCCCAAGGCCATGAGAGCACTTGTCCTTCCCAGACCCTTGGTCAAGTGACACCATATATCTAAGTGTCTGCACACTCCACATTTTGGTTCCCTGACCACTGCTGTAGCAAAGCGTGAGGTGGGAGTCTCTGCTTTTGACAAGAGGCCTTCCTGCTCACACCCTGGTCACCGAAGGCCACCAGCCAGGGTTGCCCACCTGAAGACTTAAGTCTTTGCAACTTCCCTACAAAGGGTTGTTCAGAGAGCCTCTCCAGAATGTGCTGGGGACCAGCAGGTGGGCCCTTCCCGCCATGAAAGCTTTCTTTTCTCTTTTCCTTTGTTTTTCCTGTGGATGCCATCTTGCTCTGCTGAGCGGCCAAAAGGGCCCTTGCCTCCTCAGTGCTCAAGGATGAGCTGCTTAAGTGGCCAGGACATTGTGGCCAATAGCGAAGCCGCGAAGAGAAAGAAAAACAGCCCTGTGACTGAGAGTGAGGGCCTGATGGTGACTAGAGGTTGTGCTCTCAGACAAAAAGCTGGGAGAGATTGTATAGCAGCAGCTTTTCTTCCTCAAAGAATACCAGCTCATCCCCCTCCTCCTGTTAACTGGCAGCAGATTAAAAAAAAAAAAAAAAAGCCAAAACAAAAACCCCAAATTAACGCCAGTACCCTGAATGTGAGGGTTTCTGAAATGGAAAAGACTTTTCAATTGTTAGATGTCCAAGAAAACACGAATACAAGCTGACAGAGGAAACAGGCCACAGTTAGAGGAAGAGGGAGGGGTTCATAAAATAGGGGAAAAATTCCTTTTAGCATCTCCCATCCTGTAGGCTGGCTCCTTTGTAATGCCTCAGTTCCTAAGGACAGTGGGAGACTGGGCCTGGGGAAAACGTCAGGAAGATGAAGGCAGCACTGGGAAGGTGGCCAGGAGTCCCTTACAGGAGAGAAGGCAGAGGATACAGGACCCTTGCACTGTGCTGGGAGTAGTAACCACAAGGCACTTTCTTTGGCTGTTTTGGGACAGGCCTCCAGGGAGGGCCCGGTGTCTCAGTGCACTTCAGGAAATGCCCTAGAGGCCAGACTCCAAACTTGCCAATGTGAAGCAACTGCTGGGACCCCAGGCCTGTCTCCCTACAACTGCTGACCTCCAGCAGGACCCCTGGGGTGTCAGGCCCTGGCAGAGGAGTGCTCCTTTGTGTTACAGCCTCCATGAGGGGTTATAGGTCACTTCAGACACTCCCCTCATCACTTCCCCTGAAGGACATTACAGGCAACACAGCAAAGGTGAGGAGTTGGGCCACTGAATGACAGAGGGACTAGGAAGATGACACGGGAGGGGAGGTGGGCCATACATGGAAGAAATGCCAAGGAAATGGCTTGACTTGGAGCTGCTGAAATCAATGGCAGCTACCCAAAGGTGGCTTGTAGTTCTGTTCTGCCCCAACCTGACAGGCAGCTTAGGCAGGTCTGGACCCGCCTCAGGCTTCTGCCTCCGAATACTGGCCTGAATCCATCTAGGGTAGCTATGGGCCTTGACCAGCTCTAAGTGTGTAGATTCACTGGAGATGACCTCATTGTCACTCGATGTGCTCTTCCCACATGCACTGGGACAAAGGCCATCAACCTTTTAGTTCATTCAGGCCATCCAGGTGGCTAGGACACAAATGTGGGAGAGGCTCTGGAACTTTGCTGGTGGGCCAAGAGCAGCCATGCTTTTCATGCTGCCCCCATGGACACAACAGAACAGATATGGTGGCTCATCTTCACGGATGACTTTGAATTTACAATCAGTCAGGAGACACACCCCTGGGCATGTGTGTGAGCATGCTTCCTGGCCATGAACTTGAAGAGCAAGGTGGTGTATATGGGAGGGTTTGAAGGGAAAAAAGAGAAGGGGAAATGATACAATTATAATCTCAAATAATAATAATAATAAAAACAAGACCATGGTGGCTCTGTTCCATGGGCTGAGGTCCCAGGAGAAATACAAGAGGCCAGATGAGCATGAGCATCCACACTCCTGCCACCTTGGACTAGACCCCTAACTTGTGACAATAAACTCTCCTTTCCTTACGTCTTATGTCCATCTTGTGACAGTGAGAAAGGTCTGTATGTGCGTACTGTGGGTGCAAAGAGGTTCTCTTATCCATGTGGTGACCAAGCAGGTTCCATGACCCTTGAAATATCAGGAATCCATTCTCCCCTAGAACATGATGACAATGAGGCCATTCAGGGCCGATGCTGGGAGGCTCATGAGCTGTGTGACCTTGGGAAGGTATCCCAACCTGTCTCAGGGCAGTGAGACCGACTGATAAAGGGAAAAAAGCTCTTAGAGACTCCTGGGATGAACATGAGGGGTCAACTCAGATTTGCCACCAACTTTGAGGACTCTGTCCATGGCTAGAGACTCAATACAGAGTCTGGCTGCACATTCACACAAGTTGAGCCATTCCTCTGGCTGCACTGTTTTTCCCACCGAGGTCCAGTTCCCATACTTGTCACTCAGGTGCCTAGAAAGTTGCCAAGACCTGACTAGAGTTCTCCATTCTCTTCCACAGGGCCTGCCATACCAGCAGGCCAAGTCCAGGAAACACATCTTGCTTGGGAATTAAAACCAGTAGGCCGGCATTTCTCTCCGCAGATGTACTTTAAAAAAAAAAAAATTTAAAAAGGGCTAGTAACATATATTAAATGACTATTTTATTTACACACCCTATTCATAAATAATTGCATCCTCTTCGACTGCACAATGGTTCCTTGACATCTAACGATTACAGAGTATACATCTAAAAGTAGATGGGGGCTTACTCTGGCTTATGACATGGTCTCTAGTGTGTTTACACTCAATATGCACATCCAGAGACTCAGACATGCACCCGAGGGGTGGCTCCCAGGGCCTCCTGGGCTCCCAGCACCAATGGGAAAACCTTGCCCATACACAGGTGAGTTCATGACAGCTGGAGAACAAAGAGATGCTGGCCAGGGCTTGGCCCCGCCCACCGCTGGGCCCCACCCACCACTGGAGCAGCTCCACCTTTGTTCACCCTGGAAGGCATCTCTTTGGATTGCAAATATTTTAATTCACAGAAACTCGAGGAGGGGTGGGGCGGGGGCTGGGGTGGTGTGAGAGCAGGCTGTCCCTCTTCATCCAGGTCTTCTCCAACCCTGTAAGTGACAACAGCTTTCTAAGACATGCAGTGGTGTGCTAGTACCATACACATGACACACACTGGACACCGATGGCAACACAGAGAGCAGGCCGGTGCCTTGCCAGCTCCTCCAAGTATCAAGCTTGGTCACAGTGCAGGGTGAGACTGGTCCGTTCACAGAGTCCGCACAGCCACTGGGTAGAGGAGGGACAAATGTTCTGCCCCTTTGATGGGTAGCTTCCTGGTGGTGTAGTAGTGGATGACTTCCGGGACACTGTCAAAAGGGGGGCTGTTCTGACCCAGAACATACTTCTCTTTGGTCTTGGCCAGTTTCATGTGCATAAAGCCCTGGTTGCTCCTGTGAACAAAACAAAGATGTCAGAGGACGTGCACGGAGCCTGAGGAGTGAGGAGGCACTGTCTGGGAGACACTTGGTTCTGCTGCTGTATGCTCCTGTACTCCCCAGCAGCTGTCCCTGGCACCGTCTAGAACAAGGGGTCCCAGCCATACCTAGGAGCACCCTCCTCTCCTGCCTCTGACTGGGGTACAGGGGTAAACCACTGCTTATGTAAAGACTTTCTATCTGCAAAGTTGTGGGTATGGGGGGGAGGGGGTTAAAACCCAGACATTCTGCAGAGACCTGTTTAAATCTTGCAAGATGTCCCAAACTGTGAGGTGGCCTTTGGCCAGTATGGTATGTAGCAATGTCTCAGGGAAGGGGCAACTCATCCAGAACTACACTTCCCAGCTTCCCTTGGGCACAGTTAACCACATGTCAAGCTATACAGCCAATGGACTGTGGATAGGCATGGTTTAGGAGACTGCTCTTTGCCAGCATCTCCTAGGCATCCCAGGGCAGAGTTCCTTCCTTCCGTCACATCAATGCCTGAAGACAATGCTGGCTCTATCCGCACTTGACTTTCTAAGCTATGGCAACACATACCCAACCCCAGCCCCACCCCAACACTCAGTTTCCCCAAGAGCCTATGGAAGAGCAGGGCCAAGCCTGTGTGCCCATGCTCCCTGGTCTCAGATCTGCTCAGAACATTTGCAGAAACTGAAGGAGAAGCAGTGGCAGATCCCGACTGCTGAGAGCCTGTGTGTCCTGCTCCATCGCAGCCTACCAGGTGGGTATCGGTCATGGCTGCTAAAGGCCAATGTCTCAACTGTTGGAATTTTGTGTCCCAGAAGACCTCTCCCATTTGAGGTCCCAGGCTCCAGTCATATTCTGCCTCTGTGCAGGCTGCCACTTCCTGTTCAATCACCCAAACCTGACCTATGCCTATTTCTGTGTCTGTTATTTGATAAAACCTGAGGTTTCTGACTGGAAGTGTGCCAGTATCTCAGGGCCCACCCCTGGGGACGTAGCAGCCAGGGCCACCTAGGGAAGCCGAAAGCTCTCCATGTGGACTTTGGGGGTCATGGTCTTCTTGAGCCCCAGTTCCCTTCCTGTTCTCTATGCTGGATGGAATGGGTCCCCCCAAACCCACCATGCTCTCCAAATAGGAATAAGAAATGTTTAGTGAAGTGTAGGCACTGAGCAATACATCTGCGCACAAAAATGTGTTTAGAGACATCACCCTGGGCTTAAAGGAAATCGTTCAGAGAGCAAGTCCATTTTGAGAGAGAATAATTCTTATGAAGAACTGAAATTTAAATCAGGAGTTTTCCGGATGTGATGCTCTAATTACTGAGGCTGTGTGGCAGCTCTGCTTGGAAGTGAAGGGTACTGCCCTACAATAACCTCTGTGCTAGAGGAGCATGGGCTCAGTCACCTGGAAAGGCAAGTGTGTCACACAGAAAACAAAGCCCAGTGTGGCCAAGGACTTGTGCCCCAGCATGAGGCAGAGCCTACAGACACCAGCCAGCTCGGAAAGGATCTGGAGCTGCAGGGATGTGATTCCCAGAACACGGCCAAGAAGCCTGCTCAGCCTGGATGGTATCTACAACCCTGGGGTGACTACAAGTCATTTCTCTCCTGTGGGGATGCTGAGGGTGCTGAGGGGTGAAGTCTTGGAAATCAAGCAACTTAGCTCTGTGACCCTTCCAGTCACATCCAAGGGAACAGAGCAGAAGACTCTTAGGGGTTGGGGGTTAACATAAGATTTCCACACTGCATTCTTGTGCCATCTAGTAGGTAGCACGGGCAGTAATGACTCTAATGGGCACAGGTGGAGAAAGGGGAACTGCTCCTGCATTTCCTGAGCTCCGAGAGGATGTAGCCCACTGCTCTCTGGGGAGTCTCTCCCAGAATACTCTCCAGACTCTCAGTGCTCCACATAAAGCAGGCAGGGTAGCAGGAGGGCCTAAGCAGATGTCCTCTCCATGAAGAGCCTCCATGCCCTTGATGCAGACCTCACCAGGCAATGGCATGTCAGAGACCAGAGATGCTGAGTGAAGGCCACACACAAAACTGTACTAGGAACTGGGAAAGACCTGTCCTAACCTGCCAAGCCCCTAGCCATGAAGACGAGATGGTGACCCTGCCCCAAGTTGTTCTTGGATCTTCAGTAACTTCAAAGATCATGTGAGTGACACCTTGTGTGCATGCGCGCGCGTGCGCACACACACACACACACACACACACACACACACACACTCTCTCTCTCTCTCTCTCTCTCTCTCTCTCTCTCTCTCTCTCTGAAGAAGTACAGGGTGGCATCACAACCTGGCTAATCTTAAGAGATTTAAAAGTGCCAAATGGGGGTGGCTTTAACCACTTGTGACACTGCATGAACACAAAGTACCAGGTGTGCTGGTTCGTTTTTACTGTCTTCTTGACATAACCTGGAGTCACCAGGGAAGTTTCAGCCGGAGAATTATCTAGATTAGCTTGGCCTGTAGGCAGGTCAGGGGTGTGTCTGGTTTATTGGTTCTCTGCTCTTGACTGTGGATGTGGTATGATCAGCTGTCTCAAACCTGCTTGGACATCTCCTCATTGATGAACTGGAACCTGGAATTTTAAGTCAAATAAGCCCTCCTTCCCGAGTTGATTTTGGTCTGGGTTTCTTCTCTTCTGCAACAGCCTCTGTGTAGCCCTGGCTGGCTTTGAGCTTGCTATGCAGATAAAGATGGCCTCAAAGAACTGGCAGAGTTCTGCCTTTGCTTTCCTGGTGGTGAGATCAAAGGTGTGTACTAACAAACCCATCCTGGGCAGGGAGTGTATTACCACAGCAACAGAAACTAAGTTATAATAGAAGGAAAAGCATTCAAACCTCTGGGGGACCAGAGGGGTGCATCAGATCAAGGGTATGCACAGGGAGGCTGTGACTGCTCATAACATGATGGTTTAGTGAGAAGTGGCACCACTCTGATACCCTGGAGCAAACAGGCCAGAGGAGCACCCAGCAAGGGGACTTCAGATTCCACCGGGGCGCTGTGCTCTGCCTCTGCCCTACCCTCCTCTTCAAGGCATGGTATAGCAGCAAGGGTGGCATGGCGGTTCTAGGACAGCACCTTTCCCAGAGAGCCCTGTCAGGCTCCTGCCAACTGTTTCTTTGTTGGCTCTGTCTACTTTGATAGGACATCTTGTGAGAGCGAAGTCACAATTAGGGGTGTTTCTGGTGGGTGACCTGTCTAATGAGTCTTGTGAGGCCCACGGGGGAGGGGCGGGTGGAGGGTGCAGGGGCTGTCAGGGCACTTAGATCGCTCATTACCATCACAAAAAGCACCTCCTTGTCACTGTCCCCAGGATTAGCAAGCGTGCCTGCCGTGTGCTGGCCTAATAACAGGCCCCACCTCGCCTAATCATGAGCTTTAATAAAACATCACTCAGCCCACAGCTGCCCACTGCTGAGCCAGGGTGAGAGGCCTCACCTCTCGCTTTTAGACCTAATTGCTTGATGCATATTTCATGAAGAATCCTGGGTAATAGTCATGTTAAATCGTTTCTTTTCATGATGAAATGACTTAAAAACACTTGCATATAATATTGATGTGGGAGGAAGGAGGAAACAGCCCTAGGGGACTAGCACGACAGGACCGCTGGCAGGACCAGTGGGAACCCGGCAGAAGGGTCTCTGCTCCTCCTTGACCCGAAGCTGCTTTGCTTCACATGGCTCCAGCTCTGGTCCACCCGTGGTTCCTAACGGCAACTCAGAATTCAGGGTACTAGCCCTTAAACCCCCCACCAGACACACAGCTAAGCATCACTTACAGATGGAGAAACTGAGGCTCAGAAAAATGGGACCAGGATTTGGAACTGAATCCTTCCTTTCTCTGTCTTCCTCCAAGGACACAGCCCAGGCTGGCCTCAAACTTGATCCTCCTGCCAACTCTCAAGTGCTACCAATAGATAGATGTCTTCAACCACGCCCGGCCTCAAACCCATATGTCTCGGACTCAGTAGCCTGAGTGCCCTTCTCAGTTGGGCACCCAGAATCTGTAGCTACTACTGTGACCACATCTTAAAGTCTGATGTGTCCAGGTAGGGCTTCGAACTTGTCCTGAAAGGGGGGAGGAGGGGACCACACAGAATCCCTGGGCTTTGTGAGGCCCACAGCTGGTGACCCTATCTGTTCACTGTGATGCTTCCCAGCCAACTGACTTCCTGCTTGGGGCTCCTCGCACCCACCTAGCCAGGAGCCAAGGCACTCCAGGCAGGCCATCCTTTCCCACTGGCTGCCTAGTGAGGTCAGGGTCTGCAGGGAATCAAGGCCTTCTGACTCTTCCCCAGCTGTAAGCTCTGGAGGGCAGGCTGGAGAGTGAGCCCAGAAGGGTGGTGGTGGTGGTGGGGGTTCATTCAGAGGAACACTCCTGTAAGTGGGTACAAAGATCCATGCCTCTCAAAGCTTGAAATTCTCTATAGTTGGTAAGACTCCTGAGCTGGCCACTGCCCCTCACATGAGCTCACAAGCATATGCAGAAACCACAAATATAAGACCAGTTTCTTCCCAAATTCTGTCTTCCTGAAAAGTGTAGCCATGCATTTTAAATATACTCAACTACCGAGGGAGGGGGAGGGTTCACAGCCTATTCTCCACAATAGTGGAAGGACTAGGTTCTAGGCCTGGGAGGATGCAGGCTATGTTCAGCATACAGGGCAACAACAACAACAACAAAACAAAAAAACAATGTCTTGCCTGGTGGTGGTGGCGGCTCACACCTTTAATCCTAGCACTTGGGAGGCAGAGGCAGGCAGATCTCTGTGAGTTCAAGGCCAGCCTGGTCTACAAAGCAAGTTCCAGGGCAGCCAGAGCTGATACACAGAGAAGCCCTGTCTGGGAATGGGGGTGGGGGGTAGGGGGTGGGGTCAGGGGGAGAAGATAGGATCTTGGAGCTGAAGAGATGGCTCAGTGGTTAAGAGCACTGGCTACTTTTTCAGAGGCACCAGGTTCAATTCCCAGCACCCACATGATAGCTCAAATCTGTCTGTAACTCTAGTTCCAGGGGATCTGACACCCTCACGCAGGCATACATGCAGGCAAAACACCAACACACATGTCTAACCCCAACACTTGGGAGGCAGAAGCAGGTGGATCTCTCTGAGTTTGAGGCCAACTTGATCTACAGAGGGAGCTCCAGGACAGTCAAGGCTCCACGGGGAAACCCTGTCTATAAAAACAAACCAAAAACAAGCCCCCAACCCCATGCAGTATCTTGCTATGAAGCCCAAGCTAACCTCAAATTTGAACCCTTCCCTCCCAGAGCTGGGACTTAGAGGTGTGGTCATCATAGCAAGCAGTGCTGCCCAGGGCCTGATGACCTGAGATCTTGGTTCATGATGGAGGTTGGAAGGTGGACTGGCACTAAATGCAGATGGCCACTTGATGGGAGATGTCCTTTTGTATGCTGTGAATATATGTTTCCCTTATTGGTTGGTGAATAAAACTGTTTCAGCCAATGGGCAGGCAGGATTTAGCCAGGGAGGAAGTATAGGCGATGTTACAGACTAGGAGAATGCTGGGAAGAGGGAAGGCAGAGACGCCATGCCATGTAGCTGCCAAGAAAGCAAAAGGCTAGGGCACCACTGGTAAGCTAAGACATGTGAAGATACACAGATTAACAGAAATGGGTCAATAGTTAAGAGAGAGCTAGCCAGTAAGAAGCCTGAGCCATAGGCCAAACAGTTAATAATTAATACAAGTGTCAGTATGTTTATTTGGGACTAAACTGCAGTGGGACTGGACAGGACAGGAATCTCTGCCTACACCCACTGCACAGATAGCAAAAACAAATGCCCAAATGAAGGAGAAACAATTTTCTGGGTCACAGGGCAAGGACCCTGGAGCTCTCAAACGGTGTCAACAGAACAGGTGTCCTTTGCTATGGACTGTGCTGCCAAGTAAACAAGCTAGGGGCCCCAAGCCCCCTTCCAGGAGATGTCCTCCCAATCCAAAGAGGTGGGAGGACAGACAGGCTGACAGGACCATAGGGTGAACACCTGCACCCCACCACCTCCAAAGAGCCTTCAGTGACAAGCCAAAGACTGCCCAAATGGTGAACAATGTCTAAATGTAATCCCTACTGAGCCAAACAGCTTGATTTATAGCCAAATAATTACACTTCCAGTAAAGGCACTGGCAGGGATCAGCCTTCCTAAGGCACCCAGCATTCCTCAAGCTCAAAGTGACAGCCCAGGGTGAAAGCCTTCTGTAAATCATGACGCATCAATGCAGTGCCATCTTCAGGAGGACAGACAGGCAGGTGCACAGGGAGTGAAGTAAAGGCTCGCTCTCACACACCAAGAGGAGGGCGGGCAAGATGAGACCATTAAGGCGATTTTGTTAGAGAGAAAATCCACATGAAATGTCATTCTAGCAATGTTAATGACAAGACTTGGGCAGAAGGAGTGCGCCTCCCATTTGCTGAGGTATGCAAATAATAGCACAGTGGGTTTGGTAGGTGCCTCCTCCTGGGCCAGTGTTCCCATCTGTCCTGATTCACATGCAAACACATGAAACCTGCAGGAGGGCTAGCAGGGGCATCTGGCACCAGGCCAAGTACTGACTGAAGTCGTAGATCTTGGTTCAGTCTCATAGAGCAGCCTCTGTCCCTGGGCCTCAGGAACCTTCTGCAGAAGGTGGAGATCCCTCCACTGATGTTCTCAAGCCAGTGAGACACACTGCTGCATGGGTGGCCAGAAGGGATGAACAGAATCCATTCAGGACAAAAGGACAGGTCTCTCCCAGGCCCATCACCACACCTGCCCCGAGTAGGATTTTGTAATGTCTCCACAGCCCAGGGCTTAGCATCTAGTAAGGAGCCAAGGAAGGTTCTAAGTGGACGGTAACACGTGAAACAAAATACAACCTAAAATGTCAGTAGTGTCAAGTGTAAAGCCATACTCTTCCTCAGTCACCAGTATCTGAATCATACCTAGTTGTCCTCCAGACACTTTCAGGATAAACAAATATGACCACTTGGCTAAAGCAAGGCCATCTGGCTCCTTGGTAAACACTCAAGACATATAACACAGGACCTGCCGAACAGCTTGGTTCCTGAGGCTTCTAAACTACTTCCAAGACCAATCCTGGCACCTATCCCTCCTATTCTCATAACCAAATTTCAGAAACTATATCCACGGGAAGGAGAACACTCCTGGCCTGAGACAAGGATGAATACAACCCAGGGACCATGCTAGCCCCCAAAGCCACACCCCCTTAGCCATGCCCCTTACGCTCATTCTTTCACCTGAGCAAAGTATTCTCACTACCTGAGTAAGGGCTGTCCTGAGGTTCTGAGGTCTGCGCTGACAGATGAAGAGTAGGCAGGGTCTCTTCTGGTACAAATGTAGGGCCCAGGGCTGGGCCCCTGATATGGGCCTGGCTTCCCCTGCTGGAGGAGCTACACAACCGCTGCCCATCTGGTCTGTCTGCTGGCTCCAATCTATCTGGGCCTGGGCCCAGCATGTCCCCTCAAGCCTGTCTGGTGTGTTGTTCATGGCCAAACTGGCAACCTCAAACCCATGATGGCCAGGCTGCCCTCTGGCTGCAGTCTCCCTAGTTGCTTGGGAGGCCTGGGTGATGGCCCCAGCTTTGTCACTGAGTATCAGTGGGCAGAGCAGGTGATACCGGCAGGGTGCCTACTGATCTGAGATTCATTCCCTACATCAAGTGATATTTCATGACCTCTGAAATACACTGTTTCCACCCAGCTGGTGGCTCAGGCCTGTAATCCCAGCTTTCTGGTAGGCCAGGGCAGGAGAACTACAAGTTCAAGGACAGCCTGGGTTAACAGAGTGAGTTTAAGGTTACCTTGGGTAACTTCAAGAGACTGTTTGAAAATAAAAAGTAGGTAGAAGGATGTAGCTCAGTGGTAAAGCACCTGCCTAGTACGCTTGAAGCTTCAATCCCTCACCCTCAATACTGCAAAAGCAAAACAAACCCACATTGTTATGTGATAGATCAACATGAGAGAACAGAGGAAAGCAGGGTGTGGTGGGAAATCTGGAGTTCCAACACTTGGGGTGCAAAGGCAAGAGGGTCAGGAGTGTGAGGCCAGCCTGGGCTAGTCCACAAGCTTAAGACCAACCCAGGTGACCTGAGATCCAAAGAGGAGAGATCTCTGTATTAACAAACACAGTCTACCAATAAACATGACCTCTATTGGGTGCTGAGCGCTAATAAACGCTGGCAGGAGCATTACCACATTCAGAGCTTCCCAGAAAGAAGACACCACCGAGAGGCCCAGCAACGGGCAGAGCTGAATCCCTCTACTCCCACTGTGATCTGTCCATGCCACAGAGCCCACGAGGTCAAGCCATCTTCCTACACTGGGGTCTGGGTTAGGCCAGGCTCAATAGTCCTCTAACCTCAGGCTGAAGTTCAAAGGTGCATGGTGGCTTGTCAACAACCTAGACACATGAACGCCAGTGATTCCCAGTGGGAAAAATCCAAACGGTCTTCAGGAAACCAGACAGTAGTAGTCCCTCTGAGCTTAGGGTTGAGACTCAGGATCCTGGCCTGCTTCCTCCTCAAGGTCTCAGTTTCTCCATCTACACAATGAAGATGGGGGCAGATTGCCATGGAGGTCCCACCCATTCACACTTAGAAGCCTGATGTCTGATTAAACACATGCTGAGAAATGGCTATTTAGGAACAGAACAAAAGCCTTCCATTCTCACGGATACCCAGGGCCCCATGGCTGGAGGAGCAGAGTGGGTTCTCAAAAGCTATTCCTTAGGGTGTGTCCTTGAAGACACTTTTCAGGCTTGCTGCTCCCCTGGCCTCTCTGGGCCCAAATCTGCCTTCAGTGTGTTTTTCAGGGGGATTCTGACCCCTGAAACTGGAGAAGCACCTTTCTACTTCCATCTGAGGAGAAAACGCCTTTGTGATAGCTACCTAGACATTCTGTGTGAGCACCGCCTGCCCTCACTGCTCACCTGTCGCACTGGGGAGCTCAGTCTCCAGCCAAACACCCCACACTGCAGTTCTGCCATATGAAAGTTCCTCCCCACTGCGCTGAAATGTACACACGGCTTGCTGGTGGTAGCTGAGGCTGTAAGCTCTGGTTTTGGCAGGCCTTCCTTGAGCAGTCTATCTGTCCTGGGAAGGCCAAAGAGGAGCACAGGAGGCAACTCCTTACAGGGCATAATGTCCCACTGTAGTCACTCTTGTGTTTACAACCTAATTGGCCTGCCTGGTGTTGCTGGTGGATTTGCTTAACTAGGCCACTGGTCCTGCCATGTGAGCATAACTCTATCACTAATGGCGGATGCCTGCTGACCTTCCCAGGGCACCATTCTCCTTCACCTCCTCACTCTCAAAGGACAGGATTCTACTGAATCCCAACGCACATTAGATGTAGAAAGTTCTCACCTCCCTTCCAAAACTGAAGGACACATGTTCAAGATGGCAAACCGGCAAAAGCCACAGCTTAGGCCACACAGAAGATAGACAATTCCAAAAGGTCACAGTCACTTCTCAGAAGTCTGGGCTTTTGGAGGGCAAAACCACTCACGTTGGACGTTCATTCTGGCAGCTTACTGATAATCTCTTTCCGTAAGGTAGAGAATGTTCTCAAAATTAAATCTCTGTATCTTTGCTCTCTAATGAAAGTGGTTTCTGCCTTGCTACACAACAAAGCCTCCATTTTATTATTTGGCCAGGGTTTGGCCACACTAATTATGTTTTCCTCCCCAGCATGGCTGCAAGTAATTAGCTATAGTTACTCACCATCAGAACTTACTATTAAAAGTGTGATTCCCACAAAGTGTCAACCCTGGATGGTGTTTTGGGTTCAGAACCATTCTGACAGAAAGATTACTTCCACAGCCTGAACTGGAACTCAGAAGGGATGTGCTGCTCTGCAGAGGTGAAACACTAGGTCCACCATGCCACATGGTCTAGTTGTGTGAGTCTGGGTCAGAACACATGCAGTCCTGAGCTTGTCATTATTGTCCCTGGCACCTCAGAGGACACCGCTCACAGCCTGTTTAAGTCAGTTCCCAACACAAGAGACCACGAGGCTTCAGGATGCAGGGCAGATGCCTCACACCTCATGGAAGACTGTGTCTAGCACATCGCTTGCTCTTTGGCAAGCCAAGATGTGGTGGAGAATTGTGTTAACGGATGCAGGACTATGACTGCTGGTGGCTAGCATAGTTCCCTGAGGCCCTGATCTTGAGGGGCAAAGTGGGGTCCTCTGGGGAGTGGCAGGACTGCCCAGCGATCTAAACTTGAAAGATGCATCCCTGATTGCCATCTCTCTAGTGCTTTGTGGTCATCTCAGTGCGTGATTTAGGTGTCAGCAGCCTCAGCTACAAGAATGCAAGTTAAAAGGCAGGGTCCCTGTTTTAAACTGGAAATGAAATCTAGGTGACACAGCTGTGGCCCCTCTCCAATCCACAATTTAAATAATCTTTGTGTTTGTTCTGTTTCTACAACAGCCAACACCCCCAGTTTCCTCCTCTCAAGTCTGTTATGGTTTGAGTCTGGGATTTGTGTCCCCACAGGCTCATGCTTTGAACACTTGTTCTCCAGCTGGTGGTGCTGCTTTGAGGGGCTATGAGAACCTTAGCGGGTGAGCTGGGGAGGGAGGCCACTGGGAGTGGTCTACCCAGCTGTTTCCTAATCTGCAATGATGTGAGCAGTCTCCACCATACTCTCCCACCGTCACATGCCCAGCCATCTCTGGAGTGGACTGAAACCATGAAACAAAATAAACACTGTGGTCACAGTAACAGGAAGGCGAATACAAGTTTTGTATATCCTCTAAGGCCCTGTTCAAATGTTACCATCTCCAAGAAGCCTCCTAATGCCCCCACCAGAATTCTCTGTTTGCTTGTGTGTACACCCTACCCCGAGCATCTGAGAGTGTGGCAGGATGAACCCCACACCCAGAGGCCATCAGTCATATGTGGAAAAGATGGGGTGGTAAAAAGATATTCTATTTAAAGCATTTCTAATAAGCCAGCTTTGCCAAATCCAACAGTCTCTGCTACTCCTCTTGGGTAAAGTAATCTTGAATGAAACAAAGAAAAAAGAAGCACATGCTTGATTAAAAGTGGCAAATACTCTTTTGGGGGACAAGGACTCCTTATTGGGGAACCTACCTGTGCATGAGCAGGTTGGAGGAGAAGTGCCAGGATGTACATGCATGCCAGGGGGTGAGGTGCTCTTCACCCCCCCCAACACACAAAACCAAACTGTGCTTTTATAGCTTTTGATTTGAGCTGTGGGAGCCAAGATGAGGGCTGTAAAAGCCAATGTCTGAGTTTATAAATCTGCCTCAAATCCCAAGAATATCTATGAGGAAAACAGGAGACGGAAAGACAATGCTCACAGGGCTCAGAAGGGTCATAACCTTGCAGAGCCAGAGGTGGGACATGGAAATTCAGTCAGCAGCTTGTCACAGTCTTGACCCAGGTAAAGCAGAGCCCCTTTGGTTCTAACTACCGGGTAATCGAGGGGACAGTTAAATCCTACACATGCTCTGTGATTTTATGGTATGGAATGGTGTCTTTGAGATCCACCAACTGCCTCTAGTTAAGGTTGATGGGGCTTGCTATGGGAGCTCTGAATTGTTTACCAAGGTCTAAGAGAAACTCAACCCTCCACTACACCCTTCTCTCTGAGGTCAGCACCAAGATTGCAGTGACCCCACTGCACCCGTGCTGGCTCTCAATGTCATAGGTGAACACAATTCCGTAAGTGTCCATGTCTGTCCTTATGCGAGACCTCAGAGGCACAGAGGAGAGAAGCCGCTTGTAGGGGACACCTGATCCTCTGGCTCCAAGGCACTCTCTCATGCAGACATGCTCTGCAGCTGCCCTCATGGCCTCTCTTCCTACAGCATCCCATGGGATCTCCCGGAGGCCCAAAGCAACCATTTCCTGGATGGCTCTGGCAAAGTTTTATTAAATACATTATATTAACAAGCTGGTGTGAGCGTGATTGGAAAGAAATGTTCTGGTTTGGAGAGATCAGCCAGCACCTCCAAAGGGAAGTGTCCAGGCCATGGCGGCTTCCTGGTGACGAATGGGCAGTGGGAAGGCCTCCTGGTGGCTGAGCTACACAGACAGATGGAAACAGGCTGATCGGAGATAATTAAAAACCTGCTGGAAATGTAATCGGGGTGGTTCAGACGCTGGAGAGGACCTGGGAGGAACAATGGACAATACTGTGTGTCTGGTAGGAGGGGAGGATGGAGCAGGCTGGGAGGGGACAACTACCACCTCCTGGCACAAAGGGCGTGGACTGGTGGTGCGAGGCAGAATCGGCATAGCACATATTGCCTCCCAGGCCTGCACAACAGGAGGGAAGCAGGGAATCTGGAAGGGGCATTTCCCAGCTCTTTTCAAAGCCAGACATCGCTGATTCCCCTAGCTCCCTAGCTGCTCAGAAACCTGGACACAGTCCTCAACCAAGCCATTCCTTTCCCTTCTTGCTTTGTCACCCATCCACCAACTGTCCCTGTCCCTCACTGAAGCGATGCAGCTGCTCCCAAGTGGCCAGCTCTGCACTCCCAACCTAGCTGCTTCGGACTCTGCCCGCCACCAGACAACTCAAGTTTCCATGCAGCACCTCCACATCTAGTTGGAACAAAGAACTAAGGCGGGGTGGGGGTCAGGAAAGAACAAGAGCCCAGGGTGTTGGCTTTGCCCCCCGCCCAGAACAGGTTCCTAGCTTCTCTGAATGAACCTGAGTTTCCTCCTTATAAAGAGGGAACAATGAGGATGCATTCTCCCACCAGTGGCTTGAAGAGGCAGGGCTACACTTCAAGCTCTACCCCCTGTTCTGGGTGTCCCCGCTGTCCCACTTCACAGTGGTATTCTAGTACTGCTGCTGGAGATGCAGCGTGTGCCCTTCACATGCTCTGACCGCAACCCAGGAGAGCAGGAGCCAGCCCCCCTTCTTTCTTCTAAGGGGTCATGTCTGCACACTGAAGCCACACCCCAAGTCCACTGGCAGAACAAGAGGCCACTACCTGGGGGTAAAGCAGGATTTGAACCCATGCATTTTGAACTTGCCTGGACTTTTTCTACACTGTCTCCCTCACTTCTGACATCTAAGCCCTGGGTCCTGGCAAGCGTCTGTTGGATGGCAGGCACAAGCTCATTCCTTCTGAATCACAACTGTTGGGTAACCTTTCATTCTGCCGGCCACCCGCACACTTCAAACTCACCGTTCTCCCCCAACCCCTGCAGAAGAGCACAGAGGGGCCCCTGCCTAAAGCTACAGCTCTTAATCATCACACTTCCATTAACCTCCCAGGAGAAAATACAAAGATACGGACTGAGCACAGCATTCATCTTTTCCGTCAGCAACCCTGAAAGGATAGAGATCCTTGAGGGACTGAGAGCACCATTCCAACCCCAGCCCAAGTCCACCGTCTCAAACGCTGACTGAGGCTTGGGGTGAAGTGGGGGGAGGGGTGGGGAGGAGGGAAATGACTTCCTGTCTGAGCCTTGGTTTCATCTGTTCCCTAAACCCCAAGATTTCTGCTCATGACATCTTCAATGCTCCCTCCCTGACATGTTCCCTGGGACAGGGAAGCCAGAATGACAGTCTGGTAAGAAGAAACCTGTCATTCACAAGGTGTAAGGATACGGTGGGAGAGCTGGAGTGGAACAGGTTGTGAGGAGGGCAAGAAAAGGAAAACCAACCTCCTAAGACAGCCATCACCTACAGCCACCAAGGAAAACAGGTCAGAGTCAAGCAATGCCTCCAAGCTGGCACAATCCAGAAGAGGGCAGCCCAAATTTTAACCTTGTCTGAGAAACTCAAGTTCTCAGTTGTGGGCTTTGCGTGAGTTGTAGCCACATGCGCTCTACGCCCCCCCCCTCGTTTATTTCTGTTTTATGTGTGTGAGTGCCGGGTCTCGGTGTACATGTGCGGTGCCCACAGAGGTCAGCAGAGACCATTGGATACACTGGAACTGGGCTACAGTTGACAGTGAGCTGCTACATGGGTACTTGTATCAAACTGCCACCATCATAAAAGAGTATGGATATGGGCAGAGTCCCCTTCCCTTACAGCCCGTGGCTTTCCAAAGTTTACAAGGAAGACAGCTCAGCAGTCAAGCAGGCTCCTGCTCAACGTGTGCTTGTGTGAGACACTTCTAGTCACTCACTGTGTCTTCATTAAAGTGTCCAGATGGGAGAACTGACATTCTACAATACAGCTGCTTGGGGAGCTGGTCAAGAGCACTGAGCCAGGTAGACCCAGAGAAAGCACTGGGCCTGCACTCCACCCCTTTCTACCCTCAACTGCTCTAATCAACCCTGTGCATTCACCAAGGACAGAGTCCCCCTCCTCCCACCACAGCTGTCTCCTGCATTACTCCTCCTCCATTTTACATTGAACTCAGCAGCTCAGGAGACCATAGACACATGGGCAAGCCTAAGGCCCTGTGGTCAGAGCTGGGCAATGTGGGGCACAGACAAGCAGTAACTGTGCTCGAGCTGGACACTGCACACATAGTGCCTTCCTTGAAGGCTTGCAGGGGTTCACCATGCTCTCAGAGCCCTGTTGCAGACCAGGGAGTGGCTGGCTGGACTCGAGTCATTCAGCTGAAGAGAGTTCAGCTGCCGAGGAGCCCTGGAGGGGTGGCCGCACGGCTCCTCTTCGGAGCAGTGATGCTTTTGGAGCCTCCTGTGTTGTTTTGTTTTGTTTTGTTTTAGGGCCCTGGGGACTGTACACTCTACGCAGGTTCTACAATACCGGAGCCCTAGCCCTGGAACTCTGATGCTGACTCCACAGAAGGTAGAGAAATCTGCGCTCCCCACTGTTGGATGCAGGGCTCAGCGACTCTTCACACTCCTCCCTCCCCTCCCTGCAAACATTTATTATTTCTTGCTCCTGGCTGTCAGCAGCAACAAACTAAGATTAATCACTCGCCTGCCTGGCTGGACCCGGACATGCCTGTTTGAAAACTCTCTCCTTCACCATACAAACCAATGAGGGGAGAGGAGAAAGAAAACACCCCTAACTGAAATGCCTCCCCTAAGCTCTTCTAGACCCATGACACCTACCTACACTCCCCTACAAACCAGGGGGCATTTGCTGGTTGACACTGGGCATCCAGAAGCCAACACAACTGGCCGCTCCAGGCAGATACAAAGGGCACTTCATCAAGTGCCCACCCCACTCCACCCAACAGGATGGAGGTGGGAAGTCTCTGTGGATTCACTGCAGAGCCATGCAACAGGAAGCAAGTGTTACGATCGAACCTCAGATCTCACCTTCCTATCATCTGTTTGCAGTGTGGGGTCTGAACCCAGACCCTCATGTTTGCTCCATGGTTCAGGGGGGCAGCCACGAGTCCACATGGCTGGTGATGGCTGGTGAAAAATCGAGCCACAATTCCACCCAAAGTGCCTCTGACTGGGCAGCTAGGAGGATGCTCTCCTGCTACCCCCCCCCTTCCAACCCTTTCACAGTAGGTCCTCCGCCAGTGCCCTGACTGTGCAGACTTCAGGTCACAGAGATGTGGCATGTGGGACATAGGGAGGCCAAAGTTGCAGCCTTTCTCTTTGTCAGCACTCATGTCTGATGATCCTAGAACAAGGCTCAGAGAGCATCACTGTTCCCTAGGTACACCCTGCAGGGACTCCTTGCTTCTCTGTGAGATAAAGCCCCATCCTTTATCCAGGTTGGCAGGCTGTGCCACCCACTCCTGGGCATACATCAGTGGGGTTTGTTGTCCTTAGCACACAACCTGCTCCTTTTCTACTGCCCACCACTTAAGGCCTATTGTCCTTCAATTTTCTCTCTGGTCCCTTCCCTCATATGCAGTCCAGGGTACTTTCTGACCTGTCAGCTCCTAATGTTAATGTTAAGTATTTCTTAGGTGTCTTCTCTTCCTTGCCAGGCTGTGAAGGCCTGCAGGGCTGGACCTCAGGGAATAACTGTGATAAAATAGGATTAAGCATGCAGGCTGAGGGATGCACTGAATGCTCGGGCTGGAGCAGGAGACATGATGGGAACAGGTCAATCCCTGTAAGCAGGCAATTGTCTCTGGGGACTTGAAAGCCAAAGACCCTTTTGTGAGGGCCCTAAGGGAGGCACCTGGTCCAGTGCAGTGGGAATAGCTGGGGCTGGGTCCTTGAGGAGCATTCACAAGTGTGACTTTGTGTACCTACCCCAGGTACACAGAAATGGGCACTGAAGCAGCCCCCATACCTATCAGGGCTCATAATGTCCCTAGTCCCAAACTTTGCTGCCTTTGAAGACCTGTTTCCCCCATCTTGTCCAGATTCTTTGCAAAAACTTGCAGAACTAAAACTCAAAGAGCCCTTCACAGTTCAAAGTGCCTGAAGAATCCTACTAATGAGACTGTTCCTCATCCCCTTTCCCCAGGCTCGAGACGGCCTTTCCAGAGAAATGAGAGGCAGCAGCTTTTGATACTGTTCTTACCAATTGCTAAAGGCCCAACCCTTTGCTTGCCTGGCTGGAGAGAGCATACCCAACACACCCAGGACCAGCAGGAAACATTAGGCTACCTAGTACATGTTGTCATGCAGAAGGTAGCAAGAGGAACATCTGCAGGAGAAGAGACTGGAGAGTGACAAAAGTCATTTGAAGGCTCTCTGAACTAGCTTCAAAGGTGGGCGTTGACCACAGTAGGGGGAGTGACAGAAACATCCGAGATGCGATGGAGGACAGGGTATAGACACTGACCACAGGGAGGTGGGGGTGGGGGGTGGGGGAAGTGTCACATGCAGGGGTGTCACTGGTCCCCACAGAAGCAAGTCTTTATTGTCAGAATAGTCAAATATAAACTCAAGGGCAGAGTTATGTCCACTGTGAATCTCCACTGGGGCTGTTTTCTCACTTATATAAATTAAAGAGTCACTTTCCCAGCTGACACCCTAAGGCCTTCTAATCAACTATGGGCGGGGGGGGGGGGCGAGGCAGGGGCACGAGCACACACATACAGCCATGCACCACAGCTTAAGCCTCAGTATTACTAGAGACCTTAGCAGGCCATTCAGACCTCTGACGTCAGATGAAGGTCTGGGAATATGCCCTAGCCCCTGCATGAGGACAAATGTGCAGGCCACAGACATCTATCTGCTGATGGATAAGCAGACAGAACCCTGAGGGACCTGCTGGCCTTGTCACTGAGAATCTGGAAAACTCCTCCAGGAGGCACAGAGAAGGCTCCTTAACACCACACAGGTTTACCTTCTCTCTCTATTGATGCCCTTGCCTGAGGAACACTCATCTCCTGCAGCTTCTGGCCCTTGTTGGTAGTGACCACCTCCTACAGGTCACCTCGGGGCACCCAAATCCCTTTGTGTTACCCTGCATGCAGCAAGGCAGTCAGAATGAGCAGGGTTGTGAGTTTGCAGCTGGGCCTGGCTATTTGCCTTGCTCTATGTAGAGACCCCAGTGCCAGGTACAGAGGGTTCCAACAAAACTCTTCCAAGGGAAGACCAAGCAGGTAGAGGGTCCTGTTCTAGGGGAACAGGCTTCCCCAAGTATATTCTCCTCCACAGACCTTTCTCACAGAAAGACCCAAGGCCCACATGAAAATGGCCAGAGGCTGAGAAGACACATAGCTGGAATTCCAATGTCAACTTGCGACTTGTGTATGCGTATGGGGGGGAGGGGCTGCCATTCTGCTCCCGGCTGCTGGCAGCAGGCCTGAGGATGTGAGAAACCACATAGTGCACACAGGCTGGCAAAGGTGGTGCTTGTCCAAAGCAGCCAGCACCCATTGTTCTTGTGGACAGAGGTCACAGAACACAGCTGTTCTGGGAGACACCTCCCCAGCTCTCCTTCCTTCAAGGGTAGTCTGCCTGGGTGAGCATACCCCGACTCTCAGGGATGGTACTCTAATGGCTCTAGACGAACAAGACCGACACTCCAGCTGCAGTTCCTTGTGCTAGAACAGTAGTCACTCCACAGCAAGCCTGGTGGTTAGATCAGACGAGGCAGGTCAACAAACTAGACCCCAGGCTGGTGTCCAAGTAAGTGCCCTTGTCTAGCATGCTGGATGCCCCTGGCTGGGGAAGTACAGTGGGTTTAGCCAGAGAATGCACACCAAGCAAAGAGTAGAGACTGAATCCAAAGACAGGGACACATGGGGGAGCCAGAGACAGTGGTGTCTACAGTGTCTACTGTCAAAGCCTGACTTCTGCTTGTTACATGCTGGTGATGAACACAGGAAAGGGAAGGGACATGCCAAGCAGTGAGTAGCAAGACAGGACACCTTCTACGCTCCTGGACCACAAAGTGTCATGATATAATTGTAGCTTGGCTACAACCTGCTAGTTGACCAGGTTGGCCTTGAACTCACAGAGATCCACATGCCTGTGCCTCACATGTGATGGGATTAAAGGCACTGTTACCAAAGCCCAGCCACAGGTTTCTTAATGGGACTACAAGCAATTCTTTTAAGGCTACTGGCAGGAAGCAGGGACAGGATGGGACTACACTAGGTCACACGGGCAATGAGGATCGGACTAGATGCTTGTGGCTAAGAACAGGTAACCATTCCAGTTCACAGGCCAGGGCAGGGAGGCTCAGAGATGTGAAGGCCACATTCAAGGAGGGAGGTGGCCTCCCACTGGCTACTACAGTACCCAGACTACCTGAATGACAAGCCTATCACCATAAAAGCAGAACCAAGACACACCCCCAACTCCCTGAGGGGACCAATCCAAAGAATGACACAGGGCAAGGATAAAAGGGCCAAGCCTTTGGCCTCTGGAACCGTGTACCTTGGTTTCTATGTATATTAGGTAATGAAGAGACGTTGTTCAGGGGTGGAAACGTGGACGGTGCTGGGCTCACTTGGGCCACTTCTTCAGCAGCTGGTTGCAGACTCCTTAAACACCCACCGCAGGGTTTCAGCAAGGTGTTCTCCACAGGCAGAGATGTGCTGAATCCACAGGGCCAGCACCCAGCTACACTAGGTTCGGGGACAGGCATGTCTCCATGCACCAAATGTGAAGGCTGATACCTGCCATGGCCCTGGGCCCTGGCACATAGGGCCTCTGCTCCTCCTACTGAGCATCTAAACAGCCCCTCCACAGTGCCCGGACAATGGAGATTCTAGGAGCAATGTGATCTCGGAGGAAGGAATGCTGAGACAGATAAAGGGGAGTGACAAGCCAGCAGCACCAGGCTGTCTGAACAGGGGAGAAAGCTGGCCCTGTGACAGGGAGCCCACCCTGCCAGCATGGATACAAGGTTTTCTGAAAGAAGTGCCACCAAGCCCACTGTCCATCGTGAGCCTCTGGCAATGACCCAGGGCAGAGGGGAGGCAAGGTACCCAGTATGACTGGATGTAGGACCTGGTTCACACCTCAGTTGTGTTACTAATTCTGTATCCTTGGAGAATTCCTCTTCCTCTGGGTCCCAATTTTCCTATCTATAAAATGGATTCAAGATCTCCTCTTGAGTCCTACCTAGCAGTATCACTGAACAATTAAACACTCACTTGGAAAAAAAAAAAGAAAACCCAACAACCTCTTTCTTATTTCTAAACCTGTTTATTTCAACAGCTCATAGGTCAGAAACACCTGGCAATCTGCAGAGTGGCCATGGGCAGTAACCCCAGGGGTGTTCTTCTTTCTGGCTCATGGCATTCCCTCCCAAACTTATGGAGCATATGAAGGACAGATCTGCCCAGAAGACAACCTGGACAATAGGAAAGGGTTTCACAGCAGCCACCCAGCACCATGAAGGGTCAGACAGATGCTCATCAGTCACCTGTTCTCCTCAAGCCTCCGTTTCCCTGGCTACAGACTGAGACAACATATTCCCCATCAAGGGACTAGGGTCAAAGTGAAGAAAGCCAGATATGCCAAGAGCCCAGCACAGGTCTGGGCTCACTGCATACGAGAGCTCTTCCAAGCTAGTGGCTGCAATTCTGAGGATAAACCTCAGGAAAGCAGCAGTGGCATCCAGCACAGCTTTTCTGGGTCCCCAGGATAAAACTGAATTAAAGTCCAAGGTGTAAGATAACTAGTGCAAACAAGGTTCTTGGGGAAACTGAGTGTGCCCTTTCCTCACCAGACCCATGCAACGCACTCCACCGTGCCGGGGTAGGCAGAGGGCAGGCAGTACTCACTTGAGGGAGAGGGAGTAGTCATGCTTGCTGGTCTGGCTGTTCCGGACAAGGTAGCTACACTCCTTACAGAGTCGCAGCAGGTTCTCAGCATCACTCCTGCTGATGGCTCCGTGATACCATCTGCGGAGAGGACAAGAGGGTAGTCAGAGCTGGGTGGGCACAGCGTCCCCAGAATGATCTCCAGGGAGGGTCAGTATCCTCTGAGGGTAGCTGCTGGCGCCAGCTCCCTGTGAGGAAGTTCGAGCCTTGCCAGTGTCTGCCACATGTCAGATTCTGAGGGAGAGAAGAGGGAACAAACCCCTGGGCCCCTGCCCACACAGGGCTCACATTCCGTGCAAGCAGTCCAACACCAGATACTCTGTGGCCGTCAAGTGTGCCCCGTGGTGACAGGTGCTAAGGAGATGAAAGTGAGGCCGGGTCACATGGCTGGAGATATTTTAGGCAGGGTGACCAGGAAAGCCTGTGAAGAAGGGACGAGCAGAACAGACCTGAGGAGGTGAGAAAGGAAGTCACAAAGAACAGCACCAAGAAAGGGTCTGCTGTGGCAGGGTCTAGTGTGGGCACAAGACTGGTACACAAAGGGTGATGGAAAGAGTGGTAGGCTAGAGCAGGTAGAGGGAGGTAACAGGTAGGGATGGTGGGGACAGGAGCAGGCAGCGAGGCCCAGGACATTTCCTTCAATGAAACAGACTCCTAGAACATGCCGATAGGAAGCCTCTTACGGGCAAAGTAGAGGGCAGCTCACTAATCTGAAAGAGACTGGCTGGATCTTGTTCCTGAAAAATGGTCTGGCACCAGCTGTGAAAATGAGAATCCCAGCATTGCATTTCTGGATACTACATGAGCCAGAGAAGGAGGAAGGACATGAGGTGCAGGGGGCATATGGCCCCACCTGGCCACAGGGTAAGATGAAAACCATGTTTCTATGATCAGAAAGAGACAATAGACTGCCAACCTGTCTTTCTGTCAATGGGTACACAGAATCAGAGCCACAGGCTAGAGATGTTTACACTGCCATAATGAGAAAATCTCCAGGAATGCCAGGGCCCAAAGCAGTCATGGAGAGAAACAGCCAAACCAAAAAGAAAGTTGGCTTCACAAATAAGTGGTCACAGATCGGATGAGACCAGGCTCAGCAGGGTAGCCTGAGTGACATATCTCCAGCAAGCTGACAAAAGCACTTTATTAGGATCACAATTTCCAGTCAGTTGAAACCGAACGACCTTGGGGAGGCAGGAAAGGGCCCTAGGGAACTGCTGCCCGCTGTCTGCCCTCCCTGAGCACAGGGGCAGGGAGAGACAGACAGGGGCCTCTGGGGGCCTCGTTAGGGTAGTCCCTGGTGGGAAATAGGATAAGCTGCCAGGTCCTGTCCTGGTTACTTTATGTTGAAAGAAAGGAGGGGCCGGGAGTAGATTCTGGTCAAAAAGAAGGGCAAATGGCCCAGGATCAGGGGCCAGGAGACCAGCAGGCAGCCTGCCAGTAGGAGGCTGTAGACCACAGGCTGTCTAGGGTGGTTTGGCCTACTGTTGTTGGGCTTGAGCAAGGGACCATCCGGGAAAAGGCTGGAGCCTGTGGAGACGGCCATCCAGGTCAGATTCCAGGGGTCAGGAAGACTCAACCACTGCCCTTCATCCTATCCAATAGCAACTGGGTTCTTCAGTATTTACTCACTATACCCTTGCTCTCATGGGGCTGTCATGGAGAGGGAGGGTCAACCAAGGGGTACACAGGAGCCAGCCTGAACAGCACAAATGTTCCACAGAAATACAGGAACTGTGATGAGGCGGTAACTGCTGTGGTGGGAGGTGCCTTCCTTGGCATGAATGGTCAGGGAAGCCCTGGAGAAGGGCATGTGGCCCAAGAACCCGTTATCATTGAGGTCAAGACTGGTAGCAACTCAGCAGACAGAAGCAATGTTGCTGGTAACCATCAGCTATCTCTCACCTTATTTATGTATTCATTTATTTTTGTTTTTAATTTATTTTGGTTTTTCAAATCAGGGTTTTCTCTGTGTAGCCTTGGCTGTCCTAGAAATCACTCTGTAGACCAGATTGGCCTTGAACTCACAGAGATCTGTCTGTCTCTGCCTCCTGAGTGTTGGGGTTAAAGATGTGTGCCACCATCACCCAGCATAATCTCTCACTTTATAAAGCCCCACTCTGAACTGGGCACATGCCTGGGCTGGAGAGGAGTCCATGAGGAGGGAGGTGAAGGCAAAGGGAGAATGGAGTCTAGGTTAGGAGGCCAGCCGGGCCTCAGTTTCCCTTACTGTACTTTACTTGCTATGCCTGGAGAAACTCACTGTAGCCCAAGTACTGATGTGGTAAGACACCAAGGAAGCTGGGACATCATCCCAGAGTAAGGGAGTCACAGGGATAGGGACCTGGCAGAGCAGAGAGGTATCATAGTGGTCAAGAGGAAGGGCAGTGAAAGGGCCACTCGTGACACAGTGCTGGGAAGAGGGGCAGGGCAGCATGCGTGGACCTCAAACTGTGACAAGAAGAGAAAATTCTGTCTCTGGAGAAAGGGACTAGGGAAACCAAATCAAGAGTGCAAAGGCCTGAGCTGATGAGTAGAATGTGGATATAGCAGAAAAGCTACATCACAGCTACAGAAGACATCTAATTCACACCGAGGGAAAGGTTTAGTTTAACTTAGCAACTAGGATAAAACTGGGGGGGAAGTATCAGCTGAAGATTTTGAAATCCTTCCTGCCAGGCACTGAGGGTGAGGGTGGCAACATGGTGTGATGAGGCAAGGAATAGCCAGGGGTCAGGAGCTTTGACCTCCCAAGACTCTCTCTCACAAGGGGCCAGTGATCAAGTGTGTTCTTACAAGAAAGATGTGGATGGAGGAGGGTACAGCATCTAGGGGAGCAGGGGTGACCCCCAGCATTGCATCACTCAACTTACATTTGTTTCTCCAGTGGGATGGTGGGATCCACTCTCTCTCCCAGGATCCCACAGAACTCAGGGCTCCCGTGTTTGATGGGCTTGAAGCCTCCTCCAGGAGCACGGAGCTGGCGCCGTCGGTCCCGAGAAGGTGATGGGGAAGACTGCCGCTTCTCGTTGCCATTGAACTGGGCTGTGAGAACGGAGGAAAGACGGATGCGCCATCACTTGGGGCAGGCAGCACACGGACACACACGGACACACACAGACACACACACACACACACACACACACACACACACACACACACACACACACACACACACACACACACACACACACTCTGCTCGGCACGTGACACTTTCAGAGCAAGAGAGGCTCCAAAAATGCTGGGTTTTATATGGCTTAAGTGTGTCCCCCAAAGTTCCTATGTTGGACGAGTCAATGTTGAACAGCAGGACCTTAAGGGAAGTATTTGAATTGTGGGTACCTCAGGAATGAATGCTGAGTTCTTAAACTGGACCAGCTAACATGAGCAAGAGGAATGCCCCAGAACACCCAGTTTTCCTCTCCCGCAGCTGCCAGATCACCCTTCCTCTCGCTGCATCAGGTTGTGGAGTTGCAGCACCCAGAACCATACTCTCAAGTAGCCCACTTTTCTCTATAAATTACCTGGGCTCAAGCATTCTGTTATAAAATGGGGCAAGACAGCTTCCCAAGACAGGATTTATCATCAGGCTGCACATCTGAGGGACTGGCTGTAACTGGTTATTGAACCCAGTCCTGCCCCAGGAGAATCTATCTCCCTGAGTTTTTTTTAGCAAGGCTCACAGCACTCCTACAGGGCCTCTGTACTCTAAATGGTTGGAGCAGGGTGGGGAGAGCTCCTTATAGAGTACAAACTCTGCCTTTAGGTGACTCCTCCTCTTCTACCCAGGGCCATATTAATTCCTGAGTCTGTTCCTCTTCATTTAGATACTGTTCATGGACAGACACAGAGGAACCGACAGCAAGCAGAAAGCTGAATGGTAGGACAGGTTCTCCTATGCAATGCAGACCTCATACCACGCTACAGAGGAACACAAGCTCTTTAAAGAAAGAAGACGTGTGGCATGCACCTGTTTGTGTGCTTGTGCAAGACACTGGGTACTGGATCCCCCAAAGCTGGAGTTGTAAGCAAGTGTGAGCTCCTAATATGGAGGATAGAACTCAAGTCCAGTCCTCCAGAAGAGCAGCCAAGTGTTCTTAACCATGGAGCCCTGGAACTCAGTCTCTTAGGTACAGGCGACGAGGCCTTCAGACATCTTGCTGTCTCCATCACCCTTCAGAAGCTACTTCTCTCAGGAAACTTGGGAACTCCCTCAGCCATGGCATCCACATCTCCAGTCTCCTTGCCTGGCTCCCAAGAGCCACTGTGAATAGGATGTAGCATAGGTAGGTACCACTTGTGTCCCACCTCATATAGTACCTGCAAGGTAACAGGTGCTCTGTGCACGACTAAATGAAAAAACTTAACCAGCTGATGTTTTGCTTTATTGGGAAAAAAAAAATATCAGTTCTTACCAGATAAATAGGATAAAATCTAAGAATGTTCTACTCAGCACTGTAATTCTCCAATGAATTAATTTATACATCCTGTGGCATGATTAATACCTCAGCCACATATTTAAGCAAGAATAGGTGGTGATGAATGACAAGCTTAATTAGGCAAATCACTTCACCTAAAACACAAATATACAAACTCTAAGCACAGTGATTCGACAACCAAAGGGGGAGGAGACCAGAACAAAAGCTCCAAATGCAACTGCTTCCATCCCTTCTAATTAAGTTTCTCTTTAATCTGCAATTTTAAATGGCAATTCTTTTAATTTAGTGATTTTTCTGTGAGAGATAAAGACAATTCCTCAAAAGAATATCTGCATTTAGAGGAAAATATGCTGCCCCTGTGAGTTGTTCAAAAGACAGAACTTAATGAGTCCCACCGATAGGCAATTAAAGAGCAGGTTGGAATCCTGCGGGAGGGGGGCCACTCGGGGTTGTGGAGAATGAGGCGCTGAGCATCTGACTTCAGTTCCCTGACGGAGACTTGCCCTGGTAGTAGGAGAAAGGTGATCCGGTCAGTGTCTCCAGGGACAGCAAGTCAGCACCTCAGCTTTGCCCCAAATGTCTACCCAACAGTTGTGGCCAGGGGACAGGGCTCATTGCTCAAGTGCTCCCACTTTTTACTAGGCTTTCTGGATTGTCTCCAAGCTGGTGGTCCCTTCTCTCTGTATTAGAAACCTGATACACATACACTGACGTTTGGTCCCTTCTAGTCACAGAAAGTGTGTGTATGCTCCCTCCATGATGCTCACACACACCATGGTGCACTTGGCAAGCATGGAAGTGTGAAAAGTACAGCAGCAGGGCAAGGCTGAGCCCAGGACTCTGCATCCACAGGGCCAGGCTTACCCCAACCTGTCTTTCCTTCTTTACAAGAACAGCCAAGGTCCGGTGGGCAGAAGCTGTGCCCCATCTCACTTGGCCAGCTGTTCCACCTGAGTGGCATATACAGGCTCCCCAGAACTGGCATGAATGCTGCCCACAACTCCCAGAGAATCTGGCCTCTCCCCATTGTTGTAGATTTTGGTAGGGTGTGTGCTGCTCAGGGACATCTAGTCACAGGCTGGCTGGTCCCATGGGTCTTTGTTTTGATTGTCTAGCCTTTGGAATGTCTTTCTTCATCACACTGCAAAAACCCTAGTTATTCCACAAAGTACAGCCTGAAGGTTTTACCTCCTGGAGTAGCATTGCCCTAGGCTCCCAGGTAAAATTCCTTTAGCCTCTTTTAGTCCTGAAATGCTTTGTCTATACAGCCATCCCAGCATCTGCCTATTACAGGAAATAATGTAGCCACTTCCACAAAACTGTATGGATTCACCCAATTCATTTCTGGTCCATTTGGGAATGGACCATTCCCAAAGCTAGCTCCAGGGAATGGTCCACAGACTCCAGCAAGGACAGGGAGGAACTATAGCAGCTCTGCATCCCAACTTAAGTCAGGGACACCTGGCTTTCATCCTCCGGTGCCATTACTCATCGTGATGCTGGGAGTATTTTTAAACATCTCTAAGCTCAGCTGCCTCATCTGCTAACCAGGGCTGCTAACAACCTAGGTAGGGAAGGGCTGTGGAAATAGTCCGGGCAGGTGGCAGACCCCTTTCCATGGTCACACTCAGAGGTAGGGGGGTGTGTGTGTGTGTGTGTGTGTGTGTGTGTGTGTGTGTGTGTGTGTGTGTGTGTGTGTGTGTGTGTTTCATATATTCACAAAGATAAAAAAACCTGTATTGGAACTGACTTCTTCATAAATCTCAAGAAGTTCCAAGAGGGTACCTGACTTTGTACTGCTTATTACTAATTCTCCAAGGCCCAGAATAGGACCCGGTGTATAGGTGATGATCAATACCCATTGAATGAGTCTCTGCCTAGTTCTGCAGAGCTGCCAAACCTCCATTCATCCCTCGAGGAAAAGACACTCAGGTTGGACCTTCTCTGCTAGCTCTGTGCAGTGGGTTCTGGGGACCTGAGGGCAGGCAGATCTCCAGCTTTGGAGGCAGTGCCCTTAACCACCAAACCACCTCACCAGTCTCAACCAAGTTACTTTAGAACCCTCTTGGAAATGGCTTTATTCTATTATTTAGTACTTCTACATTTTCCTCTCATCCTCATAACCTGTGAGATTGGCGCTAATGTGCCATGTTTTTTACAAACAAGTTCTGTGTGGCCACAGAACTGGGCCCAACTAACGATGCAGGCTGCCATGCCAGGCTAGTAGCTGGGCCTCCTCCAACCTAGTGTAGCCCAGTGGGGTTGGCACTGCCCTGCTGGCCAGCCTGTAGCCTCTGGCTCTCCGTTTTCCAGGACAGGACTGAGCCGCCCACAGCAGGGACAGTGAGGCTGAAGAAGGAGACCATGTGCAGGGAGGGACTCCCAGCTGCCACGGGTCCCTTAGCAGATAAACCAGAACTGAGAAGCAGCCCTCTTTGTAAACCTTGTGGGGGTAACAGCAGGGGCTGGGGCTCTTCTGGGCCTGCGCTGGTTCCTGATGTCCCACTACCCTGCAAGAGACAGGTGAGTCAAGATGCCCAGGCACCTCTTTCATGGACTGCCCTGAACACAACCCTGAATGCCACCAAGAGCCAGGTGGATGAGGAGGGGAAACACACACTGGTTTCAGAGGTGGGGTGGGCCATCTACCCAAGAGCTATGAACATTTGCACAATGCACCAAATCAACACTTGTGCACAACTGAAATCTTGCTTCTTCTAAGACAGGCCTCAGCAGCCAGAGTGTTCCAAACCTGCACACTGCACTGTCACTGACTCCTACCAACACACAGCCAGACACCTCAGAATTCCCATTCACAGACAATGAGACTGAGCCCCATAGAGGAAAGGTCCCCTGGTCACCTCTCAGCCATCCCTCTAGGAGAGCTCTAGAGAAGGAGCCTCAACCTGAAGACACTCATACAGGCTGTGGGGCACTACTGCCACCCTCACAGGCTATGTGAAGACAGATGGAAGAGTCTGGGCTGGTGACTGGCCTGGGAAGGTAGACTCAGGATGGCAGAGGGGACCCACCTCTGTCCTCTGCATGGACACCAGAGTCGAGCGAGTACCGGCTGCAGACCTATGGACAGGACTAATGAAGCACCCAGGCCTCCTCAGCTGCCAGCAGTTGACTTTTCCACACGAGAAACAAGGAGCTAGAAACTCCAGTTAACTAGCCCTGAACGTGGACTTGAAACAAGCTCACTATCCTTATGGTACGACCGGTCTCAAGAGTCCACAGTAGTTAGCAGCCCCAACACTCAACAGCCCCAACCTTAGTGCCTACAGTCGCCTCATCCTACAGATGAGGAAACACAAATTGTCACTGGCAGCAAATGGCAGCTTTAAATGCAGACCATGGCCCTAGCCCCTGATTCCTTCACTGCTACCCTCTACTAGGAATCGCTCAAGGCTAAGGGCCTGTGCGATCGATAACCTTTGCATTGGCAGACCCCATTAAGTCTCCCTGAGCCTGGGGCAAATGATTATTCCTCCATCTGCAAGCCCATGGAGCTGCCTGGCAAAGGCTGGGCACCTGGGGAAGGCATGCCACATGCCCAAGTCTCCACTGAGTAAGTTTGTGCCACTGCCCACTTGGAGACAATGAGGAGCGAGAGAGAGGAAAGATAAGCCAGTTCTCAAGAGGGGCTGGCAGTGGCTTCCTACTCACACACCAGGACACACTTTCAGTTTCTCACAGGGAATTCAGTCTCAGGCAGGAAAGGAGGTCAGGTTGGCAGCCACAGGTGTCCAGCACGCAGGACACACAGCCACTAGCAGGGCCTGGCCTGGCTCTGCAACGTCACACGCATCCTAGCATGCAGTAGACACCAAGCAGGGAGCTGGGTGGGGACCCAGCAGTGCTCAGAGCAGGCAAGGCTCTGAATTCACACAGCTTGCCATCTCCATCTCCAGGGTGATCTCCTAGCAGAAGGGCAAGGCTACTTCACTGAATCCCACACAGGAAAAGAAGGCATCTGTAGGCGCACTTCCATCAGCACAATTAATAGAGGACCCAAAGCTACGACAAGCTGATGCTTTTGTTTTCACTTTCTTTTAAGGATTAGTAATGAACTCATTAATGTGTCAGATAGAAAAAGCCATCCAGAGAAACCTGTCCCTCAGTAACATTTAGCCAACAAAGTGAGCAATCCCATAGCTCTCATGAATGCCCCCTCCCCCCCCCCTCGGAAGACCTGCTGTTCACGCGCATGTTAAACATTAATTTCGGCTGTTACTCATTACACACAAAGAGCTCCCCATACAAACTCAATTGTTAATTTCCTCACAGGCCCACGGCATTCTGGGAGGCCACAGAGACTGAGGGATGCCTGTTGTGTGGCAGCCTGTGACCAGGTCTGAGAATCCCTGTGGGACTTGTGACGACTCTGGGCCTGTTCACTCAGCCACCGAGGAGGCACAAGGAACTGTAAGTGTGAGCTATGCCCACACAGTGCCAGAGCACAAAGGCAGAGGAGCAAGTGGAGCAATAGCTTCCGCCCCAGGGGCCCGGAGCGACCACCCAGTGCCAGGTTCAAATACACCTTTTCCAGATGGCGCCAATGAGACAGTGGTGAGAACAAGCACTTTTCATTCAGATGGACCCAAGCTCACCGCTATGTGACTGCAGCTGAGCCTCTCACACTCTGGTTTCCAGTGCTGTCATTTATGTTGTCGCAGTGAAACGGCACTTTTCATGGCTAGTTTAACCCATGTTTGTAAGTGCTGCTCAGTAAAAATTAGTTTCCTGTCCATTCCTCCTCCTCCTCCATTTACCACAACCCAGTCCCTTCAAATCAGCCAACCGAGCTGGTTCAGATGACTCGCAACTGTCTAGCAATCAAGTCACTTTCCCTTTAAGATGCCCTTCGTAGTAATGGTGAGATGTTGTCAAACTTCAGAGGGGCCACCTATGGGGTGCTGGGACAGCACTAGCACCTGAGGTAACAGTGACAAGTGTGATTCTGGCTGTTCCAGAACAAACTACCCATGGAATGTGACAGGTCCAGCCCAATCCAGGAGGGTGAGGAGGGACTGCCATGTTAGGAGAGGCTTCCTGGAAGGGCTACCACTGGTGTCATCTGCGAAGAGCTGAGTCACCCCAACCTGGCTCCCTCGGCCCACACCTAAGCACAGGATATAATCAGTAGACTGTAGGTTCTCCTTGTGGGGTCCACCTGAGAACTTGTGAGCTCTCTCTCACATCTCGCCACATAGTCAGGACTCAGGTGCTGTAACACTTTCTCACCTGCAACTCAAGTTCAAAACATCGCTTCTACAACAGGAAAGGGGGCAGAGGACCCTCTCACCCTCACCTGGACTGCTGGCCTGAGCCTCAGTCCAGGGGCTGAACAAGGAATGAGGGCTGGGTAGTGGCAGCTGACACTGGAGTGGAGACTCAGGGTTAGGGCCCCACTGCAGAACTGCTTCCCACGTTTCCTGCCCCTGCTTCCCTGCTGCATAACTAGGAATGAGGCTGTAAATGAGGCCTCCACGGCTGCTGAGAGCCTCTTCATGCAGCGCTGTCTTTATATTAAGCTTTATTTAATTTACCAAGCCCTCCTGAACTCCAGTAATAAACCTCACAGGCACAACCCTCTAGGGCTCACAATGTCTTTTTCTTTTTAAAGAGTATTTATTCATTATGTATACAGTGTACTTTCAGCGTGTTTGCCTGCATGCCAGAAGAGGGCATCAGATTTTATTTATATATAGATGATTTTGAGTTGCCATGCAGTTGCTGGGAATTGAACTCAGGAACTCTGGAAGGACAGTCAACACTCTTAACTTCTGAGCAATCTCTCTGCCATCCCTGTCTCTTCAACCCACCCAACAGGGTTTCTCTGTCCTGGAACTCACTCTGTAGACCAGGTTGGCCTCAAATCCAGATACCCACCTGCCTCTGACTCCCCAGTTCTGGAATTAAACATCCAGCTGACACAATGTCTTTTTATCCAGAGATTTTCTTGGATCATTAGAAACTCATGTTTCAAGACTTGGGACCATCACCTCTCTTTAGATGGGGAAACTAAGGGTCAGAGAGATGAGCATCCTGATGAGCATCCTGCCTGAAGTCCAAGCTGATGAATGGCTGAGCTGGTAAGCAAACATGGGACTGTCTGCCTCCTACCCATTGGTCTTAACGGATAAGACACACTGTCCTCTAAACTCTCAGAGGCAAATCAACATGCCAAGGTACTAGTATGGGGCACAGACATATAACTGTGAGTGTGATTTGCTTGTCTGAGTCATCTGTCTGTTTTTCCATTTGGCCTTTGGCGGAGCCCAGGACAATGTCTGCACAGTACCTTGAAGGGAGACAATCTTGAGGTGGTTGAGTCACAAATGAAGTAACTGTCTCTCAAAAGGCCCAGTGGGCACCCTTCTCAGGCTTGGCCACCACCCGGCTCCTGCTGCCAGACTCCACACCATCAAGCACTTTGATTATTTCTCAGACCCAACCGCAGACCTTCAACATCCACAGATGGCCTGACTGGCTCTGCCACAGGATCCTTTGTGGTTCTTTTCCCCCTCTGCCTCAGTTTCTCCATGACAGGGAGTAAGACTGTATAGCACCCAGGCCCTCCTTGTGTTAGAAGGTGGAATCCTAGCCTGGAACTGCAGCAGGTGCAGGTCCGGAAACACAACTTATGTGACACTGCAGAGGCTCCAGTACAGGCTCTACAGGTAGACTTGGCTTTGCAGCTGATCAGGCAGGGGCCCCTCTATCTCCATCCCTAAAAGAAGGAAACTAGCCATGCAGAGGCTGCTCACAAGGACACAGTAGCTCAATGCATGCGGAAGGTGCATAGTTGATAATGGCAGTGAGCCCACACTTTCCAGATGGGAGGTTTAGTTCACCGAGGCTTCAGCAGGACGGTTGGGATCCTTTGCCAGTGAGGCAATCAAGATTCCCAGAACAGGTCCAATCTCTTCAGAGGTCTGACAGCAGCAGCTGCCTGCTACCCAACCCAAGGCTTTCTCATTCCCAATTCTTGATCCTGTCACAGGCCAAGTTCTGTGCAGAACCTATTCATCTTGAAGGCTGCCACAACAACCTTCACCACTTCAAAACACTGAAAAGAAAGGAACACCAAGGACTTGATAAAGAACTGGGAGATTTTTCATCTCCCCAAATTTTATCCTTAATGAAACATGCACTGCAGAATCCTGATGAAGGGGAAACCGTCGTTCCAGGGATCTAGGTATACCTCGTCCTCTCACAATATCCTCTTCCCAGATGTAGAGTTACCATGGAATCTTCCTGTGGCTTAAGTTCCCAGTGCAAAAGGGACAAGTCTCTCTGTTTCTCTCTCTCACACACACACAGCATGCTGAGTCTTGGCTGAAAAGGACCTCTTGTCACCAGCGCAGAGCAGGGCAGCATCCTGCAGGCTATAAAGCACCTCTGCTCTACCGATGGAGACTTGCAGCCTCCCTGCCTACTCTCATTGGCATGCTTGGGTTCCAGGGGAATGGACATACATCCAGAACTGCTTACAGTCCACACTCCTGCTGCAGAGTGAGCCCTGCCACCCACCTTCCTCACTGCAGCTGCTACAGCAGCCTCCAAGGCTGGAAGGTACATCTTCCAGTTCCTCCAAAATGCTTACCACTCTGGGTTTCTCTCTTCAAGGACTCAGTTCTATGCCTTTCAGGAATTTGAAAGCATGGAAAAGGTCCCCACTCAGATTTCTCCAACCAGGCTGAACACGTAGTTACAAAACTAGAGCAGTGAAGAGAGCAAAGAGCAGTTGTGCTCAGCAACCTTCATCTCACACAGCTATTCTCTAGCAAGCTCAAGAATGGAGAAAAACTGGGGTTGTCTCTAGAAGGCACCACAGCAAGGACAGGCCCTAGGAGCACTGTCAGCCCCTGAACACTCCAGAAACTCACTGAAGCATGAGTGCACACACCTACACGTGCATACCTGTGCACGTACACCCCATGTGCATGCACACTCAGCATGTAATGGGTACTCAGTAGGAAACTGGCCTTCATTCCACGCAGCCACACTTCAGGGCTGGCGAATGGGACAGCGATGATACTCAGCAATCCAATCAAGCTGCTGTAAAGCACCATCATTACCTGAAAAGTGGCTGCTGGCCTCTATCCACTGCTGCCTAAACAGAAACAGACTGGAGGCCGGTGCTCACTAGTGATGGATCCACGGCTTCCTTCACTCCAGGAGTGAGAAGGGAGCCCAGAGCTGTCTGGGACAAGCAAGGCCAGCAGCTGCTCTGGGGAAGGCGATGTAAAGCCAAGACATTTGATGAGAGAAGACAGGGTAAGAATTCGAGTGACTGTGACACCAGAGATAATAAAATCAGTGACCCAAACCAAGACCAGAATGGATACTTGTGGGTTCTGAAACTTACTGCCAACTAGCTCTGTCTGAGGCCTTTTCTGATCAACTATAGGTACAGAAGTTCTAAAACTGTCTCCAGGCATGAGTTGGCAGGTTCCAGACTGACAGCCTTCTGAGAGATGGTTTCCTAGGGTTAATTGCATCTCATTTGAACTTCAACACTGGTCACCTAGGATCTGGCAGAACATACTCCAACTGTGTGTGTGTGGGGGTGGGGGGAGGAGGATAATAAGACCCAAGACAATGATGCCTGCCTGTGTGTGTGTGTGTGTGTGTGTGTGTGTGTGTGTGTTCATGTATGTACAACATGTGCCTAGGCAGATCAGAGGACAACTTGCAAGAATTCTTGTTTTCCATCATGTAGATCCTAGATACTGAAATGTGGTTAGCAGGCTTGTTGGCAAGCACCTTACTCACTGAGCCATCTCACTGGCCCAATGCCAACACTGTTGGTCAGACACCATTCGGAAGAGTGAGGTGTCAGACTAGACAAGAGCATCACAATCAACAAGAGCCCTAAGGCCCCTATGAGGATCCAGTATAAAACAGGGGAAACCCTAACACCTGCCTGTGGTGTTGACTCATGCTGTGGCCTATGGTGTCTGGGAGAGAGAGCTGCCTCTTACCCTCTTTCATACCTTCAATCAAGTCAGTGTTTGCAAAAAGCTATAAATGGAACAAACTCTTCCCACTCTTGTTGGATCCTGTCCCTTTGGGTTCCCTTGGGTCTACAGAAGCAGAAGCCTGGAGAGTAGGCAAGGACGTCTGCAGCAAGCATAGCTGGGAACCAGAGTGGTGCTTACAGAGACAAGGCTAGTTGAGCAGTGTGGGAGTTCAGGATCTTTCCAGAAGATGTGATGGGCACTTCAGGAGTATAGAGGTGTGTACAGGGCACGTCATGTGTCCTGGGAACAATATAGGGCATGTTCTAAAATATCTAGAACATTAATTGAGGGGATTAGGAAGGGAAACAGAGTCCAGCTGTGCGTAAGGGAAAACATCAAACAAAAATCCCTTCCATGACTTCACTGTGTTGGGATTGAATCAGTCTCCCCATGCTCCCCTTTCTGGAACTGTCTAAACTCTCATATACAGCTATTGGTTTAACATCTGGTTTACACTTCCTAACATTACACAAAAGTATTGCCCTTGGTTGTTATAAACTCACTCTAAACCTCATTTACTCTTGACTATACAATATTCCACCAGATGGAGGCACAAAATTCCTCTAAACAACACCTGTGCCAGACATCCCAGTGGCCTTGATTTTTCAAGAGTACAAACTCAATTTTAGACTATCAGCATCAGCATACAGTCTTGGGTGTGGCCTGAAATCAAAGGGTATGAGCATGGTTTTGGCTTATGACACATAGCCACACCACCTTGCAGAAGGGCTATTAGTGGTGCCATTTTTATTCTGGGAAACCAGGCGAGAGTAGCCTGAGCTCTGAGCAGGCTCACACCACAGCTACAGATGAGAAACACAGCAACCCCCCAAAGCTCTGCAGGACCAAATGAGACCCAAGGCACCAGCTCTGCAGGTGGGGAGACTGGACTGGAAGCCCGCAATGCCAGCCTGGAGTTTCTCTTTGGCCTGCCCTCTATTCCCTCAGGAACTTGTACTACCTTTGCAGAACCACTGGGTCCTAGGAAAAAGAAGAGCCCAACTCAACTGGTGTTTGCCTGGCCAGGCTGGACCCATGTTTACTCTGTTTACTTCAGCTTGTGCTGAATGCTCTTCAGCAACTGCCTCCCAAGCAGGGACACTGCCCCTACCTGCCAGGGCAGGGATGGTGACCCGGTTCCATTCCCAAGGCTGGTCGTACTCATCAGCAGGCCTGTCATCATCCTGTGGTAGCTTGCTCTCCCGCAGCCGAAGGCTCACAGTGCTCTCGGAATCTGAGTCCACGTTCTGGCCTTCGGGTTCATAAGGAGTGTCATATAACTGGATGCCTTTGTGTTGGGACCGGACACTCTCCTGCCTCTGGAATTCTGTAGACAAAAAGGGAAAGACGCAGAGACATCATGGGCATGCAGTCTGCAATCAGGGAACAGGTGCAATGTCATAGCTGCCAGTCAGGGAGGTGGTGGCAGAGACAGCCTCTTTCTACTCCTGGCTACCCTGCACTGAGAAAGTATCTCCTCAGCTCTCTGTGTGAGGGCCTGCTTCCCAAGAATGTAACTGGTGACCTAACAACAGCGCTCTCCACTGTCTTGTCGGGTCTTCAAGGACAGGGGCCAGTTGTGAGCAGGAAATGGCTGTGTGTTCTGGCTCTGTCTAGCCCTCTTTTGTGACAGTCTCTCACCACCGGAGCCTTTCAATCCCATTCCCAGAGTCACATTGACCAAATGACCCTCATAGAGTAGACCCAGCTCATAGAGTAGAGTCAACAGGCAAAGATTCTCCTGGAGGGGACCTGACCAGGCTACTCTTAAACTCTGTGAAGCTGAGTGACACCTCCCTGCACCTCTAACCCCCAGAGCCCACGCATCTAGTCCAACTGAACATGGGGTGGGAACTAGAGGTGGCTTCTGGGGAGTGACATGGACAACCGGACTAGTCATCCCTGACAGCAGACAGACATTTAGTTGTCTATCTAGAAAACAGAACACAGCTACCATGATATTGTTGGAATTCTGATCTGAATTCAGGCCTTCCTGGCCAAGCAAGGAAACTTGATTGGCTTCTAGATTATGAACACCTGCTATTCATGCAGGATCTTTGCTGTCTAGGCTTTCTCAGGAGGCTGTTTCTAGGAGCCAACACATTACACCATCATGTGTAATGATGACTTGAGGGTAAGGGATACTGGGCATAGGGCCTGGATGGGACAGGGCAGGAGAAAAGAGCCTGCATTTGAACTGATAACTTTGATAAGTAGAAGCAGAAATCTTCTCCTGGGGTAGGGCCAGGGTGAGCCAAGGCCCCATCATGTAAATAACAAGCTCACAGTTTGCTTGCTTCTTTTTGAAGGTCTCAAATGTAGCTCATGGAACTTCCATGTGGTCCAAACTAGCCTTGAATTCATGATCCCCCTGCCTCAACTTCCCCAGTGACTGGAGTATAGGCAAGGGCCATTACACTTGGCTCCAACTTTAGTTTGTTATTGTATATAACCGTGTATATAAAACCTCTCCATTTTAGCCAGTGATACCTGGACATTCAGTGGTGGTAAATACAAGTGCAGGTATCACCATCACCCATCCCTAAAACATCCTTATCTTCTCAAACTAAAACTCTACCATTAAATAGGGCTCCTCACTTTCCCCTCTCCCTGGCCCTTAGCAAAGTCTAGCCCACCCCTCTCTCTCAGTCTGACCACTCTTCCTAAGAGAATCGGCATCTGTCCTTCTGTACAAGGCACTGTATTCCAAGGTAGGGCCATCTGACACAACTTTACTTGTCTTCAAGGCTAAGCAATGTCTTATGTGGTCCCAGGATCAATAAGGGAATAGCAGTACAGCCAACTACAAAGGATGAGTGGAGGGAAAAATTATTTCAAGGTGTGTATAAAGCATTCTCCAAACCAGAGGTTGGATGCATAAAGACATAGCAGAAGCCATAGGCCTGGCAGGGCAGCTGCTGGAAGACATGTGAATGTCAGGTGCCTTCCCAAGCAAGAGCAATTCTGAGATCTGCTCTACAAGCAGATGTTACCTCACCAAGAGAACAAAGCACCTGGCTTCCTATGGCCTGGTGAATAGGCCAATGACTGCCCTTCAGAACTGTATGCATTAACTCTTATGCCAGTATTTACCAAACTTTACCAAGTCCCACACCAACTTAATGACTCTGGCTTCTAGAACCATCACTGTATTTGTTGTGTGAGAGGGCTGGTGGGGATGCCTAAGAACTTTCATTCTCTAGAAAGGGAGAGGATGAGCAGGGAAAAGTCCTCTGACTGATTTGTAAGCCCTATAAAGTTATCACCTAACAGATGTCCCCATTCTTTGGTAAAATGTGGCTTTATTGGGTTCCATAGAACTGTTAAGTTTTGAGCACCACACTCCACTTTAAGACACAGAGGGAAAGAAAGAATGAGAAGGGACGGGCACCGACATAAAGCACCACATACAACTTTGTGAATCACTTCATGAACCCAACCACCTGGACCACGCACTGCCTTGTAGGGCTCCTGGCATCTCCCTATTGGTTCTGAGGAAGACACAGCCTGGGACACCGGGATGCAGCTGATAAAGCTTGACCTGGGAAAACCACTCTCTTCATCACTCACTCGCATGGCCTGTGTGAACTACAGTGTTTCTCAGCCCTCCTAATGCTGTGACCCTTCAATACAGTTCCTCATGTTGTGGTGACCCCTACCATAAAATTATTTTCACTGCTATTTCATAACTGCAATTTTGCTTCTGTTATGAATTGTTTCCTATGGTCTCAGGCGACCTCTGAGAAAGGGTTGTTCAACCCCCATCCACCAGGGGTCACGACCCACAGCTTGAGAACTGCTGCTCCAAGAGCATAAAGCAGCTCACAGACGCACTCCTGTGGGGGAGCACCTTGCTCCAACCCCCAGAAACCACTCAGGCATTCAACTGATGAACAAGTACCGACTGCCAGACACCTTCTGTACTCCAAATTCCTGCTGATTTGTTAAAATCCCACCTGCATACAGCTTAGTGTCAAGCAACACTGAGAAGAAACAGGCACACTACATAAACACCAGCCTAGAAGGAAAATGTGCTGAGAACAGATTAGCTATTCAATTAGGGGGACTTGCATGACACCTCTCATGAAGGATTGATTGTTCCAGAGGCATCTACTCCTTGCAAAAGCTGGGTCTGTAATGGCAGCTAAGGCTGTCAGGATGCCATTGTGGTCATTAAAACCAGGATGGCTTTAAATTTTCATTAGGGCTCAACAATAGGGAATAGTTAATTAAATTATGGCATGTTAACTGGATGGAATATTAAGCAGCCATTAAAATGATAAACAGGAAGATAATGTAAGCTACATGGGAACACACACATGAAATGTTGAGCTAAAAAGTAAAATACAGAAATGTTTGTGTGCTGAGAGCCAAAGAGTATAACTGAACTTCCTAAACAATTCCTGGCAAGGAGAACACCCGCAAAGGGAATTCTGCTCCCTGCTTAGGAATTGCTCAAAACGAACAAGGTACATTTTACCCAAAACATCTAAACTGAGATGACAGCAATGTCCCAAGTACAGACACACAAGAATAAAAGAGCTCAAAGTCCTGCAAAGGAAGGTAAATAGCTGCTGCAGAGAGAGAAGAGACTACTGCTTAATTAGTTTTCAAAGTTGTTGTGAACAATGAATAAAGATGCTAGAAAAGAAAAAGATGTAATTAAGACAGGAATACATAAAGACAAACACTGATGCATTAAGCAGACAGGCTCTCAAGAGCTGGGTTGGCTGTCTCAGAAGCAGCCACCAGCCTCTGGGAATGGAACAGAGCACAGCAGTTCCTCTCCTGAGAGACTGCCAATAATGCCAGCAAGTCAAGGGCCACCAGGCCAGGCCACCTGGCAGGACATTGTGTTTCCTGCCTAATGACCATGGTACATCCCGTTTATTAGCCGAGCCCATTGGTGACAGTCCCCAGAGGATCTAATAGGGGAGCTGGTGCCCATATGTCCTAAGCCACAAGTTATCTAGACATCAGCATCAACTCCTTAAAGGAAAATGACCTTCAACACTGGCTGACAGGCTGTGATTTCATGCCCTGTAGGCAGCAGGCAGAAACATTAAATTGACAGTGTGGGAATTCTCTTGATCTCTGGAATAGAAAGATTTTCAAGTAGAATGAGGAAAAAAAAAAAACAAAACAAAAAACAAAAATGAAAGTGCACAATCCTATATTTCATAGAATGTTAGCTCTGGAAGGGACCCTAAGAATCACCTGGCATTTACCAGAAAGGTTGGAAAAGCCAGGGTCCTAACTGATAATCAAGGAAGGGAGAGGCAACCAGTACAGGCTGAGCCTGCTGCAAACAGAACTCTCCTGGAGAGGATGTGAAAAGGGGGTTAGATCTGGGGCCCTGTACTTACCAATTCTGCTTGCCACCTTTAAAAATAAACCTGTTTTAAAGTAGTTCTATGAGTTGGGCAGTGGCAGAGCTCACCTTTAATCCCAGCACTTGGGAGGCAGAGGCAGAGGCAGAGGCAGAGGCAGAGGCAGAGGCAGAGGCAGAGGAGAGGCAGAGGCAGAGGCAGAGGCAGAGGCAGAGGGAGGTGTGTGTCAATCAGCACTTCAGCATGTACAGCATTTCCAGACACTCTGCTTTCTGTTTTCTGCCTGGCCTTGGTTCTTTCCTCCAACTTCTGGCAACCTTCCTACCTTTCTCCTTTTCCATAATTTTACCTTTTCCAGACTAACATATGGCTGGGATCAGGCAGTACCCAGACTCCTCAGATCAGCTTCAGTCTCTAAAACACACTTCAATTTCCTTTATGGTCTTCTCCCTTTGATAGCTCAATTATAGATTGCCTCTTTAAAAAAAAAAAAAAAAAAAAAATAGGATTTGTGTCTGGCGTTGGTGGCACATGCCTTTAGTCCCAGCACTCAGGAGGCAGAGGCAGGTGGAGTTCTGTGAGTTTGAGGCCAGCCTGGTCTACAGAGTGAGTTCCAGGACAGGCTCCAAAGCCACAGAGAAACCTGATCTTGAAACAAACAAACAAACAAACAAACAAGTGTGTGTGTGTGTGTGTGTGTGTGTGTGTGTGTGTGTGTGTGTCTGTATGTGTTCGCGCATGCACAGTTACCTGTGGAGGTCAGAAGAGAGTGCTGAAGTACAGACAGTTGTGAGATACCAGATGTGGGTGATGGGAACTAAACTAGTTCCTCTGCAAAAGGAGCAAGCTCATAGCTCTCAGTCATCTCTCCAGCCCTCTTATTATTTCAGCAACACTCTACTTACTGTCTAGGTGTTTTCAGAGTTCATCCAGTTACCTATTAAAGGATATTTTGTCTGCTTCTGTGCTTTGGCAATTATATATAAAGTTTTAAACATTGCTGTGCAACTTCTCTGGTACTAGCCATATGATTTCCAGACCATGTCAGAGTATGTTTGCTTTTGGGAAACACTGCCAAACTGTCTTCCAAAGCAGCTATAGCATTTTATGCTTTCACCCAAACTTCTCTCTCTCTCTCTCTCTCTCTCTCTCTCTCTCTCTCTCTCTCTCTCTCTCTCTCTCTCTCTCCCCACTTTTGCTTGGATGCTACTGAAATGCTGAAGAAGTCAAGGTCAGAGAAATAATCAAAGAAGAGAAGGGGAAGATGGGGTGGAGGTGGGGCGGGCGATCGGGGATCAGGGGTCAGGGGCCAGGGGAACGGAACAGGGACAGGCCAAGCTGGGTGCAGACAGGAACTGTGCAGAAACGGTTCATCTTGATGTTTAACCTCAGCAGCTACGTTAACTTAGGTGATAAGCAGAACTGCTCGTTCTCTATGTAAATTTTGATTTCTAGTAAAGACTTGATACACACATTTCTTCTCAATACAGGCAAGCCTTTAATCTGTGTATTGAAAGTAGACACATCTAAGCTTAAAAACAAACAACACAGTTCTTTAAAAATAATAATAACACCACCAATTTGAAGACTAGAATAAAATAATTATTGTGTTGGGGGGCAAGGTCTCATTATATGGCCCTGGCAGGCCTAGATCTCAAGAGATCCATGTGCCTCTGCCTCTCAAGTGCTTGATCAATGGCATGTGCCATCACACCAGGGCCTAAATAATTCTTTTCATTACCTTTCCCTACCCTTCAGGACTCTTCCCCTTCCAAAGACAGAGTAGCTTCACTCTGAGCTCCCATCTCAGGTGCTGCCTCCCTTCTCCAGCACACACAGTCCTCAGTGTTACTCAGTCATTGTCTCTAGACCCCCAACATGGAGAAGATGGCGCCCCTCAACAAGGGAGGGCCAGAAGCCCAATACATAGAGGCCTGGCCTAGGTCCCTAGTGAGACTTTATGCTGCATCCTAAAAACAAAGATGCAGCTTTTGGCTGGGACAATTGTGAAGGCCTTCAAGAATCCAGACACACTCGTGTGGCAGAGAAAATGGGCACAGGATAGAGGAGACAAGCCCAGGTGACTGGAGAGTCTACAGATATTACAAGGGTGGGTGAAGCTGGAAGAAGACAAAGTGCCTTCTGGGGGCCTAAAGTACGAAGCTCGGCACCCAAGAGTAGACACTGTCCAGAAGCTTCTGGACCAGGTGTGCTGGGTGGAGTGAGACAGGTGGGCTGGGGCAATGGCACAGGTGTGCAGCAGCCTCCCCGAGCACGGCCGTGCTGGTGGCAGTTCTCACCTCTGACCTTTCCACCCATGCCTCTCTGAGAATCTACAGCAATTCTCAAGTCACAGGATGGCAGAGCTCAGTGTGGGCAAGGTCTGAGAGGCCTCCACCCCCAAGACTTGCTGTCACTCTCAACCTAAGAAACCTTTCCTCTTCTAGAGATGGGAACAACCAGACCACATCAACAGCATCCCCATCATTTGACCTCTCTTCCAGGCTGTGTAGCCATGGGGACACCATGCCTAAGATGCTGGGGCTGTAGGTGGGTGAGACTGAGTCTCAGGTAAGGTTAGGAAAGGCTGCATTACTATAATGGTGTAGCTGCTATGGACCAAGCTGGCCCACATGGAACCCTCAGAGAGAGGAAAACCTTGGGTCTAGGAGTGGGGAGTGTCTCCCTTATGCTGGGAGACAACACCACTGCCAGGCTGCTTGGACTGACAGAGGACTTGTTTCAGCACTTGCTTGATTTGAGGCAAGCTGCCTCAGCTTCCTCAAGGCTGGGTGTGAGACAGGTATGCCAGCTGGGAAAGCATGTTGTGAGCACAATGAAGCTACACATGTCAAATGATGTCTGGTGCAAAGAAAGCACCCCAGGAGCGTCACTGTTTCAGTGACATGTGGCTTCCTTGGAATCCAAGACCTCTTCTCTGAGACTGCCCATTGCCGTCCCCAGCCTTGTCCATCTGCTCACTGCAACCGGACGGGTGAGTCCTCCTACAGAAACACTAAGGGTTTCACACAAACCTGTGAATCCACTTCCATTTCCGACTTCACGATAGCGGTCTGACACCCCCATGTGGGAGCCAAGCTCAGAGTTACTGGCATGAGCTATGTGAATCACACAGGGAGGTCTCAGTATGTCTATCACTGAACACATGGGCAATGTGAGGCCTAGAGAAGCAGGAAGAGGCCTGAAGACCTGTACTCCTGGACCAGGGTTCTTCCCACCTTTCCCAGATGGTTTCTGACATCTCTTTCATCAACTTGTCTTGTTCTAATCTCTGGGAAGCAGGGCAGGCCTTTGAGGTGTCAAAAGCACATCCAGCACCTCAACCAAGTGAGGAGCTCCATGTGACCGGCAGCTGTTCCTAATTAGACACACAGCTGAAACCCAGCCTGGTGCCAGGGTACCACATCAAAGGGGTAGAGGCGTCCTCCTCATCTGAACTGTGTAACACCTGCCATAAACAGGCCCTTCCCCCTAACTGAGGTACTTGTCCAGGCGTTCAGAGGTCAGGTGTTCCTTGGAGGAAGCAGCCTGTGTTTTGGGGTGAGTCAGATAGGGCAGGCTAGCTCAGAGACAGGACCTGGAGACAATCTAACCCCATATACAGGTCCCATGTCATCCTTCTCTATCTAGCTCCATTTTTTCCAAAGTTGCATAGAGCCAGGAGACTGAAAATAGATCAAGATTTTTTGGGCATCTTTCACAGGTGTGCACAAAAATACCCAACCAGCAGGGGCTGGGCTTTGCAGAGCAAGGCTGTGGACTCAGAACAATGGTCTCCATGTAGTCCACAAGCCTACACTTGTTCTTTTGTGCTCATCCCTGGGAAGACAAAACAGCTTAGCCTGAAGCCAGGAGGTCCAGTTTGCTCCCATTCCTTGGTTATCTGTCTAGTAACAGGGCCTTCACTTGAGCCCCTCTGGCCTGATGTACCAGAGAGTAGACAAAGCCTGTGTACCAACATGTCTCCCCTGATTTACAAGCCCACATGAGCCTCGCCACAGAGCTCACAGGTGTTCTGTGTCATTTCTGCTGTGTCCTTAAGCACAGGTCATTGATCTGCATCATCTAATGATTGCCTTGAGGGGAGAGGCACTCTGGTGCCCTCCCCTGTAGAGACTCGCTGGGGTGAAGGGAAATGAGAGGGTGGGTTTCCTTTAAAGGGGGCCACTGTTTTAGAGATAACACCTTTATTCTTTTTTCAAAAGATTTATTTGTATTTGTGTTTGTGAATGTGTACGCATGTCTGCCTACCTCCACACATGAGTGTATATACACGAGGGCCCAGCAGGGACTCATCAGTCCCTGCAAACAGAGCCAGACACAAGTCCATCAGCACTGTCCTGGTGCAGAGGACCTGTGGCATTCTAGGGTAATCGTCAGTCTGCTGAGCACAATGAAGCCTGGCTTCCAGAGGGACCCAGGGCCACTCTCTAAGGAGATAAAGCCATGGGAGACAGGCTTTTATGCTAGACCAGGGAAACTACAGCCCTCACCCTTACTGATCAGGTCCTCACATGCCATCAAGGAAGCTCAGTTCCAGCTTTGGAGGAGCTACAGGACCCTCCTGAACTGACTAGTCTACAGCTTAAACTGTGGAGCAGAAGGCAGAATGTAGAAGACAACATACAATTATATAGTAACACCACTCTGAGTACTGGGTGACAGGTCTGTTGAGCACAGTACATCCAGTTTCTCTTTTAATTCTGATAATGAAGAAATAGTAACTCACAGACCTGGTCACTGTCATGGTAGGTAGGTAGAGGCAGTCTGGGGAGCTCATATTCAACACTTGGTTATCTGTACCACCCTTCCCACCATTGTCAGTGTTAGCCCTATTCCACTAGGCACAAAAAGAACATGAACTGAGATCAGCAAGGGTCACAAGCCCTGGAAGGGCCAGGTCCCCCATGCTGAGTGACCAGGGGAGATATTTTCTTGTCTCTGGCTGACAGTCAATAGATCAGTCAGGGTGTCTGGGGCTATCTCAATGGGTCCCGCTCAGCCCTGAGGACTACCTGGCAAAGCCATATGCAGGTGCCTACAAGCATCCTTTGAGTCATCCTTTAAGGAAAGCAAAAGCAGTGTCCTAGGCAGACAGTCTACCAGGGAGCCATTCAACATGTTCTGGATGCTACCTAGGCAGCCAACCCATGTGTCAGTCTTCAGTCCTGTAGCCCTGAGGTAGAAACCACAAACTGGCAGGAGGCACAGAGGCAACCTTCCCAGGGCTGCCAGAATCCTCTTCTGGCTGGTGATGCCCATCACCTACCTGAGACGCCCTATCAGACTTCCCAGGCACACTGGTCAAACGACAACAGTCCACAGGCTCTGTAATCAGTCACTGCCTCATGCTGAAGGGACACTGCTGGCCTCAAGCTCCATGCCCAGTGCAGCTGTCCAGGAGAAACAACCTGGTGAGCCCTGGCAAAAACTCTGCCTAGACTTCCTCAGAAGAGAGGAATTAGTCCCTCAAAGGACCAACAGACAACCCCACCCTTCTGGACAGAGGCAGTGAGGCTGCGGGCCCAGGACCAGCTTGGCCCTCTGCTCACAGGCTGTGTGACCATGTATCCAGTCCTCTGGAGCTGAAGTTCTTCTCAGGAAAGACAAGAAGGTTGAGCAGATGATCTTAGGGCCTGCTCACTTTGGAGTCCCTCAGCCTGTGTCTCAGGGTACCCTGGAGGCTCATATAGATAGTACTTGTATTCTAGAACTGTGGCTTCAGCCCAGGAGACCACCAGCCCACCCAGGAAGGGTCCTCAAGAATGATGGCCAGCCAAGTTCCAACCCAAAACTAGCAAAAAGGCCAGGCTGCAGGGAGTTCCCTGTTCTACACAGCACTCCACTCTCAGAGCACCCTCTGTACTGCTGGGTTCTTACAGCCACCGACCACAGAGGGATCCTGGCACACAGAGTTGCCATGCACACTTAATGGGAAAATCAGAGTGAAAAGGACTTGCCAAAGTCACAGGTGAAGTCAGCTCTTAAGTAAGGGTTTATTATTCTTTCCCTTAGCTCCTCCAGCTCTGCTGTCACCTCTTGTCACAACACAACAGACCCAGTAAGGACACGGGAAGCAGGAAGGTGGACCATGAACCTGAAAGCTGCCATTTCCCTGGTTAGTTTCCAGTGGTTTTTCCACCAACAGCTATTACAGACCACTCCATGCACAAAGTCATCATCCTAAGAACTATGTGGGGAGAAAGCACCTGGCAGAAATGAAGTAGAAACAAAAAACAAACAGCACCCCCCCCCTTCCATGGAGTCCTGAAAAAGTGTCCTGCAGAGACTCAACACTGAAAAGTATTACCGCTTCTGGAACAATATTCTCTCCGCTTTGAATTAGCTGCCTTCAGTGAACTAGCCTGAATGACCTGACCTCCTGGGGTCAAATGCAAGTTGCTGTTTTTAATTTTGGACACAGAGAACTAAACCCCCATGTGAGAGATTCAAAGATAAATCCAACAGAGGCAGTAGAATCTTTGCTCCACCCATGAGGGAGGGAGAGGAGGGCTGAAACTGCTGCCTCGGCCACCTTTGAGCCTGCAGAAACTCCTCTTCTGTTTGAGGGATGGATTCAAGTCTAACCCATCTCAGCGTGTGTGAATGCATATACGCGCGCGCACACACACACACACACACACACACACACACACACACACACACACACACACAGAGCGATACCTAACAGACTCTTGCTCTTGCTCCAAAAATACTAGCTGAAGGAACAACATAAACAAACAAGTCTGCTGCAAATTCAGAATTTAGCACAGAAAAAAAAATTTTTTAAATTACTTGTCTACTATAGAAAAGAAACAGTACTAACAGATTGCTAGAGGGAATATAAACTGAGAATGGCCTTTCCAGAGGTAAACTTGGTAGATGTAACAAGAATTCAATACCACATGGCCCGGGGTTTATTTCTAAAAATATCTAGAGCCACAGGCAGAAATAAATGGACTTGGATGTTCACTGTAACAGAATGACGGAAAGCCTGTGCTCCAGTCACCTGACAGAGTCATCTACAGGAACTAATAACCCCAGACAAGCTCTGTGACCAGCTAGCATTTATGTAAAAAGAATGTGTTTGCACATATGAATGTGTACATGTGCCTATTGTAAGCAAGTGAGGAAAGGGCCAAAGGAAGTCATGCACTGGGCTGGTGAGACGGCTCAGCAAGTAAAGAGGACTATCTCCAAGCCTGACAACTGGGGTTGGAATCCCAGGACCCATGAGGTAGGGGGAAATCTCCTGCAAATTGTCCTCTGACCTATATATGCGTGCATGCATGTGTGTGCACACACATAAAACATAAACAGTCATTTTCAAAGTAAAAAGAACAGATTTTTAAAACATTTAAAATTGTTTATTCTTGTTAGGTTTTTTTTTTTTTTTTTTTGCATGTATGTCTGTAGGAAGGTGTCACATCACCTGGAACTGGATTCAGAGACAGTTGTGAACTGCCATGTGGGTGTTGGTCATTGAACCCAAGACCTCTGGAAGAGCAGCCAGTGTGCTCTTAGCTGCTGAGCCATCTTGCCAGCCCCCTAGATTTTTTTTTTTTTTTTTTTTCAAGAGAAGACATAAGATTGCTGGACTGGGGAAATGGCTAAGAGCATTTGCTGTGCAAGCATGAGAAACTGAATTAGAATCCTCAGCACCCCTGTGAAAACTGCTTGCAACCCTAGCAGCAGAGGGCGGAGACAGATGGGCCCTAGTGCTTGCCCAGGCTTCAGCTTCAGGGACAAACGCTGCTGTGTCAAAGGAGTGAGGTGGGAGCACCTGGTGTCCTCCTCTGCCCTTTGTCTGTTGCACAGGCACGTACACTCCATACACACACAAGAGAACACACAGTGGCCATCCTTGCCCCAGGAGACAAGTTTTTCCTTTCTTCACTCTATGTTTGAACACTGAAATTTTATACTAGGCACACACAATTCTTTGGACCACCTTTCTCAAAGACTGGGTCTCACTATGTAGCCCAACTGGCTTAGAATGTGCAAGCCTCCTGCCTCAGCTTCTCGATGCAGTAGTCTTCCTTACGGGTCCTGCCAACACCTGCCCCTGGCTATACTGAGACAGGCACCAGTAAGTAGTTTTACCTTAGCCCTGGAGCAGATGGACACACTGAGGTTAAGACAGGAAATGATGCCTGAGACTGTATGTGAGAGCAGGAATTCCCCACATCTGCTTCCATCAGAGAACTGTACTGTGGGATCCCTCACTGTCTACCATGTTCTGCTGGTGTAGGTTTTGAATCAACATCTTCTGTCCTAGTGATTATTTCTATACAGTTTCTCTGTTTACATGTCCAAAGCCTGAGGTACAAAGCTTTAACTGAACTTCTTTGCCTTCAATATCAGTCATTAAGATCTGTGTATCATGTGAGTCTGTGATGCCTGCAGAGCCCAGCAGACAGCATCAGACCCCCTGGAGCTGGAGACACAGGCAGCTGTGAATCACCATGTGGGTGCTGGGAATCAAACCTGGGTCCTCCAAAGAATAGCCCAGAGTCATTGTCTCAGCCCTTCTTTTGTGTTTTTGGAGACAGGGTCTCTCCCTGAACCTGGGCCTCACTGATTTGGCCTGGCTGCCTGGCCAATGTACTCCAGGCACCCACCTTCCCCGCTTCAGCAATGAAGTTACAAACACATCACCATATCTGGTTACGACATGAGTGCAGGAGAGTCTAACTCAGTTATTGTAATTGAGTCTAAGCATTTTAATAACATCCTTACTGGTACCTGGCCCCCGTCCCCAGTCTGTCCATCCATCTGTCCTCCCTCCTTTTGAGAGAGTCTTATTACATAGTCCAGGATGGCCTGTGTGATGTTAGCTTTAGCTCTGTCACCTTGACATAACCTAGAAATACCTGGAAGACAGTTTCAATGAGGGATTAGTTATACTGGGTTTGTAGACAGGGGCTGTTTGCATTAAGTTAATTCATGTGGGAAGACCCAGCCCACTGTTGGGGGCACCATCTCCTAAGCAGTGTATTCTGCACTGTAAGAGTGAAGAAATTATTGAGCAAAAGCAAGAGAGCAAGAAAACAGGCATGCATGTGGCCACTTCTCTCTGCTCTTTTGTGAGTATGGTGTAATTAGCTGTTTGAAGTTCCTGCTGCCTTGATTTCCTCATGATGGACTGCAACCTGGAATTGTAGGCTAAAATAAAACCTTTCTACCCTAAGTTGCTTTTTATCAGAGTTATCTTCTCATAGGAGCAGAAACTACAACAGCTGCCAACCTCGCCTTTCTACTCCTCAGACTCCCTAGTACTAGGATGACAGTATTTGCCACTACACTCAGCCCCACAACACAGATAAGCTAAATGACACAACATGATTAATTCACCAACTGTGGTCTGGTGGCATGTGTTATCTGTGGAGTGCCTCTGGCCAGAATCAAAAGTCATGAACACTACAGACAGAATTTAGAGCCTGGGAGCATTGACTTTGCATACAAGCACACACAGGCTCACACTCCCTAGGTTCTCTGGAAACCACCATCTGCATTTCTAATCAGGTATGTACATGTGTCTCAGACCAGAACTAGAGACAGAATAAGTGATTGACAGATGAAGACACTTTAATAAAAAGACAAGCTGTATGTGCTACAAGCAGATCCTCAAGATTTGCAGAAGCCACTGTCTCTTCCTTCCTTTCTTCTGGAGTTAGATGAAGCTTAGCACTTGCCTCATGGATTGAGTCTCATGACCTAGTGAATAATAAGAACTAAGGGTGGGGCGGGGAAGAACACATATTTAAGTGAAAGTGTGTGTGCGTGCATGCACACGCACACGCACGCGCACGCGCACGCACACACACACACACACACACACACACACACACACACACACACACACACACACACACACACACAGGTTAAAACAGAAGAAAAGGAAAGCCAGGCAGAAAAACAAGCTATGCTAAAAATAAGGCAGCCCTAGCACCAGTGCCAGACGGAAATCATACGCTCAGTTTGGGCAGGGGGCAGAGTGGGATGGAACACAGACTAGGAAGCTCCCACCTAAAAATAACTGGGTGGCTGGAATGTGGACTCAACATTGAGAAACATGGTGTTTCAGCTGTGAGCCTGGGACATCAGTCATGCTAGCAAAAGGTGCTCTTGAACTCTGCAACCTCGGCTTCTCTTCTAGCTTCCTGGTGACGGGCAACTGGGGTCAACTCTTGGAGCATCCTCACAACATGAAGGCCTGTCTAAGGCTGAGAACTCGTGGGTGGAGGATGGGCTGAAGGATGACCTGTGAATGCAGGCTGGAGGGCCACCTGCAGCCTCTAGACAGCACCTTTCCCTCTGGCAGCTTCCTTATCTTCAAAGTGACCAACTAGTAGTGGTCTGATGACATAGCTGCTCACTCATTTATTGAATGATATTTTCAGACACTGTTCTCTTTTTGTCTACATTTATATGTGACTGCTGAAATACTACAACACAAGCAAGGAGAAGGCACCCTGGACATATGGGTTGACTTCCTGGCCAGCCGCCCTCTGCCTGGTGACCCTGGCAAGCCCTTCAACTCTTCTGAGCTTCCAGTAGTTCCACATGGCACCAGCAGGACCTCAGTGAGCAAGAATAAGGCACAAGAAACTTATGGGCATTAACCTCTTCCGCTCCCTGCATCCTCAGCGGGTATGCACCGTGCTGTGCTGGGGATCTAACTGAGGAAGGCCTGTGCCTGCTAGGCAAGCACTCTACTCCATCCCACCTTATTCAACCTTCATCCCCATTCATGTCAGAATAGATGCAAACACAACTCAAACAATTAAGTACATGCTTTGGTTTCAGTCATGGAATATGGAGGCAAGTCTATAGATCTGAGGGCATACTCCAGAGCTGGGTTCAACCCCTTGCTCTACAATACACTAGCTCGTGACTCGAGGGGCCTGCCCCAGCAGAGCCCTGTAGGCTCAGTGGTGGAGTGGAGAGAAAATTAATATCGACTTCACGGGGCTGTTATAAACTAAAACCAGACAAAGGATATAAAAGAGGCTTGTAAACCATAAAACCTTGTGCAGATGTTACACATTAGGGAGGGATAGACACACACGGGCAGAGTCCCACAACCTCGTTCCTAACTGACATCCTGTCCACATGACTCACAGCCAGTTGGGTTGGTTCAAATCCACAGGTGAAGGCATGCCATTTTAAATCGGACAGCTTTTTCAATAAAGTCAACGTCAACCCCACGATTCAGTGTTTCCCATATCTGCCTCCCCCCAAAATGCAACTCTGCTTGACCCTAACAAAGTTCTGAGGGGGCACAGCCTGGCAGTTCTGCACATGAGTAGCCACCAAGCCCAGGGGAAGGCGCACTGTGGCTCAGCATCTCAAACCCGCTGTCTGGAGCCAAGCCTCTCTCCCGAGTGCTCCGTTAAGTACATCATCTGCTGGCGTTTGGCATGTTTCCCTGAGCTGGGAACTACAACCACTGATGTGCTATGACAGCTGAGTGCTGCTGCCAGACAAGCTTCCTCACTCAGCACTGGGGAGGCAAGGGCTGGCCAGAGCTCGAGGGGAGGGCGGCAGCTGTCATGGTACAGCTGCCACCTCACAGACTCACACTTCAGATTTCACTCACGTCCTCCTGACAAGGAGGCACCGGCCACAGGTCACATGACCAGAGGCTCTGGCTCCTCTTCCTCCTGCTGCAGAGACAAAGAGGTGAGACACCCCACACCTCTGTCACCGGGAATCTTAATTGCCTGGTTGCAGAGTGCCTTTTATGGTGGATACCTACTATCACCAGCCCCAACAGCTCAACCATCTGGCCCCTGCCCTTGACTAAATCTTTCAAATCTTCCCTCTGTCAGAGAGCAGGCTGGGCACTAGCCAGCTGCAAAGAGGCCATGGTCACAGCATGTGCCAAGTCTGAGGGGTGACAGAGCTGAAGAGATCTTGCTAGGCAGTCCCCACCATCCTTCCTCCGCTGGAAGAGGGTCCTGTCCAGTTTGCTTTTATCACTGACAATGTCAAGTACAATAAAAGAAGGCAGCACGTGAAGAGACAGCCAGGGAGCAAAAGAGGGGGAAAGATATCTAGAAACCCCACAAACCCCTGCAAGAGGCCATCAGAGGCTGACTGAACTGCCCAGTGCTCCACCACCCCTACCCATCCACACAGGAGGGCATTGCCATTAGGGTTCTTGAGTGTAGTCCACTCTACCTTCCAGAGGAAGACCCAAAACATCATCTCATGTAGACGTCTCTCCACATCCAGTTGGGTCCCATCCAGCTGTTCCATACAATATGGTCAAATCATTCTGTTTCCTGGGCTTTTTTAATTTCCAACTAATTCCTCTTCCAGGCTCACTATGAAGCTCCTACTGCTAAGACAGAACCTGTCCCAATGCTGCTTGGGGGCTATCTAGACTGTTTTGAAAAGTGTCCAAACTGCCCTGTTGTATGCCCAATGCTAGCTAGGGACCACAGATGGAACAGGCAAGGCAGCCACCTGATGAAACTGTGGGCCACCTGTTCACAGGGCTTGACTGAACATCAGACGTTCCAGAGGACTGAGCCTCCCTTGATACCTAGGATGAAGGTTTCTGAGTTTTAAAGGCTCAGCTGCGCTCATGTGGAGGTCTGTTCATGAAGGAGGATCAGTTCCTGTGGACAGTGGTCTTGAAGCTTGCCTAGTTTATACACATCTAATCACCAGGTCCCAAGCCAAAATGCATGCAGAATCAGTAACAGGACTGCTCGGGCCTGAGCAGTAACTTCATAAAGTGGTAGCTGGCTATAAAGAAACGTCAAGTCAGTGAACACTTGCATATGAAAATATAACCCCTATCTCCAGGGCACTGAAGAGTCACAGTGACAACCTCAAGGTGTCATTGATGGGCCTGCCATCATCTGCTACATCCACAAACAATGACTTCATTCAGCTCCTGTTTTCCAAGGTCAGCTCAGGCTTTACCTTCTGTAAGTGCCAACCCTGACCCTCTTGGGGACTCCCAACTGTCCCTTTGTTCCAGGATGAACACTGAGCATTATTCTGTTCAAATATCAATTAGTCACCCAAGGCTCCAAGGCTTTAAAAACAACATATAAGTCAGGTAGTATTGACACATGCCTTTAATCCAGCACTTGGAAGGCAGAGACAGGTGGATCTCTGGGTTCGAGGCCAGCCTGGTCTACAGGATAGCCAGGGGTTACACAGAGAAACCATGTCATGAAAAACAACAAAACCAACCAACCAAACACAGAAACTGCCATGTGACTGTGTATGGAACTTCTGGCCCTGGACTAGTCTCTACCTAGCCTCAGTTTTTGGGAGTGGAGGTTCTATGTGATGACTATGTCATGTGGCCCAGTGCCCACCTGCTATCAGCAAGATTCCAATGAGCTTAATAATGCAATCCAGGGGAAAGATTATTGAATGCTGGAGGGGGAGGGGCAGAAAGGGTGAAAGTCCGGCAATTCCAGACTACCTTAGGGTAAAGCTCAAACTCCCGTAAATGGGATTGGAAAGTCACTGGGCACCCTGGCAGACACTTGGCTCCTCAGGTGGCTCACCCACCTCTGGCTATGGCTAGACTGTTGCCATTCCTACAAATCTATTGTTTGTTTGGTTGGTTTTTTTTTTTCCTTCTTCCTAACAAAACTCCCATAGCTGCATGGCCCTCAGGACCCAGCTCTGGTATCAGTTCAGTTCCTCTGAAGGCACTGGTAAATTCTGAGGGCCATCATGCCCTCAGGGTCCTCTCTTCTACTACCCAGCAGACTCCTTCCCTTTCTCCTGCTCACCTTTTGGGGTTCAACTCAAGTTCAGACCACTCAAAAGCTCTTCATGTTCCTTCTTTTCTGGAATTCTAATGACCACACAGCATCCTCACAGGGCTCCATGTCCAGGAAACCAAACCTAGGGCCATGCTTACCCCCCTCCCCCACAGTGGCCTGTGTCCCATTTATAGCAGTCCCTTGTTGACCATGTGCGATGTTACTGCTGAATGAACAGCACCCACTTTTAAGAGCTGCTACCTCAACACAGATCCTCTTCTGGCTTTCAATCTGAGCAGCCAGCTCTGCCCTCCTCAGGGCCCTGCAATCTACCCCTCCACTCCAGGCCAGGCAGTTAGGCTATCAAACAGCAAGTGTCTAAGTAGACAGTAGCATTCAACAGCTGGACAAAAGCAATGGGGGAGGGGGGCAATATACCTTGTGGTCTGAGCCCCCCACAGGAATCCTTGCTAGGGGAAAGGCTTTGGAAAAGGACTGAGGAGACAGAGAGGAGCAAGGCTCACAGGACTACTGGGGACAATGAAGTAGGCAGTGAGTGACTTTTCTGTTGTGGGGGAGCTGTTTGGACTATGAAGCAGTTGCCTGGCTCATCTGCCCTCATAAAGGGGACACAGTGCAGATTAGAACATTCCTGCATTCCTGTTGATCTGAGCTTTTACTACTACAATTCCAAGGCAACAGGAGCAATAATGACCAGCAGCAGGACAGCTCTGTGGCAGAGATGGTGGGAACCAGGGACCCTACTAGTCAGACCACGATCCTACTGGCCCAGGGATTCCTCACCACAACTGGCTCCATTGCTGTAAACTCCCATGAACCGCAGACGCCCCAGAGACTCAGGACATCCCTCAGAGCCAGACAAATGGTCTCAGCATGGCCTGTTTTCAAACCCAGAGAACACATGCTGGAGAGTCTCCAAACAGTTTGGGGATGCTCATTTTTCAGGACAGAAAAAGAGATCACCCAGTTCAACTAGCAATGCAAGACTTCAAAGCAAAGCATGGAGGCTGAGAGAAAAGGCCCATATTCATCATGCTTCAGTAAGTCCTAGGCCCTGTGCTGTGTCGCTGGAGGAGCTGAGCCAGGCAGAGCAGAGCCAAAGCAGCAAAGTGTGGCAGAGGATGGGAGGGCATGGCTGGAGGAAGACCTGGAAGTCTGGGGATCCCTGAGACAAAATGAAAGCTTCTGGAAAGTGAGTAACATGATCCGTGAGATCAGACCTGGGAAACTCATCAGAGGACACTGAAGAGAAAAATCTGGAAGCCCAAGCTAGCAATCCTAAATCCAAGTCAGTCTACTCAGCCCTCACTCCCTCCTTTCCAAGATCTCTCCAGGACAGGGGTGGAAGACGGTGCAGGGCAGCCTAACCAATGGCTTCACCCTTTACCTCTCTCTCTGATGCTGTGCATGTGTGTGCAATTAAGTATAATTAAGAAATATTTTTAAACTAGGCGTTGATGGTGCACACCTTTAATCCCAGCACTTGGGAGGCAGAGGCAGGTGGATCTCTGTGAGTTCGAGGCCAGCCCGGTCTACAGAGCTAGTTCCAGGACAGGCTCCAAAGCTACAGAGAAACCCTGTCTCAGACAACAAAAAAAAAAAAAAAAAAAAAGGAGGAAAGAAAGACAAATTTTTAAAGCTGGGCATGGTATATGACTTTAATTTAAACCCTGGGGAGGCAGAGGCAGACAGATCTGAGTTCCAGGTGAGCCAGGACTAAGTAATGAACTCAACCTCAAAATGGAGAAAACATTTTTTAACAAAAGCCCCATGTGGAAGCAGGCTTCATAGACAAACATCCCCCAGGAAAGCCAATGCTGTCTGTCTTCTGTTCACAAAGTGGTTTCTGAGGTGCTGAGTGGAAGCTGCTGACACCAAGATCACATGTTACATGGGTCTGATGACAGCTGGAACAACCTGGAGACCAAGAGCCAGCACAAGGAAAAAGGCTTTTGTATTGGGGAGATGGTTGTGTCTGAGCTTAGAAGGATCTGCATTCATCTATTATGGTGTCTAGCATGTCGCACTGCTAGTACCACCTGCCTGATTCTTCTAACAGTGGAGTCCTCTCAGGTCAGGTCAGAGCTCAGACTGAAGAGACAGGGAAAACACATCAGACCAGGAGAAGGGGTAGGAATGATGCTCCTGTCCTCTGCTCATAATTCACCCCCAATCGTCTGCAGCCCTGCTCTCTTCCCAGACTTCAAGGTTCTCCCTGTCAGAACCACAACCCCGAGAGGCCCACACATAGGTGGCATCCATTGTTCTTGCAGTCCAACTAAGTCCTTGGGACTTGCAAGAGGATGGCAAGGAGACACCAAAATAGACACAAAACCCCACCTACAACAGACAGAAAAACAGAAAGGAAGAGAAGGGGAAGTCAGAGAGAAGAACTCAAGTTTCTGGCAGACCATAGCAGAACCTGAGGTGTTACAGGAAGACCTCTAAACTTAGAATTCTAGTCTCAGAACCAGGTCCATGCATTACACAATGCAGATTCCTGGGCTCCAATGGGGTCTGTGAGGGATGGGCCTTAGACTATGCATTCTCAATACTTCCCCTGACCACCTTCTGTCACAGAACTACAAGCAAACAGACATAGAAAAGACCTGTGTGTGTTGTACAACTTGGTACAACTTGAAGATAGTTTGTCCTTCAATATGACCTGGAGCGATGGGCAGGGAACCTGGGCAGCCTGCCTTCCAACAGACCGAGTGCCTCTCTGGAGTGTGAACGAGTCCTAAGCCTACAAAGACTTTGTGGAACACTCCCCATCACAACTCTATAAACAGTAGGTGGCATGGGCCCTCAGCAGCTTGGTGCCCAGGGGTTCTATCTGCCACAAGAAGGCCTGAATTCAGAAAACCACTCATCCAACCCAGCCTGGGCTGGGCTCCAATCTCATTTTCCTGTGTGACTTCCAGAAAGTTCTTCAGCTTCTCTGGGCCTTCAAGCTCTCACTCAGATAGAGGAGACAGTGTCCTTGCAGTGGCAATAAAGACTAAGGGCAGGGGTGTACAGCATGGAAAGGCCGAGGGGATTTTTTCCTTTTCAGTATCAGGATAAAGCCCATTCTTTGCTCTCAGCTTCTTAGACTTAGTCCGCTCAGAGGTGCACTGGCATTCCACAGCAGCAGCAGCAGCAGCAGCAGCAGCAGCAGCAGCAGCAGCAGCAGCAGCAGCAGCCGCAGCCGCAGCCACAGCAAGAAACACTTGCTTGGCTTCTGGGGCTCACCCTTTTCTCCTAGCAAGGAAGGCAGAAGCCCTGGGAGAGCAACTCTGAATGGCCCTTTCTATGACAGCGAAACCTCAAGCAAGCATGTGTTCGTGTCAGTACACACACACACACACACACACACACACACACACACACACACACACACAGGGAGCAGGAGCCACTCTGTCAGGAGAGGTGATTGCCAAGCCTGTCTCCCTGGCACAGCAACACTGGGTAATTAAAGATGGTAATTACAGCCCTGTGTCTAGTGTCAAAGCCAGGGCTCCTTCCAGACTCTCCTCTCCCTGAGTGCTCAAGCACGCAGGTTTTGGGGGCCGGGGAGCCTGGTAGCTTCTGTGCTGTGGCTTCTGTCCTGTGAATGCTCACTTACTAACTCACTCACCCATGCGGGCTGGGCTACATGCTCCTGAGCTGGGTCCTCTGCAGCCCTGAGAGTGGCAAGGTGCCCGATGGCTCTGGGGTTCCAGTTAACTCCAGTGGAAGCTACTTATTCAGGCCTGCACACTGGGCCCGACTTGCTGATTCCAGTGCTTTGCCTGCCCATACTTCTGCAGCCCTGAAGACAAGAGGTGGGAGAAGACAAAGAACAGAAAAACCATCTGCCTCCTCCACTGCCTCAAGTTCTGGAGGACAGGACTTGCCTGAATATAGGCTCTTTTCAATTGTCCAAGGGGAAGCCACGGGGATTGAGATGACACAGCACCTAGAGACCCTCCTTCAGATTCCTACTGTCTTGTGGACACACTGGCTTTCAATTCCTTACTCAGAAAGAATAGAAAAGGCTGCCTTCAGGGTTGTTTTAAGGACAAAAATGAGATGATGTCTTAAAAGTGTTCTGTAGTCAGTAAAAGAAAATGATTACCCCATCCCCTCAAGTACTGGGTGCTTCCTCCTAGAGAAAATTAGAGAAAGGCCAATTGAGTGGTTTTCCCAAATCCAGACTTCCTGAAACAAGCAGTTTCCCCTCAGACTCTTAACCTATGAGAGGGGGAAGAAAAAATCACTGGATGTAGGACTAGGGGTTGGGTGGGGTTCTGGGGGGCCCACAAGGGTCAAGGAGGACTTGTTCCAACACCCAGCACACTGGACAGAGGTGACAACCACAAGGGTACCTATCAATGAAAAACTGTGGTATACACCATAGAGAACGAACTTGTCATTCACAGGTGACAAGTTCCCAGATACCAGGAGACCCCAGCTGCGGGAGGAAAGACTTGGGTCACAATTATCAAAATGACATGGAGGTCTTGGAGCCTAGCCTGGGATTACACTTTCACGAGTGAGGTGCAGTGGGACATTCCTGCCTTCTGTCTTCACCCTGAAAACATGGGGTCAGCCAACAAATGTCCCAGACTAGTCAGCTCTGACACGCCCACTATGAAGATCTCCAGAGAAGAAAGAAGGTGCAGTTGCAGCAACATCAGACAGCTCAGGTCCAAGTCAGCTAAACCAGACTGCAGCTCCAGTGCCAGGATCCCCATGACTCCAAGACACTCTCCCAAGTCTCCCACAGCAGAAATTACAAGGGCTCCAGACTTTAAAGGTGAGGTTCTGCCCTGAGACATCACATTCTTCCTCCAAGGTCCTAGAATTGAGCCCAGAACACAGGGCTGGGGACCTAAGGCAACCAAGAGTTTCCCACAGCATTGGAAACTCAGAAGTAGTCTTAGTCTAAATGAAAGGGGGTCATAAGTTTAGGGAACAAATAGACTGAATATATTAATAACAAACAAACCTCCTTTCTTAACATCTGGGCACAAATGATGAGAATAAAAAACACTGGTGTGGCAGCCAGAGATGTGCTGGGGATGAGGGAGAGGCCTAGGAAACCACACAACACTGAAGTCTTTCTTGCAGTAAAACATGAGGGTTTCTGAGGTTGTTTTGTAGGACAGACCCTCTAGCAACTCTTCCAGCTCTAGCCAGCATGTCACTTTCCACCTGTCATCAGAGGAAAAAGTCTATTGTGGGCAACCAGCATCTATCAATACACAGAGTGGACCACATCCAGCCCTGCAGGCCCCATTTACACAAGGTAGAAGTCTATGTGCAGACTAGATCCAACTCCAGGTCACTCACCATTAACGGACGGGTTCCCTTCAGGCAGGGCCCACGTAGGCGCCATCTACCAGCCCCGTGCTTGCTGCAGTTCTGAGATCAGAGAATGTTACACAAAACCTCCTCAGCCCTCCTGTGATGGGCAGGCCAAGAGCTGCAGACAGGTACCCTTCCTCTATCTAACTCTGACATCTTCCCACTCATTCTGTTTCCAGACGATGTGGCAAGACGTTCAGCAGACTCCTGGGAGAAGCTCCTCTAAGCAGGGAATGGGAAACAGCACAAAAACAGAAGGCAGCAGGACTGGTGGCAGAAGTCTAGAAGCCTTGGTGGCAGAAGTCTTGAGGCTCAGGAAGGGGACCCCAAGTTCAAGGCCAACCAGGATAATGTAGCGAGATGCTGTCTCAAAATTAAAAACTGGGTGAGATGCAGCTCAGTGGTAGAGGGCTCTGTGTTCGACCCCAGCACCACATACAAGCCAGGCAGGCAGGCAGACAAGCGCATGTGTGTGATGTGTGTGTGTGAGGGGGAGGTAACGAGGGCACTCTGGTGCGTAACAGTACTGCTGGATGCTGAGACTGACACTAAGTAGTTCCCTTGGCTCCTGCCGTCAGTTTTGGGGGTTTTTTGTTTGTTTTCTTTCTTTCTCACCCCCCCCAGGAAGGGACTGACCCCAAGGGTCCACTCAGGCTGACCTCAAAGAATCCCAGCCCATCACCAATGCCCCCTGCCCCCAGGACCACGTGCTTCCCTCTGCTAACTGCGGCGCAGCCGACATTCTTCTCTGCAGAATCCCTAAACAAACTCCCTGAAGACCCTCTGGCCTCCAGCAGCCATTGCAGCCTCTACCCCTGGTTCTCCAAAGAGAAACTACTTGGCCTTGGGGAGGCAGAGCAGGGAAGGTGTGGGTTAACTCCGTGAGCATACAAAGCAGGACCTAGAACAGAAGCTCTCATCAAACGGTGGGAGTCTAATGACAGTGGCTGCTGGCAGGTGGAAGGTTTCAAGGGACAGTAAGCCTAAGTGAGAGGAACCAGGATTGCCAACCCCACAACTCATGTCCAGAGTAAAGGGCCAAGACAGTATCTGGGTATCTGCTGAGGCAGCAGATTCTCCCCCAGACCCATGTGCTGGGTGTCTCATATGGAAGGTGCCTGGAAAGGCACATGAGGAAGATGAAGACCTGGGCCCATGGCTAGGGGAGAGGGTAGAGCTTACCAAGGGCTGGGACACTAGATAGGGTGGCTTCATGAAGCGGATACATGACTGGGAAATTGGGAAAACGAGGGCATACATGGCAGTCCCCAAACATATACTTAATGCCTGGTAGAATGGAGGAGAGCTCTCCAGAGCCACAAGCCAGCATCAGGAAGTAAGTCCAAGTAGACTGGCAGAGGTGAGGTGGCTGGGAGACCATGTGGCCTCGTTCTAGCACAGTCTAGTTTCTCATAATTCCCATGACATCCTACCCAAACGAGCTGGTTTTCACCAGGAATCATTTGTCACAAGAAAGCCTAGTCAGTATCTCAACCTCTAATGCTCCCATCAAAAGGACAGTAATCTCAGTCCACCATTTTACCCCCTAGTGTGGCAAAGAAATGGGATTCGGGGTTGAGAAATGGTTAGAGGTTAAGTGCTTGCTGTGTCAAGCGTGATGGCTGAAGTTTTGATCCCTAGAATGTAAAACATTAGCAATACAACCTGGCAATGGGAGACTCCTTCTCAGCTGTCTGGGAGGTCAAAGAGAAAAAGCAGCATCATTTTATGTGTTCATATTCAGGATGCTTGCTTCAGAAAGGACCAGAGGCAGTGTGTCACAGTGAGGCACAGCAGAAGGGAAAGCCAAAACCTGAGGTCCCTGCAATGCCAGTGTACAAACAGCAGAAACTGCTGCCCTCGGTATCCATCCTCCATATGCATGATCAACAAGACAACCCTCCATGAGAGGCCTGGAAGGTGGCAGAGGTCCTGTGACCAAGGTTCTCATCCGAAGATGGAAATAATCCTGCCAGCTTCCTCCCAGAGCCCTAGGGAAGTTCCTGACTAAACCTGTAAAAGGCAGCCTTTAAATACAGACCTGTCACCTCTAAGTTTCCAGAAAGGCCACTTCAGAAGGGAACAATAATTAATCAGTCAAGTGATAGGGTTCAGAGCAGTCACCAAACCCTACTTCAGGCTTCAGAGGGACAGAGGGAGACAGTGGTGGCCTTGGTGAGCCCTGAAGACCACCTTCTCTCCTTAAACCAGGAACACAATCCTCTCTCTCTTGGCCTAGGCTTCTGGGGCACTTCTGGGACCTGTCCTGAATTGACCCCGGATCCTGTTCCAAGACACCAACATAACCTGGTCTCTCTAGCCCCAAGGGCATCCACATCTAAACTCAATGACTTCTGCCAGGAACCCCCCTCCCTCCTCGTAGCCAGGATATCTCTAACAGGCAACTCACTCCCACCCTCCCACTCACTGAGGACCTCACTGAAGTCATCTGGCTTCTCCTGTCCCTTATGTACTGCACTGGCAGGCAAGGTTCCCAAGCCACCTGCACAGCTATTGCCAGCCTCCTGTCTCCAACTCTCTGGCCTAGATAAACCGACTGCCTTGGCCACAGAGCCACAGAACCAGTCTGCCAGCCACTGCTCCTTGCTGCTCTAACCCACCCCATCCATACCCAGCAGACACATCATCCTAAACAACTTCCAAATTATGTCTTGCACCTGTAGGGTGTGCCCAGGATGGCAGGAACTGAGCTGCAATGGACTTGAGTTCCTAAGTCTATGTGAGAACAGGAGAAGTCTCCATTCTGTCCTTGATTAAGACAGACCCTGAGTTCCAGGCCTCAGGAACCATGACCAGGTGACAGTGGTCCTGAACTGATTCCAAGCTCCATGAAAAGAGTAGCTCTGCTCACCGATAAGCCTTGACACTCAGAACCGTGCTAGCACACGGCAGTATTTGAAACCCCTATCCACTAACTGACTGATGTACTTACTATGACAAGAATTAGAAACTCCTAACCAGTACATTGATGTACTGTGCCTTCACTGATGCCCTGTGGTTAAGGACAAGCAAGTCTTTACCAAATGAGAAAAATTGTTCACAGGGAAGTTTGTTTCTGGTTCTTTCAATGTTCCCATACAGACTTGCATTCCAATATTCAATCGTCCCCACCCCCACACCCCCGTTTCTTTGTGTAGTCAAGACCTTTGTAGCTCAAAGAAAGACAGGGTCTTTCATAACCAAGGCTAGGCTCACACTTGTGATTCTTCTGTCTTGACCTCCAGATGCTAGGGTTACAAATGTATACATCTGGCTCTATTCTGGTCTTGCTACAACTTTCCTAAAAACCTGGATGTACTCAGACTCAGACTCAGTCAGAGGAGAGGCTGGTGTGGAAGAGAGCAGAGGAAACAATTTGGGGGGGGGCAATCACCATGGAAACCCAGCTTCCCACCTACCCTGTAGCTGGGCAGGTGAGTAGTACTGGGTGTGTGAGCTCCACTCTTTCTCAAGAACAGGGAAGTCATTGCTGACTAATCTAGAATCTATTTACACCTGATTATCTCCTTCCTGTCCAGTAGGTAAGCTATTCCAGTAAATGACAGACCAACCAGGGAACTGCACCATCCCCAATGGAAGCCTCTTGCCTGCCAGATGGGAGGAGGCCAGGACAGGCTTCAAACAAGGCCCAGCAGCCCTGCCATGCAAGTCAGGAGACCAGACCAGCTCTGCTCTGAGGCTTGCTGTAGTGTAACCTTGGCCAATAGATACCTGTCTGGGACTCAGGCAGAAAGAATGCTAGGCCAAATGACTGCTCTTCATCTTGTCTCTCTATCCAGGGAGCACTGTGACCAGTGGGACAGGTTAAAGCATGAACCCATCTGGAGACAGCTGGGGAAAAAGGGATACAAGCAGGTGCAGGAACATTTGGGGAAGTAGAGTTGTATGGGGCAGAGTAGATGAGGATGATGTTGGGAACAGAGTGTACAGCACTGTGTAGCTTGGGGAAGGGGTTGGCCTATCCTCTGGAAGAAGATCCCGAGAACTCTAGAAACCAGACCACCTATCTAAAACAGCAGAGATCATAGTGAACACAGAGATGGGAATCTCAGGCGAGGCCCAGGGCCCTTCTCTGGGAAATATCTGCTGGACCAGGAGCAGAAAACAGAATAGCAGGTTCAGAGGGTGCTCTTCCTGTCTGGGAACAGAGGGCAGCATTCACCACCTGCCAGAGTCTTGGGGATACTACATAGGCAAAGTTAGGAGATTCAGAACTCTCAGGGGTCTCTAGAAATGACTCCAGAAGCAGTAGCCTAAAGATTTACAGTCAAAGCAGACCTGTTACCTTATCTGGATCCTTCTGACACCTGGTGATAAAAGGCAGAATCTTGATGAGGGAATAAAGCACATAGCGGGGAAGCAACCTGTCCAGGGCCACGTGGCAAACCAAGGAGAGAGCCAAGAGACTAGAGGCCCCATTGTTTCCTGCTTCCCCCACAAAGAATACTGTCTCCAATACAACATCTGCTACATTTCTGGAAAGCACACTGCCACCAGAGGAGGCTACATAAGTGGAGGAGAGAACACAAAGTACATCCCTTCTGGCCTTTTGACAGCACAGCTACCACATACAGTTTGAAAGTATGACCAAGGAAGTCATGCGTGGCAGTGGCACTGTGTGGAAGGACCTCTCTTGATCTTTCTACTATGCCGATTTAGTAATAACAACAGCTAAAAAGTTTCAATGTGCAATTACATATTTAAAGTGAAAATGCTTTCAATGAATACGAGTGATTCATCTTAGGCACTGAGTGCTTCTGTAAAGAATGCTGAAGGCAAAGGTTAGACATACTAAGGGCCACAGTGATCTCCCCTTACTTCCACAGATACTCTGGGAAGAGCTATGAGCAGGGTTCTGAGTTATGTGCTATTAACAAACATTCAAAGACTCTGGGGCTGGATCCTGGTGCTGCTTCCTGCACTGGCCCAAGCCTCAATGTGCTCTGCAAACAGGCAGGAGAGTGCTTGTACCTCACAGGCTCTACAAGGGCTAAAGGAGTGAGGTGTTGGAGTACGCAGGGAAGTAAGTCCTCTGCAAAGCTTCAGCCAAAAGGTCCCCTTTCAGGGCTTTGCTCAAAAAGTTACCCATACCTGATCTACACTGAGCTGTAGTCACAACCCTTTTGCATTCTTTTGTTTTTATTATTTTTTATTAGGTGTGCATGGGGGCGGGAAGGGGGCGAGATAATGCATGTGAGCACATGTGTCCATAGAGACCAGAAGAGGGTATCAGGTCCCCTGGAACTGGAGTTACAGAGAGCTGGGAACCAGGGGCTTGCAGCCCGTAACAGAGACTTGAGAAAAGAGAAAGAGTGGGCTGTAGCTGGGCCTGGTGGCACAAGCCTATAATGCTAGCTACTCAGGAAGCTGAAACCTACCTGAGCTGCAGGGTGAGTTCAAAGCCAGCCTGGCAATTCACCAAGACCACCACAAAATAAAATTTAAGAAGAGAGCTTGGGATGCAGTTGCTCAGTGTTGGAGTGTTTGTCTAGACTAGTATGAGGTCCTAGGTTCAACCCCAGCCCTGTGGTAAAAAACAAAGTGACAAAATACTTAGGCTCTGAAGCAGTGTAACCACTGGTCCAATAGGAGATCTGGTCTAAGATATCAAATGTGTGTGGACAGGAAGGAAGCCTATGAATATTTTTATCTTTCTTTCTGATTTACACATGAAGTAACTGAGACCCACACAGGTAGCAGGGCAGAGAAGGAGCCAAAGAAGATCTGCCTTTACCTGTTCCCTTCATGGAGCCAGTCCTGAAAACATAGGACAATCCCTGTGTTTGAAAAGCAGTCAGGATGAACCCTGGCATTCCAAGGCTTCAGTGTTAACATGGACCTCAGGGTACTGGGAGCCGATCACCCTCTGAAAAGTAACCCTCATACCATCACCCAGTATTCTCTGCTAAGATACCACTGAGGATGGGTGGGTTACTGACTCATAAAGAGCTTCACATTGAATCACCGGGTTCAAAATTAATCTCAAAAGAATTAACATGTTTTTGTTTTTCTAGCCTCAATTTCCCAATTCACCAAAAGGAATAGTTGGAGGTCTCTGGGGAGTGATCCAAGCTACACTCAGGCAAGGCAAGTCAAATACCCCCCCTCCCACAGAGCTGTACCCTCTGACCAGTGCTTTAGGTTTTATCAAGGCAGTTCTGGGAGCTACTTGGGTAGGGTGGTAATCAAGGCTCCGACAATTAGAAGGCAAAGGGGCACAGAGGCCACAGATCTGAGCACCTATCTTGGTATAGACCCTGGTTCTTGCAGGTGACACAGGAGAACCTATGGAAACAGTAAGCTGAGGCAGTCAGAGGAAGCCACAAGTGCTCACTTCTACACAGGGCTGGAACCAGCTGCCTGTTCACAAAAGCTGCCCATCATCAACCATCCAGAGCTAGGGCTGCAGAAGGACAACAGCCATCAGTGAAGCCTGGCCTGAGAGGCAATGCTTCCTAGAAACTGAAAGTCACAGCATCCAGTACCACAGAGAAGGTGCTAGATGGTCTGGACACAGGAAGCTGCCCCATAACCAAGCAGCTGGGGTGCCAGGGGCTTCAATTCTCCACTGATAAAAACAGGTCTTCCACTTGGACACCCATCAACCACTGCAAATGAGGACTAGAAGATTTGGCAACTTCTGTCGTTGTTACTGTCACTGACCCAGGGAAAACCAGAGGCATACAATACAATGCCTCAGTTATTACTACTGAGCAGTTGAAAGCAGTCTTGCACACTGCAAACACCCAATTTAAGGTTCTTGCTACACAGGACAAACTGAATCCTAGAGGTTGTTTTGGTGGCAAGTATTCATTCCAGATGTGCTTGCCTCCAGCCTGGGGTCCTTCCAGGCATGGGACACTGCCCTGGTACTAGGTCCTGTACACATAGCACAGAAATTGCAACAGTACCCCTAAAAGCTTACTATCAAAAGTTAAAGTGATGGGCTGCAATGTGGTTAGGTTGATAGAGAGCTTGCCTAGCCCGAGTCTGATTCCCATATAGCTGAACATGGTGGTTCTTCCTTGTAACACTAACACATAGAAGAGGAGGATTAAAAGTTCAAGGTCATGCCTGACTACACAATTCAAGGCTAGTCTGGGCTGGAGACACAGTGTAATCAGTTAAAACTTTCTGTGCCACCCGTTCCAGGGCCACTTCCAGCACTAACCTCTCCCTGATTCTCCCCTAAGCAAGTTTGGGGTCTGTTCATACATCTGCATCTTTTCCTGGAGCACTGATATACTGACAGCTCACCCTGGGCCATGCCCACAGTATCAATCACCATGTGATGGTGATTGATACAAAGACTCCAGAGACACAAGAGGCCTTGGCAAGATTCTCACAACCAGAAATTGCCCCTTATAACTGTCTGTATCAGATAGATAGATAGATAGATAGATAGATAGATAGATAGATAGATAGATAGATAGATAGATAGATAGATAGATAGGGTAGAATGAGTCATGGTCTCCCAGTGAGGATGAGAACAGGGCAGCAAGTAAGTATTAGGTGGTTTGCACAGCAGCCAGTTCTGGCCACCACAAAATCACTTTCCATGGTTACAAGGTACCCTCCTCTTGTCCTAGTTAACCAGGGACACGAACTGGCATGCTTCCGCTTTTGCCCTGGCTGTTAGTTAGCTCCAAGTAAGGTTTTTTACACCCCCCCCCCAATTCAGGGGTTTCTGAGCAAACACTCCTATACCTCTTGGCATCTCTGGTTAACTGTAACTGTGTTCTGAACTCAAACACAAGCTGTGTTCCAGTGGGGAAGGGGTGAGTGAAACGAGGGACTCAGAAAGTAAAGGCGCAAAGGCACCTGTCGCCAACCCTAACGCCCTGAGTGCGATCCTTGGGACCCATGGAAAAACAATCAATCCCTGTCAATCTGTCCTCTATCCACAGGTGCACATGGCACATGTTTTGCACATCCTCACAGTGGTTTTTTTTGTTGTTGTTGTTTTTGTTTTTAGTGTGGGATAAAATGCTGCACTGCCCCTCAGCTATCACTGAGAACAAGCACTCTTCCACAGTGAAGGTGGCCAGATGTGCTTGGTAACCCTACTCTTCTTGTTGAGCTGTAAGCCCTGCGTGCTATGGTTTAAACGTGCTCTGTCCCCTGGACGTGGTGACGTTTTCACTAGCCACTCCACACAGCAGTGTGGGAGGTGGGATTTACTGAAGGTGCTTGAGTATTGGGGATGGAGTCGTCATATATAGACTAATGCCATCTTGTGGAAGGGGGTGGGCCCTTTACTCTGTAGCACTGGGTTAGTCACAGTGAGAGCCGGCAAGGTCTTCTTCCCTCTTGTCCCTTCTGCAGTCTGCTTGTTCTGCTTTCTGCTATCCTAAGACGTAGCGTGAAGCCCTGGACACTGGTCCACCTGATCTTAAATGTACCTACCTCTACAATCAGGGAAGCACACCTGTTTAAACTGCACACACTTTGTGAGTTTCTCACTCTCGGGTGTTCTGTTACTGCGACAGAAACAAGCTAAACTCCCCACCAGCGCTGTCCTCACCTGTCATGATCCTTTGTGCTTCATAGGGCTCCATGTAGCCAGCACTTTCCCCCTTCCCTGTTTTGTTCTTGAGGTCATTCTTGGCATCAAAAGGATCTGAGTAGTCATCCGCTATGGTCACCTGCAGGGAAGAAGAGAGTGTCAGGCCATCCTTGGCTTTGTTTTGCTACTGTTCACAACCAGGCATTGCTCCAGCCAGCTGGAGCAACAGTTTTTCCCAGTAGAAACTACTCCTGGGATAGCTTAGCATGGAGGGGAAGGGGAGCCAGAAACGTGAGCCCAAGCTGGGGGAACTAGAAGGGCAGCTGGGTAGAGATCAGGTGTGCACACAGACCTGCAGTCTTGGGGTGTGTGTCACTAGGTTTCACAGAACTGCAATGGAGAGAGAGGAATCTGGGAGAGCACAGACAGCCTGGGAATGCTGGCAAGCCCTTGGTGCCGGCTGAGGCACAAGACCTCAGCCAAGGATAGCAGCACTCAGCATTCCATTTTTCTCCAAATCTGGAACACAACCATGCTGTGGTTCATCACACAACAATTTGGTGAGATCAACACACTAAATGATGTGTGGCCCTAGACAGACCAAATGAAAACACTAAACTCAGCGATGTACAGATATCAGCGATGTACAGATATCAGAGTTTAAAAAAACAAGTGGCTTAGGAGCCCAAAGACCAGAAGAGCCTTCTTTAACTGATGGGTCATTGAGCTCCAGGGTGGGCAGCAACGTCCCCAGATCTTCACAATCTTCACTCGCAAGGAGAGTCCCCTCTCCTGGCAGTAGGCCAGAGCCCTGCCAGCCCTTTGACTAACAATAGAGGAAGAATGAGTCACTAGGCAGGTCTCAGGCTGGGCGAGGACTCTGATTTCTCTGAGTATCTAGAGGGGAAGTTCCACATCTCCCTGAGAAGGGTGACAATGTCCCGCTGAAGGTTTCAGAGCACAACACCTCTTCACTCATTTCTGACTCCAGTCCTCACCAGAAAAGACAAGAGGCGAGCAAGAGCCCTGTCTTGAGACCCACACTTTGTTACAGATCAGCCTGACCCCAAACTCTGAGAGCCTTCCCCCTCACCCTCAGGGTCAGGTGTCTAGCTATGGGCAAGTAAGTCTTCAATGTCCCAACTGCTGCCCCAGGGAGGGTGGAGGTTTCTATCCCCCTTGATGAATTGTTATTTAAATTGTGGGTTTAATTAGAAGCCACAGGAGCCTCTCTTTTCTCTGGGCGCCAGGAATGCGAGGTATTTACAAAGCCTGAATGGCCCAGGAAAGGGAGAGACCCGTGTCTGCCTGGTGAAAGTCAGCCTGTGGCAGCCCTGGCGGGAGGCACAACTAACCACCAGCTGCCTGGAATTTGATGCCCACAGAGGGGCAGCAGGCAATTGTCCCCAGTCACTAAAATGGACTGAACCCATCAGAGAAGACCCAGGCCCACAGCACCCAGTACCCGAGCAGATAACCAGGTCAAACTCTAGGTCCCAGGGGCTCCTCCAGATGACGCGGTAATCACTGCCTTTCAGGAGACTCAAATGACATGAGCCCAGGAAAAACAAGGAGGTTGGGGAAACCTAGGCTTGCCTTTGTCTCTCACTTAATAGTTGCACTCCGCCATTTGCAGAATACATTAAGAGTCATGCACTGCCAAGCCAGAATAGTTCTGATGTGAGTCTTGTGGGCAAAGCCTTGAGCTCAAAGAACCAGACACCCAAAAGGACAATGTTTTGTACGTAGCTGCCACAAGTGACACCTAACTTTGTGGCTCAGGCCCACATTCCTTCACTGTTGTTGCAATTTGAAAATTCTCTTCTGGTGTGCAGTGAGGAGGAGAGGAAGTGTTTCCCCCAAGGGGGTAAAAGTTATTTGTGGTTTTGCTGGGGACTATGGGTGGTAAGGTGGTGCCTAGCCTGGCTGTCAGCCCCTTTTGGAAGTGCTCTGTAATTTGCAGGACTTAAAACCAAATCTTTGTTCTCCTTGGGATGGGAGGCCTGGGAGGCCTGTGATAAAGCAGGCACTATCTGTATTTTCTGATTAAAATGAGACCTGAGTTCAGGCTGCCATAGGCCCCCTAGCAGCTGCCTTGCTTACTTCCTTTTCAATAAGAATTTATAAATCCTAAAACCAGGAAAACCCCCTGGTCTCTGATGACATATGGTTCCAGTTATACCTGATGACTGGAAATCCTTTCGATTAAAAAAGAAAAAAAAAGTTTAGAATTGTTAGTTTAAGAAGCAAATCGGAAAGTTCCTTAAAATGTATATTTAATCAATTTGCTTTTGAACTTCAAAGTGAGGCTGGTGGAGGGAGGGAATGGAGGTTTGAGCAGCCTGAAACTTGGCAAACACTACACTGACCGGTCCAACGCAAATCACGTCCTAGTTAGAAGTAAAATTTTAACCAGGTGTTAGGAAGTGAAGCAGAGAGGTGTCAGAGCCCCTTGTGTGAACATAGGCTCTGGCCACAGAGTCTGGGTGGTATGACAACTTAGCAGAATTGTCCTGGTCACCTGGGGCTCACAGGCATTCACATGAAATGAGTGGCTTTCCACAGATGCAGGCCTGCTGCGGCCACTTTGCTTTAAAATGCCCCAGTTAGCAGACACTCCTGTAAATCTAAATGAACAGTTCAACCATGGGGACCAGCCATGACTTCTCTGCAGGCCACCAGACTGCACAAGCAGCTTCCTTTGGGAAGCAAGGTCACTGGTCCTTAAAGCATTAAGGTGCTCCAATTTAGCAACAGGACAGGGATCCAGGCTGTCTCTTCCTTGGCTCTCTCTTCCCTAGGAGGAGAGCTTTCAAACAACACAGGCGACCCCAACTCAGCCTATAGCCTCTAAAGGATTTTCACAGGCTCACATCCCCAGAGCAGCCCAGAGGCAGGGCCAGGCCAAGTCATCAAGCAGTCTAGCAGAAGGCCCTCTGGGCCAGCCCACAAAGCCTCACTCCCTTACTAGGATTTAGATTCCACTATACCCCAGAACTCTTCATCATCTTGGCTTCCTAAGCTGCCTACAGCTTGAGAGCTGGTGCTACAGTTACTCTGTAGTCCACATGCAGTGGGTAGGGCTAGGTCCCTTCAAGCCAGCGGTGTTTACCATGGGGATTAGCTGTGTGACAGGAAGAACTCTTCCTGCTCATCCCCAAGGGAAGTGCTAGAGGAAGGTGAGTGTTGCCACTTGGCTACCCTTCCATATGCCTGGGTGTTTTCACTGCTCTTATAAGATAGCTTCCCTTGTGTGAGTAACTAGGACCTCTCCTGGGAAGTAGCTAGGGACACTCTGTGAGGTAACTTTTAGCAGGATGAATGGAAATAACCAAATGCACATATTTTGGCTCAGCAATTCCACACCTCAGCATTTTCTCCTAAATGTACACAAGGGAACATGGACTCATCAACAGGGGAACTGCTAAGCATGCTATCCCATCCCACACTGTGAAGTATTATCCAGCTAGTTAATATCCATGGTGCTAACAGCATTCTCCATGAGTTGCTTGCTCTGAAAGGAACAGGTCGTAATGGGATGCTAAATGCAACATACCTATTTATGAGAAACAAAATAGGAACCTGAACTGATCAGCTGGAGAAAAAGTCAGCACAGAGCTAGAGCTAGTGCATACACTGTCGTGTGGGTAGGGTCAGAGCTGCAAACAAGGAGGGCCTTTTTACTATTACTGTATCACATGCAAACCCAAACTTGCTGCAAACTCTTCTACCACAGGCTATTTTTGGAACAGCAGACAGACGGCTTCCCAAACCTGCCTGAAGACAGAAATGGCCTGGAATGATTGTTAAGACAACAGGCTTCTGGCCTCCATTGTCCCTGTGCTTAACAAGCATCCCAGGTGACTCTTACCAGGAATAAGAAGAGCCAGCCAGTCTCCCCCAACCCCTCTCCCCTTTTGGCCACTAGTCTGAGGGCAAACCTCTAGTCACCAATCTGGAATTTCACTTTCCCCAGCTTCTTCTCAGCCCTGCTCATGAACTAAGCAACTGTGGCTCTCCTGCTTACTGAAGGTCAGTGGGAGTGAGAGCTAAACTAACACACCTTGGTTCATAGTCTGAGAACCTACCTCAGATGTAGAAGGCAGGGCAATCCTGAGAGCTGGTTCCAACTGAGCAATGTGGCCTGTGTAGGAGGGTTCCCCAAGGAAAGCTACCTGCCTTGCCCGCCCTCACCCACCCAGAGAAAGAGGGATCAAGGGGGTTCACAGTCCAGGAGGCCACAGGGCTCCACTCAGGTGCTTTCAGGCCCTGTCTACCAGGCTCTCAGAGCACACAGACACCCCCAACTCCTGGAAGGACTTTCAGCACTGCCAAGAAGAGCCACTGTAGAAGTGCACCAGAGTCCTAGATCCAATCTGCTAACAAAGAAAGAGAAGGGGAGGGCAACTGCCACCTTCTATGACAGGGACACAGCACCATCCCCTGCCCACTGCCCCACAGGCACCTCCTGACTGCAGACACTCTGGGTACCTGCTGCTTCCGGGAACTGGCAGAGCGGTTCCAGTTCAGCCGTGGGATTGCAAGATGGGGGGCGCCCCCCAAGGGACCAGACTCTTGCCAGGCCATGACATTTTTCTGTTTACTTCAGGGGAAGACACCTGAGCAAGCCTTGAGTCTGCTGTCAAAGTCCAGTAAGACCATTTTTCACTAACTCGTCACTAACACTTCATTAACAATTTGAGGCTATGGCTCTCTAGGTAACTGAGGAAACTGTCCCCCAACTCCATGTTTATATACACCCACAGAGTATATCACAGGTACATGGTGAACCCCAGATTCACTCCACACCAAGACCTCTCCCATTAGAACACTTCAACCCAATAGTGAAAACCAACATGTTGTTTGCTGTGCTGAGGTGGCAGGTGGAGGGCCATCAAGAGCTGGCTCCATGGTAATTCACCTAGCTAAAAATGCATAGTATAGCCGGCCAGGTGTGGTGGCACACACCTTTAGTCCCAACACTCACTCGGGAGGCAGAGGCAGGCGGATCTCTGTGTTTGAAGTCAGCTGGGTCTACAAAACTAGTTCCAGGACAGCTAGGGCTGTTACATAGTGAAACCCAGTCTCAAAACAATGAAAAAAATTTAAAAAAAAAAAAAAAAATTAAAGTGCACTACATAGACAGGGCCTGCCATTCACTGGGGAGTAGTGGGGGTGGGGCACCACAAGCATTATGGCCCTGGACTCTTCATCTTGCTTGCTAGTTTGAAGTTCAAGGGCATGACCTTATCACTTGGGCTCAGGAAGGCTCCCTGAAGGTTGGCACCAAGGATGTGGGAACATTACATCCTCACTGCATCAAAGCAGTTTCTGTGACTGTCCCCTTATGAGGACAGGCCTTGGGACCCACAGTGATGCAGGACCTGGCAGGCCTGGCATCCACTGGAGGAGGCTCTGTTGCTATACCAACAGAAATGATGTTAAACTGCTGTGGGAGTATAGGGAGGCTGTGGGAGACGAAGCAGTGGACAGACGTTACAAGCCGTACAGCAGTGAAGGGCAAGCACATTGGGAAGGGAAGCTCCTGCTACTGGTGCTGTCCAGCTGGAGGCTCTGGTGCTTCTGCTCTGGGTGGAAGGTCAGCTAACTGCATGCCACAGGCCACTGCTCTTGGTGTCTCTAGACTTGGACACACAGTTCCGGACAGCCCAAGACACAAGCAGCCCCCCACCCCCCCCAATTAAAGCAGTGGGTTTGAAAGGCACCTGCTTGGGGCCACCCAGACAGATGCAGAGAGAGGGATGGCACTGCACAAAGGTCATGGCTGAACAGCAACAGTGCAGACAGGCAGCGCTCTGGAGCAGGCTCTGCTAACCAGCTCTGGGTAGCTCCAGGCAGCCTGCTTTATTTCTCTGCACTCTGGAGCTCCCCTGGGAGCTGAAGCAGAATGGTTTTCAGTGTCTCAGCTTCAAAGATGCTGTAAGGAGCAAGTAGGATGATTCTGGAATGTGTCAGTGCTTATGAAGAACAGGCTTAGCACCTGTTCCAAAGCAGGACATGCCTCCTATGTGCCAAGGACCCATAAACACCATGTGGTGCAAGACATCAAGACAGGACCTCTGCCCAAGAAAAGCCAAAACCTAAAAGTGAAAACAAAAAACCTGGGCATTCCTCAACCCCCCTCGCTTAAAGCCCCAGTAATTACAGAGGAAACGACTGCAATTAAGCATGACAGCACTGCCATAGTTCTTAGTCCCCCTAAGAGCCTCTACAGACAGCCCTTTCTTCCCTCCTGCACCTACAACAGGACACACCTGCCTACAACTCTAGCAAACCCCAGAGATCCAAAGCCAGCCATGTCTGTACCGTGGGAGACAACAGCATCCAAGCCTCAGAAGTGTCCACAGATCCAGCTGTCATACCCTACGCAGACACATATACAAGCAAGAGGCCTTACTTGCCTTTCCTCTTGGGTTTTGACCAGTGTAGATCCACTCAGGGTACAGGCATGCCAATAAATCATTTCTGACACAGTAAAGAAATTAATTTGGGAAAGATTAATTAGCTACATTCATGCAATCAGCAGAGGCTTCTGCAGATGAGGGTGGGAGGGTACTCTTCAACTTGGACTTGAAATGGGCTCTCTTTCTTCTTATCAGAGCCCCCTTCTGCACAGACGGGTTCCTGACAAGTGCTCAGCCCCAAAACCCCAGCAGAAAGGAGCTCAGGGCTTGGTGATTCTGTCATATGGGATGCCATTACTATTTGTTTGTTTGTTTTGAGTCAGGGTTTCTTTCTCTGTGTGTAACTCTGGCTGACCTGAAACTTGCTTTGTAGACCAGGCTGGCCTCAAACTCATAGAGATCCACCTGCCACTGCCTCCCAGAGTGCTGGGATTAAAGCTGCACCACCACTGCCCTGAATGAATGGATTAAAGTGATCTACCATTTACACTGAGCTGAGCTCTGCCTCCCCCGGCGGGCCATGCGACCTTTTAAGTTGGCATTCTACCACAATGCCCCTTTACTGACTATCTGTACCTGTCCCAGGAGGTCAGAGGGACAGATGTAGGCCCCTAGCCCCACTTTCTAGTTCTGCCTCTCACACAGCCACAGCTGCCTGCCTAAATACCTGCAGGTTCCAGCTTGTAACAAAAAAGACATTCCAAACCAGCCTCTGTTGGCTCCTGTCAGGCCACACTCACAACTCAATTCTCCCGTGCACCCTTCTCTACTCTTTAGCCCCCTCTACCCAACCAGGCTGTTAATCTGGGTAGGAGGCTGGAGCACAGCCTGGCCCAACCCTACTCACCCAGAAGCTTACTGTCAAATGTTAGGGACAGGTCTGCCAGCATCTCTCTAGCAGTGAGAACTTCCACTTTGAACTCAGAAATAACTCAGTCCCAGAACTTTGCACCTGATGTCTACCAAGGTCTCTGGACAGAGCAATCAGGACATGTCTCACCAGACACTCAGTGAGCACCAGCAGGCCTTCCTTCTATGGGGAGGACCTTGCCAGGTGGTCCAGTCAGTCTACTGGGTCTCAACTCTTGCAAGATATGCACAAAGGCAACCTTATAGGGCTTACACGTGCCAGTAACCGAAGAATGGAGGCCACTGTCCAGTCTGGAAACCAGGAATCCACTGAAGATGAGAGGTCCAGAGAAGAGATGAACTAACTAACCAAGGTCAATCCCAGAAACAGGTAACCAAACCTATTTCCTAACTTTCAGGTCCATGTCATTTCTGCAATCCCCAGCTCATTTTTTTTTTTTTTTTTTAACAATCAATAAAATTTTCAAAGAAATCTCACTACAACCACTTTGTAGGAAAAGGTCCCACCCTGATCCCCCACCCAGCATCTCTGGCAAGGAGCACCACCCATAGCCAGGGCTCCCTCTCTGTGGGCTACTCGTGCACACAGGCTGGGCTGGCTCCCCCAGCAGCCTCCATCTTGCTGGACCAGCAGTCTACCAGACAACCCCTACCAGGCCTCTGGCTGGGGGTTGGAGGGTGTTGAATGGGGAAGCAAACATGGGGTCATGCTCTGGTCCATAAAATCAAAGCAGGGTTGTCACTTTCAGCCCCTAGAGCTAAGGTCCAGAAGGGAGGTATGTGGACACTGAATGGGCCCCTTTGCTTTTGCCTCCTTCCATAAAAAGACAATGGGCAGAACAAAAAGCTTTACCAAGGTCACCTGAATACCACATTGACCAGGAGCAGTGAGAGGTGTCCGCAGCCAGAGGGGGACAAACAAAACTCTTAAGAGGTGACAAGATTCCCCAAACCTGAAGCACGAGGCACAAAGTTATCTCTTAGTCTGGGTATTTATAAACTGTCTACTCCCAAAAATTTTCTGTCCCTGATAGGCATGGCTCATCTACCACACCCACCTCACAAGGAAAGATCAGGAATGCCAGTGAGGTTTTCTCATGGTGAGAGCAGCCCCCTCCTGGTGGGCTCCAGGGGGAAAGCCAAACTGTGTGTCTGGGAGCCAAAGGATCATCCCTAGCAAGGTAGGGCCTCCAGAGACCAGGCATCCATGTCCTTTATCCCCCAGCGGCCTTCTCTGTGCTGAGCTACCAGGAAGGGGTAGCTGCAGGCCAGTATGCAGCCCCTGGGCACCGGGAGCATTTCAATAGGCAGCAGCATATTCACTAAGTGAAGGGTCATTTCTCTCCGAATGGGGCCCATTAGGATGATTCATGCACAGCTCCTCCCAGAACCCAGAGGCAGACCAGGGCATCGTTAGACACCAGCAGCAATAAAGTGCTGCCCTACCCCAATAGATACTTTCTTTTTATTGAGGACACACAGCATCAGCCACAACTACCACCACCGTTTGAGGTTCCCAATTATGTTCAGCTTAATAGTGAATGCCCAATAAATGTTGATTTACTTTTAAAAGTAATGCTATCTTCCAGTCATATCAATCCTGAACAAACTTTTTCACGTACAGTTAGTTACAGGTTAACAAACTGTCTTTATAACCGGAATGGTGTGTCTTACATGCCCTTGCCACCTGGCAGCAGAATTCCATCACATAGGCCTTGGGCTGTTTGCTGTTCAATCCAACTCACTATATACTAACCACATAACCAGCTGGGAATACTGAAGAAAGTCTGCTCAAGGGAAGCTTGCAAGGCCCTGGGAAGGATGGCATCAATCAGTTTGCTCAACCCAGGAGAACTCACTGCTAAGGCAGGAGCAAGGCCAGGGACAGAGTACACACACAGAAAGGCTGCCCACAGGTCCTGGTCCACCACCTTTAACAAGCTTGCTTTGCCTGCTTCACCGGGGGTGGCGGGGTCCTAGAGAATGTTCCTTACTTCATCATAGCATTCCCTGGTAGGAAGCAGGGTTCCAGGCTTGAGACTGGCACAGCAGAAATTGCAAGTGGTGCTGGACTGGGCCTGAGCTCCAGTATTTGTAGGTTTCTGCCAGCTGTGGGCTCTGGACGTGTCTTATACCATCTCTCAACCTGAGCACTAATGCCCTTAGGAACACACCTACCTTCCTCCTGTGTATAGAGGAGACCGGGCCAATGAGGAGACCACAGCACAATACAATGCCCAGCACATTGTACTGGCTTGGCATGGGCACTGGAGAATACATAAGGAGTCGCCCTCTTCATTTAGAGCCCACAAGCCACACCATCCTTCCCCAAACAGCTTTCATCAGGGGCTGCCATGCAAGTGGCTTATTTGGGAGGGGACACTTAGGACAGGGAAATGAGCCTGAGGAGAGAGAATAGCTAGGAAAACTGGGCTGCTAGGCCATCTATCAAAAGTAGGCATGGCTTACCCTTTGGAACCAGAGGCTCGCTGTGGGGTCAATGGTTCAGGCCATGTAGTTGGCAGTGTTCTAAGAAAGCAACAACCCTGGTGGTGGTGGTGGCAGCGGCGCACATGTTTAATCCCAGCATTTGAGAGGCAGGGGCAGGTGGATCTCTGGGAGTTTGAGGCCAGCCTGGTCTACAGAGTGGGTTTCAGGACAGCCAGTACTACACAAAGAAACCTGTCTTGGGAATGGGGAAAAGCACAACAATAAAAACCCTCGAGTAGAGATGGAAAGCACCAGAAGGGAAGCAGAACAGGTCTCCTGGAGAGAGACTGCGGGAGCCAAGAAGATCTTTCTGGTCAATTCATCCCAACTAAGCCAACAGAGCACCAGGGTTACCTCGCTGAGCTCCCATTCACTTGTCCCCTGCTTGGGCCACATCCTGGATCTAGCTGTTTCTATTTCTTCACTGTGAAAAGGGGAGACCAATATGCACAACCAACCTCCCTCTGAGATTCTAAGCAAATTCTAGACTGCCAAGAAACAGGGGTCAGGTCTCCCCAGAAGCCACTTAGAGCAGGGAGCTTCTTCTAGAAACATCTCAAGTGTCACTTCGCTCTTCAAATAAACACCTGGATTAAAATCACTCGGGATCCGGTGGGTCTCTTCAGTCCCTGCAGAAGCCTGCACAGTCATTCCCAGAAACTAGACAGTAGGATAGACACTGCAGGCCCCTGAGCATGGAGAGAGAGCCCTGCCTCCTCTCTCCAGGGCTACCAGGCCTCACCCTGACAGCTTCCCCCTTTGGCTTCTTTCTAATCTCAAGCTGCACGAAGAGCTGCTCTACAGAGAGCAGAGAAGATGCTCTCTGGGGGACCTTGGGTGTCTAAAAAGCCTGGCTCAATGCACTCCATTTCTTAGGTTAAGTACTATAGGATTTTATTTATCAGGGACTTTGACATTTATGGTCCCCAGGGCCAGCTTCATGACATGTGTGGCCTATGCTGTTACAGAGGCCCTGCACTTGGTTTAATGTCTCACTGTCACCAATTTGAAAATTCTTTCTTCTAGTGTGAGGGATTGAAAACAGGGCCTCCAAAGTGTTAAGCACCTGCTGTATTTCTCAGTTATATTCTCAGCCTTCAATAATTTTTGAATAATGAGATTTCCATTATGGGATTTCTTTTTCAGGGGACTGGCCCTGCAAAGGGCACTGCTGATTCTAATTGGCTTCCATACTCAAGGGGAGCATTTGAGTTTCATGGAGCACTCAAGGATCAAATTCTTTTTGTTTTTCAAGGCAGAGTTTCACTGTGTAACCTTGACTGGCCTAGCACTCCATCTGTAGACCAGGCTGGTTTCGAACTCACAGAGATCCACCTGCCTCTGCCTTCTTAGTGCTGGGATTAAAGGCCTGCGCCGCCGCCACCTGGCCGAGAATCAAATTCTTAATGCCTTCTTCTCCCCAGCTAGGCAGCATTTGCTAAATTGCATTCTCAGTGCCTCAGTTTCCCCATCTGTGGGGCAGATGTCATTAATAAAAACACAAATAAGTAAAAATAAAACAAACACAAACAAATAAAAACTAAACAGAAACAAAACACAAAATAAATCTCCCTAACTTTTCATTTCCCTGGCTCCACACAGCACAAGGCCTTGGGAAGCATCACAACAACAACGTTGGTGTAAGCTCTCCCTCCTCATGTCCTGGCTTGTGCCAATCCTCTCCCCACCTGCCCCGCCCCCAGGACTTCTCCTAGACTAGCTCTCAACTATCTCTAGGAAATACCACAGTGCTCACTGCTCACACAGGAGCCCCACAGGTCAGGCCTACAACAGCTCCTGTTTATTAATGCACATGGTATCTCCCCCCCAAACAGGTCATAAGTCATTAGACACAGGAGAACATCTCATCCTCAAAGGGGACAAAGCCATCCTGAGCCGAATACCAGACTTATCAATTAAAAAGAAAAAACAAAACAAAACGAAAAACACTGCTGCTAGGTGAACTGAGAGCTGGGGGAAGGGATAGCCCCTTGTTGATAAGGTTGATAAGATGTCCCTGATCCACCACCCACTTCCTCTCTGCTGAGACCAGGTATGACTAACCGGATTCACGTCCTGGAAACTCAAATGACAAGTGTCAGGACATAAGACCCTCACACTAGACCTTGAAGGGGGTGAGAGCTGGCTCAGGGTGAAGTGACTGCTGACACAAGCCAGGCTCTTTGCTCTCGACTTTGAGAGAGCCCAAAGCGGCACTGCAGTGCTGGCTGTCCCATGCCACCCACTTCTTCCCAGCAACAGGAAATCTGCAAAGCAAGGTTTGACAGGAAGAGGAGGCGGCCGTGCCAATTTGGCTCAGGTGCGACAACCCTGGGCAAGGGCCACCTGACACTCCCAGTCATTCAGTACTGGAAGTCTCTCTTCTTCAGACAGACACCCTAGTGACTGGCTCCACACACCTGCCACCTGCCAGGGCCACACCTGGGGAAGCAGGGCTTCCTCAGGCGGCCTGTGCTAACAGGCTGGCTTCCAGCTCTTCCCTCCCTTCCTCCCTCCACCAGGCTCATCCTGTCCAGGAACCCCACAGCTCCACCCAAAGTAGTACACTGTGTCACAGTCCTCATCCTTAGAGGCAGCGAACGCCTGCAGTGTTCTGAAGCCACTCACTGAACCCCAGGAAAGAGGTCCTGGTAACCCCCCCCATCCCCAAACCTCTGCACATAAAAACATCCTCTGGACAGAGTAGGGAATAAAAGCCAGAAGGAAACTGAGAACTTGCCTCCCTCCCTTTGAGGGGAGCCCAGGAAGCCCCTGGTGAATGTGCAGAGGAGCAAGCCCTGACTGGATATGTATTGTTTGACACGGGCACAGCCACATAAGACCCCAATGCCTCAGACTCATGGGGATGGCAAAGCCTTCCATGTAGAGTCAGGTGAAGAGGGACAGCAAAGCCCTCCTTGTTGGCAGTGTGTGCAAAAACTAGTATATACTCAAGCTTTCTCCTTCGGGGTGACTGCAGCCAGAGATGGCTCCCCTATAGGGACCTCATATGGAGAGGCCCCTCCCCCAGCGCTGCAGGAAATAAAAGCACTCAGATCCCTGGTTATGTGGAGCTGGTGCTAATCCAGAGCAGAATGGGCCACCTGGTCCCAGTTTTTCTACAGAAGTGTCCATTCCTCTGCTCCCTGGCTGCCTGAGGTAGGTCAAGTCTCAGGCACAAGAGGCCCGGTGAAGTTGCCCTGCAACAGATGTCATTCTCTCCTTACACATCTACTCAGAGGGAATTGTTGGCTCCCCAACCTGCTGGAAAGGTATTCTTATGTTGTGCCAGGTACCCAGCAAACACTCTAGCTTTTGCTATTCTGTGTTTTTAATAAAAAGAAGAAAGAAGGAAGATAGGAATCGTTTCTTGTTAGAGCTACCAAGCAAAGGGAACAATATTAGGTAGTGTCAGCTCACCTTTCTTGGAGCAAAAGGATTGAACCCAGCTGGATTAAAAAGGCTAAGCAGCCATATTTGCAAGTGGGGACTGTTAGACAGGAGAGGTGACAGCCCAATGGGAAGTGAGAAGAGGTAGAAGTGGGCCTGAGAGAGCCAAGCAAAACTCTCCTAAGAGACAAATGGTCCCCAACACCCTGATAGGTAGCCTGCTAGCCCATTTACTGGGGATAGCACAGGTGACCTAGAATACCCACAGGTCTTCTTGTAGACACTCAGCCATTTGAGGGGCTCAGACAACTCAGTGATTTAGTGACAAATCTCTGCAACATTTTTGTCAGCCATCCACCAACCAGTGGGCAATGAGATCAACAGATGGCTTAAAACGCCTTGAAATCACCGAGGAGTCCTGACACCCCTCCTGTACCACCTCCAGCACTTAAGAAGGGAGTGGTGGTTCAGGCTTTAAAGAGAGACCTGCATTCCCATTCACAAACTCCCAACACCAACCAAGACACTAACAGGCAGAACAAGTTCTGCTGCTGCTGAATGAGCTCCGGTAATAATAGGGCTCACCCTCCGCCATTAATTATTAACCTTGCTCCCAATGATGTCATAAAACCACGGCCCAGGAAACTCTCATGGCCACACTCCCCATCTGCCATGGGAGGGAGTAAGTACTTACTTCTTCCCTGGTAGCAAGCCAGGAGGACCTAGGGCCCTTTGGTGGACAAGTGCCACCACATGAGTGCCACACCCAGGGCCTTGGATACCTGAGACCCTTATTGACAAGACAGCGCACACATGTGCTCTAACAGATGTTCCCCCAAGGCTGCCCTGATCTCAGGCTGTGTTCACTTGGGGACTTCTATCCCCAGTCTCTGCACAGAATAGGGATTTCTCCTGAAGAAGCACTTTCCACTCTGGACTCTGCTCTTTCATTAGGAGCCATCATGTTAATGTGGCACCTGGATTGTCTCACGGGCCTCAGTGGAGGAGGGACCAAGGATGTGTTCTGAAGAGGACTGGATGTGAACGGGTTGCCCTGAATAGCTAATCCCCACTATAGGACACAGACACACAGACACAGACACAGACACAGACACACACACACACACACACACACACACACACACTGTGAGGTCAGAAAGGATAGAATGGTCCAATAAGCAGAAGTTTTGGGAAATATTTTGACTTAATTTCAGGGTGACCTGACAGCTGTTACACACAGAACAGGATGTTTTGGGAAACTGAACTCTCTACCACAGAGGACTCCAAGCAGAAGTGGCTAGGACTGGCACACAGAAACACCTCAAGAGCGATCTTCTCATACTGAAAGCTCTATGCTCCGCCTCAGAGCTCCACAGTACAGCAAAGCATGATACTGGGGACAGGTTCGCTGCTCCAGGTTAAGAAAAGATCAAGAGCATGGGACCACATTTGGTGTCTCTGGGGGAAGTTTCAGAGAGCGTCCCAGCAGCTCAGAAAGGTTGGGTGCAATGGGAGAGGCATAGACATTCTCAAGCCTCCGGTGTCCTGGAGTATTGCTATATCTAGGGTACAGAGAAAGCAGACAGCTCAGTGCTGCCCCCACCCCCACCCCAGGAGGGATGGACATAAGCAAACCTCTCCTCTGAAGGACTGAGCAGTAAAATGTGAGGTTCTGCTAAACTACTTAGTTTACCAGTCATGTGGAAGGAACTATACACAACAGGACACACAAAATGTGGACAAAAGCAGTCCCAGATCTGACTGCTGCTGGTCTAGCACAACATCACTGTCCCCTGAAGTTTTCTACCAATCATTGTGACTTAAGTGGTAACCAGGGACCTGGGATCCACTTTTTTGTTTTTGTTTTGTTTTGTTTTGTTTTACGAGACAGGAGGCAGGGTTTCTCTGTGTAGCTTTGGAGCCTGTCCTGGCACTCCCTCTGTAGACCAGGCTGATCTCAAACTCAGAGATCCTGCCTCCAAAATGCTAGGGATCCACATTTTCTAAAAGCAATATCCAAGACTGAGACTCCCAGTAGTAACAGATGTATGCAAACACCTTACTATTAATCCCATATTTCACAAACCCAGGGGGAAATGATCTGCTCAAGGTCACACAATGAATCAAGAGGCAGGGAATCCAGACCTGCAGAAATGGCAGCCAGGACCTTCATCTTGCACAGGACAGATGCAGATAGGTAGAGTCATGTCCCTTTCTCTACCCCAGGAAGCTGGGGACCCCAGAGAAACGCTATCCACATTTGTCTCACCCCACCCCTGTCCCAGACTAAATCTCAATGACCTAAAACTACCATGGGAACAGAATTCTCCCAAACATCCTTCTTTCTTTCCAGAAGCAGCATTTAACCAAAGTTTGTAACTGTTTATTAGCATCTGGGAGGAACAAAAGGAGGCTGTAAAAACTGGGTCTCTTCAGTCCTAATGAGCATACAGCCATAGGAAGCTTTTCTCCAATGACACCACCAGAGACCTGCCAAAACGTGCTGCCTGCCTAGAGCTCTGCCCACGCAGGACTCAGCACAAGAAACCCCCAGGGCCTTGGAGATGTTGCAAGAGCTTGGCCCAGCCTGGGCGGTCTCTAGAATGATGACCTCAGTGTCTGTAGAGCAAGGAGTTCCAACAGACAGGAAAATCATGGTGTCCTACTCCTGAGAGGACTCTATCATGGCCAAAAATCCTGATTCCACTGCACCACCAGGATGGCAAGAGACCCAGAGAGGGTAAAAAGAAGTGTGGGCCACACAGCTTGGGGACAGGGAAGCAAGAACTGCACACTGTCCCAGTCAGGACAAACTATCCTGCAAACAAATCCTGATACCTCATGACACCTGCCAATGGGCTCAAACAAGAGGCCTAAGATCCTGTGGAACAGGATACAGCCAGCTCCCAGGACTCTGTTAGGTGCCATTTGGAAACATCCTCTGCCTGCTGCCCTGGAACTGTATCCCCCTCTCGCTGCCCCATCCCAGCCCAAAGCTTTTTCCAGAGACTTTCTGCCCACATTGTACTCTACTGGGATGATGACTGCTCACATTATTACATGTTCAACACCTACCTGGTCCCCAACAGCAGTGTACCGAGGACAGGATCTCTGAGTTAATCCTAGCCCCACCACCTTGAGAAGAGTCCTCTCAGGGTCTCAGTTTCTTTACCCACCAAGCCAGTATAAGAAGAGAGCCCACCTTCAGTGCTGGCCAACAGCAGAGGCCTGACTGGGGTTGCCATCATTCCAGACTCAATGCCCCAAATGTTTCCTGAGGCACCCCTCCAGCACATATACAAGTGAGCCCGCCATGCCATCTGCTGCTCCATGCTGGTTCATGCTGAGTGAGTGGCTCTAGACACAAAAGTAGAGTGAGACACAGCTGTGGGTCTGCAGGAGTTCAGACTGGTCAGGGGACAAACTTGGGTTCATAAACCGAATTGACACAAGGTGCCTCAGAGGGGTTAAGAAGTGATTTTTTTTCAGCTGGGCTCGGTAGTGCACACCTTTAATCCCAGCCCTAGAGAGGCAGAGGCAGGCAGATCTCTGTGAGTTCAAGGCCAGCCCGGTCTACAGAGTGAGTTCTAAGATAGCTAAGACTACACAGAGAAAACCTGTCTCACCCCACGCCACCCCACCACCACCCAAAAAAGAAAAAGAAAAAAATAAAAGAAGTGATTTTTCACATTCTGTCACATGCTAACAGGATCTTTTATTTAAAAGTCTGGCTCTTTCCCCACTAACTAAAGCACTGTCACAAACTCCTGACAAACTTGTGTGAGTTTAAAAAAAAAAAAAAAACCAAATAAACTACACTGGAAAATTTCTGTCTGTCTTTGCAGCCTGGACTGGGCTTGTATTCTGTGACTCCAGCATCTCAGACATGTAGACCTTGCTCTAGGTGTTCTACTAACCAGAGGCTGGTGGCCATAGGACAGGGTGTACACCCGGGCACCATACTTGAGAGAACATTTTGGCAAACAACAAACCTTGTTATACCACAAAAACAATGGTCCACCAAGGCCCATGAACAAACATTTTTCAGGTGCACAGCACTGAACAGTTCTTGAGTCATTTCTATGTCTAAAGTGATCTTTCCTAAACACCCATGAGTCACCTTACTGTGCTCATTAAGACTCCTTGAGTTGTATATTCCAGGCCAGAGTCCATTCATCTTTATGATCTCTGCATCTAATGCAGGGTCTGGCAAACAACATGAAAAACTCAATTCTGTTGAGAGGAAATGGACTCAGAGAGGCACACCCAGGGTCACAAAGGAAAGCAGCAGGTCCGCCTGATCCCTAGACTCTTTCCTCCATCTACTGCCTGTCCTCCAACACAGGGGGCACTGTCCCCACTGCTGCCCCACTGGGCAATAATTTATTAGCTAGCCCCAGTCAGCCTGTGACCTTCTGGGCAGAGACCATGGCCACCCATCAAAGAGTTGGCTGGAAACTGAGTGACAAGGAGGAGTGGGGAAGGACAGATATGACTTGGAGGGAGGGTGCCTGCTAAAGATAGAACAAAGGCAGGGCTGGGTTGGCAGGATGGGAGGCTGAGGAAGTGAGGGGATGGAAGTTTCTGAGCTGGACTATCAGCTGTAAAGAAGACAGCAATTATCAGGCAAGGCTGGCAGGACAGTACGGTGCAGGAAAGGGTCCATTCCAAACTGCTTTGTTTTCTTGAAAACAGTGGGAAGACGAAAAGCATTCTTAGGTCCTCTATTAAATGCTGCTGTCTGGCCTTCAAGCCTCCAACACTGTCCCTGTGACAGACTGAAATCTTTAACAGTCCCAGCCCTTTCCTGGTTTACCATTGCAGCTCCATCATCAGAGAAAACAGATAAAATGGGCTTTTATTAAACAGTGCTTTGGGGAACGCTAAGGCCCAAGAACATGTCACTGTAAAAATTTATATAGGGTGGGCACTGCCATCCTTTACTGGTTTGTGTTGCCTTAGATCTCAAGGAATGAGAAACAGAAAGAAAGAGGGTCATGGCTGCACACCTTTCCCTCCCTTGGGAATGGTTCCCATGAGTCCTGGGTGTTACTATCCTCTGACCAACAGAGGTCACAAAGCCCCTGCAAGGTTCCCCAGAAATCCTATTCCCTGATGATGCCAGGGTAGCATTCTCAAGAACCCTTTTAACCACACACCCAGTTAAAGATGGAACAGCTGGGTCACCATAGTATAGCTCAGACTTAAACAACCCCTCCTTCTGGGAGGGCAGCTCCCTCCCAAGTCCACCACATGTCTGTCATTCCTGGACCTGCTGTTCTGACTTCTCAGGGGAGAGGCCACATACAACCCCAGGACATAAGACCTCCACAGGGACACTGGACACTAGCATGTGAGAGGAAGATTCCTCTGGGCAGTTCTCGATGCGAGCCTGGCTGCACTCCCCAAGTCTCTCAACCACAGCTTTACTTGAGTAGGATCACTGCTTCAAACCAGGTCACATTTCAGGGCTGGAGTCTTCACAGCAGCTTCCTTCTTAGTGCAGCTCTTGGCAAAGGACAAGCCTTGTTATACCTCTCAAAAATGCACAAGCCACACCCACAGGCCTGAGGGGTGGCCAGACCTGGGCTGCAGGGGAAAAAGCCTCCTCAGAAGCTAGGGACTAGCTCAAGGGGAACGGGCAATCAGGTTGAGAGAGGCACAAAGGACACAAGACTAGATGAAGTAAGGCCACTTATGGTCCTGCCTGAGCCACCAGCTGAAATGTATCTAATCTAGGTAAGTCTCAGCTGCCTTATGATAAAAGAGGGAATGGTCCACTGAGAGGAAACAAGACCACATGTACAAAGTGAGGTCATCAAAGATCAACCATAATCACTAAAGCCAGGCTCCTCACCTGTGCAGAAAAGTGCAGGGTGGAATGCACAGGGGACTTGGGACCAAACCACAGGCTGTGCCATGCTAATACATAATACATAATAGTGGGTCAAGAGCCACTGTTGAACCTGATGCTGAATGCCAATGGTTGTCTGTGCTAGAATGGTCCAAGGCCTTCCTGGAAGGATGTGTGTGTGCGCGTGTAAGCCAGAGGTCAACCTTGGGTGCTGAGCTCACTGATTAAGATAGGCAGTGAGCTCTAAGGTTCCTCTGGTCTCCAATTACCCAACACTGAGGTCACAAGTGCATTCCACCATGTCTGGCTTTTCTTTTCAGGGCTTTAGACAGATACAGTGGCAAAGAGCAAAAGAGAAGGTAGGGCAGGCCCACAATTAACCCATGGAGAGGAAACAGGCAGGTAGAAGACATTGTTCTGAAGTTCTTAGGAGGGAATTCCAGGGGCCTGGTACCCGGAGGGGTGGGGGTGGGATTTGTTTTTGCCTTAGGTCACTTTTCTATAGGTGAAAAAGTAAGTCTCTATCAGGCCTTTGTTCTTTGCAGAAATTGAAACACGTCTTCTGGCCTGAGGCCCACACAAACCTCTTTCCTAGCAGAGAACCTTTGACTTCTTGCCTGTTGGTTCACTCTAGATGCTATGCCCAGAACCATCCTTCATGGGGAGTCCATCAGCCAGGAAACAGCTGGACAGGCATTGTAAAATTGTTAAGGAATAGCACAGGTCTGGAGCCACCATCTAGGCCTACAGGAGGGGTGGGTGGAGTCAATGTTACTGAGGGGCATGCTGTGAGGAACAGGATCCACTAGGCAGCTTGGGGGGGGGGCAGCAGGGAGGACAGGCCTGCCTCCTTCAGGAATGGGCACAGAAGGAGAGGCCAAAATTCATTAAATTCAAGAGGGCTGTTCTTTGGTGAAGCAGCAAAGAGAAACAGACTACTGTGTTAGGCGGCACTTAAAGCCAGATTAAAGCAACTCTGTTAGGCTAAGGCAAGGGAAGCTCCTAGAAAGCCAAATGGCTGGTGCAGTGTTGTGTTTTATGGGAGGGATGTGACATGTACTGTCCTCAATAAAGACTCATGGCTTGGGGAGGACTAAGCTCACAAAGCACAAACTGACAGAAGCAGAGGTAGCTACAGTGTGAGCCTTTAAATGATGGAAACGCAAAGTCCGCTTTCACAAATTCTCTTAAGTAGGCCTTATGCTCTGGTACAAACCACCTCAATCTCTGCCTATTTTCTTCTTCAATCTCCTCCCGAGTTTCTGAATATTAATCCCATAGTGACATCATCAGCTAGAACTGCAGACTGTTCTAATTATAGAGCATCTAGGAGCAGCAGAGCTGCAAGGAGCTGTGCACACACCTGGCTCTCCAAAGACACTGGAGCATCAAGGCAAAGAGCTCAGGCCCTAGGTAAGAATCAGACACTGGGTCTGACCCTGAGCACGGTTTCTGAGTGAGTTCCTTAAACCCTCCGCTAGGAAAACAAGAACCAAGACATTCTTAATGCCGAGAATGTGCTAATACACAGCGTACTATGTATTAGAAAAACCAGCCATGGGGCCAGGGATGTGGCTCAGTGGTAGTGTATGCCTAACATGTACAAGCCCTAGGTTCAATCTTTAGCACTGCATAAAGCAGGCCTGGAGATGCGGAACTGTAACAAAGGGGGAGGACCAGGTGTTCAAGGTCATTCTTAGCTACATATCAAGTTCCAAGCCAGGCTGTGCTACATGAGACTTTGTATTAAAAGGGGAGGAGGGTAGAATCCAGATATTACCCATCTTCAGTTGTCATTTAATTACAAACCTTACCTCCAAAGTGTGCACACACCCTTTAATTACTGAGGGGCAGTGCTGTGTGAATAACATACTGGGCTGGCAGTCACAGCCTTGCTTGGAGTTTCCCTTATTTTGGGGTGACTTAAACCAATTCACTTCTCCACCCATGAAATAAAATGAGAAGAGGAGGGAGGAAATCCTCTCTGCCTTCTGAGGCAGCTGGGACAATGGGGAGCTGATGGCTCAGGGCAGAGTGTAAAGTGCCCACCGGCCAGTGCATTCTGTCTGCACAGGAGAGTCAGCTCCAACCTGCCCATCTGTCAGCATCCCTCAGAGCTCACTTGTAAGGGCTCCTGGAAGGCCAAGCCAAGGAAACAGCGGGGCAGCAGCAGAAACAACAGGGGCCCAATTCCAGCTCCAGCCAAGCCCTGGCTCTGCTGGACTCAGCCTAGTAGTTGAATTCCTGTTAGCTCTTGCTAACAGGAATGCTCTCCCCTGAGTTTTCCTTGAATCCCTGTAGGGACAGAGGACACACTAAGAAGAGGACACTCACACCCATTATTACCACATGGCTGACCAGCTCTAGAAGCTGTTCATGTGCTCCCCTCAGGCAGGCCCCAAATTCAACCATTTTTGCAAACGTCCACAACTGCGGCAAGCTGCGCCCTGTGCCTAGCATGCTTCATTCCTCCTCCAGCCACTTCCCTGGGTCAAACTGAAACCTAGGCTCCTCTTCTTACAAGGAGTCACCACCCACTCCTACTGGACTTCCCTCCCAGAATCCAACGTCCATCTAACACTTCATTTCCTTTGCCACCACCCCACCACCATCATCTCTCTGCCTGGCCCACACGGCCTGGTCCTGTACTCTACATCAGCACCAAAGCAGATGAGCTGGCAACTTCCTCAGCCAGTGACTTCCTCTCATACTCAGATTCTAGGAACTGAAAACAGAAAACCAGTATATTTATGTGGGAAAAGTCTGAGGTTTCTGAGCCTGGGCCCAAGCGGGGCATGGGGTTCTGGAGGAAAAGAAATCAAGGGTCAGTGGTACCTGCCCTCCACCTGCCACAGGAACTACCAACTGTGTCAGTCGGTCCTGGATGAGCCAGCACTACCTTCAACCCTCCAGAGTGTGTGGACAGAGTCAGGGCCACATCCCTGGGGTTGGAGCCAGCAAGCAGAGTGGTAATCAGGGAAGGCGGGCAAGCCCTGGCTCTGCCTGGAGGCCTACTCCAACCTGCCACGATACATAAATTACAGGGAGGAGGCTTTGTGGCCAACTGGCTTCAAGACTGGCCTGCCTCTCTCCAGCACAAGGAAGCACTTTATGTAGTCCAACATCTCATTATCTGGCATCTCTGTCACACCGGAAAGAGCAAATAATGGGCTAAGAGCGACACACATTGCACTAAGAAGTCCCTCCCTACACAAACCTGTCCTTGAGTCCCCACTTCCTATGTGACAAAAGCTCCATTAATTCCTTACTGTGGATATTTGCAGCCCTATAATCTGACCACAACATAGCTAGCACCCCCTCCTGACCCCAATCTTTATTTAGCTTAATTCATTCACAAAATGTTTGCTGAGTACCTCTGATGTGCTGAGTGCTATGCTAAAATAAACAACTGAAGGGCCCTACATCCCACCCAACTGCAACCCTGAGCAGATCATGGCTAAGTCCCTAGCTCAATATGTGTCCACCCCCCCCCCAAATTTGGGGCTACTCGATGGTTGACAGCTGTTATCTTCTCTCCCACCTGGTACTGAAGAAGAGCGCTGCTCTCCCCAGATGCCTACCTGACACACTCACCCAAGTCTCTGAACCATACCAGAAAAGCAGGCAGCCCAAGCTGGCTACTCAGCCTGTTGAGCCACAGATGCCAACAATGGGGCGTGTCTTGGCTCCTCCACAGAACCCTGGGTTTTTAGGTGTTTTCCTGTGTTGGAGTTACAGGAAGTCTGGGGACTGGCAGAATCACAAAGCACACTGGGTCTGAGGGCATTTGCTGACAAGGAACCCTAGGTCCACTCTGCAGCCTACTTGTATGAGGTGTGGAGCTTTCATTGCCTATTTCCAGAAACTGAGCGTCAAGAGACACAGGAGCAGTGACATGGAGTGACTGTGCACAGAGAACAAAAAGGAAATGGGGAATTGCCTGAGTGGCAGCTGAGTGGCATGGCAGGCTAGGGGCAGAGGCATGCAGGTAAGCACTATAACTCTAGGCAAGACAAGAGCTTTCCAGATATCTGGCCCAGAAGCAATGAGGCAACAGAAAGCCTTTCTAAGAGGCAAAGGGCAGCTGGATGTCACACTAGGAGGCTGGAGAACATTAAGCAATGACATTACCTACAGTCACTTTCAGAAGACATAAGGTCTAACCAGAAAAATCAATGACAGGTCAACAAGATGGCTCAACAGGTAAGGTGCTTGCTTGCTGGGCGAGTCTGATGGCCTGCATTCAATTCCTGGATGCCACAGTGGAAGGAGAGAATCAAGTCCTGAAAACCATCTTCTGACTTCCACACATGTGCCATACACCAATCTGCATGCATGAGCACACACATGCACACTTCTACATACCAACAGTGATTTTTTTTTTTTTTTTAACAAAAGCAACAGATATCAGGCTTTTCTGTTAACACCATTAACAATGCCACAACAATAAGCTTTACTATATCTGTTTCTTAACCCTTTACAAAGAATCAAGACTATATAACGAGAGATCTTCCCCAGGACAACAGCACTGCTAGAAGACCAAAATACGGTAATTTAAAAACAAAAACAAAAATGTATTTTTGACATGAGAATGTAGGTAACTTAGGTGCAACTCAGAAGAGATCAAAGACCTTCTGCGTGTCTGAACCAGAAGTGGCTTGCAAGGAACTAAGGGGGTGGAGTGGGTGGGGTTCTCCATGCTCTCAGAAGGTCAAATGGGTTTGGATAAAACCTAGCAAGAACAAGTCAATATGGGCGGCTGTGCTTACAAAGCGGTAACTAATACTGCAACCTGGGATGAGCAACACTTTGTGTCAGCAGTGTGTTACGGAAGCCCAGCCACACCCCTTCATTTACATACCACCCATGCCCCTTTTGCAAGGCTGGGGCAGATCTGAGTAGCTAGAACAGAAACCCGATTGCCAAAAAGCCTAAAATTCTTCATCTTTAGCCTTGTACTGACCCCATCAGCAAACATGTTGTTATCCTTAGGCCAACAGACTGGTGCTAAAGACCTGTTGGTCCCTCTTATCTGAGCAGGTCCCCCAGAAGCAGCTTCACATTTCTTTGAAGCTCTTGGCCTGGTAAAATTTTCATCCTCTGCAGTTTTAGAGGTTAGGTGCCTAAGGCTTTTCCAAATCCATGTTGAAAAGATGGGTGATAGGCTAAAGAACAAATACACAGGCCTTCCAAGAGCAGGATGTGTGGGACTAAAAATCACAGTGACAAACTTGGTTTCCTTATCAAGTTGTGCAACGTTCCTTCTGTGTCTCGTTAACCGAGGACAACAGGCATCTGAGGTTTGGGCCTTGGCCTGGTAGTAAAAACCCTCACTCACTTATGGTCTTGACTCTTACAAAACCAACTGCATTCCACAGGAACCTATGGTCTGGAGATGGCTAAAGCCTTTGGGAAAGGAGCTGTGAACAAGCCTAACACCTGTCCATTTCACAAATGCAGGCACAGTGGCCCTAACAGGATGGGAACTACTCCAAGTCACCTGGCCCTGGAAAGTTCAAAGTTCATCTCGCACAAAGTGGCTACCGTGTTCAAGGTTCTGTGCCAGCTGTAAGGAGTTAACCAAAAGTAAGTATGGGTTCTCAAGGAGCCCGATCCAGGTGTCCAGATAACTCAGCCTGTCAATAAACAAGAGAAGCCTGGCAGGCCTCAGCCTTGGCCCTTGACCTTCCAAACACTTCCCATAGAAGAAAAATGGAGAGTGATGCAGGGAACTCCCTCATGCAGCAGAATGCCCTGGGGACCACAGGAAGCAACTAAAAACCTGGGGCACATGCTGAAATGTCTTCTGACCCTGAGACTGGCGATTCCTCATCTACCAGTGCACACAGACCTGTAGCACAGGAAGATGCGGAGGCTCTGAAACATCATTAGGCACCTGTCATGCGCTTCAGCCTGTCTCCTGCTGAGAAGAGAGGAAAACCCTGTCTCCAGTGCAGCAACATTCCACAGCATCACCATAGATGTCCTGGCAGGACAGACAGACAGGACTTGAGAAACAGAAGAGATCAAAAAGCAGGCTCTTGCTTTGGCAGGTAGCCAAGACAATCTCCACCCCTTCCTGGGTCAGAATAAAGCCAGTCAACCCCTGCACTGTGGCTTCCCTCCTCTCATGGCCCACTGCGCCCGAGGGAGTTAGTTAAGCAAGAGAGAGAGGGTGTGAACTTCACCTTCTAGGGCCCTGACAGTGCAGTTCCCATTAGTGCTGAGCACAGGCTGAGGCCTCAGACAGAGACGGATGTCATTCCGCATCCAGCACCAAGGACTAGCACCAGCACGGATGAGCAAGCCTGGTGAGCTTATATAACAAAGGGCTTGTCACCACTTCCTGTGGTCACCAACATTCCAACACAGTGAGACACACTCAGCCCTGGCTTTGAAGTTCAGCTACTCATTCAGATGGCCCCAGCACAAACTTCAGCTGCAAGCTGCCTACACTTCCTCACCTTCTCATTCCCTTCCCAGGGCACTTGAGACAGGACTGAGTTTTGTTTGTTTTGATGATCTAGTTTAAGTTGGTTTTTAAATTTACTTTTGTGGTTAAATAATCCACATTTGTTTTTGAGAAGGCAAAATAATCCAACTTTCCTGTGACAACCACTGTGGACATTTTGGTCCATTTGTTTCCAGTCCTTTCTCTACAAGTGTGTTTGGGAATGGGGGGAGAAAGGGAAATACAAACACTGGTTTTGTGTGTGGGGTGGGGGGGTGGGGTTCAAGACAGTGTTTCTCTGTGTAACAGCCCTGGCTGTCCTGGAACTCAGACGAGGGTTGGCCCCCAACTCACAGAGATGTACCTGTCTCTGCCTCCCGAATGCTGGATTAAAGGCTTGCATCGCCACGCCTAACAATATCTTGCTTAAGCATTCCATCTTGAGGTCTGTCTGCTGGCTGCTCCCTTTTCACCACAGGCAGGCATGTGTCTTGCACTGCCAACTCCTGGGATGGGGAGCTTGGGGAATTCCCAGTGTTTTACTTTTTTCCCAAATGCTCTAAGTGACCTGTAACTAAACCATTGTAACTTTCTTCATCCTACTCTTAAACAAATTCCTCAGACTCTGACAGTACCTCTCAACTGAGCTACCATGTTCCCTCCTTGTTTCTAGCCTTTCTTTCTGACCTAAAACCAAACCAACAACTTTTTTGCTTGTTTGTGACAAGGTCTTGTGTATCCCAGAATGACCTAAAATTCAACACATTTGTGCACCATCACACTTATTTTATGCCCTGCTAAGCAGTGAACCCAGGGCTTTATAATACATTCATACACACACACACACACACACACACACACACACACACACACACACACACACACACACAATTCATATATATTATACACATATACTATATAGAGAGAGTATATGTGTACATGTTGTTCATCTGTATGCAGGCACACGGGTGAGGGCCAAAGGTGAATTCTTGGTATCATTCCTCAGTGGCTGTCCACCTTGTTTTTTGAGACAGGATCTCACACTGGTAGGAGCAAGCTAGGCTGGCTGGCCAGTGAGCCCCAGGGATCTGCCTACCTCTGCCTCCCTAGTGCTGAGATAACAAGTACATATCATTAAAGCACATAGGTTCTGGGGATCAAACTCTCTATAGTCCGGCAGAGGTGTTTTAAAATCAAATGCAAACACATGACAATCTGCAACACACACAGCCTGCTACATTATAATCCCTAAGTCAAACTCATGATTTTGAGTCCACCCACAAAAGCCAGTCAATGTTTGGACATCTCCGGACAAAGGCAGGTAAATGCCAAAAGTCCTTACAAAATGGTGGTCTTTCACACAGAAGCTGCGGCGGGGACTAAGGGTGACAGTCTTACTCACTGGTCTGGACTTGACTTCTAGCCTGAATGTAAGGTTATTCCATGTCCTATTCACACAAGCCTTTGAAATTCAAATACATAGATCTTCAGAGGAAGGCAACTCTCAACCAGTGATTCTGATTCCTGCTTGCCTGCATTTCTTAAAGGTCTGGAGAGGGCACAAGAATGAATGAACCTGGAATCCTGTTTCAGTATACTTCTACCACACAAGTGTAAAATAGCCCTAAGAAGGAGAGACCACATACCACCGAAATTTACTTTCATGGTACAAAAGGCTGGAGCGCCGATGGAACCACAAGCTGGTATAACCTTTAGGGAACCTGAGGCTCCAAAGTGCTCGCTACCTGCAGGCAAAGCCAGAACCATCAAAGCAGAGGTGCTATCAAAAAGAAAGGAAGGAGTTCAGGTTATCTGAGAGAGGGTCAAGGATGTGCCAAAACACAAAACACCAACGGTACTAAGGAGATGGGGAAGGAGATGCAAAAAACAGTACTAAAAAAAAAAAAAAAAAAAAAAAAAAAATGAAGACTACATTTATGGACTACAAACTGACTACCAAAGTACTTCCATCAGCAACCACTGAGAGCTGTCGCTATCAGCAGTTTCTGCTGCCACCAGAGGCATCACTGCTAAAACCTTTGGAGATGCCTCCAAAAAGGCCTGCCTGGATAGTTTCCTGTTTCAGAATCAGGCCCTCAGCCACCTTATCCCTCAGAGACCCAGAGTTAGGCCTTGTCATGAGGCAAGGGCAAGCCCAGCCACACACCCGAGCTCAGTGTTTTCACTTAGACACCTTCAGCCCAAGTTCTTGCAATGTAGTCCAGGCTGTCACAGCATTCTCAACTGTCCTGCAGGTGACTGGCAAGTGATGACACTGACTCCCACCATCCTGTCATTTCACAATCACACCACAGATGGGTTTCAGATGGATCTAGGCCCTGTGGAAGAAGCCTGCTAAGAAGCAGTGTAATTCCTCAATCTTGGAAGTCTTCCTTCTGGCCCCTTTGCTGGACTGAGTGGTCAGCGATAGAACTGCAAAGGCAGAGAGAGCTAGTGGGGAGGATTCTCAGGGTCCCTGAGAGCAGCAAGCACCTCCTGAGGCTGCTGCTTTCCTCTGATGACCTGAGGGGCTCTGAGCACTTGTTCCTCAAAGACTGTGCCCCCTGGGAAGAGAGTATCCACAGGTCACAGGTCACAGGTCGGCATGAGCTTAGAGTCCCATGCTCCTGGTTCCCTTTGCATTCTCTTCAGAGGACATCAAGGAGCACAGGTGGCTTCACTGTGGCTCCCTTCCAGCAGTCACCATTGGTCCTGACACATGAGAATGCTTCCAACTCCATGTGACTGATGTCAGCTAGGACAGGAGAGCCTCCAAACCAAGCCTCAATGGCCTCTTCATCCACACTGAAACACACATGGCTGCTTGCACCAGCTCCTGAGCCCCATGGAGATGAACCAGTCAGCTGTTCTGCCCTTTCTTGCTTTATGTCCCTTTAGAGGTGAGCAGTCAGCAGTATCAAGCTGGGATGCATCTCTACCCCCACCTAGATTTGGGGACCCTGACACAATGTGGACAGCTGTTTTGGAAGATGAAGTAACTTTAAGATTTCCACAGAAGGCATCTGGGCTATTGACAACAGTGATCCAGAAAAACCTACACCTTGACAAGTGCTTAATGAATTTCCCTCCATTGACCAGTGTGTTCTAAGATCTGCCTGAAAGAGCCAGGCACATGGCTTAACATTTGCTTAACTGAGGTCCCCACCTCAGGGCTCTACTGAGCCTCCCTCTCTAGTCCAGCTCCTTGGGCTGCAGACACACAAGTTTTCCTAGAGCACAAATCTCACCAGATCGCTTCCTCACTCCAGGGTCTTACATCACCCACCATGGAAAGACTGGCAGGCTCTGGGTGGCCTCACAGTACTGGCATGAGCTGTACCCTGAGCACCACAGGAGGTGGAGCACACAGCCTCAGGTCCAGCTCTGCACATTACTACCTGCACCACCTACCTGTGTGCCTCAGTTTCCTCCTCCTCAAAAAAAAAAAAAAAAAAAAAAAAAAAAGGCTCTTAAGATGTGTCTCATGGGGGTGGGGAGCAGCGCTGGTCACAGGAAAGTGTTTCCTTCTGCTCTCCATTTGCAGGGAAGGAAAAGGACAGGGTCCTTTCTGAGAACAACCAGAGGCCTAAAAGCAAAACCCTGCTTGGCTTTACTGTGGCTTTAAGAAAACCGAAGTCTAAGTAAGCTGGGCTAAGGACCAGAAAAAGGGCTGTCAAAGTAATACAAAAGTCATAAGGCTCTTCCCACAGGCCAGGCCCTGTGCTCTGCCACAGAAAGCAATGGCTTTCTTTAACCCTACAGTGACTAGCACACTTCCCCCAAACATCATCCCATTTTGCCACCTATAAAGTAGGGATCCTCATGGTACCCCTCCCCAACAACCAACCACGAAGCTCAAATGTGACAAGACTAACATTCAGTGAGTGGTCAGGAAACACCATGGAACACATGAGACATTCCAGGCCTGGAAAAGCTAATTACAGATTCCAACTTACATAGCTTCCAAGCCCAGGCATAGCATGTGAGAGGAGGCCTTCTGTTCCCAAAGCCAATGCTGGTTTTATGTCACAATCAATGAACCAGCTACAGGGCCGTGCAGTGTTTGGGTCAACAGTTTTGAGCCCCCATGTTATGGCCTTGCTGGCTAGTCAGAAGGGCAAGGAGAGAGAATGTCTAGCCCCTAACAACCATGTCACTCAGCCAATCCATTCCTCACATGCTGCCTGCTAAGCGCTCAAGTCTCTAGTTCGCTCTCTGGAATCCAGTCCTGTTGCCCCCCTCTATGGCCGAATCCTACCCACTTCACCCATGACTAAGACCCTGCTCCTTATCCAATCACTGCTTTTTCAGAGAGTGTCTTAGCATTAACCTTGGCCCATCTATTTAGAATTTGCTTTGACCAATCGCTTCTATTTATAGAAAGCTCCTGAGTTTAGGCTTCCTCAAAGCCTTCCACTGTAATACTAAAGGGTCCCTTGTCCTTAACACTTGGCACCCTGACTGGGAACCTGGCCCTGTAGGCTGTGTTATAGCTTGCTCTGAGGCAACACCACCACACATCCATAGGTTGTCATGAAGAAGCAAGGTCAGACTGGCTTTGTTTGACCCTCACAAGAGTTTATCAAGCTGTACTATGTGCCATGGAGGAAAAGGAATTCAGCCAGCAGAGACAATCATACACCAGGAAAAACTCTCCAGAGTGGGGAAAGGAGAGTTCAGTGTTAAGTACACTCATTGTTCTTGCACAGGAATGAGGTCAGTTCTCAGCACACACCATGGTAGCTCACAACCATCTGAAACTCCAATTCCAGGGAATCCCACACCCTCTTCTGGCCTCCAAAGGTACCAGGCATGCACATAGTACACATACATTCATGCAGGCAAAACATCAATGAGCATAAAACAAAAATAAATTACAAAGAAAAAACATCCAATCTAAGCTGAGCAGAAGGCTGGTCTGGGTGGTAAGGGACAAATGCATTCACTTCCCACTCAAGTTTTCAGGCATGGATGGGGTCATGGTCAGATTAAGAGATCTCCAGGCACTCCCAGGGTCCCTGTAGTCTAGAAGAGGTCATACAATCAACCACTTCGGGATACTTAAAAACTACTAACATCCAGGCTTAGAAACCGGGCATGTTACACACCTATAATCCTAGCTCTTGGAAAACAGAAGCAGGAAGCTCCTTGTAACTTTAAAGCCAACCCAATCTATACAGTATGTTCCAGGCTGGCTAAGGCATCATAGCAAGACCTATTTTAAAAGGAAGGAAAGAAGGAAGAAAAGGAAGGAGAGGGGGAGGTAGTGGAAGGAAGAATGGCACAAGGTTACACATAGGAGTGCACTGAGCTAGACAGGTATTTTGTGGCCTCTTCAAGCTACAGAAACTGTCAAGTGTTCAAACATCTGTCCTTTCCTGGGTTTACCCGCCCACCTCCAAACACATCTGGTCTTAATCTGGCACTCCAGCATGAATTCATTAATGTCACAGTCCCCACAGCAGACATGGTAGGATATACTAAGACCTAGCTGAATTCAGGAGTAAAACAGGCCTCTGAATGAGGATGCAAACACCTGGGCTAAAGGGGACAGAAAAAATGAAGAAAATAATAGGAATTTATGAATAATATTTGTGTTGGATTTGTTAAAGTGTTAAAAGGTATAAATGACCTGTAGCTCCTACACCTTCTAAGGTCTCACCCATCCTTCACATCCAAACGACCCTACCCAGGGCTACTTTACAACTTCAGGAACCGTCTTGTATGTAAATGCCTCTTTGCTGCTCTGAAAATCATCTGACTGCATCACTACACTGCATCAAACTGTCTTGCCTTTCTGGCATCCCCTCCCAGGCTCTGACAACACTTGGACTTCATCACGTGTGACTACCCTACAAGACTCAGCCCAGGCTGGAACAATGACTGGCATCTAAAAAAGGAGCTATGCAGAAATGAATGCCTCATCTGTCTCTCTGCAAAGCCACGGTCCAAAAGTGAAGCAGATTTTCTCAGGTAAGGACACAGAGGCAGATCGAACCACTGTGGGTGACAGTAGCTTACTCTTGTAGTTCGAGAAGGGAGGCCAGAGGTAGGGCAGCTCTCCTGGTTACACACACACACACACAGATGACAGGTCTGACATAAATAAAGAACTTCCCTTGGTGTCAAGAGCCAAAACTGTAGTAAGGGCAAGAGTATCTGCAGATAAGAGATATTTTATGTAAAGGACTTAACACCATTATAATCACCTGTGAACTAAACACTTGTTGGGACAAGAAATGCCAAGACACTTTAGTTTTAAAAGCCCCTGAAGTAAAAGAGGCAGATTTGGAGCAAGCAAGAAAGGGTGCCCAGAATCACACTACCTAGTCAATAAAGAAGAAAGACAATAGCAAACCACAGGATCAGTACAGGTTAGTGACTACAAGAGTAAGTAAGCGATAAGACATCAGGGGGAGCACTGAGTCTGATTTGACCACAGAAATAATGTAAGCAAGCACAATTGTCAGACATGAAATCTAAATTGTAACATTCAGCAAACATTTTACAATCCCAACAGCAAGCTGCCATTCTTATTTCAGCGTTCTTACAGACCAATAGGAAGATCAGTCTAGAGTGGAAGTGAACGGGCAGAAGACAGATGTAAAAATAATTTTAGAAAGGAAACAGCTAATTCAAACATGCTATCACTGCACCCAACAACTCTCCTTATTAACCCAGGAAAGTCATCACAGACTTCTGATTACTTGGTGAAAACTAGTAAGCAAGAGAGACAAACAACACAAACACTGTATCACTGATGTTGCAGGTTTGAGACAAACTAGACACCATGCCATGAAACAGACAAGGCAGAAAGAAGTAACTGTTGTAGAAGGAAAATAGACTGATACATATACTGAAGATGGTGAGACATAAGAACACTAACAGGTTAATAATAATGGTTCTCTCTGAATTCTGCAGCTAAGAATTGGCTTCTGTGTTATTTTTCTTTATGTTTCTGTATCAAATTTTAATCTTGTTAAAGAAAGTAAAGTTACCAGCAACACTTAATACACAATATACTTCCCAATTCCTGTCTCCTTCAGCAAACTGGCTCTGGGCACAGCTAGCTCTCAACAGCCCATAGAGAAGGGCAGATAAGGGTTGCACCATTCCCAGAATACCATGCACTCCCCAAATCACATGCCAAGGCTTAGAATGCACCAGAGATGTGGATTGTGGAGCTGCTTGGCTTTCTGAGAACACATGGCCACTGAGATGGTGACATCCCACCACTGGGAACTTTCTGGCCATTTTTATGTTTAGAATTGTGTTATAAGCTAGGTAGTCCTACTCCACACCTCACTGTTTGCCTCTCTCCTGCACCCCATGAGTCCCATAGAAGAAAGAACATTCTCAGCTATCAGAAGTGGTCAGCAGTGGGGGGTGGGGGGTGGAGTGTGGAGGCACAACAGGAGAAGCCCCAGCCCTGCTGGAGCCTTAAAACCACACCCTCCCTGGGAGAGAGGCAGACAGCCTCCCAGAGCTCCTCCTCCCATAGAAGCACTGGACCTAGTCCCCTTTCTCAGTACCCTGTAGGGCCTCTCAAGCTCTGAACACAGCTGAGAGCGGTAGCAGACTCCCTTCTGTCTGGGTGCCAATCTTACCCCTGTCCCTGTAACCATCCTTCATGTGGCCTCTTTTTCTTCCTGCATCCCCACTTTCTTTTGTGGTCCCAAATAGAGGCCATCCTGGTCTCCCGTGTCCTCAGGAACCCCAACAAAGCAAGTGACCACTCATCTTCCCAGCCAGTCAGCCAAACTGCAACAGACACATTGACTTTTCTCTTGCCATTTGTCTGTCAGAAACCATGGGTCTCTACTTCAGAACATAGCAGGCTGAACTCTTCTCGTCATCTGCTGATAGGCACCTAAGTTCCAAAAGCCTGTCTGTCCCCTCCACTCTGCTCTGGGGCAGTCAGAGCAAATCTCGTTAAAGTACTGAAGATGAAGCCCAAGGGCAATCTTCTTTAAAACCTGCAAGACATCACGCAAGGCATCACGCAACAACTCTGCTCAGAACCTTCTGCTGTCTTCCTATCAAACTTGAGTTCAAGTTCTTGTACGCACAGGCTCAAGATCTCTGCCTGTTCCACACCAGTCTCGACCTGCCCTGCCCAAGGATGCTGACCTCTACACTGCCCCTTGAGCAACCCTGTCAGCTCCTGCGTGCCCCTCTTGCCTTCCCTTGTGTGCAATTCTTTTGGAGAGCTACAGTTCACACCATTTAGCCCTTCTAAGCTCTACCCTACATACCCCAGGGAGTGAGGTATTCATGTCTGGCACACAGTTCTATTCATACACAGAACAGAGCCCAGCATGTAGCACTTGCAAGCAAGAAATACTAAAGGAATAAAAGAGAATAAATAAATGGGGCCATTCTCATTCCAAACTGAAGACTTTGGGTTCAGCCAGCAAATCCTCAGAGACTCATCACTCTCCCATACATATACGTACGTACATACGTTACACACACACACACACACACACACACACACACACACACACACACACACACACACACCTGTCAAGTTACTTCTTCCTTCTGGGCCTCAGAAAGCCACTTTCTGACCATTAGTTACTTTACTGTAAGTGCCTCACTAGCAGGGGCTGAGTCACTCCCCAGGGTCCTGACTAACCCTTTCTCCCCACCAAACACACACACACATAATCTTCTTCCCTTCCAGCATGATGGGAAATCCAGAGCTCCCCTTGGAGAAACAGAAAGGAACTGAATGACCAAGAGGAAAAGTCAGTCCTTCCTGGCTTGGCATTGAGAAAGTTCACACTTCTCAGGAAGTCAGCGCCTCTGAAAGTGAAACATTAATAGAAATATTACTGGAAAATACCAAACAGGATGCAAAGGAAAATTCCATTGTGGAAGCAAGGCCCTCAGTCCATGTGCTTCAATGGTCGCAGCAAAGGGTTTCAGAATCAAAACATAGGAAGAAACGGAACTCAATCAGGCTGTCACCCTTCCTGCCAACTCAAGCTCTGGCCAAGCTGCCTCCCCACCCTGCCTAGGAGGGCAGTGGCCTCAGAAGACAAGGCTGCCAGTCCAGCTGGAACCTGCAGAGAGGCAGGGCGGGTTCTGCTCCAATTCTCCATCTGCAAATGGAGAATGCAACATCCTCCCCCAAGCAGGTCTGAGAAGCCAATGAGTTACAGGTATAAAAGTGACCATTAGGCTGTGGAATAATTACAAGATCACAGTACCAGTCATTCTTACAGAGTACGGGGAAATTACAGAGTAAAGCAAACCACAAACAAAGCAGGAAAACTCAAGTGTGAGATTATGTAATTTGAGGTGATACAGCACAGTGGTTAGAAACAGCCTCTGAACTCAGCTTCAAATCTCATCTCTGCCTTGTATTAGCAAAATAAATAAAATAAAATAAAAGGGAAATGACAGTAGCATGTACATCAAAGGAGGGCAGGGAGAGGAAGGACTGCATACAAAAACAAGAACAGCTGGCCCCGAATACATGCAACACAACCAGCTAGCAGGGCGGCGCTAACTCCCTACACCACACTAAGGACTCTTTGTCTGCCCAAACATCCCCTCCTCAGAGGAGCCTTCCTGGCTTCCCTCTTTTTCTTCCCTCCTCTCTCCGCTTCAGTTCTGTGGTGCTGACCAGACTAGCCTTTTTGCAGGACCACTCTCAGTTCACCCAGAAACTGTTTACCTATCACTTCCATCCTGCAGACAGATCTGTGCTCCAACCTTTGGTTCCCATGTCCCCAATCTTTTAAAAGTCCCTTATGTGCAAGCACTGATCAGTTCCTGTACCATCCTCGTATCCCGTAACTCTAGACACTGACCTGCATGTAGCAATTCCTCAGACAATACTGGCCCAACAGAAGTTAAGAAATCAGACCACTGCAACCTGTTTCTATTGATATACCCCTAACGAATGGGGTGCCATCAACCAGCCAGAAGCCCCAGCTTTCAGCTATAAGGTCATTTCAGGTTCACTTGGGGGGGATGTTTGTGTGTATATGTACATGTGTGTGAGTGTATGTGTACGGGTGTGTGTAATGTACGTGTATGTACGTGTGTGTGTGTATATGTATATGTGTATATTGTGTGTGTGTATGTGTATGCGTGTGTATGTACGTACCCATGTGGAAGTCACAGAACAACCTAGAAAGGTTGGTCCTCTCCTTTCACCATGTGGGTTTCAGGGATCAAATTTAGGTTGCTGAGCCATCTCTTGGGCCACAAGTCCAGGGTCTTTTTGTTTGTTTGTTTTTGTTTTTTGTATGACCAAAGCTGGCCTCTGCTTCTCCAATACAAGTTAAACTCACCAGAGGAGAGCTTGGCTGCAAGACCAGAGGAAACCACACCTGCTTCAGATTTGCCTTTTAAAGCCAAGGTTATAGAACAGCAATGCTTTGGGATCAGGGAAAGGATGGGATCAAGCCTTGAGGTTAAGTCCTAATCAGTCTTGTTCTCCAGAGTGTCTAATTAGAGAAGACGGTCACCTGACCTCGTTTTAGGAAACTTAAGTTCTTTCTTGATATGGGCACAGAGGTACCACCAGCTTTCATCTTAAAACAGACACACATAGCTTAGCCAATCCTTTGGGGGAGGGAAGGTCTGGTGTTAGAATGAGAAGACAAGACAGTTACAAGACACACGTTTTGTGCAGCTGTCCTCTGGGATGCGCCTACTCTGTGTGCAGAATTTCTCTATAAAATAACTGAAGTGCAGCATTAACATCTCCTTTATGGAATTCAGCAGTGAAGAGATAGGGGAGAGAGAATCCAGCTGTGGGTAAAAGTAAGGAAAGGAGATAAAGAAGTGGAAGGGAGGAGAAATACAACAACCATCCCTGAACAGCAGGCCCTTCCCATGGCCATTGACACTGGGAAAGAGGGCCAAATTAGTGAACATCATGTGGGTAGTAGACTCAGAATGCACAGGTGTGCACCTTGTCCTGATTCTTGGGAGCTGTGACACCAGGTTCATCACTAACTTCTCTATACCTCATTGTCTTTATCAATAAGATGAGCCAACAGCATCTACAGCAGATGAACAGCACTGAAAGCCTGGAGAATGGCTTGCCTACATCCCTGCCCCTTGCCACAAGACACTTGTGCCTGCCTCTTTCTGAATCACCGCCCTTGCATCATGACTTGCTTTGGTCAACTACATTCAGCAGAAGGGACACTGTTCCAGATTCCAACCTCAAGAAACCTCATGGGCTTCTGCTCTTTCTTGGAACCCCACCTTGTCATGTGAACAAGTGCTGAAGGAGAATCGGAGCCCCATCAAGACCAGAAACGGCACTCAGTGTGTGATGCCAAGGTAGAAAACTATAACCCATGAGCCAGCTGCCTGGCTTTGAAAGTAAAGTCTTATCAGAACACTACCAATATATTCTCTAAGGCTGCTTTTAGCTACAATGGCAGAGCCAACCAGATGCAATCGAGACCACCTTGCTCTCAAACCTGAAAGCATTTACTACCTGGCTCTGGCCCTTAAAAAGGGTGTAGGGGGGGTGGTGTGTGTGTGTGTGTGTGTGTGTGTGTGTGTGTGTGTGTGTGTGTGTTTAAAGCCCAGAGGCTGGAGTGACCTGTGATGAAACAAGGCTGTTATAGTACTTGTAGCTAGCATCTAGAATGCCTGAGGACTCTGTGACCATGGAAGGGGTTAGAGTGAACCCTTCTGGGAGATTAACATTGAAAACAGTGTTGATAGCCATCATTTCTCTCCGTCTGCTTTCAAGGGTTGACACATGAATGGGGAACCTCTCCTCAGCCAAACGACAGCAATGGTCCTAACTTTTCCAAAAGGACTTCTCAAGGACTGGAGAAGGATATATGGCTGCCAATCAAATAGGAATGGCTGACAATGACCCTGGCTTCCACTGATCCTGACTAGTGATTTTATGTGAAAAGATCAAAGATAGGTCAACTGCCCTGCAGCAAGGCCCACGAGGCCAGTTCTGCCAACTGTGGGGCCCCCTGCACCTGTATATCAGCCCCACCTCCCTCTGCATGGCCGACTTCCCTGCTCAGGAATTCCCATTCATTCCTCAAGAGTCAGATCAGCTAACACCTGCTGGCTCAGCTGGCCCTCCTTCACCTGCCAGCATTCAGGCTTGCCCAGCCCTTTGTACACACTTCAGCCTTTCCTTAGGTTCTGATACTGTCTTGGGCTGGAGAACTTAGTGTGCTTGCTCATTTTTTGATGCCCATGGGAGCTTGTCTCCAGACTTTGCTTGGATATCACTAATCAAGGATGCGTATGTCAATTTGGGGTGGATTTCAAGGCACTGCGGATTGAATCCGGTGCCTGATGATTGTGAAAAACCTTCCTCTCGAGATTGAAACATTCCATCCTTCAGGAAGCTCCTTGAGCAGGAAGGTAAACAATTCAAAATAGCTTTCTGAAGTCCCTGAAACTGACCAGATTCACTTGTCCCCTCCCTGACAGAGTAAATAAGAAAAGCTGAGAGGCAAAGACTCAGAGGAGAAAAGCTGCAAAGACTTGTGTTGTCTAATACTACACAACACCTCAGCCTTCTCTTAGCTGTACTTTTTTTTTCACTTTGTAGATTCTATGTTTTGCCTGCATGCTATCTGTGCAACATGTACGTGCAAGGTGCCCACTGAGACCAAGAGAAGGCACTGGGACCCCTGCAGCTGGAGTTCCAGATGGTTGTGAGACTGAACCCAAGTCCTCTGGAGAGCAAGCAGTCTCAGCCACTGGGCCATTTCTCCACACCCAGTCTTTTTGAGACAAATCTACGTTGCCCAGGCTGCCCTTTAACACACTCTATAGCCACCCAGACAGATTTTGAATTTATAATCCTTCGGTCTCAACTTCCAGAGTAGCTGGGAATGCAGACCTGGCCTTCCCTCTCCCCATTTGAGTGCCAGGTAGTTATGACTAAGGCCACAGGGAGCTGCAGAGCCCAGGACACACAGCCTGCTGTACCCTGATGTACCTCCTTAGCCACACTTGCTTTCCTCTGAATTCCCCCTGCCTAGCAAAGAGCTCAGAAACTACTAGGTGCTTTTCTTTTTTTTCAGTTAAAAATTATTATTATTATTTATTCTGTAACTATGGAAAATGTGTATACTCAACTCTGTGGATGTTGACAACATACCAAGTGTTGGTACACATATCATGTATTTAAAATCTGGCAAAACTTGTGTCATGGTACATCTTGACTTTCCCAGGTGTACTGGAAACACCATGACAAAAGAAACAACACCAGCAGAAAATGTAACTAGATGAGATCAGTTTGGCTATACCCAAGGACACCCACAAAGTAACTGTCTCCCCTCCCCCCAACAGGGTTTCTCTGTAGCCCTGGCTGTCCTTGAACTCACAGAGATGCTCCTGCCTCTGCCTGGAATCAAAGGTGTTCACCACAATCAACTGGCTTTTTTTTGGGGGGGGGGTCATTTTTTTCCCCCAACAGCATGACTAAAGGAATACAGCTCTATCTACTTCCACCTACTACAATTTTCTTTTCTCTCCCAGGAGCTCAGACTCATACTACCTCTCACCTGAAATATATTACATCTGCCCCCTAATTCTGGGTCATCTCCTTCAGAAGTGTCAGAAGTGCCCAAGGCTCTAAGACCAGCATTTCTCAACCTGTGGGTCATGGCCCCATGGAGTCACATATCAGATACTTTTTACATTAGGATCAGTAGTACAATTATAGCTAAGAAGTTGCAACAGAATAATTTTATGGTTGGGGTCACCACAACATGAAGACCTGTACTAAAGCAGCATTTAGGAAGGTTCCAAACACTGCTCTAAGCATATATCCCCCCCTGACCTGTACAAAAACTCACCTGGGAGACCCAAACTGAGGCTCCCACCTGATATCATCACCCACCCCACCCTCATCTATTGTTACCTCTCCTTTCCCAAGAAGATGCAATGCACATAGGCTCTGCTTCCAAGAACACATCCTACGTGATGTCTTTCTTAAGGATGTGAGCATGTATGCATACTCAGTCTGACATATAAGGCCCCTACAGCCTGCATTCACCAGATCCTGCACCAATCCCACGGCTGCCTCTAGGTTCACCTTAAATGCCTACTTCCCAGAGAGAGACGCCCCCCCCCGCGCCTCCCCGAGTTCTCAAGGCAAAAGCACAGTGGGAGAAAATGATGAAAACTCACATTCACTTCCTCCAGAAGCTCAGACCAAAGACTAATGCATCCTTAATTTCTGCCTCCTTCCCCACTCAACTCACTCGCACACCCCATCTCCAGCGCAAGATGCTGGTTAGCTGTTATGTTAGGGGAGAATCCAGAACAGTGAAAGGCCTCTTTCCCTGTGAGTCTACAAGGAAAACAGATGTGGTGGTGGAGGACTGGGATGTGGACTCACTCACCTGGGAGAACAGGGGGACAATGCAGGGTACAAAGGAGGAAGGGACAAGTGTTGACTAGCAGAAATGAGACCCCAAAGCTGAACCACGGTGTGAGCAGCACCATGAGATGGCTGGCTCCACTGCATGACACAGGTCTGGGATTAAAACTGGACAATGGCACAGGCCAATTCTCTAAGGACTACAGCAGGAGGCTAGACTGTCCCGGGCTAAGTACTGGTGGTGACTAAAGACAGGTTCAGGGACATTCAGGGCTGGATCCCAGTAGGTCTGGCTTTCCCAGTGCTGTGTGCTAGAAATAATGTGAAAACCAGACTGCCTTCGGACTGCCAGATGGAGGGAGGTACTGGCCACACACTGAGCTAGAGGTTTGCACCTGCAGCCTATATCCAAAGTGGTCCTGAACTGAGAGTTAGGTGAAGGAGTTTCTCAAAGTGGAACCCAGGACACTACAAGCACTCACTCAGACACTTGTCAAAACTCACTCTCAAGGCTCCCTCCAGAACTGTTGAGTCACAAGTTTCAGGAGATGAGCTGGGACAGTAAGAGATAGGATGGGGAGGAATGCGGTTCAAAATGCTGTCTTCTAGCCATGCTATGGCCACTGTACTCATGAACTCACAGCCTGATGGTTACCCAGACAAGATCAAGCCTGTCAATAATCCTAGCATGGGTGGGGGAGGAGTTATCAGCAACTGATAGCTGGTGAGGGTGAGGGTGCCCCCTGGTAGTTTGTCCAGGTCCATACAAGCAGCACTAACTGGACTCAGTAAGTGATTTTTTTTTTTTTTTCTTTTTAAATAGATTAAGAAAGGAGCAACAATTGTTGGGGAGGGGGAATAGAGGGGGAGTAGGAAATTAGGAGTGGATGTGATCAAGATACACTTACATATACATATGAAATTGTCAAAGAATCAATGAAACAAATGTATTGGGGGGGGGTCGTTTTTTCAAAGAAACTGCAGAGGAGAGGCTGAGGATGGATATAGCTCCCTGGGCAGAACTGCTTGTTTAGCCTGTACCAAGTACTGGGTTCAATATCCAGTACTGAATAAAACTAGATGGACCATACCTGTAGTTCCCACACTTGGGAGGTAGAAGTAGGAGGGTCAGAAACTCAAGCTTGGGCAGCAGTGGTGCGCACCTTTAATCCCAGCACTCAGGAGGCAGAGGCAGCAGGAGCTCTTGAGTTCAAGGCCAGCCTGGTCTACAGAGTGAGGTTCAGGACAGCCAAGACTACACAGAAAAACCCTGCCTCAAAAATCCCCCCCAAAAAAGGAGAAAAGAAACTCAAGTCCATCCTTGGCTATCTAGTTAGTTTAAGATCGCATTCTTTGAGCCTTGTCTCAGAAAATAAGTAAAATTGCAGGACTAGGTTCCAGTAGTGTTTTAGCCAGCCTTCCAGGGACACTCTGTATCGCTGTGCTAGCTGGTCTGCTGTCTTGCAACAACTCCCTTGCTGCCCCCTTTCCTCTTGATAGAAGGAACATCTGGTAACTTCCTCCCTTGTCTCCCAAGAGAGACAACTCTTAAAGATCAAAGCTTCAGAGTAAGAAAGGAAAAGCAGCCCAGAGAGTTTCTTAAAAACTGTATCCCCTACCACCAACAACTCAGTTTACAAGTCCTGAGCAGGCAGGCCCAGCAGGCCCTCTAGGGTCCTGTCCAACTCTAACCTCTCTGTGCCAGCCACAAGACTTTACCTGCAGTTCTGTAAAACATAAGACACTTCCCCCAGCCACACACACGATCATTTCTGGCCCCAGCTCAACAATGCCCTTGCCTCAGAGGTGCCCTCCCGGGAGCCCCCAGCCCTCCAACCCCACCTCACAGGACTCAATACAGACATGCACAGCACAGGGTTCCCCTTCCAGCACCTAGTAGAGGAGAGCTAAGACTCTTGGGGAATGCCTGGTGACAATGAAGCCAAGTCTTAGACACAACTGACATTACAGCTACAAACTATGATTACTAAGCATTTCAAAGTGTTAACTCTAATTTGGGGGGGGGTGTTTACTTGAAAGCCACAAAAAAGTAAAATAAAAAGAATAAATAAAAGATTTCAGTGAGCAGGCGGAACCACTAGCGGTAGGACAAAGAAAGTCTGCCCCCTGGGGGGTGGTCTTGGGCAACAATGGTGACAGGGGAGTTCAGTGCAAATCTCTCCGGAAAGCTTTCTGCTAACTTTCAAATGCATAAGCTCCAGGTCCTCCCAGCAGGCACACCAAACTAAGCTTGACCACAGACGAAGCTGCTGGAAGGAGCTTCTTGTCTTAGGAGATCAACAAGCCTCATCAGCATGCAGTTTTCACCAAGAACATCTCTCTTGCCCCCTTGGTGGGTGTGTAGTCATCAGGCCTTTCAGCTCGCTGTCATTCGAGTGCCTGGGGAGCCCAGAACCTTCCAAGGTGCGCCCATACCCATACCGTTCCAGCGAGCAGCACCATCATCCATTCTGGACAGACAAAGCAGAAGAGTGGATGACCCCAGGGAGAAAACCAGGCAGGAAAATTAAAGGAGATCATCCCCTTACTCATCTCACCCATAAAATAAAATGTAGCCTTGCCAAGCACCAGCTGACAGGTAGAAAATGTCTCCAAACGGAGATCCAGGTTCTATCAGTCTGGGCAAAAGTTTGAGCTTGCAAGAAGAATGTGGGGGAGAACCCAGAGCAGGGGCCTGACAGCCAGGCAACCCTGCCCTAAGGATCGAGATCTCTCACTGGGCCTCAGATTTAATCAAAACACTGCCTCCACTAGAAGCAGACAGAACAAGTATTTTATGGGGGAAGGGAGGGCAACTCCGGAGTGTGAAGAGAGAGAGTAGAGGGGCCTGGCTGTAATTAACTCTCTTGCTACAAAGCAGGGGACTAGATGGCCTGATTGACAGGGGGTTGCCACAAAGGCCTCTCATCCCCATAGGGATGGTTCCAGGAAAGAGGATGGGGTGGGCAGAGATGGGTCTCCTTTTAGCAAACCGCCTCCGGAGCTTGGGAGAGGAGGTAGGAAGTGCCAGATTGGTGAGTTCTCGCTGGGGGATGGACATTTAGACCGGAAAAGCCTGCGTGGGGGTTCCCAATACCGCTCCAGTACAACAGGCCGCTGGGATTGGGAAACTGGCACGCAGAGTGCGATGTTTAGACGCATTTACATATACACATTCAGAGACACCTAGTTAAGTAAAACTATGACCCGGAGAGTCCATTTCCCGCTCTGGACCTCAGTTGCCATCTGCATCTGGGAGGGGGACCACCACACAAACCCGGGGTAAACAAGAGCAAATACTCTTTCAGGCCAGCCCAAGTTGACTTTACTGGGGGAGCCGGAAGGGCTGGCTGACTCTGTTTTCTGGATAAAGCTAGGCAGGGTGCTCTCGGTAAGGAGACGTTGGGAAGCAGAAGCCAAAGAGTCGTACCAGAATGCGCACCGCCGCCTAGACTCCAGAGTGCCAGAGCAAAGTTGACTGGTAGGGCTGGTTAACGTGCCTCAGTTTCCCAAGCGCACCAGTAGCTTTGGCTCTTACCTTGTCTTTCTGGCCGGCTCCGGTCTCCTCGGCGGCGCACTTGTTGAGCAGCTTTTTGCCCCCGCAGGTCGTCGGGCTCCAGGTGCGGCCGCCCGAGCACACGCCTCCCGGGGGATCCCCCGCAGCACCCGCACTCTCCACTTTGATGAGCCGGTGCTTAGGGGAGATGTAGCGCACCTCGGCTGGCGTGGCCGGCCTCCGCTCGCTGCTGCTACGGTAGAGGTGCGGGGAGCCGGAGGATGAGGACGAGGACGCGGCGGCCCCGGGCCCGGCCGCCGCGCAGCAGCAACCCGCAGCACCAGCCGCCGCCGAGAAGGCGCGCTGGCTCCCGCCGGGCTCCCCGCCGCCGCCGCCGCAGTAGTCCAGGCGGCACATGGCGCGCAGTTTGCGCAGCGACGAGCCCGGCCCGTTGTACGGGTCCTCGAAGTCGCGCTCCTTCTGCGCGCGGTAGGCGCGGATGAGGTCACTGGTGCTGCCACTGTCGTCGGGCAGCGAGCCCGACGAGGCCGAGAAGCAGGCGGCGGCCGACCCACAGGACGCCGAGGAAGCCGAGCAGGCCTGCGGCACGGCCTGCGGGGGCTGCTCGCGCCGCTCGCCCCGGCGCCGCTGCTCGCGGTAGTCGGGCCTCGGCGGCTGTGGCGGACTCTTGGTCTTGCTGTTGCCCAAGCTGAAGTACTTGTTCAGCCACTTGGCCATGGCGAGAGGCCGCCTAGGGCCGCGGCGCGCGAGCCCCGTCCGCCGCCGAGGCCATTCGGGGGGCAGCGCTGCCGCCCAGTCCCGCAACGCCCCGGCCCCGGTTGGGGGCGTGCGGGGTACCGGTCGCCAAGTTCAAGTTCTCGCAGCCGCCGCCTCCTGCTGGCCGCCACCAGGCTCCGGCTGCTGCCGCACAGCCCTCCGCCCGCGCTGCGCGCCGCCCGAGCTTCGGATCTCGCGCCCGTTACGGGCGCGTCTCATAGGGGCCCCGGCCTCAAAGAGCGGAAGGCCGGGCGCCCCCGCCGCTCACGCCCGCACCGAGCGCGCCCCTCTGCGAAGCGCGCCCCTGCCCCGTGCGAGCCGCGGTCGGCTGCGGGCTTCTCCAGTACGCTGGGGCAAGCCCGGCCCCGCCGCGGGTCGGAGAGTAAGCGAGCGACGGAGGGAGGCGGCCCGCGCCCGGCGGAGCCCGCGCGCCCCTGCCCGTCCCGGCGGCGCCTGCAGCTACCGCTGCCTCTGCCGCCGCCTCCCGAGCCGCCGCGTGTGTGACACTCGGCCGCCAGAGCCCGCCCTGCGCCGCGGCCCTGCCCTGTAGGCCCCGCCCCTTCCACCAAGTCCCCGCCTCCCGCGTGCGGCCGGGAACCTCCCCCCTGCAACACGAGCCACCTCCCGCGGCCGCCTGGGCGCCGACCCCCGGGTGGTGCCGGAGGGCTCTCTCGTCCTGCCGCCGGGCCAGCTCGGCCTCCCTCCCACTGACACTGCGGCGCTCGGAGGCCAAAGCTGTGTGCACAGTTCCCGGAAGCCTGTGCGTCGTGCACCCCTAGGGTAGATGACCACCGTCGGGGTAGTTGGAAGGGTAGACTAAAAAATCACGACCTCTCTAGTTAACCTAGAGGACCGTGCGGAGGAGATGCCCTCAACGAGAGTGTGGGTCCCTTTTCTCTATAAAAGGACAGAGACTCCGGTTCAGATTTTCCGGTGCCAGGTCTTCGAAAGGCTCTTTATGCTAATGAATGTATTAGCAATCCAGATGACGGATGCACACGCGATAGGCGGCTGGGACCCGGCAGGGCACCAATCCGGGAGCAAGGCTAAGGGGAGGTCGAAATGTTTACTTACCTTTTCACCTTGCAGGAAGTGGGGCTTTAACCCTGTTCACTGCCAACCTTAGTGGAACCAGCTATGTAAACATTTAACGCTTAAGGTTGTAGGAACTGGCGAGGCTCTATTTAATCCAGAGACAATTTTACAGATGGTGAAACTGAGGCCCGATGTAGATCACACGGGTGGACTTGAGTACCAGTCCTAGGAACTGGTGACTTAAAACATTGTGGTTATTACCCAAATGTGAGGAACCAAGACCATAGCTATTTTTTAGAGTCTACTCTCGGAGAGGGTAAGCATGATCCTTGTCAAGACCAAGAATCTTGCCTGAAAATAAGGCACCTGCCTTCTAGACCTTAATTCTATTTGGAATATGGCTAGGGACACCGCCCGCCTCCCCCCCCCCCCATATAGCTTAAGGATAAGATGTGAGTACCTGGGAAGCTGAGATATTCCTTAAGAATGATGATTTGCCAAAGTAGCAAGTTTATCCATTCTCCATCTGTCATCTGTATATTATGAGTTTGGCACACTGTTTGGCCTGTGTCCTATAGGTGTAGTAACCTATTAAAGCAGGCAACAGGTCCAGCATATGCTGGAGCTAGAAGTCAGGCTCCCATCCTGAGACTTTGGAACCTGATGGGCCACAGTGGCATCTCTCCAAGCTCTCCCTGTGACCTATACAGACTCAGGCCTGACACCACAGTGGAGAATAGGCAGGTCCAAGACTCTGAAAGCCATATTCTATCTACACACACACACACACACACACACACATTTTGCCTCTCTCATTCCACTTGAATTTTCCAAACCCCACTATTACCCATTTCCCAACAATCTCAGATAACATTACCTGAGACCTATCCATTTAGCATCCCTAGGAAATAGTCCTAAAGTATGCACACACCACAAGGTTGCATATGTGGTATCTGGAGCATAGGGAGAGGCCCCAGAAGTTGATGCTAAGATGCTTATTTTGGGTATCCCTAGACTTGAATGTCTCAAATTACCCTTTAAATCCTTGCTCTGCTGCATAAGCACTTAATCATCCTGCATGGAGAGAGGCCCCAATTAAGGGGGGAAAAAACCTGAACTGCCAGGACATCCTCATTTTTAAGCCCCGCCTCCATTCAGCTTGCTCCCTTCAGCTTCTAGGCTCAGGAAGGAAAGAAAGGAGACCAGATCCTGGCAGTAGGCCAGGCAACCTGGGCCAAGAAAGTCCTCCTCAGGATCTGGACGCCTGTCCCTTGTTCCCAGTTCCCTGCATGCTGTGGGCTGCACGTGGAAACATTGTCTTTGCTTTTCTGAAGGTTTAGGAAGAGAAGTTGTATTTCACAACTTACTTTTTACATTCTCAGCTAGCCATGGAGTCAGAGATGCTTTCCCCTGTAATGCTTCTTATGGGCTATAATTTGCAAGCCAGAATTATTGTAATGCTATAGTATTATGCCAAGATCTTCCAGAATCCCTGTGTTACTGCCCAGCCCCTAAACACTGTATATAATTAACCCCAGTCACTACCCCTGCAATCTGATGTTATTCCTGGTTTACAAATGGGGTTGCTGGCCTAAAGTGGTATTTACTTGATACAAGCAAAAAGTCTATGAGTGTTTTCCTTGGGAATGTATAGAGACACACCTTCAAAGACAAAGTCAGAAACAATAATTCCCAAAAGAAAAAAAAAACAATATTAAAAAAGACAGTGGCCAGTGTCATCAGAGCACTAAGGAAATGAACACTCTTTCTTTTCAGTTACAGCTACATGGTTTTACAGAAGAGAAAGTGGGACCAATGGCAGAGAGAAACTGAGTCAAGAGACACAATTGATGACCATTCTCTTGACACCACAAATCCAACCCTATGTATTATTATTTAGAGAGAGAGAGAGAGAGAGAGAGAGAGAGAGAGAGAGAGAGAGAGTATGTGCATCTCTCTTGGCTCTTTTATTTATTTATTTTTCAAGTGCCAGAGACCCAATAGAAGACTTTACACTTACTAGGTGAAGGATCTACTACCAAGCTATACTCCTAACCCTTGGTTTGGCATTTGTGCTATTTATGTCCTCCTCCCTATCCTGCCTCAATTTTCTAGTGGGGTGGGTGGGTGTTTAGACAGCTATGTTTCTGTTTCTTGTAGGCAGAAGTTTCTGTCCTTCAAGCCCCTCCCAAGTAACCACACAGAGACTTAATAGTAATTATAAATGCTCAGCCAGTAGCTCAGGCTTGTTACTAGCTAACTCTTGCACTTAAATCAGCCCCCATTTCGTGTGTATGCTCTGCCATTTGACTTGGTACCTTTTCTCAGTACAGCATGCCCATTTTGCTTCTCCCTGTGTCTGCTCACCACTCCTCCTCTGACTCTGTTCTTCTTCCCAGCATTCTCAGTTTGGTTCTCCCACCTAACACTATCCTGTTCATCTATTGGCCAGTCAGTTTCTTTATTAAACCAACCATATATTCACACAGTGTAAAGGAATATTCCACATCATTTCCCCTTTTTATCTAAATGAAAAGGAAAGGTTTTAACTCTAACATAGTAAAATTATATTCGACAAAACAGTTCAAGTAAGAATTACAGCAACAGCCAGGCAGTGGTAGTTCATACCTTTAATCCCAGCACTCGGGAGGCAGAGGCAGGAGGATCTCTGTGAGTTTGAGGGCAGCCTGGTCTACAGAGCAAGTGCCAGAATAGGCTCCAAAGCTATAGAGAAACCCTGTCTCAAAAAACAAACAAACAAAAAAAGAATTACAGTAACAATATCCAGTCCATTTGTATTTGGAAAAATCAGAGAAAATGTTATTTATCTAATCTTTGTGAGTCTAAAGTTTTATACCTACTTTATCTTTTATCATAACTAAGAAAAACTTGAAGTCTTATTATTTAGTCTTTAACGCCATCAAAGACCTCAGAAGGTTGTAATATTACCTAAATTTCTTATTTATTTATTTATTTATTTATTTATTTATTTATTTATTTATTTTTTCAAGACAGGGTCTATTTGTGTAGCTTTGTAGACCAGGCTGGCCTTGAACTCACAGAAATCAGCCTGTCTATGCCTCCGAAGTACTGGGATTAAAGGTATGTACCACCTCTGCCCAACTTCAAAATTCTTTTGTAACATTGGGGCATCCAACTTTGGCCTTCAGGCCTAGTATATCTGACAGACTTTTCTGAGAAACAGAGAATTTTTAAAGACTGTCTTACCTTGCCTTGGCTAAGTTTGGCAGTTCTTTCTTGTGTGTGTCCTGTTGGTCCAGTTTGGGCATACTGTCAGCAATTGAGGCAAGAGCAGTTTCTTTGCCCACATGGCTAGCTTTTGGATAATATTACACATATTAAATGCCATATTCTGTAGGTCTTTGAAGTATTTGAAAAACATCTATTTATCTAAATATATCTATGTATGACCATACCTAACATGACTATAAGTTTGGCTATTGTAGATCACTAGTAATCTGTATTTCTTAATTATATATTACACATTTAAATTAGTTGCATAAGTACAATATTCCAAACCAGAATAGAAACATACATTGAGCATAGTAAAAATAACTTAAATTTGTATCAATAAACCAAAATCCATACTAATGTAAAATATTTTAAGATTAATAGTTAGTTGGTTTTTGGATTAAAGTAGATTCAGTAATCTACCTTTTTGTCTCATTTCTTTATCATATTCCCCTTTTTTCCTTTAGGAAGATATCTTTGAATTTAACTCCTTTGTTTAGCTTTTTTTTTTTTTTTCCTGACCATTACCAATAACAACTTGTAACCAACCCTCCTAAATAATGGCAAACATCCAAAACCCACCTTTTGAGAATGTTTTCTCTAGACTGTTTCCTGTTGTCTGGGGGTGCTGGCATCTTTGGGGAAACCTTGAGAAGAACAAGATAGTTGTTAAGTCTTGACTGGAGAGTTCTGTGAGCCGGCAGACTTGAAGCTGTTCTGGATGCCAAACTCTGATGAGACTATAGCAAAGGCATTTTCAGATGCTGAATCACCTGGGCCATCTGTTTCATTGGTGTCTCATCTCCTTGTTCTGAAAATACACAAACTTTTCAAGGTAACATATATATCCATATTAATACAAGTATAGACTGTACATTGTACACAAGTCAGCCAAAGATGATATTTTCTTTTTGTTTTATGTTTGAGAAGACAAAATACACATTATGTGTTTTGTAGTTTTTCTAGGTTTATTTCTTTATGTCTATAGCCAGGATTTCAGGGGTTCTTCCTTGATCAAACCTGATCATCTTTAACCTTGAACAAATCCACAGCATCTCGTTTCCTGTGGAAATAAAAGCATAACCTCATCCCCAAAAGTAACATCTTTTGACTTTAATTTTGAAGTCAAGACAATTTAAAAATATGGAGGTTGGTTTAATCCAGTAGTTTTCATAATCCAGTGTATTTTAGGAGCTGTCATTCCTTCACTAGCAATCATAAAATATTAAGATAACACAATAACATAAAGAATCCAGACTCTTTGTGTATTTACTCTCTTTTTAAGAACTTCGTTATTTTAAAACTATGTATTTTTTTTCTTTGTTTTGTTTTTGTTTCCCAAGACAAAGTTTCTCTATATAACAGTCCTGGCTGTCCTATAACTTATTCTATAGACCAAGCTGGCCTCAGACTTACAGATAACTGTCTTCCTCTGCCTCCCAAATTCTGGGATTAAAGGAATTTTTTTAATCTATGGCTGTATATATGCTTTCTTTTCTCTCTCCTAAGTTTATGTATATTTTTTAACACACTATGACTCATTTAAAGTTTTCTTTCCTGTCTGAATCTGTCTTTACTGTGTATCTATAATCTTGTTCTGACCTCGTGAACCTTTAAACTGCTAAGTGTCATGGTCAGGACCTCCACCTTTGTTTTTGTGGCTGGCTCCTTCCTGCAGGCAACTGCCAGGAGATGCATCTCAGCATCATGGCTGGCGTGAGAGACATGAGACTAGGAAGCTGTACATGACTCTATTTTTGTGTGCTTAGAATCTTTTTTTTTTTTTTTAACTTTGTTAGATTTTATGTGGGAATTCTGGCCCTACATTGGAACACCATTTGTAGGCCCACTCTTTTTTCCACCTGCCAATTCACAAATAATGCTGTGGAATATTATTTTATGCTATGTGAATATATGTGACTGTGATTGGTTTAATAAAGAAACTGATTGGCCAATAACTGAATGGGATAAGGTTAGGCAGGAGAGCCAAACTGAGAATGCGGGGTGGGGTGGGGTGGGGGGAGGTGGGGGGAAGGGGGGGTGGGGGGTGGTAAGGATGGAACTGAGGCATTGCCAACAGATGCAGAGAGAAGCAAGCTGGGCATGGCAAACAGAGAAAAGGTACCAAGTCACATGGCAAAGCATAGATGAGAAATGTGGGTTAATTTAAATGTAAGAGTTAGCTAATAACAAGCCTGAGCATTTATAATTGCTATTAAGCTTCTGTGAGGTTATTTGGGAGCTGCTGCTGGTACACAGAGAAACCCCACCTATAGTTTCTGTCTGCTCTGTCTCATTTCTTTTCCATTAGACCAAGGACAAAAGGACAAGAACATGGCAGCTGCATTTTCTGTACCAGAACAAAGAAAATGACATTTGTAAAGGGCCCCAAATGATGTCACCAATTCAAGCAACTCATCTGCTTTTTTTTTTTTTTTCCTGTAAAACACAATTCAATCCAGTGAATGTGGACCCTCTAATCTTGGTGGCAAGGTCTTGTATATCCCAGGCTAGCCTCATACTCAAAAACTCTTTATGTAACTAAGGCTAACCTCAAATTCCTGATCCTCCTGCCTCCATCTCCCAAGAGCTAGGATTACATTTGTGTAATATCATACCAGCCTTTCTGTTTTTCTTCCTTTTAAGGAGGCAGGGTCTTGCTATGTAGCCCTGGCTAACCTGGAACTCCCTGTGTGGCTCATACTGGCTTTGAACTTGAAGCAATCCTCCTGCTTTAGCCTTCCAAGTACTGGGACTGCAGGTGTGCACCACCGTGCTCAGATAGTTTATCAAATATTTCCATCCATTTCCTGTCTGTAGGCCTCAGAGCACAGTAATGCTCTTCCCAATAATTGATACAAGGCAGGAAGGACAGGAGAACAGTCAGAGCTCTGACTCTGTGGGGAAGACTATGGTAAAGAGACAGTTCTCTGAGAAGATATCCGGGGTTACCCTTGAAGAATGAGTGGTATTTTTATTTATTGATTGTATTATTGTTTTGAGGTATGTATATATACATATGTATATATATGTATGTTTGTATATATGTGTGTATATATGTGTGTGTGTTGTATATATCATTTATTTATTTATTTATTTATTTATTTATTTATTTATTTATTTATTTATTTTTGAGACAAGGCATCATGTAGTTCAGTCTGGCCTCAAACTCCCTGTCCTCAGGATGACTCTGAACTGTTCTTCCTGCCTCCACTCCTCAAGGGGATCACTATAGGCTTTGCAGCTTTACCTACTGTCTCTGAGAATGGCCCTCAGGAGCCTGGAGAGTGAAGGTTGGCCAGTGTGGAACCACTGGAACTACGTAAGGTTTCTATGTTGGCTCTTGAGACATGAAGGCAGAAGATCAAGAGTTCAGGGTCATCCCTGGCTACAAGGAGAGTTCAAGTCCTATCTGAACTAATGAGGCCTCTTCTCAAAACAAAAACAAGAAGAGGCAAGGGAATGCCAGGCAGATGACTCAGCATTAGCAGATGTGGGGGAGGGGGGCAAGCACGGGGAGCTATAGCGATAGTCTAGTGTGAGGATTTGGGAGGGCTGAGAAAGGATGGATAACAGAAAGAGCTCTGCCTCCAGGCCAAGAAAAATGGAATTTCAACTGTAAGTAGTTTGGGGGGTGGGGGGAACTCGCTAATGACCTTTGCTAAAATGAGGAAATTACTTGATTTGATTTTTTTTCCTGCATTTTACAAAGATCATTTGGGGAGCAGCACACAGGATGCACTTGTTGGGTGAGCGGTACGGCAGGCAGAGCAGTCTCTTGTCTGCTTTTCTTAATCTGTTACTGCATCTGCCTGTGCATTCCTTTAAATATTAAAGGGGAAAGGGTGCCAGGAAATGTTTAGTACACAGAAAGTACTCCATCCCTTTTGTTGAATGAATGAGTGACACTGCAGTGGAAGAATGTTAAGTAATGGACTCTGAATGGGACTCTCCTTGGGCCACTCCTTAAACAGCAAGCAGCCCTTGCCCTGTGACAGGTAATACTGGGGGAAAGAGAGGCTAAGTTGTCCTTAGCCGCTCCTGTATTAGTTACTTTTCTATTGTGCTAAACCACCGCCATCAAGGCAACTTACAGAAGGAATGGTTTGTTTTGGCTTATGATTCCAGGGGAGTAGGAGTCCCTGAGAAGGCATGACAGCAAGCCCCAGGCATGACAGAAGGAATGGGAAGCTGAGAGCTCCCTCTTGAACCAAGCTCGAAGCAGAGGACAGACCAAAAGTAAACATAACTTTTTACCCTCAAGCCTGCTGCCAGTAGCATACTTCCTCCCGCAAAGCCTCATCACCTCAGTCTCCCAGGCTCCCCTGGCAAGCACTACCAACTGGAGACTGTGGAAGGACATAGTCACAACCTCACAATAAACATGTGAGTTTAGTGTAACAAGTCTTTCTCCGTCCCGACAGCCAGCTCCTAAATAATGACACCTATGATTATGAGAGCTCAGCCTATAGCTTAGACTTGTTCATAATTAGTTTTTATAACTTAAATTAACCCATAGTTTTATTCATCTACTCCTACCACGTGGCTTTTATCTGTGTCCCATTCTGTGTGTCTGACTCATTCCACGACCTGATTGAGTCACCCTTGTGCCTACATTCTTCCAAATCTCTCTCTCTGCCCAGAAGTCCCACCTATATACCCTGTCTAGCTATTGGCTGTTCAGCTCTTATACCAATCACAGCGTACAAATATCCCACAACAGTTTAGGGCCTGAGCCTGAGCTAGATGCATAGATCACAGAAAACCGTTCAGCTTCCTACTTATGTAGCCCACTGGAGGTGGTGATGGTGGTGGTGGTGGTGGCCCATACCATTAATCCCAGCACTTGAAGGCAGAGACAGGTAAATAGATCTCTGAGCTGGAGGCCAGTCTGGTATTCAGTGTAAGTTCCAGGACAGCCAGGACCCCACAGTGAAACCTTGTCTCAAAAAACCAAAAAAACAAACAAAAAACCCTACTTATGCATCCGGTCCACAGGGAGTCTCTTGCCTGGATTATTGCACAAGTTTTCCTACTTCCATCTCAACACAGCAGCCGCCATCCTATAACATTAACCAAAGTTTGCTGGTGTCCCTTATCTGCTCACATCCCCCCACTGAATTCCGTTCTTCAGGTAGTAAATGCCCAAATCTTTACAGTGGCTCACAAACTGTCACATGACTGGGTTCCTGCTCCCATTATGTGTTCTCCTCTCTCTCTCTCTCTCTCTCTCTCTCTCTCTCACACACACACACACACACACACACACACACACACACACACACACCTGATGTTCTTTTGGTCTTTAAATGTCACATGCTCAGCAAGGCCTCCCCTGAGAGCATTATCTACAAGTACACTCCCAACACTTGATGTCCTGTGTCCTTGTTTTATTTGTCTGAGTGAAGCTCACCCTATTTCACCCACTGAGTATTTACTTATTTTTCTTGTTTACTTTTTATCTTGCCCCACTATGGTTAGAGGATCTTTGCCCTTCCGTTCATTGCCATTTCCAGAATAGTGCCTGACATGTGGCAGGCAGGCAAACATTTCCTGTTTGTTGGATGAGTGAGTGTGTGTGTGTGTGCAGTAGAGATGACAGAAGGCAGAAACACTATAGTTTGGCATTTATGTCTGGATCTGTCTTCTAGTGGCCATTCTTGGCCTGGAAGTGGAAATATGTCAAATTTGATGCATTGGGGGATAAGGAAAATATATTTAAGATACATTACATGATGTCTTTATTTTCCCATTACCACTAAGCTATATGCCTAGCCCTATTTTTACTTTATATTTTAAGACAAAGTTGTACTAAGTTGTCAAGGCAGGCCTTGGACTTGTAATCCTGCTTTTTATGTAGTAGTTTCCTCTGAGATTGAACCATTCTATCCTTCAAGGAAGCTCCTTAAGTAGCAAAGTAAATGCTCAAAATAGCTTAAGGAAGTCCCTGAAATTGACTAGATTCACTAGGCCCCTCCCTGCCAGAATAAGCAATAAAAGTGAGTTCCCCCCAAATGGAAGGAAGCTGAGCTGCAAAGAATACTCTGAAACCAGACCCTGAAATCAAACTCAGAAACCAGCTGAGCTGCCTGGAAGAGGTTGAGAGCCACTGAGGCACCTGGAAAGGACACTCTCCAACCTGTTGAGCTGCCTGCAGGCTACATGCTAAGTCTGCTCCACATTCCCAGCTTTTGTGAGCTGTCACCCATGCCAAGGTGGGCCTTGGTGATGCATCTGTCTCTGAGTCATTTCTGCTCCAGTAATTAACCCTCAATCATGTTCCTGTAAGTAACCCCAATAAAACTCATTGGTTCAACAAGTTGTGTTTTGGTGGTACCTATTATTTGGTCTATCATGAGTTCCCTATCTGGGGTGAATAGACATGTGTGTTGCATTTTCCTGGGGAAAGTTTTATAACACAGCAGCCTCCCAAGTAACTGGGGTTATGGATCTGCACAATACAGCATCTATGCCCTACTCTTACTAGCAACCTTCTAATATTGGCTATGGTGCTTGTACTGTATGTTAGAGCTCCTGGCCTTACTCATCATATGCAATTACAGATACCCTCCGACCTCATTTCCCCACCACTGTTGCCATCTTTCTTGTTGTTTTCATGTATTTTACTTGAAATATTTCTTCACATAAATGTGTGAGCATGTGCTATTTGTGTTTCTGTAGAGTTCTCCAGATTCATCTGTATTGTAACAGCTGGCAAGATATCTTTGTGTATTTCTCTCTGTGCATGTTCCTGTGTGTGGTGTGTGTGCTGTGCCTGTGCTTGTGTGTGTGGTGCATGTGGAGGCAGGAGGTCCACATGAGATGTCTTTTCCAATCACTCTCCAGTTTATTTTGTGAAACAGGGTATTTCACTGAGCCTGAAGCCAATTCAACTGAAGTGTCTGGCCAGCAAGTCCCAGGGATTATCCTGTCTCTGTCTCTTCAGCACTGAGGCTTTAGGGGTGTATTGCCATACCTGGCTTTTTATTATGGGAATCCACAACTCAACTCCCCAGTGTTTCCATAGAAAGCCCCATACTGACTGAGCTCCTTGCTCCCACCTCTCTGAGACATGATCGGCATATGTACCCCTGGCTGGTCTAGAGCTTACTATATAGACCAGGCTGATCTTAAACTCGTAGACAATCCTCCTGCCTCTGCTAGGTGCATATTGTCATGCCTAACTTTTATTTTGTTTTTTGTTTTTTTTTTTGGAGACAGGATCTCATGTAACCCTTGTTAAGTAGCTGAGGTTGGACTTGAACTCCTGATACATCCCGAGGCAGACTATCTCATCCTGTGTCACATGCTCACTATAATCATACACTCAGGTTGTTTCCATACCATGGAAATTATTGTGAACAATGCTACAATGAGCACTGGAGTGCAGATGTCTTCAGCAGAGGAACTGTGTCTTTCTTACATTTATTTATTTATTTATTTATTTATTTATTTATTTATTTATTTAACGTCTATGGGTTTGCATGCAGTGCCTACAGAATCCAGAAGTCATCCGATCCCCTGGAACTGGAGTTACAGACCGTTGTGAGCTGCCGTGTGGGTGCTGGGAATCAAACTCTGGTCCTCTGGAAGAGCAGCCAGTGCTCTTAACCACTGAGTTGTCTCTCCAGCCCCAATAGTCCTTTTTAAAATAGATTTGGAAGAACCGCTATGTGTTTTTTCCATGATGGCTGCACCAACTTCATTCCTATCAGCAATTCAGAGTTCCTTTCCTCACCTATACTTATGATTTCTTGTCTTTCTGACCATAGCCATCCAAACTGGTATGAAGTGACATCTTACTTTGGTTTTAATCTGCATTTCCTTGTTGATTAGTGACTTAAGCACCTTTTTCTACTCACATTGGTCATTGTGTGTGTGTGTGTGTGTGTGTGTGTGTGTGTGTGTGTGCGCACTCGTGCTCCCACATGTGTATTATGTATGCAGGCACATGTATGTGTGTGCACGTGGAAGCCAGAGGTTGGTAATGGGTCTTCCTCCATGGGCTTCTACCTTATTTGTTTATCTGTTTATTTACTGATTAAATAATTTACTTATTTTTATTGATGTGTATGAGTATTGCCCTGCATGTGAGCTATGCACATGTGCATGCCTAATACACTTAGAAACCAGAAGAGGGCGTCAGATCCTCTGAAACTGGAATTGAAATTGTTAATGATCTACCATGTAGGTGTTAGGAACCAAACCCAGGTTCCCTACAAAGACAACAGGGCTCTTAACAGCTGCATTTCCTCTGGCCCCTATCTTTTTGGTTTGTTTCTTTCGTTTAACAAAGTCTCACTATGTAGACTCAGAGATCTTCCAGGTAAAGGGCCTCTGCCACCATGCCCAACTTTCCCTCTTATTTTCTGAAGCAAAGTTTCTCATTAAATCTGAAACTCACTGGTTGGTTTAGTGGCTGACCAGTGAGCTACCGAAGACCCACCTATCTCTTCTCTCCCCCACCTCTCTAGCACTGGAGTTACCGGTGCAACCTAAAAAGGTTCCTGGCTCTTACTCGGGTCCTGGGGATCTGAAATCGGGTTCTCCTGCTTGCACAGTGGGCACTGTCTTTTCATGTTGCTTCCTTCGCTGTGTAGCAGCTGAATTTTCAGTCTGATGTCATTTCTTTGGTTTAATTTTTGCTTTTATGGTCTGAGTTATTAGAGCAATGGTTCTTAATGCTGTGACCCTTTATATAGTTCCTCATGTTGTGGTGAACCCCAACCATTGAATTATTTCAGTTGCTACTCCATAACTGTAATTTTGCTTTGAATTGTAATGCAAATATTTTTGAAGATGGAGGTTTGCTGAAGGGGTCTTAACCACAGGTTGAGAACCACTGTTTTGAAGTGATATCCAAAGACTTCATTACTAAGTATTGACCTTTTCTCTTAAGATTTTATAGTTTCTGGTCTTACATTTAGGTCTTTAATCAATTTTGAGTGTGTGTGTGTGTGTGTGTGTGTGTGTGTGTGTGTGTGTATTATAAGACAGAAGTATAATTTCATTCTTTAGAACATAGATATCTAGTTTTCCTAACACTATTTATAGAAGCTGACCCCCTCCTCACTCTGTATTTGTAATGCCCTTGTTGAAAGCTACTGTTGACCCTTGGGTGTATTTCCGTGCTCTCCGTTCTGTTCCCTGGTTGATGTGTCTGTTTTTATGTCAGTATTGTACCGTTTTCTCTTGCTATGTTTTTGAAGCAGATGTATCTGTTCCCAGGTCCTGTTCCTGGACGCTGTCTCTTCAGTGGGGAAAGCAGATTGTGACTCATCCCTATCCTCCCGGCATCCAGAGGGGGCTCTATGGAGGTTGTGGCTTCCAAGTAGCCCCTTCCACAGGAATCCAAGTCCTGCAATTTGCAAGCCTGTCCCTGGTGGTGTCACTGAGCCAGCCACTTCTTCCACATCAGGTACAGCTAATCTTAGGAATCTCATTATGAATCCAAAGATAATCCTCTATGTCTAGATTAAAGGCTGTGTTTTGACCATTACTGTGCATTGAGCATTGAGCCAACGGCTTAATTGAGCTGTTTATGCCGCTGCCTTGATCTCTTCCCAGAGAATTTACAGCTAATTCCATGTGTCTCTGCGAATTAAGTGGGCCTCTCCCAACATGCTTTGCCCGGTGTTTGCCTGTGCCAAATCCCACTTGTCCTTGTGTTACCTAATTATGTGTCCTTGCTCACAGCTGTCTCTGGCCAGTGCCACTTCCAGCTTCCTCCCTCCCTGAGATGACCATTAATGATATAGCCCTGAGAAAGGCCATGCCTCAAGGCAGCATAAAAGGGGCAGCGGAAGTGAAGACTGGGTATAGCAGAAAGAACATAGATCACATTGACCCTTTTGAAGTCACCTCCAAGCAACTAAATGGCAGCAACTTTCTCCTGAAGAAGACTATGCATCCTAACACTAGTGTAATGGAAGGAAAGCATTCCAATCTGGGCTCAACACTCCTGAGCAACGGGACCACTGGACCTTAGTTTCCGTATCTGTAAAATGGAAGCTGGCAGGCCATTGCCTGTTGTTTTTAATTATGTGTATGCATGTGTTTTTGTACAGGTGTTCACAGCCCAAAAGAGCATCGGATCCCCTGGAGCTAGAGTTATGGGCAGTTGTGAGCTACCCAGTATGTACCCTTGATGGCTGAGCCATCTCTGCAGTCCAGGTTTTTCATTCAGTGTTTCAGCGATGTCCCAGGGTAAGGGGGAGGGAATTTGGAAAAACAAACAACAAAGGACTGCCATGGACAGTTGGGGCATGCTTAGGGTCACCAGCATTTGCTGTTTGTCTGAAATTCAGGTTTTACTGGGTGTTTTTATTTTTTCTTCTGACCCAACTCCAGGTGGCTTTGAGGGATAGAGAAGACCCTGTCCCCCTTGCCAGTTTCTACTGAGTATACAAACAAAAGCAGGGATTTTCAGTGCTGGCTGGCTTAGAGTCATCTAAAGAGCTTGAAAGGCACCCAGAACCAGTCTTGCTTTGTTTTTATTGTTTTTTAGAGACAGGGTTTCTCTATGTAGCTCTGGCTGTCCTTAAACTCGTACTGTAGACCAGGTTGGTCTTGAACTCAAGAGATCTACCTGCCTTTGCCTCCCAAATGTTGGGATTAAAGACATGTGCTATACCACCACCAGAACCAGTTTTAATCCAGACCATTGGATCAGAATTTGTGCAGGTTATTTCAGGTGTGGATTGTTTGTTTTGGCTCAGATAGGGCCTCATGTAGCCCAGGCTAGGTTACTATGTAGCCAAGGATGACCTTAAACTCTTTATCTTCTTTCATCATCATTTCCTGAGCTGTTGAGTTTGCAAACCTGTGCCACCATGCCTGGCTTTGTGGTGTGTGTGGCAGGTCACTCTTCTTCTCTATTCTCTTCTTGTCTCAGGTTCAGGACACATCTGAAAACCAATTGCTTCCTCTCCCCTCTCCCCCTCTCTCCCCAGCTCTTTCTATTGATTGTCTACAGATCTCCTTTCCCCACCCCACCCCTCTCTCTCTCTCTCTCTCTCTCTCTCTCTCTCTCTCTCTCTCTCTCTTTCTCTCTGTGTGTCTTTATTTTATACTTCCTAAGCAAGTACAGTGCACAATTAAGCTTGAAAACAAGTGGATCAGAATGCATGATGCTTCCAAACTGAAGACCTTGGATTAGCACATTTGCTAACCTAGACAGATCGGAAAAGCATGTTTCTGAAGAGGTATCCAGACCCTTAGAGGTAGAACCTGGAGTCTAATGGTTCTGTAGGTCATTCTGATGTATGCTGAAGCCTGAGAGTCAGTGGGCCAAAGTATCTTGAAGGTTCCTGGTTCACAAATGGGGTTCTTTACTTAGGGCCAAACCCCAGAAGACTTGGGGAAGCAAATGACAGGCAGGGACTGGCATCTTTTTGAGCAAACTGCCTGCTACCTGACAACTGCAGCAGAAACTATGAGATTGCCAATTGGCAGGGCATAGCACACGCCTCTAATCCCAGAACTTGGGAGACAAAGGCAAACAAACAGATCTCTGTGAGTTCAAAGCCAACCTGGTCTATAGTGCATTCCAGACTAGTCAGGGTTGTAGTGAGAACCTATCTCAAAGAAAAGGGAGAAGGTATGTGTCTGAGATTGTAAATTCACTGAGAGCAAATGGCTTTTTCAATCCCAAACATCAGTCTGGTGCCGATCTTGAAGGCTACTTCAAGGCATCCAAGGCTTATTGAGGATAAGGAATAAGTTAAGTTGGGCCAGGAAGGAACAGGAGTAGGTCAGATGGGTGGGTTCATGGGTGTGGGTCAGGCAGTCTGGGAGTCTGGCACAGGGGCTCTGGAGCCCATGGGCCAAGAAGTGGAAAATGTCTGGAAAGGAAAGAGGCTGAGGAGGCAGGAGCAGACATGGCTTCTGTCCTGTTTCAGGGTAAGCCCAGTGGAGGCAGGAAGCAGGAGGCTGTCAGAGCAGGGGAATAAAGGGCTACATTTGTTCTAAGCAGTAAGTAGCAATTGGAACAGAACAGCTTTGTCTTATAGCCAAGACAGACACCTACAACTATAGAAAACAGTGCTATTAGGTCTTCTTGTATGAGGTCTCAGCCACAGATGGATTAGTTGGGGGTATCAGGTGCCCAGACTATGAGCCTCTTGTCCTCTCGAGCTGTCTGGAGGGTAAGCAGTGGGGGCTTCACATGATTCATTTCTATCCACCTCAGGGATCCTCTCAGTGCCTGCCAAATGCTAGGCCCTGAGTGATGGTGTGTGGGATTGAATCCCACGGAGAGCCATCAAACCTTGGTCTCTAAATATGAGCTCTCACCTTGGCCTCAATAAACCACACTACAAGAAACCAGATGCTCTGTGTGTAGAAGAGAACTTTTATCCTCGTAGAACCCTGCCGATTTTCTCGCCTCCTCCCTCCCTCCCATGTCCTCCCCTGCTGAGCATCAGAGCTGTCTCAGTATTAGACCCTCACCACTTCCCACTCAAGTTTCCTCATGCATACTGTCAGAAACAACTCAGAAAGGTCTCCAGGCCCAATAACACACAGCTATAGTCTCAGCACTTGAGAGACAAGAGTTAGGAGGATCCAGGAGTTCAAAGCTAGTCTGAGCTACACAGCAAATTGGGGAAAGTCTGGGCAACATGAGCTCCTGTCTGAAAGAAAGAAAGAAAGAAAGAAGAGAGAGAGAGAGAGAGAGAGAGAGAGAGAGAGAGAGAGAGAGAGAGAGAGAGAGAAAGGGGAGGGGTCCCAACCAAAAACAGATAAACAAACAAACAAAAAGAGACAAAGATGTTTACACATGGAAAACCTGCGTTTACCTGTGAATGGCATCATGCACAAGAAAAGCATCCTAAACTGAATAGTTTAATCTGATTCTTCTAATTTCTAAACTAAGCATGTGAGTTTCTGGAAAAGGCAAACTATTGCTTCAAGACCTGCCTGGGGGTGGGGGCTGGAGAGTTAACTGTCAGTTAAGAGCACTTGTTGCTCTTGCAGAGGACCCAGGTTTGATTCCCAGGATCCATCCAGTGGCTCACAACTGTCTGTAACTTTAGTCCAAGGGGATCCAATACCCTGTTCTGACCTCCACAGGCATCAGGCATGCACACAGAACACACGCATGCATGCAGACAAATGCTTATGCACGCAAAATAATAAAATAAATAAACCTAAAATATTATACACACAAAAAAGGCTTGCCTTTGGGGGCCAGAAAGGTGACTCAGCTGGAAAAAAATGCCTATAAAAACCTGAGGAGGAGGGGTTGTTGTGTTCCTGTAACCCCGTGCTGGAGGAGATATCTCTGGAGGTCACTGACTGTGCCTCAAAAAATAAACGAGAAGGGTTGGAGAGATGGCATGCAGGTTAGCATTTGTCAACTTGACACAAACTAGAGTCACTTGGGAAGAGAGATCCTAAATTTGTAACAATGCTTCCATCACATTGGCTTTAGCCAAGTCTGGGAATATTTTCATGATTAACGGTTGATGTGCAAGGGCCCAGCCCTGGGCAGTTGGTTCTGGGGTCTATAAAAAAGCAGGCTGAGCAAGCCCTGAGGAGCAAGCCAGCAAGCAACTCTCCTCTTCAGCCTTTGCTTCAGCTCCTGCCTCTCGTTTCTGCCTTGAGTTCCTGTCCTGACTTCCCTCAGTGATGGACCCTGATCTGAGACCCTTCCTCCCCGAGTTGTTTTTGGTTAGTGTTTTTATCACCATGACAGAACTAACTATAACAGATGACTCAGAAAGTAAAGGTGCTTGCCACCAAGTCTGGTGATCTGTGTTTGATCCCTGGTATCCGCATGATGGAAGGACCAAACTAACTCCCTCAAACTGTCCTCTCCATCCCCATACTCATGCTGTGGCGTGCACATGCCCACACATATACAATCACATGTACAAATTGAAAAATAATATTTAAAAATAAAAATGGAGAGCTGTCAAGATACTGAGATATCAAAACTCCAGATACCAACTTCCACAGACATGTGTGCACATGCACACCTGCACATATATGTGTACAGACACACATCCCTTTGGGAAAGTGATTCCTTCAACTTTTAACTATGTCTAAGCAAGCTTTTGTTGTTGTTGTTGTTGTTGTTTTCAAGACAGAATTTCTCTGTGTAACCTTGGCTGTCCAGGAACTTACTCTGTAGACCAGGCTGGCCTCGAACTCACAGAGATCGAGTGTCTCAGGCTCCCCAAGTGCTGGGATTAAAGGTGTGCATCACCACAACATGGCTTAAAGCAAGTTCTTCTGATGAAATTTCCAAATTCTTTCTTTGACACAATTATTTAAAGAAAATATTTAAAAGTCACTTTTCATGATTTTATTCCATTCCTCTTTGCTGTTAATTTGTTAAATTAATTTTTTGAAGCCATGCTGCCATCCAAGGTTTTGCTACATGGAATAGGGGGGAAAGGCTCAGAGCAAGTGAAAATTTCACAAGGCTGTCTGCTGGTCTTCTCATTTGGAGGTGAGCTGGGTGGGTGGAGACAGCCCAATTTACCCTCCCTTCTTCTGTCTGGGGCTTAGTACTGGATGTTGAACCAGCCAAAATAACTCAGACCCTGGGGAGGATTCCTGCCGTGAGTGAGCAGAAGCTGGTCTGAAACCCACTTTTCAGAATTCAGAGGTCTGGAAGAGAGTGGAGCCCAGCCACCCCCTAAACCATGTGTGCATGGTTGGCTGGGTGACCTCCCTCCCTCCACATCCCTCATCAAAGTGGCATGTGCCAGAGTACATATCCCAAGAGTCCTCTGAGGCTGCTGGACATAGTGTGGAAAGGCAGGGTGTGGACCAGGAACTGGGGAGAATCTTGGGTGATCAGAATTTCTGGTGCTGGGAATCGACAAAATGCTTAGAGTGCTTGTTGCCCAGAGAAGGCGGCTGCTGTGTGTTTGAATTTGGCTTTCCAGTCATGGTGGGTGGAGGGGTTCCTTAAGCTCAGATTTTAATTTTTAAAACTTTTACTATTGTGTATGGGAGGAGGGAGGTAAAGGGAAGGGGAAGAGGGAGGAGAAGGAGGGAGGGAGAGAATGAAGGTGTGTTGCCATGGTTCATAGGTGGAGGTTAAATTTCAGCTTTGTGAAGTCAGTCCTGCCCTTTGACCTTTACATAAGCTCCAGGAATCACACTGAACTCATCAGTTTTTCGGCTTTATTATTTTTTATTTATTTATTGTGTTTTTTAAAGGTTTGTTTTTATTTTATGTATTCTGTCTGCACGTGTATCTGTGTACCATGTGTGTGCAGTGACTGAGGAGCCGGAAGGAGGAGTCAGATCCCCGGGAACTGGAGTAACAGGTAGTTGTAAGCTGCCATTCAGGTGCTGAGAATTGAACTGGGGTCCTCTGCAAGAACAGCCAGTGTTCTTAACCCCTGAGCCATCTCTCCAGCCCCAGTGCTTAGGTTTTACAGCCTCCTGGATTCTCTAGTGTCCTAGGGTACAGACAGTATCCAGTCTGAGGTCTCTAGATGCTGTGTAATAAACTTTTCCTGGGAACACATTACACACAGGCCTACTCACTCCAGGCAGGAACCATGACAGATCAAATTATGAATACTATCAAAGTCCAGCATGGTGAACCAACGTTTTATTGAGGTTGCTTCCAGGAATATGGCTGACTTGCAGGAGCAGAAATGACTCAAAGACAGCTGAATCAACCAAAGCTCACCCCAGCATCTTGGAGCACTCTGCACAGCCTGCAGGCAGCTCAACAGGTTAAGTGTCCTTTTCAGGTGCCTCAGTTAGTCCAAAGCTCTTTCTCCTATGAAGGTCTGCATTGTAACTCAGCTTCACCTCCCTGGAGGGGGAGGCTCAGCTTTTATTGCTTACTCTGTTAGGGAGGGGCTTAGTGAATCAATCAGTTTCAGGGACTTCCTGAAGCTATTTTGAGTTGTATGCCTTCCTGCTTGCTGGAGGGAATGTTTCAATTTCCAGGAAACTGTTACACAGCACTAGACTGTGCCTTCTCTGGATGGAGGTCTGGACAGAAGTCTCTGATTAGCTTTGAGTCTGAGGTTCCAAAGCCCAACTTGAAGCATTGCTTTCTTCCCAAGGCCCAGACTTTTCTTATCATGTAAACTCCTTGGCTATCTCCACTTGCTCCTATTTGCACTCATTTTTGTGGTGGATATAGTCTTTTCATGTTGTTATTAGGCACCAATCTTAGGAATTTGCTTTCCCAACAGCCCAGTTTTTCCTATTTTATAAAGTAGCGTATCTACCTCAACCACAATGTAGGACAGAGGTCCCCAAACCACTCCAAGGGATAAGGACCTACATTTTCACAGGAACGGTGGCAGATCTTGCCCTGAGTACTCTATGATTGGAAGTGTGCTTCCCTCAGGCACTGAAGGCAGGCACATAGCACTTGGGACTCTTCCTGGAAATAGACAAATAACTCTCTGGTTGGGCCAAGAGAGCATGTATAAGACGTGTGGAGTCCTTAGTGAATCATGAAAGGTGTGCTGCAAATGACCAATCCCAGCACAGATTGCCTCAGCCTTCATCCAGTTCCCACTGTAAGATCCATAAAAACCCATTGAGCAGGGCTCCAAAGTTATTCCTCTCTTTGCCACCACTCTCCCTCTCTAGGGAGTTTCTTCTCACTGTTTTGTTTAGTTTTTCGAGACAGGGTTTCTCTGTGTAGCTTTGGAGCCTGTCCTGGAACTCACTCTGTAAATCAAGATGGCCTTGAACTCACAGAGATCCACCTGCCTCTGCCTCCTGAGTGCTGGGATTTAACAAATCTGTGCTCACTCCTTCTCCATGTTGAATTTTCTCACTCTTCTTGGAAGTAATACAACGAAGTGGCTTGGGATGGTATCTTAGTCTCTGTTTTGTTGCTGTGAAGAGACACTATGGCCAAGGCAACTATTATAAATCTTATTTTTAAAAAAGTATTTAACTGGGGGCTTTAAAGTTTCAGAAGGTTAGTCCATTATGATCATGATAGGGAATGTGATGGCAGGTAGTCAGGCGAGGTGCTGGAGAAGTAGCTAAGAGCTCAAATCTGATCTATAAGTTGTAGGGAGAGAGAGAGAGAGAGAGAGAGAGAGAGAGAGAGAGAGAGAGAGAGAGAGAGAGAGAGAGAGAGAGGGAGGGAGGGAGGGAGGGAGGGAGGGAGGGAGGGAGGGAGGGAGGGAGGGAGGGGGAGAGGGAGAGGGAGAGGGAGAGGGAGAGGGAGAGGGAGAGGGAGAGGGAGAGGGAGAGGGAGAGGGAGAGGGAGAGGGAGAGGGGAGACTAGGCCTGGCTTAGGCTTTTGAAACTTCCAAACTCACTTCAAGTGGCATACCTCCTCCAACAAGGCCACACCACTTAATCTTTCCCAACAAATTTGAGTGTGAGCCTTTTGGGGAAGCTATTCTTATTCAAATCACCATTGGTGGCTTTGGTAGTCTTTGATTATCAATCTTCAGGACTTTAGCACCCTGAGGTAAGCTCATGAAGAGCCAGGAAAAGCTTCCTCACACTCTAAGAACCCACATCAAGAGAGCATGCGGTGTTGGTTCCCACCTTCTACCTCCTTGTTTGAGGCAATGTCTCTCATTGGGCATGGAGCGTCAGGCTAGATAGCTGGTGAGCTTCTGAAACTACAGATGCCAGTGCCAACCCCACCCTCCCACCCCACCCATTTTTCATGAGTTCTGGGCTTTATGGAAGAGGGATAATATATTTGCCTTTCTGATGTCCCAACACTGCCTGCCAGGTTTGGATTGAGTCGGGCGCTTCATGTTGGCCCTTCGTGTTATTAAAGAGACCTTTGTAGGAGGAGCAATGGACTGGGATAGTTGTAAGCTGTAAAGCAACATTGTAAGTTCAAGCCCTGGCTGCTGTCTTGGGTCCCTTGAGTTTATCAATTACTGCTCCTAGGGCCTGGTTTTCTCCTTGGTTAATATCAGTGCTGTCAGCCTTGTATAGGCATGAGTAATACAAGCCAAGAGCATCCCACATCACCTGAAGAATAACCAACATAGTTTGGCAGCAGTTATTGAGTCAAGGGCAATGTACCAAAATGTCTTGTTCTTCCTGCTGCTCCCAGATTAACTTTTTTTTTTTTTTTTTTCATGGCCTTAATGTATGGCCCCTGTTATTTTCCCTGGCACTTCTAGCCCTCCCCCTCTCTGCGCATACCCCACACTGCTCCTCACAAGTGTGGTTGCTAGCCGGCTTTTCTTCCCTTTCTCCAGTCATATGGACACATACTTGTGCTCCACCAAAAGAAAGTAAGCATGTATCAGTTAGGGCATAGATACAAACAGAAACCATTCTTGGTATGTCAGGAAGGGATTAAATAAAGGCAATTAAGTGCTTGCAATATTTGGTAAGAGGTCTAAAATCAGCCAAAACCAACCAACCAACCAAACAAACAAACAAACAACAAGAAGAACGGTAGCTTTTTTGGTTTATTGGCTTGGTTTTTATTGTTGCTTTCTTTCTTTTCTTTTGGTTTTTTTGAAACAGGCCTTTCTGTGTAGCTTTGGAGCCTACCTCTACCTCCTGAGTGCTAGGATTAAAGGCATGCACCACCACTGCCCAGCAGAAAGATAGGCTTTGTCACTTGTGTCTCATGTAGCCCAGGCTGGCTTCTAATTCCTGACCTTCCCACCTTTACCTTGCAAATGATAGGATATAGGCATGTGCCACCACCGCTCACTACTGACTTTTATAGACAGGAATGTGAAGAAATTCAGGAAATCACAGGGAGAGATGGGATTTTCAGGAAAGCACCTAAAGGCAGGTGCAAAATGTTACAGCCGCCCAAACCTCAAAGCTTGACATTGACAAGAGGCAAAAATCTGTCTCACCTTTGTCTGCAAAACTCAGCAAGTGCCTTCTCCTATAGATGTTCTAAGCTTGGCTTCTTGAATGCTCAGTTCTTAGACCCCTAACCCCTGTGCTCTAGAGGCAGAAGAGCTGGTGCTGAGATGGGGCTTCCTTTGGGACTCTTCTGAGGGAACCAGTAAGGAGACCATTTCTTGTTTCTGCAATTGCAGTTCCTTGAACTGTTAACCATGGACTCATCTTGCCTGATGCTTTAGAGGGAACACAGCTGTGTAAGGGAGGGTGGGGCTTGGGGTGAAGGTCAGAGTGTGAAACAACTGGTGATGGAGAGAAGAGGGGAAGGAGGGAGGAGAGAGGGAAAGAGGGAAGGAGGGAGGGGGGAGGGAGAGGCAGAGGGGGGGAGGGAGAGGCAGAGACAGAGAGAAATTGATGATGCCAGTGCCAGGTTTTTCAGAACTTTTGCCAGCATTATTCATGTCATTTGCTGTTATTTTAATCTATAAATTTCTTTTGCACCTGAGCTAATTGAAGTCAGTTTTCTGTCGCATGCAACAGAAAGGGCCTAATGAATGGCAGGAGGAGGAGCATAAAAGCACATTATAGTCAAACTGTAGTGCAGAGCTTTGCAAAGGGAACTGACAGAAGGGTTCAAATGAGCAGAGGAAAGAATAACAAGGAAGCCATCTCAACTTTGTCTTCTGACTTTATCCATAATTGGTTTTGGTGAACAAACTCGGGGCCCTACATGTTGGCAAGTGCTCTCCCAATGTGTACATACCTTCTGTTATATTCAGGCATCTGTACTGGCCTGTCCTTGGGGTTCTGACAGGATACACCCTCAGCTGCAGCCACTAAGAGCACTACCTGTCCACCTATACACATTCCCTTTTGAAAGGGCCCTGCCCATCTCTCTCTCCCTCCCTTCCTTCCTCTCTCTCTCCCCCCTCCCTCCCTCTCTTCCTCTCTCTCCATTTTCCCTTCTCTCTCTCCCTCCTTCTCTCTCTGCTTCTCTTCCTGTCTTGCTTTCTATCCTCTCCCCCTCTCTTTCTCTCTGCCTCTCTCATCTCTTCTGTTGCTCTTGTCCTGAGGCCATCTTCTTCTTTCTCTCCTCACCTCTCCCATACACTAATCCCCAATTAAAAAAAAAAACAAAAACAAAAACAAAAAACAAAACAAAAAAAAAACTCCATCCAAGCTCTGTTGCAATGACAGCTTTCCCTCCTGTGCTACTTTTTAAAATCACAACACCTTAAATTGTCCTTGTAATATTAGTTTCTTGCTTCCTGTGGACTTTGTTTCCTTCTAGAATAATCTTTTTTTTTTTTTTTTTGCCATTTGTTTTCACAATACTTCCTGCCTTCTATAGACTGAGTCAAATATGTTCTCTCTAGGAGCCTCCCAAACTTCACCTTTGTTTCTAAATTCTTAAAGTTCTTGGTACAGAACAGTCAAAACTTAATTGTACTGATTAATTTATCAACATATTTATTTTTGAGACAAGGTTTTGTATAGTCTAGCTTCAGATTTACTGTGTGGCTGAGGATGGCCTTGAACTTCTGACCTTTCAACCTCTACCTTCCCAGTACAGGAATCACAGGCAAGGGGCTTTGTGGGTATGCGGTGCTGGGGATCCAACTCAGGAATTTATACCTATGGAAGTGTTTTGGTTCCTTATTATGAACTACAATGTATATCACCTCCTTGTCCCCAACCCCAGATTTATCACTCTTGACTGGCGCCACTGCTTAGGATTGACTGCTCAATGGGGAGGCTGAGGTTGCCAGGGGCAATTAATTGGAGGAGTAGGAGTGAAGAGAGAGTTGCCAGCCGTGTACAGAAATAAAGAGGCCTTTCCAGCAAAAAATAGTCAAGATAACTCAAAAAGTGTTAGGGTCATAGGGGCCCACCCAAACCCCAGGCCATGCCGCTGTCTTTGTGGACACAGGGGGTGACAAAGGGTATGTCCCAGTGCCAAGCTTCATGTGGCAGCTGTTGACTGGGGTCATTTAGTTGGCTAGCTGTGTCCTGGCAAGCAGAGACCTTGGTTTGGGTGTTTTACACAGAAAATAGGTGGTCCTCAAGTCAGAAGGCTTGGGAACAGGTGCCTGGACCAAGGACACATGAAAATCAGTTGGCATTTAAGAATATGAGCTGGACTTTCCTAATAGCAAAGCAGTATAGTGCTGGGGAGACAGCTCAGTGGGTAAGAGTGTCTCCCATGGAAGAAAGAACACATGAGTTCAAATCCCCAGCACCCATGTAAAATACAGGGCATGGTCACATTTGCCTGTAATCCTAGCACTATAGCATGGAGGCAGGAGGGTCCCGGGAGCTAGCCAAATATCTTTGCAAAAATAGTGAGCGTCTTTCAGCTTCAGTGAGAGAAGCTGTCTTTCACCCTCTGAAAAACAAATGACATGAGAATAATAGAGGCAGATGTGCAGAGTCATTCTCTGCAATAGAGACACCTGGGCATGCATGTAAGCAACACATGTGTAGATATATCACAGCCAGCAACACATGTGTGGATATATTACACACCCCAAACTGGCTTTTAAGAAGTGGTAAGATACCTTCAAGAGATTCGGTTCATCCTTAAAGACAACCGATACCTCCATGGCTTAGCAGAGGAAGCAAGAAGGACAAAGTCTGGGGTATAGGAATCTTGGAGTCTCATACCTAAGCCTATAAGTTCTGCACCCTGTGTCTGTGCCCCTCTGGTCTACGCTTTGCAATGTGACCTAAGCAATGACCTCATCTTTTCTGAGCCTCAGGTGTCTCATTCTATTTACACAAAAAGGATTGATGTCCGGAGACCCAGAGGCCAGCCCTACCTTTGCGTGGGACTCAGTGATAATCAGGGTCCTCCCAGCTTAAATGGTCTCTGGGGTGGCATGAATAAATCAATTTAGTTGGTCACAAAAGCATTTCTTCATTACCCCTTTCTGTGTGCACCTGCTCTCCTTAAAACTTCTGATGGCCCTTGTGCAGAAACCAAGCAATCCAACTTTCTTAGACATACTGTAATGCAGCAATGCCCCACAGCCTGCTTGCAAATGTAATTAATTTTTCTCTTGCATACATTTGAGGGCATTTTTTGTAGTTCATTTTCAAGACGATTTTGCTAATTTAATCTCTACTGGTTATGATTTCTTAGAAGTCATTGTGCATGGTTAGGTATTTCTTGACGTGAAGGAGTCCACTAATTGTTCTCAAATATAGCAACTACAAAAGATAATAATGCTTGCTAAATTGAACAGTTTCCAGAGCTGAAACGCAGTGGGATTTCCTGGACATTTAGTTACATTTCTTTTGGGAACTTTTATTCTGTTTTAGAGTGAACGAGGATGGCTTCTGGTTTGAAGGAGCTTTTTGAGGGCCTTGTGTTAACCTTAGTTAGCCCTTAAAGGCAGCTGAAATAGATTTTGGTGTGTGGGGTATCATTTTCTTTGGCTATTTTGTCTGGTATTTTCTGGCCTGAGCCTTGAAGCTTTGAATACATCAACAAGGAAAGAATCACCCTCCCACTTTCCTTTAATCTCAGAAACTCCATTTTAGGAGCAGTCACACGCAGGCATTGAGGTGACAGAATCTCTCTGTCTCTGGGCTTTTTTTCCAAAGCCACCTTTCCCTAGTGCTTTGGGGCACTCCACACTCAAGTCAGACATAAGTCCCATTGTCAAGGTTTCCACAGAAGTAGATACCCCACAAAGGGCAACATCTCATCCAAAAGTTCATTTTTTTTCCTGGTGATAATTCCTCTCCATAAACATTTTTGAGAGAAATGAATAGGTGTACCTTTCTGGAACAGTGCACAGACACTGGGGCATGAAATGACTTTGCATGACATGTTTTATGGATGGAGGGAGGGTCTTGAATACCGCCTTCTATTTCCTCAGCTTCTGACTTGGTTGTAGGTTGCCAGGTCCTACCATAGGTGAGGCTCAAGCAATGTTGTTCCCTGAGGCTATCCGGGAGCTTCGACTGTTCAGTCCTGCCTGGAAGGAAGTTAGAGAGATTCAAAGAGTTGGCTGGTGTGGGGTGGGGTTGGGATGGGGGTGGATATTGGGTGTGTAGCTCAATGGTAGAGCACTTGCCTAGCAGGTGTGAGGCCCTGGCTTTGAACCCCAGCACCTGGAAAACCCACAACAACCAAAAATAAACACAACACCACCAGCCTGCAGCACCTCTGGGTCTCTGCAGGACCAGGTCCCCCCAGGGCATGCCACCACCAGCATTCTAGTTTTCAGATGCTTGATTAAGCTAGTTTTCCCCTAACCGTCTCTACCAAAGCCATGAAGAGAAGGGCTTCCTCCTGATCAGCTCCAGGGCTTGTGTGTATGGGGAGATTTGACCTGGAAAAGAGAAAGAAGCCAATATAAAAATGGAAGATGCTATCACCTTCCACAAAAAACTGAACAAAGGTGGAGTTTTCCCTTTCATCTCTGTCTGGGGGGAGGTGAGAATGACTGTTCACAGCTCAGTGGCACTTGACAACCTGCTGACTCTTCAAGGTCCCTCTAAATCCAAAGTCAAGAATACCAAATGACTCTTGAAGGTGACAACTCCAGAAACTAGGTCAGAGGGGGAACACAGAGCTCAGGCTGGGAGCGGCTTTCCCTCACCTCAGAGGAGGGTGGCTAGATCCAGCAAGCGAAACTGGAGGAGCCATTTATGCTTGAGTTTCTTGTAAGCAGCTGCTGTTTGGTGCATCTGGGAAATAATGTTGCTAAAAATTCACTTGCTGTTTATTTGAAATTCGAAGGGCACTGCCATTGTCACGTATTTTCTGTAACCTAGGAGCCTGCTGCCTCCCAGTTCCCAGGGTTCCACTGACTGCAGCACCACCTGGAGAAGGTGGGTCCTGGCTCAGATCCTTGGACCTTACCTACTGAGATCTGGTGTCAGAGTACATTTCTGTGGTGGTGGGTTTTTCCCACAAACTGCTTCTTGCCTCACTGTATTTCATTTTCCTATTTGAGTTTATGTTTAGTTGCTCTTAAGTTTGTGTCCCCTCAACTCATTCCTTACCCCCCCCCCACACACACACACAAACACACACACATTTTTGAGACAGGGCCACTAGCCCAGGCTGGCCTTGAACTTCCTTTGTTTCAAGAATGACCTTGAACTTCTGATCCTTCTAATTCTACTGCCTGAGTGAAGGGGTTACAAGCCCTTGTAGCAAGCACTCACAGCCTCCTGTCCTCTTGGTCTTCCTTTCCCCAGCACAGACAAATTCCATCTTCCTCTTAGACCTGCAAATCTCAGAGGCTGCATTGTCTTCTGGGGATTCCAGGAGTTAGAGTCCCCACAGCAGGTCACTTTGACTGTAGGGCCTCCTTGTCCAATGGACTGGCCTGGTCTTACCATGGATGTGACAGGAAGTAACTGATGTGATACATGGAGGCAGGTGTTCATGCCATTAAGCCATTATAGAACTGTAGTTCAAATCCATGGGAAAAGACTGGCCAGTCATTTAACCTTAGCTTTTGTGGATGTGGTTAGAGAGGTCAAAGCCAAAGCTGGGGCAGCATGCATGCTAGGCAAACGCTGTATCACTGAGCTACAACCCTAGCCTTCCTCTTTTAAAATTGTGATAGAAACTGCACAACACAAATTTAAAGCATCCTTGTTTTGTTTTGTTTTTTTTGAAGACAGGGTCTCACTGAGTAGCCTTAGTTGGTGGGGAACTGTCTTTGTAGATCAGACAAACCTGAAACTCACAGAGATTCACCTGCCTTTGTCTCTCAAGAGTGCTGAAATTTAAGAATGTGCCCTGCCATATAACCCACCATCCCAACGGTTCTTAAATGTATACTGCACTGTTACTAAGTGTCCTTACTACAGCCTTTCAAGTGTTTCTTCTTGCTAATCTTCAACATTGTATCCATGAAAAGACAGCTCCTCTTTCCCTCCCCTGGCCTCCAGTCCCCCTAACTGCTCTAACTCTGGTTCTGTGGATTTGCCTATACAAGTGGAATCATGCACCGCTTACTTTTCTCAGCATAATGTGCTCAAGATTCATCCATCATCCATGTTATAGCTCACAATGTGAATCAGAACCTCATTCTTCCTCCTTCTTTTTCTTTTTCTCCTTTTTTTTTTCTTTTTTTTTTTTTTTTGAGAAAGGGTTCATTCATACTAGTAGCTCAGGGTAGCTCAGGCTGGCCTGGAATTCACTATATAGTACAGGCTGGCCTTGATCTGGAAGCAGTCCTCCTACCTTGGTCTTGGTAGTGCTGAAGTTACAGGTATGACCACCATGTCTGGCTTTGTTCCTTTCTAAGACTGAGTGATATTGGACATGGGAACATACCATAGTGTGTTTCCATTTCAATGGGCCTTTGGCTTGATTCCATCCCTTGGTGATTGTGAAGAGTGCTTCTGTGAACATAGGTATAAGGGACCCTGCCCTTGTTTCTTTAGGATTATATGATATTTATAGGTTTTTGTTGTTGTTGTTTGGTTTTCAAGACAGGTTTCTCTGTGTAGCAGCCTTAGCTTTGTAGACCAGGCTGGCCTGGATCTCACAGAGATACCAGCTTCTTCTGCCTTCCAAGTGCTGGGATTAAAGGCACTATCAATATTTCCAGCTTTTAATTTTGGAGGAATCATGAAACTGTTATTCAAAGGGCTGACATTCTCTCCAAAGGAGCACACGTTTTTTCACTTGGAATGTGAGCTTGCTGCCTTGTTGCCATGAGCCGATGTTTAAATTAGGAGGCAGTGTTTCTAGAAGGGCTTAGAGCAGTCTCTATTTATTATAATTGAGCAGTGGGAAAGCAGAGCACATTCTAAGGGCAGACAACCAGGAACCCATGAGCTGCAGTTGCAATTTGGGCATGACTGTGACCACGGGCAAGTGGTGCAATGTCTGAACTCCCACTTGCTGATGGGGACAAGGGCTGGACATCAGCCTCCTCCCTCGGCTCTGATGTGTGTTCCTGAAGAAGGTAGGTGTGTGTGTGTGTGTGTGTGTGTGTGTGTGTGTGTGTGTGGTAGTGGGGGTAGTGTTCTGGGGGCAGTAGCTTGCTAGAAATGGGTCTTAACCTCGTTATTCACCATCCTATGTACTTTTCCCTCTTTCCTTATAAAATTACACATGCTTAAAAGTTTAAAAGCAGCCGGGCATTGGTGGCACACACCTTTAGTCCCAGCACTCCAGAGGCAGAGGCAGACAGATCTATCTCTGTGAGTTCGAGGCCAGCCTGGTCTACAGAGCTCATTCCAAGACAGGCTCCAAAGCAACACAGAGAACCCTGTCTTGAAAAACAAAACAAAACAAACAAACAAAAGATTTAAAAGCAGAAGGTTTGCCAGGGGTAGTGGTGCACCTCTTTAATCTCAGCATTCAGGAGGCAGAGATGGAAGGATCTCTATGAGTTCAAAGCTAGTTTCTCTACAGAGTTAGTTTCAAGACAACCAGGGCTACATAGTGAGACCCTGTCTTTAAAAAGGAAAAGAAAATTCATGAGAATATTAGGCTGAATAAAATATTTGCCCATAATTCCATCACCTAGCGGCAAGCCCTGAGGACTGTGTCTCCTTTTCTTGTATGGTTTTCTTTTTTCAGTGAAGCAAACGTCTTTCATTGCAGAGACCTGTTTTCCTCTAGATGAACCACTTTCTCCATAGAAATTTCAAGCAAAATTAACTGAGCTCAGTTTTTCCATAGCCTTCATTGTATGAGTTCCTATCTTCACCAGGTCACTTTGAAGGAAAAGCAATTAATTACGATGGAAACACTGCTTGGTGATGCTGTATAAATTATGTTAATATTCAAAGAGAGGGAAAAGGGAAGGGGAATGTCCTGCTGGGTAAGACAACTGAAATCTGTCCAGATGGATAGTTTCCTGTCAAGTTTCTGAATTTGTGGATCTTTATATTGAGGAGATGATTGCAAACGATGATTCTGACTCCCATTTGTCCAATCAATAAAATGCAACTGGAAAAGCAGAGAAAGCAGAAGCATGGAACAAAAGAACTACTTTGGTAAATGTCACTTCAGTCTTATTTACCTATTTATTTAGGCTTGGCCTCATGTAGCCCAGGCTGGCCTTGAGATTGCTATGTCGTCCAGGATGACCTTGATCTCCCAATCCTCCTGCTTCTCCTCCTAAGTTCTGAGTTTACAGGTGTGCTCCACCATGCCTCCAGGCAAGCACGCTACTGAATGAGTTACAACCGCAGCTCTTGTTTTTTTTAATAACATTGCTATGTCATTTGGGGGGAATTAAAATAATCATCTGGGGATTTGAAAAGATACTTGTGGAAGAGTACCAGGCATGAAGGTGTGCTTAGAGGAAACAATTCTTGAGGTTCTTTGGGACTGGGGTTCCCTAAGGCAGTGCCTCTGAGGCACAGGGGCCCCGAAGTTTTCCTCTTCTTGGCTGGGGCTAGCTGGGACCCTGACTATGGCCAGGCTTGGCTTCTAGGCTGGGTGCTGGTCTGTGAGAGGCACTTGGCTCCAAGGAAGCGCTTGATGTTTGTGTCCTGCAGAGAGGGAGAGAAGGGCAGCTGGGCTCCTCTGGAAGGGTGATGAGAATGACGAAGAATCCGTGTAGAAAAGAGAGGTTCAGGGAAGGGGATTTGTCTCTGAATCTGCTGTATAATTCCTGTTTGGTCTAACCTTCCTGGGCCCCTAGGAGTGTGTGTGTGTGTGTGTGTGTGTGTGTGTGTGTGTGTGTGTGTGTGTTGTGTGTGGGTGTATGTGGTATGTCTGATATATATGGTGTATGAGTATATGTGGTGTGTGTGATATATATGATGTATGTGTGGGATGTATGAGTATATGTGGTGTGTATATATATGTATGGTTTGTGTATGTGTGTTCATAGAATGTGGGGTATACCAGACACCATGTTAAACATTTAAGAAAAAAACTTGAAAGAAAAGGTAGATACTCTCACTAAGTATATGGACTAGGCTGCCTGCCTGGGCTCAGGCCTGTGTGTGGTACCTGTCCATCTCAGCAGCCCTGTAGAAAGATTTTCCCCATCACCATCGTCAGAGCCCAGGGTCCAGCCTTGTCTTAGGTAGAGATTTACCAATCCAGAAAAATCAGAAATCCCCTCTGGGGATGCCGAGGGGCTTCCTGCAACCCTCCCATACCCGGTATCCATGCTCCACTGTGGGCTTGAAACGAACACCCTGCAGGTGCTGAGATGGGCACACCAGGCACTGCCAGGCCTCCTGGAAATCCAGGAAACCCCACAACTCCTGCCTCGGCTGACTTAAGCCTGGGTAGAAGGGAAATAAACTCCAACCTACAGGTCGACCTTGGCACACAGTGGGTCTGGGGGCAGACTGCCAGCCATCCTTGGCACCCACAGGATTAAATTTGCCAAATGAGCTTGAGAGTTGGAGTATGTTGGCCTGGTCTTCAGAGTGAGTTCCAGGACAGCCAGGGCTGCACAGAGAAAAACCCTGTCTCAAAAAAACCAAACCAAATCTGAGCCAAATTGTCTCCGAAGCATTTATTGTTGTAGTACTAGGGTAGGACAGCATTCAAAGAGCGCTTGTGTGGAGAACCGAGGCTGTGTTGATGTTGCACCAAGCAACAAGGATAAATCTTGCCAGAGACACCTTAAATTTATTGAAGTGACTTTTAATTAAGTTTCGGTTGCTACAAGCCCAGGAACATTATATTGTTGCCAGATTTTTCACAAATTCTGTTTCACGACCCCATATGTGTTTGTTATACAGAGTCTAAGAAACAGACCTGGCATCAATTTCTTTGTATTGTTGTTGTTGTTGCCTGCATTAGATAGGCCCTCCAAAACAGTATCGGCAATGTAGTAAAAAGTTTCTTTATCCTCTCTGTTCCATTTTGTAAATCTTTTTACCTGGAACTGGAGTCACAGTTGTGAGCTGCCATATGGGTGCTCTTTCAGGTCCTCTGGAAGAGCAGCCAGTGCTCTTAACCGCTGAGCCATCTCTCCAGCCCCCATTTTGTAAATCTTAGCCTAGACTTTTACCACTGAGAGGGAGTGGTAGAAATGGCCTATCCCTTATCTTCTTAGCAGTCCTCTAACATCTGCAAAGCTACAATCTAAGGGGATAGAGGAGCCTGGCAACTGCTCTACATTGAGAGAGGCAGCAATGCTTTGCCCGTCACTGGCGTCATGCTGGGCTTGGCTGGGTCAGCTCTTGGAATCTCTGCCAGCTGAACCCATCCATAGTGTAGGGACGTCTATGACGGAAGTGATTACCCGACTCCGGATGAGTCTCCCACATGCTCCCAATTGTTCAAGGAAGTATGAGAAATAGGTTGATGACCTTAAAAAAATACTTAAGTTGAGGAATTTTTCTCAGATCTAAGCTCTAGCTAAACCTGAAACTATTTGAAGACAGCATTTGCTCATGAATAGCGATATGGTTGGATGTAGACTTTTTTCCTTTCAAAGTTATTGGATTTTGCCACTGCTGCTTCCCCTCCTCTTCCTCCTTCTCCTCCTCCAGTCTTTAAGGAGAGTCCAGGCTGACCTTGAATTTACAATCCTCCTGCCTCAACCTTCACAGTGCTGTGACTGCAGAAATGCACCCCACCCCCACACTCAGCTCATTTCTTTTTTTTCTTGACTATGTTGTTTTGTACAATGAAGTAAATTGAGGGTTTTCCCCCCTTTCAAATCTAATGCTTTTATTCTGATCACATTCACTTATAGGAATTCCCCCCACCCTTTTCTTTTTCATTTTAAGCACATGCCTGGGGCTTAATACAGCTGTGTCAACTAACTAGTCGAAGAACTTCACTGGATTATATCAAAGCGGGTATCTCATTTATTTAATGTTGCCTGGTATCCCGTAAGCCTGTTTGATCTGAAAACTGCACTGTTTGTTGGGGTCGGGACATTTTACTCTACTCTTTTTTTGATTATTGCTTCTCCATCTGCCACTTTCCCTCTTTGATACTAATATCTGGCTCATCATGCCTGTCACTTTCATTTTCTCAGTTCTTTTCCTGTGAGTTCTGAGGAAAGCCTTCCATTTGTCTCCAGATTCGTTGAGATACAGATTCTCTGGAGATGTCAAACCTCACAACGATGTTTTTCTTCCCACAGCCTTCGCTGAGTGGCTCCCCTTCTCGTGGATGCAGCCACGTCTCTGTTCTTTGTTTGGATCTGCAGTCTTTGTGAAGACGGTGGCCACAGTTCCTGACATTGATTATTCTCTGGATGCTCTGACATCATGCCCTCCTGGCTGGCCTTCCACCTAATGGCCTGCCCATCTCAGCCTCCTTCCCAGCTCTTCTCTGCTCAGCTTTGGACCCCTGGAGTACTTTTGTCCTAGGCTTCTCTTCATGTTCTCTTATCTGAACCATTGCTGCATGGGATCCAGTCCAGAGCTGAGTGGGAATCACCATTTTTCTGCAGGATCCCTCAAATTTATACCTCTCGCTTGGGGAAGAGCCCCAACGGTAACAGCACTAGCCTAGCATGGCTGAGGCCCTGAGTTAGATCCCCAGCACTGGGAAAAAATACAAATTTGTATGTCTGGCCCACATTTCTTCTTGATCCTAGACTTGTGGACTTCACATTTCTGTCTGGCCAGTCCCTCCTGGAACCTTAGGTGCATCATCAGTGAACCAAGGGTAAAAACAATGCTAAATTCTCTCCCCCAGATGGCTGCCTTTCCATGTCATTTCTGCTATCACTAAAAGCCTCAAATATTTCATTGTTCAAGACAAAAACACAAGCATTTCCCTCTATTTTTGTCTTTTCTTTATTACCATAGCTAATGTGTCCTAAGACTTGTTGATTCTCCTCCCAACCCATGTTTTAATTTATTCCATCCTTGTAGAGGGAGATTTTTCTGGTCCCACTGGACTGGTTTCTCTCCACCCACTAGGTCCCTGTAGCAGCTTATGAAATAACCATTCTGAGGCTTAATATCAGTTATGATTGTTTGGCCAATGACTTAGGCTTATTACACCCTATCTCTCTCTCTTATAAATTAAACCATTTCTATTAATCTGTGTATCTCCGTGTGGTTGTGGCTTACTGGTGATGCCCTTACACATGATACCAGAGGCTACATGGCATCTCCTTGACCCCATCTTCCTTCTCTATTTATATTTGTTTGGAATTCCTGCCTAAGTATATTATCCCTGGCCATTGGCTGAAACAGTTTTATTCATCAACCAATAAGAGAAACACTTAGTCACAGGATACAGAAGGACATCCTACATCACCTCCTTCTATGTTCCATCTTTGCAATAGCTACCCCGCAGTACCTTCCATGCATGATTTTGCCCAGCTATAATCTGAGTTGTAGCTGGAGGAGAGGAAGGCAGAGAGAGTGCACTTTTGAAAGACAGGAACTGATGTAAAAAGTTAGATAACCTAAAATGGAAAAAAAAATCCTGGAAAAATCACTAATGCCTGGAACTGACTCAAGAAGAAATAGAAGACCTGAAACTACAAAACATCACTGAAAGAATTTAAAGAAGACTACTGTGACAAAAAGAAGGAGGCAGAGAAGGAGGAGGAGGAAGAGGAGGAGGAGGAGGAGAGAAAAAGAAGAAGAAGAAGAAGAAGAAGAAGAAGAAGAAGAAGAAGAAGAAGAAGAAGAAGAAG